>BRDC01000031.1:276588-876588 GCA_024343385.1 Tremella yokohamensis | reverse complement strand
GAAGGCAGACTATCCTGGAGGGCATACTCATACAGTGACGTTCACTCGTGAGTCTCCTCGGGATTTCGTCCGCAGAACTCATCCAGGCGTAGAGGGCTCTGACGATCAGGCGATGGCAAACCAAGCTGCGAAGTCGACACGTCTGCACACCTCCCACTGGTTCTCGCCCAGACTGACAACCAGGGGCTTCATCGTACTCAATCCACCTACATACCCCAACTTCCTTCGATTCCTGCGACTGCTCAAGATCCCTTTGCTCAAGACCGAGATGACCTTTTCGGTATCGAGAGATCGGGGCGTGTTCGAATGGGCTGGCGATGGACCTGCAGCGCTCTTCTGCCAGCTGACCAATTTGTGAGCTGGCGGAACTCGCGGTTCCGACCATTGAACTGAGACCAGGTTCAACCCGCGTCTGTTCCGCATGGTCTTTGATATCATTCGGTTCAACCTCTTCGCTCTGGACCTGTTGCGGACCAAAAGCACCGATGCTAGTGGTAGAGAGATCAGCATAGGGGAGTATCTGGACAAGGAAGGGTATGGACAAGCTTTCCGCGAGGACTACCTTTTGGCAAGTCTCAGTCGGTCATCAGGTCAGAGCGAGGCTGACGAGCAGCCGATGACAGCCGCTATATGGTCGACACCGGCAGATCAGGCCGCCCTGGATTTCCCAGCCTCCACTTTGATCCGCTTCTTCTGGAACCATCATCTTCTACAGCTCACTGGCAAGCCAAAGTGGTTGACAGTCAAGGGCGGATCGTGAGCCCTCCACTTCGCTGCTCAACATTGCTGACCATATAGAAAGCGATACGTGGATGCAGTGCTCAGCCAGTTACCACCGGAGAATCGGCACCTCAATACGGATATCGTCAGCGTAGCATCACATTCCGATGGTGTCGAACTCGTGGAGGCTGGCGGAGCACGGCATATCTATGATCATGTCATCCTTGCCACGCACTCGGACACGACGCTTGCCATGCTGCGCAAGGGCGGGGGCGTCTCAATCGAGGAGGAGAAAGCTCTCAACCCCTGGCAATGGAGCAAGAACGAGGCCATATTGCATTGGGATGAACGAGTAAGTCCTATAATGACTGCTGTTCCAAATCTCATCCGCAGCTTATGCCAATACGAAGACGAGCGTATTCCGGTGCGCCCATCAGACCTTGGCTGCGTCTAAGCTGATGACACAGCTTGGAACTACCTCACATCGTCTTCTGCGCCGCACGCGGATCCCAAATCCACATCAAATACTGCCGTTGATACGGTCTCCCTGTGGGTTGCTTCTACAACAACCTTCGGCTAATCTTGACGGCAGAACATACGATATGAACATCTTACAACACATCCCCGAAGAAAAGCACGGACCCGTCCTCGTCACCCTGAACGCCCCGTTCGAGCCAGACCCCAGCAAAGTGATCGGTCGATGGACCTATGATCACCCAATGATGACTCAGCGCTCGGTCGCCGCGCAGGACCTGATACCGAGTATACAGAACACTCGCGGTATCAGCTATGTCGGCGCATGGACGAAGTACGGGTTCCACGAGGACGGCTTCTCTTCGGCATTCAAGCTCGTCACGTCGGACCCATTCAATGCTCGTCCGCCATTTGAGTGGCAGCCCGCACAACGGAAGGTCACCGAGCCGACAACAGGAGTTAAGGTGGCTCGTGCTGTGGTGACTGGCTTGGATGTTGCCAGGAGAGAATTGGAGCCGGTGTGGCAGTACGTGCGCTGGATCATGCTCGTCCTTCTTGTTTGGCTGGAGCAGCTGCTCGCAGCCACCAGTGCGCCTCGAGCGAAGGCGGCAGTTTCCCGACTCAAGGACTGCTGGGCGGACGAACGGAAGACGCAATGAATGGGTTTTGGGATGACGCAAACGATTGATGCGACGATTGATGCATGACCTCGGGACGATCTGAAAACACGGCACGTCGAGGAATCGAACCGCTTTTTGTTCAGGCTGACGAGATTCGGAATCGAACCAAAATCACGCAGTGGACTTCCAACCCGGGAAGCTGTCCCGGGCTTTGCAGACCATTTTAGAGCTAGCAGAGACTCCTTCTCAATGTTAGAGGCTGAGAACAGATCAGAGGCAGTCCAGACAAGCGCACCACGTCCATGGAGACGCCCAAAAAAGATATCTACGAGGTGTAGAAGGCAATACACGTAAAAATTCTCCTGCCGGGGATCGAACCCGGGTCGCCCGCGTTACGTAATAGCGTAGCCACTTGAAAGTCACGTGAAAGGCGGGTATCCTAACCACTGGACTACAGAAGATTTGAGCATACTGCTGAAATCGCGCTCCTCGCGACGGGTTAGAACAAGGCGCTTCCCTTCTCAAAGAGAAAGAGGATGAACGACTACAAGTATCAGCGAAAGCGTGCAACCATACGATGAGATACTCACGATTGATGGGAGTCATCAACATGGACCGCCGAACGGACATGTTACACGGACAGAGCGGACACGGACCGCCAGAATCAAACTGTATTTGGCCGTGGCGAAGGAGGACGCAAGGATGACGCAGTTGATGGTGAGCGGCGGCCGGGACCTGATGCCATCAGCGGACGGAGAGGCCGAGGTGCTGTGTGGTGCTTAGGCCCGCCAACGAGTCCCCCGAAGACAGGCGCACGTGTCAGAGCGATTGTAGCTACCAGAGTGGCCGAAGGATCAGCTCGATGGAGACGAGGCGAGGGATAGCGCGGACGGGAACGGCTGGGGAGATGGTTGGGCGCATGACGGCGAATCAGCTGGCTTCGCTGAGCTGAGCATTGTCTGGAAGTAGCGACGGATAAATGAGAGCTGAAAGACTGGAAGAACACAGATGAAGGACGAGGTGATGCAGGAGTGATTGTGTCGCGAAGTCAAAAGGGGGGTCACCGATAACTTACGTAAACATCGATCCTGAGTAAGATGACCTTCAACGGATCTCGCGGTTTCAGCGTGCGCGATACTTGTAATTGCATCCAGTGGTCAACGCGCAAGATGCTCGATCGACTCTTGCGACGACGCTCTTCAGCGACAGCCCGCTCGGCGACCACGGGTGACCCGCCTGCGTCTGGCTCGCCTCCCAAGACAGGTTCGTCGCCATCCGATCGCCTGTCATTGTTCCCGCCCAAATCGAGTAACCCTATGCCCTATGATGTACCATGCCCGAGTGGGACCTGCCACCTCCTAAGGCTTCCCGACGAGCTCCTCGCTCGTATATTCACCCAGCTGGATCGAACAAGCTTGACCCGGTGTCTCTCTGTGGGTCATACTTACATGAGCGAGCATTAGGCCGATCTGAAACGCAGCTGTGCAAACCCCTTCACGAGCTACTTTGCACCAACTCCGCCATTGCACTCCATCACCTGTTGATGTGCAACTCGCTCTTGCTCAATCCGAATGCTCTTCGACCGAACGACAAGTTCACTCAAGCACCGCCGAGCTCGGCCCTCCTGCTGAACACCCTGAGAGGACGCTTGACACGTTTTCGTAACCTCACGCCAAAGGACAGACACATGCTGGAGTTCAGCGAGCCAGAGGGACGGCTGTACGAGTATCTTGAGGGCACTCTGCTCCGAGGTGTTGGTGGTCCTCGGATCCTTCCGCATGAGCTGGCAGTATATGATCTCGACAAGCTCGGAGAATGGGAAGACATCCCGACTCCGACAGCAGGCACCTCAGCGTCGCCTGTATCTCCTAGCCGCAACAGGATGGCCACGGAGGACCCGGAAGAGGTGGACGAGGGCAACGAGACACAGGGAGAAGTCCGAAGGGTTAAGCAGTTCAACTTTGAGATCGCCGAATTTGCTGTTGATCCCGGCTCGGATCTCTTGGTGCTGGTGGAAATCAGGTCAGTGCCACCACGATACTACTCGCTAGTGCCTGATCGATAGGACAAGATCCTCGCTGCCACGGACGTACAGCATGAACTTCCACCTGCTGACCTTGTCCACTTTCGAGCCGCATCCCCGCGCCGAGCATCCTATCTTGACCTGGCCCATGCCGTTTGGCCGTCATCGAGTCTCGCTTTGTTTCCAGATTTGCGACGATGGGCTATTTGTCTTGCACCACAACAACCCGCGCGGACCGCATGATCAGCTTTGCGGGTGGCAATGGACCACTGGGAGACTGGCGGTCGTCAGTTGTCCGTTCTCGTGGCGTTACAAGCTGACGAGTCAGACCCTCCGGGCAAACCCAACCATGTCGTTCGAGTCCTTTGTCCTTCTCACACCCTCGTCGGTCGTCATTCCGGTCATCATCACACACCTTGATGCGGCGTTGGACATCGGCGACGAACTGGACAACCCCGCCGACTTATCCTGGACGCACCATCTTCACATATATGCATTCCCGCCTCTTGCCACCACACCGCTCAGCCCTGGCGACCCGCACCCTCCGCCTCACACGGCTGTACCAGTGGCGATTCTCGATATGCCCGCTTTCCACATCGACATCTTTGCCAACATACCACCGCCGCGCCTGTCAATCCGCACTGATCCACCTCCCCGCCACACGTTTCCCTCTCATCCCGAGCACGCTCCTCCGGCTTTTGCTCCCGATCCTGAGTCGGGCGTCATCATCATGGAGGTCCACTGTCAGGTGCCTCTTGAGGAGCCAGACGAGAGAGACCCTCACTTTGTCATCGCCCTGCTTAAAAAGACCTTGATTCAATACCTACCAGCACCGACGAGTCCCCTGCTGCGGTCGGCGTTTCCTCGACCTGCCCCAGTTATAGAGTGGAGTCGCCTAGCGCCCAGTGTCAGGATGTTCGGTCCGGACATGATCCCTTCTTGTGAGTCTCCTTGATGTCTAAACGTGGCGCTGATTTCCAGCCTGGGTATGTTATGTTTATGGCAATCGATATGTCATTCCTGCTCGAGCGACACCCAGCGACCGAGAAACCTCCCTGTTGCAACTGTACGACTTTGATCCTTTGCGAGTGCGCAAGGAATTATGCGATCGGAAGAATCAGGCTGCCGTCCACAGTCGCTCCCGTGGAAGCCTCGACGAGGACGCGCACCCATATGATGGTGACCGTGACGGCATCGAGCTGGTCACGTCAGAGACGGTCATCGAGCGGTGCGAGCCATTGACCGGGGCGATCATCACCGGAAGCAAGTTGCCTTATATGATGGTGACGCGGCCGAACAACGCGGACGTGCTTCTCATTGATGGGGAGCGCATCATCTCTGTTCAGGTAAGCAATTGGGCAGGACGACGGGCAAGCGCTAATCTGACAGGGCGAGTCGACTTTGACCTCCCGACTGAAGGCGCGAGCAGAAGTGCTAGAGTTCTAGGCATAGGTATATGTTGTACAACTAAGTGTGAGGCGGATTATTGTATGAGCTTCCCCATCCGTATATACTCTTTGGGCGGCTGGTCCCCGTGAACACCTCTAAACTGCCACGTCTTCTCGTCCAGTACGCCCAGGCCGATGGCCGAGTAGAAGCCTCGTTGAAGGTACCGACTGTCGAGGTGCAAGAGAATAGGTAGTTCCAGCTCGGCGAAGCGCTCAAAACCCGCTGGAGGCGCTACTCTCGGTCCGTTCGTCGTATCTCCCAACAAGCGCATGACGAAAGCGACCATCGCCCGGCCCACACCAAGGCCCTGCAGATCGGGACGGACAGCAAACTTGTGCAGCTGTACCTCGGTCTTTGGCTCGGTGGACAGGTTCCGCGCGCCGAGGTAAGGCTCAAATACGAGGCTGAGACAGGCGACCATTTCCTCTTCTTCGTCGCTATCGTGGGACGTCGTGGGGGGAGTGGCGAGAGGCGTGATGGGCGGTGTGGGCAGCTGTAGTGATGTATCTTCGCCTACTGTGCTGGTACTTGTTGATGTGGAAATGGCAGGGAGGAACGCGCCGATATGTACGGTGGTGGGGAAATGGTCGTATGGTCTTAGTTGGTCTTCCAAAGGGAGTCCAGGCCAGAGGACGAGCTTGCGCAAGTGGATAAGCTCTTCCGCTCGGACGGTTCGGATGGACAGCGGGGGCGTGGGCTTGCCCATGGTGAGACTGAGCGCTGGGGTGAGTGATGAGGTAGTAGTCAAGAGATGTACGAGTAGCTTGTGTAAGCTGTGTCATGTGTGGCCGTCGAGTCGCATATTCAGACTGCTCAATATCTCGCGCGGTGCCTGAGATAACGCGGAGAAGTGCCGACCTTGACTTGGGTGCGGACTCGCGTTGTCATATCGTCAAGTCGGCTGGGTGACAAGCATCGTCGAGTCGACGGTGCTATGTCAGGAGCGTTGTACGGGCTCGACATTCCAGCATAGCTGCACAGGAGCATGCATACCAGACAAACGAGAGACATTGCGTCCAGACAGTCAGCGGGTCTTTACGTAAACGCGAGATTTCACCCGAGATCAGAAAGCGATGTCTCGTCTCGCAGTCTCTCTCCCATCTCATCTCAAAAGCGCCAAGCAATCAGCTCGAGCCGCCGACCGTCGCCCCTCTTGGACATCGAAATATGCGACCTCCCTTGTCGGGCCCAACAATAATTCCCTGAGCAATCTCGACTCTGAGTGTCATGGCCCGACCTCACCCTTCGCGAGGCCGGACTCTCCCGTTACTTGTCCGGATCCAGCATCACCCACAACGAGTGCCCATCCTCCTCCTCTTGCTAACTTTTGCCTTCCTGCTCCTGCTCCCTCTCCTCAATAACGGCCATCATGGTACACTCCGCCTGCCCTCCTTGCTCCCGACGCACTATCCACCCATTGCTGCCTCTTCCCGACAAACGGCCGCGCTGCTCCAATCGCTCTCCGAGTCGTTCCAGCATCACTGCCCCGCCGAGCCGTACGAGCCCATCTACCCCTCGCCAGACTTGACACCCGCCCAGCGAAAGCGATACGACCATCTGCGTCACCCGCGTATACCCAAGCGTACAGCCCCGGACGGGCGATACCTCTTCACCACGCTCACGCGGGACATCCAGGCGCAGCTGCCTGACCTGTTGAACGCTCTCGTGCTGGTCACTGCATTCCTTGGGCCGGACAAGGTGGCGTTCAGCATTCTCGAAGGACCTTCGGGCGACTGTACGCCGGATGTACTGGAAAAGGTGCTTTACCCTACACTGGTCGACATGGGCGTTCCTGCCTCTCGAATACGCTTTCAGACCCGCGAGCCAAAGGTCGACTTTTCTGGGCGGAATCGCATAGAGGCCTTGGCGGAATTGAGGAATCGAGCTCTCGAGCCGCTTTATGACGAGGGGATGGAGGATACTATTGCCGTGGTGTTCTATAACGATGTCTTCCTGAGAGCGTCGGACATTCTCGAGGTATTGCACCAGCACGTAGTGGCGGGTACTCAGAGCGGACTAGAGACGGGGATAACGGCGGCCATGGACTATTACAAGCGGTATCCCGAGTACTTCTACGACATCTGGGTGGCTCGCACAGTGAGTCTGCTTATCTCTGGTAAACGAAGCTGAAGATTAAGTGGGACACTGGAGACCTGTTCTACCCGATCGACCATCCGTGGTGGTCACCCTCTGACGAGTTGTTTCACAATTCTTCTTCCTCACTGGCGGCATATCGCAACCTTGAGCCGTTCCCCGCTTTCTCCGCATGGAACGGCATGGTCGTCCTCTCCCCTGTGCCGCTCTTGGGGAGTGTTCGACTCAGGCGAGGCGATCTGGAAAAGGGAGAATGTCCGGCTGCCGAGTGTTCCCAATTGGCGAGCGATTATTGGAAAGCGGGCTTTGGGAGGGTACAGATTGTACCGAGTGTGCAGTTAACGTATTGGCGGGATGTCGCCTTGGACATTCGGGATGCTCTGGAGGAGCAGCAGAAAACGTTGGGTTGGAAGAATGGAGTTCCGCCGAAAGCGTACGATAAGACTGTCAAGTGGCCTGAGAGGTGGGTTCTGATCTATTGGAGAAGGCTGGGATGAGCTGATGATAGACCACCCGAGAAGGTCAGATGTCATCCGTGGCCCGAAGTCAATGGGTTGAGCGCGAATGTATGGGAAGAAACGCGATGGGTAGATCCTTGGGTAGACTAGGTTTGTCTGGATGCACCATCTTGGGTCTTGAGAGTAAAGGTGAAACGAGAGGTATCTCTCTGCATGTGGTCTGCTGGGTGTATGCATTCTACTACTCATGTCCATATGGGGGCCTAGCGCTTCTTCATCTGCGAGCGCTTCCCTTGACCTGGACGTAAGTTTGATTGGTGATTCAAGGTAAGTTTGCTGACCCTTTGTCGGCGGACCCTTCTTGAGCTTCCTCCTCAAGTCCACCTCGTCCATCCTCGTCCGCTCGGCAGCATCATCCAACCACCCCGCACCTGGTATCCTAGCCACCTCCACCATCCTCGTCGTACCCATTGAACCCTCCTCGGCTGCTGCGGCTGCGGCCTCACCACCGCCCAATCTCCCAGCACCAAGGATACGTTCTCTCAAGCTCAGCTGCTTGGCTTTCCACTGCCCTTCGTACCCCTTCACATCCTGCCCCTCTCCCTCTCCCTCGCCGGAGCCGGACCCGATCACCGGTTTCGGCGCTACACCGGTACGCCACAAAGCGTACGGATTCCACGGTTCTTCAGCGTTGAGATGCTTCAAGTTCGGCTTGCGCGGGTAGTACTCGACCACGCGGGGACCGCGGAGAGAGCGGCGGAGGTACTTTGTGCCAAGCCGGGCGCCCTCTGGGTTATGGGCTGTCTGGAAGATGCCGGATCGGAGGGATGATAGGATGTGCGGGATGGATTTGGACGACGAGGCGACGGGGGCGACGGGTGGGAGGGGCGGCATACTGGGCAGTCGAAGGAGCTGGCTAGCGAGTCGTGCTGGTTTGGTTGAGTCTGTTGCTGCCTTTCCCCGTTTCGAAGCGTTGAATGTGGTGGAAGATTGGACGTTGCTGAGGTTGGCGACTGGAATTTCTGGCTCGTGGACTGGTGTCCCGCAATTAGGCGCGCCAAATCTGGCTGATCTTCGCTTTCACTGTGATTCGTCGTCGCTTGGCGTGCCTGAGCAAGTGCCGCCACGCCGAGATGCATCCGATGCGAGCGTACCACATGCCATGCATGCCAATGCCGAGCGATGACGTCCATCACAGTCGCGGTAGCAATTAGCGATAGCGAGCGAGAGCAACTGCAGATATACTAGACAGGAAGAGACAGCCCCATCTCGCATCAGTCAATACCTTCACAAGCCACACAACTCGCAGCCATGGCCACCTCGTCCTACCCCGTGTTCGCCAGACAGTCCCCACGCACTCAAGTCGTCGCCCATGTGACTCTCAAGACCGCCCAAGCAGCGAGTCTGCTCACCCCTGCCTTCTTCCTCATCGGCGTCCTGGTCCAGAAACGTCCAGCGACGGTGTCGCGCTATATGCGCGTGACTCTGCGCAACGTGGTCGCTGGGGCAGTGATCGGTACGGCCATGGGCTACGGCCGGCTGTACAACCAGTCGGAGGAGGCTATCATCGACAGAGCAGAACGACTGGTCAGTGACTCTCTCACTAGGTGCAGCAGTCCGCTGGCTGACATATGGTAGAGATACAACGTGTCGCAGGTCCGATGTGACGACTATTCTTTCATCGGCGCCTCGCTCGGTGCGGTCGTCACGCCCGCCCTGTTGCTGCGTCGAGCACCACTGCCTGTCCTCGTGCTGGGCGGGGCGAGCTTCGGGCTCGGAGCGGGCGTCTTGGCCCATGTCGCCATGGCCGCTTCGGAAGGGCAGGATATGCGGCCGGAAGGCATGGTGAGTCTTGCGCACAGCAATCGGCAGTCGGCAAGCGACGAGGGCGGGGGGTGCCAGGTGGCGCAATGCTGATGTTCAGGTGGGAGAGATTCCCATCATTGGGGGAAATGACAAAAAGTAGTAGTCACCGCCTTTCAAGTATGCTTCGCCCGAGTGTATCATCACCATCGTATTCAGCATTCCCATTGGTCACTGTCATCCCTTTGACGGCACTCACGCCGCACAGACGTACCTTACACACTTACACTCACACACACTCACGCGTCACGTCACGGACCGCCTATTGTGTTCCTGAGAATATTTGTACTCTTCCCAGTTGCGGTCACTCGGCGAGGGACATCTGATCTGATCTCATCATTCACTCTCTCATCACCTCCCCCTCAGCACCACACTAGCCTCGTGTTTAGCGCGCCGAATGGACGTCACCCCTCCCCACCCTTCGCTTGGGTAGTCGCGGACGTCAATGACCCCATTCCGCCCGACGGCCACGGGGCAGTAGCACGGCAGAACATTCCACGACGACACTTCGCATTCGTTGAGAATGTCCGACAACACACCACAGTCCCACCCCTCCTCCCGGCTCCCGGCTCCGCTCAGACATCAGCATCATCACACGCTCATCGACTCGACAGCCAAGTCAGCGAGAGAACAGAGTCGTATCACCTGTCGATCGGGTGGCGACAAGTGCTCGCTCGCTCAAATTCAATTTTCAGGGACGAGAGCAGTGAAAGGTATAAGTTATACCCCCTTTGACCCTCGTCTCACCTTCTTCCACCCCTCACCACTGCTCTCACCACTTTTCACTCACCGTCTCGTCTCCTCACTGTCCGTGTCGCTCTGACGTTTCCCGTCTACAGCCTCATAATCAGATCACCGCACCAGAGCCTGCTCGACAAAACACCTGACGCCCGTCTTCCTACCGCCTACCGCCCGTCAGATCTCGCCACCCACCTCTAGCCGCGTCACCTGGCCCCTCTGACGACACATCACATCACAGGCCGACCACCTACCTCTCCACTTCAATGGCCTACCCCTACGCCATGTGGCCCGGCGGCATGCCCCAGATGTATGCCATCCCAGCGATCCCCAGCTCCAGGTAAGTCCACCCACCGCTAATGCCTCCATCACTACTGCACTGCCATGGTCCCCAATCACTGGCTTACGGGCCTGATCCGCCCCCGCCAAAGCACCGCCTCACGACGCAGTGCTGATCCTGCAGCGCCTTCAGCATCAACCCCGACGGGGCCGTCCGAGACGCCATTTCCATGTACACCAACGGCGACCTCCGCACCATGTGCGACGAATCCCAAAAGGCCATTATCAAAATGATGCTCGGCAACGATGACCAAAAGAAAATCATCCTCGCCGTACTCAAAGAACGACTTGGCCAAGGTTGGCCGTACAACTACAAAGCGCTCGACCTGCTCGAGCTCGCCACCCCCGCCGACCTCATGGCTATGAAAGACGACCTCAATAAGCTCGCCGAAGCCGCTGCCACCGTCCAAGGCCACGAGGAGCTGAAAAAGCTCGCCAAGCCGCTGGCGGGTAAAGTCAAAGAGGCCGAGAAGAAGAAAGAGGAGGAGGAAGCCAAGAAGAAGCAAGAGGCGATCGCGGCCATGTGGGGCGGCCTGTGGGCCAACGACCCGTATAGGGGACCCTCGCTCGCCGCCGCCGGGTGGACGGGCTGGCCGTACCCGTACGTCCAGATGGCACCGGGGGTCTCGGCTCAGGCGCAGGTAGAGTGGGCCAGTAAAGCACCGGCAGGGTGGAATCCGTGGGTCGCTGTTCCAGTCGCTGTCACTTATCCTGTGTATGGTTGGCCCAAGACGGGCTGACCCCATTGCTTCTTTTCCTATCTCCCCTTTAATCTGTACATAGTCTTCTGCTTCTTTTCCTTTCGTTCTTTTCGTTACGTGTTACTCTATACGAGGACAATTCGTTCAGATGAGAGAGCAGACCCCCGTTGTATTGTAGTTTTTTTCCTGCATTTGTTGATATGGACGCTATGCCGTCCACCGGTTCGTCCGTGCGCTCACACGTCTTCAGATCATCCATCACTCCCATTCCCCAATTTTACCCTTTCTCGCGAACCGGTTATTATGCCAATATGGAGGAAGAAAAGAAGGAAGAGGAGAAGAAGAAGGTCGACCCGTGGTGGGTGTCGGTGAACCTGGGTGCCCCGTCGTGAGTCCTCAGCAAGTCAAGAGGAGCGTTGCCGACATCTCCTTTCCGATCTGGTTCGCCTAAATCGATATTGTCTCTTTTTCTCTCGATGTTGTCCTTGTACCCGACTCATGATCCTTTCTCTCTGTTGTCCTTCCCCTCCCGCTATGTACCTTGGTGGTGCAGCGACAAGTCGGTTGCGGCTAGCACACAACTACCAGTAGGGATCGACGCCTTTTACTCTGCCATGGCCGCCCAACTCGCCGCCCGCGGGTGGTGACGACCTTCATAAGCCTCTCCGATCGATCTTGACGACATTGTAACGAATTTATGACACCCGCGACCTTTAACGACATCCGCGGTCAAGAGGGCTTTCCGTCCGCCTCGCCAACCTGTCATCCGACTTTTGCCTTCCTGCAGCATCGCAGTGACCATTGTCCCCAGCTCCCATCCACCGTCCCCCTCGCATCACATAGACATCTTATGAGCAAAATATCATGAATGAAATATTATATGTGCACGATTAGGACGTCAGTTGAGCCTTTCTGCAATCGGTCAGTCCCGTCAGTCAAGGTGCTGGACCATTCGCAAGATCATCATGCAGAGCGTCCCTCGATCCTTGTCGTCGTCGTGAGGGTCCCGTCTCATTTCCTGCGCTTGGGATCCCGATCCCTAACATCGTCTCGTGAATGCGAATGAGCATGACCCATGATGGACAACCCATTTGCACCTCCGCCGCCGCCGCCGCCGCCTCTCGGTCCGTTGCCCTGCTCCTTGTCCTTCTGCGTCGGCTTATCTTGCGCCTGTCCATCTCGATCCCTGTCCCTGCGATACTTGTCTCTATCCCTATCCCTGTCGTTGCCCCTATCTCTATCGCGGTCGCGATCCCGGTCCCGGTCCCTATCTCGAGTATCACTGCGCCCGTCGTGTCGCCTGGAACTGTCCTCTGGTCTGTGTGATGACCGATGTCGCGTGTCGGACTCGCGTCTCCCGGACGATGTTTCCGTCTTGGACGTCTGACTCGAACTTGCCGCAACGGTAGACGAGGCCGGACCGCGAGAAGCTGAGGCGTCTTTGTTGTCGAGGGAGCCGTATCGCGAGCGATACCCCTCCAACTCAGCACGAAGGGTCTCAATAACCCCGAGATGGTGTGTCAGGTCAGAACTGCTAATCAGCTTCTCTCGTCCCACTCAGCCTGGCTCTGAGCGGATGTTTGACTCACTCAAGCGAGCTGATGACCGCTCTCGATTCGTCCAAAGCCTGCTGCCACGCTTCCGGACTCGTCCGTCCCAGCTCGAAAACCATCTCTCCCAGCTCTTCGTTCTCCTTCAACAGTCCCTTGACCCGTGCAACCACGCCGGCCAGATCCACCTTGCTCGGCAGACCGGGGTTGGGGTTTGGGTTGAGGGAAGTCTCAGTCGTCCCAGCGGTCGCTGTCGACGTAGGAGATAACAGTCCGTTCGGGGTCTTTTGCCCCGTTGTCGCTGCAGCAGGAGCGGAAGTGCTCGGTGGTCCGATGAATGTATACCGCAGTGCCTCGTTATCCCGAGTGAGCTCGGCAATGTGATGTTGGAGGATGTTCAGCGTCGGCAAGAGCTCTTGCGGGATGACTATGCGCCCTTCGATCTGCGTCGGCGGAGGAGCGGTCTGTCTAGATTTGAGTGCTTGCAGCTCGGCCTGATATCAGCTACTTCCTCCGATGTCTGATCGTTGGATGAGGTGGTAGGATCAACGAACCACCGCTGCGTCCCGTTCTCGCTCGACCAGCTCGAGGCGCTTGCTCAGCCTGACTTCATTCACAGACGGCAACACCGGACTAGACGTTCGGCCAGCGGTCACAGACGAAGACGAGCCTTCCATCTTATCGTCCTGCCCATCAGCTTCGTCTTCAGACTCAAAGGAATTGGCCAACTTCTTCCGGTACAGGTAAAGGAGCTGCGGGCATCAGTTCGACCCCCAGGAGAGGGAGGGAAAGGGACATACCGTACTCGTTCTCCTTTTCCGGGGACCAATCCACTTCGTCGTCCATCTTGCTACACCACCACACTGTATGACGGAACGGAGCAGGAAGAAGAGGGAGATGCAGCGTGGAATTGGCGTGTCTTTTGTCGTCCAGCTGCACTGGTCAGACCGAGCTCCGACCTTCGGCAACTCGTACCGCCGGCAAGTCCACTCGATGGCCTTAATTTTCACTGTTCATTGTATCTCTTCCTTCTTGTTCGACAGTCAGAGGACGACTACGATGCTGCAGCTGTGACATCGCGATCTGACAGGGTAGCGGGACAGCTATCGCATGCTTCGAATGACCCAAGCATCTTTGGCGGTCCTGCCAGGTGATACAACAAAATGCGCCTCTTCGTCGTCAAGATCCCCTTTGAGGACCTGACCAACAAAGTGAGCTACGAAGGGTCTGTCCCAGGTTCGAAGCTCACATCACAGGAGTACGAGCGACTCACATCTTATCTCGACAGTGACAGTCGGGACCGCATCCAGCGATATCGTCTGCGAGACGATGCCATCCGTATGTTTCGTCGTCCATGCAACACGCCTCCGCTGACAAAACCCAGGCAGCGCAGTCGGCCGTTCGCTACCGATATGGTATCTCCGTTCCCGTCTGTCCGTCTCTGGTTCACTGAACCACCAGACAGGACCACACGGCAAGCCTTTCGTCAGCTATATCATGGTCGTCGAGGTCAAGCTGACGTGTAGATAATCTACGATGGCAAGACGCTCGATTATAACATCTCGCACCATGGCTCATTCGTCTTGTTTGGAGTGGATGCCCCAGGCACCTCGGTAGGGGTCGACGTCACTTCTGTGCCATCCGAGGCCGATTATCCCGCCTTAGAGGAGTCGTTGCAGGAGGCAGTGAGTACACGACTCACCTATACGAGCAGCGCTGAGATTAGCTATCTCCCAATGAGAGGCAAGCCTTGCAAACGTCCAGCTCGCCGGCGAGAGAGAGGATGCTGGCCATGATCTGGGCGGCAAAAGAGGCTTATGTGAAAGCCTTGGGAGAAGGTGTCACTTTTGGTCTACAGAGGATTGACGTGCATATCGACAACGAGTGTCTTGTTGCAACTATCAGGGTCGACGGGGCAGACATCAAGGACGAGCGCTGGACCTGGTCATCAGGCTGGCTGGAGCATTGGCAATGGGCCTGGGTCGCAGTTGGAAGAGACCAAGCTATTCACCAAGCCCTGACGCCAGAGCACCTCACGTGGACCGACCTGTGTGCCGACCTAGCCAACATTCTCGGTGGTCATAAGGAATAGCATCAGAAGTTGTCTACTAAGGACATTTGCTACAAGACGAGAAACGCCAAATCAGTGGAGACCACCCACGCCTTCCAACACCCGAGCAACCTCTCCACGGGTCGCCGGCTCGATCTCACCTGCCTCATTAAGCTTCATGACCCTCTCGGGTGCGCTGCCGCCATCCAATATCGCCTTGGCCGCTTCCTCCGAAACGGCATCGCTGTCCAGGAATCGCTGGACGAAATCGCCATCGATGAAGCCGGCAGTGTCCGTCTTGGCGAGGTCCCTTCCGCCTCTTCGCCAGATCTTCCAGCCTATGCCACCTGGACCCTTATGCAATTTGTCCATATTTCTCTGCAAGCCGTCGAGAGTCTTTGCTGCAGAAGGCGTGAGCTCACCGATGATACCGATTCGGCCATCGACGGTAGCGAAGAGCACATCGGGTGAGATGAGTTCTGGAGCGGACGAGGCTGGGGCGAGCGAGCCTGGGGCGAACCGGGCCACATCCTCGTGCAGGCCAAACAGGGCTGCTTGTTCTGGTCGCTCCTGCAGGCGGAATGTAAGAATGTTTGTGTGGGCCTGAGCTGTCAGCGTATAGTGAAGGCTATTGAGATGCGAGACATACATCTGCGACCACCACAGCCTGCCCGCCATCCTTGATGCCTTGCATGGCGACAATACCGTGTGTCGCCATGTCCCGTCGGTCCCCATTGATATCTCCAGTATCTCGGTCAATCTCGAGCGAGAGAACACTTCGCATTCCATCACCGACAATCAGTCTGTCGTCGCTGTGCAGCTTGGAAGCCGAAGCGACGAAGAGGGATTGAGCCACAAAGACCGAAGGGAACGTGGAGACCATGACAAGCTTGGCTCCACGAGGGTCAAAGCGATACAGAGTGACCTGCGCATCAGCGAGAAGACTATTTGACTGACGAGATGTACCTTGCTGCCAGCGGCTACGGCCAGGAAGCCGAAAATGACTTTGCTGTCGTGGACCGCACCGTCGGTGAGAACCTGGGCGACCGCATTCAGATTCATGCCTCCTACCCCATTGGGAGTCGCTTCGTAGAGCACAACTTTTCCCGATTGTGCAGAGATCAATGCTTGATCCGCCAGATCGTCCATAACCTCGTCTTCCTCAGATAGAAGGGCGATGCCGACGCAGACGTATGGTCGACCATTCAAGACCACATGGCTGAGCGAACTGACAATCTCGCGCTGCTGCAGCTTGACTTCGGCGAGAAGCTCGAAAGACGAGGGGTCACGCAATTCGAAGAAGCTGGTTTGTCGAATGTCGCCAGTGCTCCGGTCTAGCTCTCGTTCAGACGAGCCCACGGCAAGAGCTTTCGCCTCCGGCAGATTGACAACCTTGGCGGCGGAGCGGTTTCGTAGATCAAGGGTCTGGACGTGTAGCCTCTTGAGACTGGTAATCTTAACGAATGAAAGGCCAGTTGCGGAGGCCAAAGCGAGGCACGAGCCAAGTGAGGGTATATTTACTGCACAAGCGGCTGTGATGTCCTGTGGCTAAGCTTCACAGAGCGCAGAACTTGTAGATGACAGACCTTCTTCGTGACCGAGGAGAATTCGACACGGCCTCTAGACTCGAAGATGATCGACATACGCTCGCTCAACCCCACGGCAACGATGTCATCGCCGCCGTTCTTCAAGCCTTCTACTGGCTGAAGCTGTAGCGGACGAGTTCCCAGCGATGAAGATTTGCGATCTGATACCGCCAAGCCCCCACCCGCTGCCTGATCGAGCCGATATGTGATCATTGAGCCGTCACTCAAACCAATGAGGAGCGAGGCGCTACTCGTCTGCGCAGAAGGGCCGTTAAATCTCCGAATGTATAGAGACGGAGAGAATGCTTGTTCAGAAATCGCTGTTACCGGCATATCGGTGGACCCGAGGGAGTCAAGGGTGCACAGGAGGATCTGCTTCGTCCATGTTGCGATAGCAATAATAGGGGAGGGCACATTCTCTCCGGCATAGATCGCGAGCGAGGCGATCTCGGCTGGGGCGGTATACGAGCTGAGACTGATCAGCGGGGCCCATATTACCAAGAATCTTACACCTACACGATCTGTTGGACAGCAGTTGGACGAGCCTCGAGGACGACAAGATCACCGCCAGTGACGGCGAGCACGATCAGCGGCCCGGCCGCTTGTCCAGCAATGATTTGATGACCCTTTGCGCATGTCCAGCTCGACCAGGTGGTCTCACCTAGGCTAGCCACACTGAACACTGCTTGTGGAGTGACAAGGTGTATTGTACCAGAAAGACTGCTTGCAGCCAGAGTAGGCGATTGTGCGATCTCGACGGGAAGTTGAGCGACTTCCATGCTGGGGTGCAGATGCAGGAGGACAGTAGAGCTTGCCGTTGAGAGCAATAGCGCCGGCCTGTTGTCTGAGTCAACATGCTGATGCCTCGGTGTGGAAGAACTCGCCCTTCTGGCCGGTCGATCTGCCACATACGCTCCACTCCGTCCAACCCCGATGCCTCCAAGAGCGTCTCCATGCCTACGCCGCTTCGGATCGCCCTCAGAGAGTTGGTGCATGAAGCTCCTGACGCTACGACCAGATGGGACTGCTGTGTCAGCAGGAGCGGCCGCGACGTCCGAGCTCGACCATGCGCTACTCACTAATCCTCCTCCCTCTTCTTCAACAGTGCAGAAATCCTTCACGGGCGCCAGATTCATCCATCGCTCCCTGATCTCCAAGGAGAAATCTTCCTCATCTACTCTTTCCACATTGACCCCGTCCGCGTCATCTATCAGAAGTCGACCTTTGCCTTTCCTCGCCGATCCGGGAATAGCCCGAGGGGTTGACCGAGTCGGGGAAGAAGAAAGCGAAATTGCTGGATCTGATGATGATGAGTTCTCGGGTAAACATAAGACAGCGGAGTCGCCGCATGCGGATGCAAGGAAAAGGTGTGGACCACCGAGCGGTGTGAGAGATGACGGCGGAGCACACTGAGTATGAGACAGATTCAACACGTTTATTTGCACTCACAATGCCAAGGTCTGTCTTGACTACAGTGGTCGCGGACGATGGCGAGAATGAAGGATCGGCTTGAAGTGATTCCCAGACAATACGAGTGAGTCGGCCGCTCTCGTCACCAAAGAGAGCCGAAGCGCCGTCCGCGTGCACGTTGAATACCGTGGATCTATGAACTTCAGCGATCGCTCAACGGCTGCCAGAGGACATACGCGAGGACGGTGCCGAAACCTTGACGCACACGCCAGATGGGACTTAGATTCCACCTCTGGTCAGTTTCGCTAGCCGAACCTGTCATGCTTGATTTCCGGCGTTTCCCTACACTACCCGTCATCTCTGCTTGAGGACTTCTTCGTGTGTTGCTCGCTCGAGGACTGGTAGCTGGTCCTGAAGATGCTGAGGTACGACGTGGACGGGGTGGCAGGCTCTCGCTGAGCTGCCACAGCACGCTGTACTCATCCCCAATGACAAGGAATGTCCGCAAGCCAACCGGAGAGGGGATCGGCAGCACGCGCCGAGCTGCTGGGCACGAGAACGGCAAATACCGAAAGTCGGTCGAGTCGTCGAGCGTCACCCCGGTGCTTCGCGGTATCATGACGTTGACTGTTGCAGAAAGATCCGCAAACGCGCGGGACGCCGAAAGCGTACGTGCTTGCAGTAGAAGGTCCGACGTGGATGACTGATACAAGAATGTCAAGACATGTTCACCGCTCGGCGCACGGTCGGGAGCAAACGCGAGGTGCAGCAGGTTGTGTTCTCTTATGCTACATCGATGAGCTTGGAATTCTCCAGAAAAGGAAGACATCACTTGATATTGAAGTTTGTCTTGAATTTCAATCGGCGAATACCCTCCGACCCCGCCACGCCGACATTGCTTGTGCGCCTCTTCTTGGCATCCTTGTCTTTCTCGACATCGATCTCTACGCAAGACAGCACGCCGACCCAAAGGCTGACGATGACTGAGGTGTCTCTGCTGATCACGCCGGTAAAGAACTCGGCCAATCGAAGTGAGGGTGTCGGGGGGAGCAAATCAATTGAATCGGTCACCACCAAGTTTGGAGCCGTTGATGGATTGAAGGTGGCAAGCAGGAGATGGGCATTCGCGGGCGCTGTTAGAATAAGGATGTGGGGTGCAGCGTCCTGTAGATCGGCTTCGCCCGGCAGCATGACACTTGGCTCACGTTGACCACAGCTTTCGCAATTCCCGCGATATTGCCCCAGATACCGAGCTCGCCTCGCTGTACGAGGCCCTCCGGGGTGATGTCCCAGACCTCGATCCTATCTGGCCTGGCAGTGATGAGCGAGGACGTGCCCTCGGCGGTGAAGTCGTCGATCACCAGGGAGAAGAGGACAGGCGTAGGCGCCAGAGCCTATGTGGAGGTCAGTGGGCTCTGCGCACACGACTGGCTTTTCCGGTCCATAACACCACTCACCGACGCGATGTAGAGCATTGCGGATGGCTCTTTGCCTTCTCCCCTGACTGAGGGTACACAGCCTGTGCAAGGAGAGGAGAGTGTTCGATGAGTCCGTCTTCGATGATGTTGGAGATTGAGTAGGAGAGGGATCCGGGTGGGAGTAGCCCGAAGTGGAGGTCTGCCAAGTGGTCACGTGACTCGATGTGGCAGCCATCAAAGCCGTTGGGGAGGATTGGCTCGCGAGCTGCTTCGGTCCCATTCCGACATTCCCGCTCACTCATCTACAAGAGCGACGACGAGGCAGCACTGTAAATACTCGTCAAAACGAAAGGGGCCCAGTACGACTGCCAGCTGAGCCTTCGAGAAGTCTTCGAAGCAAGTCAAGGAGGAAACAATCACATCGATCATTGACTGAAAGACCTCCCCGGCTAATTCGGCGGCTCATGTCTTCCTCCTCCTTCCCCGCAACACTGGCCTCGGTCAGCTCGTCTGGTATTCAAACACCGCCACCTGGTGTCGCTCAGTCATTCGCTACTGCGGATCTCAACAGATCAACCTCCTCGATGCAAGGGCAAAATGGATCACACGGGAACGACGCGAGGAAACGCAAGGCGTCCCCTTCTCTGCCCGCCGGTCCGAAAGACCGGAATTCGTCCATTGGCGTCGATCCCTCGACCGATGATGATGGCGCTTCCGTCACCGGTCGTGCACCTAGAGAGAACAAACGGACGAGGGTACACTTCTCATGCGTCGAGTGTCACCGTAGGAAGCAGAAATGTGACAGGAAGGAGCCTTGTTCGCAATGCGTTGCCCGGAAGGTACCGCATCTATGTCGACCATTCCTCAACGGAGTGGAGGACCCAGCCTCGTTGGTCTAATCCATTTGTCGTTCGAATACTGTTAACGCACATAGCGGGAGTGAAGTGGTCTCTCGCTTGACGACCATCGAGACGCTCTTAAACCGACTCATTGCCCAATCATCTGCGCCGATACCGTCAGCACTGCCGGCTCAAGTGTCCATCGACCCCTCATTGCCGGTACCCGATATCTCATCTCTCAAACCATCTGGCGAGGAGATCTTTCACCCTCGTTCAACCCCTCCCGCTGGTCTTCGTCCATCTTTCCCCAACAAGCCACCTCCCTCCGGCTTGTTTCCGAGCAATTTATCGCACACGACCCCGTCGAGCAGGACAGGATTTGGATGGGGACTTAGGGAGGGTCGCTTGATCAATCTGCTACCTGAAGAGAACGCGGAGCTGCAGGACATCTTGCAAACGCTGAAGGAGAGCGGCATAACGAAGGGACATCTCGAGTGGCTGATAGCTGGTGTACCGGGAAGAAGAATGGCCGACAGTCTGGTCGAGCTGTATTTCAAGGACATAGAGTGAGTCCTGTTCGTCCTGATTGAACAAGCTCATACGGTAGCTGGACGCGTTACAAAATGAATCGGGCATCATTCATGCGGCGTTACAATCTCTTCTTCGATTCCATCAACCGCAACCCAAGCAATCCAAAAATCGACAAAGACACTCTCAAATGGTTGGGACTGATGTTCATCGTGGTGAGTATTCCGTGGTTGTAAAAAGCGGCGAAGCTGAAATCCAGCTCGCCATTGCTGTCTTGTCTGCGCCAAATGACGTCGTACGAGGAGAGGATCAGACTGCTTGGTCACGCCGATTTTACGGCTCGGCTCGTAGTGGACTGGAGTACGCGAAAGCATTGCAGCGGGACAACCTGGACGTTCTATTCGGCGGTTTGCTGGCTTCACGCTACATGCTCTTGACTCGTCGTCCTGCCGAGGGCTCAACCCCGCTCACTTGCGCATTTCAGCTTGGTTTGTATCGCGATGGTACCGTTCTCAACATCCCCGACAAAAAGGAAATTGAGATCCGACGGCGTGTTTGGGCACAATTGTACCACCTCGACCGGACTATAGCATTACTCGTCGGTCGGCCAGCTGCCATCTCTGATGCACACACCGACACTCGGATACCTGCCAATCTCGACGACGAGGAGCTTGAAGGAGATTTCGACCCTGCCGGTCACCCAATGTCGAAGCCGACCATATACACATATGTCATTTTGAGGTAAGTGACTTAGTGGAATCCCTCCTCCACTGACATTCTAGACATCGTCTGGCGGAGATCATGGGCCGGATAGCGTTTCACACGTTTGCGATCCAGCTACCTAAATATCAATTGGTGATGGACCTGGATCGGGAGCTTTTGAGCTGGAGAGAAACGCTGCCCGGATATTTCGCCATGACTCATCCGGATACGAGTCATGACAAGGAGCATCCATACCTCTTTGTTCAAAGACATCTTTTGGCTTGCGAGTGGTACTATGCTCGTATCACTCTCAATCGGTGAGTCTGATTGTGCACGGCGACGGGTACGGGCTTGGCTAAGTCGCTAGGCCTTATCTGCTCCGGCGCAAAGACTCGGACAGCCGGTACGCGTACTCGAAAGCAGCTGCCATTGAGTCGGCCACGGCAGATCTGCTCAACCGTCGAGCCTTCATGATGGGCAAAGGAGATCTGGTCGTCAACAGTGGCGGCTATCGAGTGTGAGCGTGCCTTTTCTCATTGGCGGTCCTTCGCTAATTGTGACAGCCTCAACTCCTACATGGTACTCGGTGTTACGATCAAGCGTAAGTCTGTGCCATGAGCTTAGCGCTTCATTCCCTGATCTTCAGTCGAGCCAGACTCCCCGCAAGCTGACGAGCTGCGCAATCTGCTTAATGTCGTGTCCGGTAAGGCGCCAGATAGTCAAGGTCATACCTCCGAGCCGCTTGTCAAGGAGGAGCTCGCTATCGTAGAATTCCTTACCGCAAAAGGATCCGCCAAGCCATCGGCGAACTCTCGTCCAGCTGCTGGAAGAGGGACGGGTGAGGGTGATGATCAGACACCTGTCGACCTCCTGCTAGGGTTGGCCAAGACTCGGTCAGGTCGGAGGGCCATCGAGGAGGAGAAGCGGCAATTGCGGCTGCAACAACTACGGGAGGCGCAGGAGCAAAGACAACGACAGATGGGTGCTGGTTCGAACGGTCCCCAGATCTCACCCTGGGGCTACGAAGCACCGCAGATGCCCGGTCTCAACGTCCAACAGCCTTTTGCAGCCAATGGCTTCAGGCGTGCTCCAAGACCATTGCAACCACCGCCGCCGAAACGCGCAGACGGCACAAGCATGTGGGTGGACGTTCCGTACGAAGGACCGGAATTCCCGCGACATCAACCGGAATACTCTCCCCAAGCGGAGATGCGGCCCTCGTTGTCTCCTGTCAACATGCCGTTCCCGCCGCAGTCCAATCCTCCGCCAACAGCTCAGCAGGGGCAAGGGATGGACCCGATTTTCGGCGACCAGGCTCCCCCGCCACCGCCACCTTTCGAAGTCGAGGCATTCGACTTTGGGGATCTCGGTATCGAGGTACCGGACCTTCCTATAAACCAGGGCAACGAGGGGCACTTCAATCCATTTGCTCTAGTACAGACGACCGCCGAGGGGTGAGCCGTTGTTTGAAAGGGGACCTTTACACCAATACTGACCGGATAGGAGCCCAAATGACGGGATCATGGACGACGATACGCAGTTCTTGAATTTCCTCTTGACCCGCTTTGCCAATAGCAGTCAACCGGAGATCATGCAGTGAGACGCGAAGGGAATGTAGGGCTGTATGGCGTAGGGTTGTAGGAAAGGGGATCTATCGAAACATCGTGTCATCGCAATCATATGTGCTCTTAACATGCCACCATCGGGATGCCAGCAGCAGTATCTGAGATCGTCTATTTGATCTTGTCGAGAGGCCTGTTGAACCCTCCTCTCCGGTTCATGTACTGTCTCCATGTCCGCTGTTTGTTCACCTTGACCCCGCCCTCTGCATTTTGACCGATGCCAACTCCCTAGTAATCAGCTGGACCCCTCGCGATTCAGAAACACTGATGGATCGCTCACCTTGGTCGTGCCGAAGCCACCGAAACCCATCATGGCAGCCATGTTGGGGTCCATTGCTCCTTCCTCTATCTCACCTTCGTCTCCCTCGCCATCCGGGCCTTGAGAGCCCGAACGTTCCGGCCTAGGAGATGCTGTCGCAGATACAGCTCCAGATGCTGTTTCTGAAACTGCATCAGCTGAAAAGTCCCACTGATGGGTTAGCTTGGGGAGACTCACGACTGCTCGAGCCCGCTTCTTCCCCATACACCACGCCTCTTGCGCGTTCCTCTTCTCTTCTCCTTCGCCCTTCTTCGATAGCTCGGCGGTCCAGCGGGCGGTCGTAGTCGCCATCCCTGCCGCGCGGATGGTATGCCCCACCTCCTCGTGTGCCGGGCGGCGGGTAGCCTCGTCCGCCTGGCTGTGCAGCCGGTCCAGGAGAAGGACGATACGGCTCGTTATTCGGATTGGGATTGGGGTCGTATGACCTGCCAGGCCCATCTCGCGGTCGTACATCTCGTGGCTCTTCTTTTACACGTACTCTCTCCGGTTCCCGAGAGAGCGGTCGGCCTTCGTCCCTGCGCCTCTCATACTCTGGTCGACTCAGCACAGTCGTTTTCCGCGACAAAAGCTCGGGCTCACCTCTATCTCTGCCTTCGTGAGCCACTCTCCGTCCGTCCCGTTCTCTGTCGTGCTCGCCCCTGTCCTTTCTACTCGGGCTCCTACTCCTTTCGCGATCCCCACCACGCCGGTCGTCTCGGTATTCTCGGCCGCCTCGATAGTCGCGCTCGCGATCGTATCGGTCTGAGCGATCTCGGTCGTACTCTCGTGACCTGGGTGCCTCGCCGCGTCCTCCTCCTCTGTAGGACATGTTTTTATCGTTGACAGCCGAATAGAGAGTAGTAGTCCGCCTCAGCCTTTGTAACGGGCTGAGAGAAGGGCCGGTGGCGAGGCGGAATGCAAATGTGGCGGGAGTGGCAAAGTGGCACATCGGGGTTCTGGAAATTGGTGTCGTCTCCCATCCAGACACCGGTAAGAGGCATTAAAGATGCATATTTCGACAGAGCCGGGTGTCCGAGGCACCCAGACGTTCAGGAATTGAAGTCACAGATGGACACATCTAACGTTCCAGACTCTATAACCGTCTCGTCGACATGCGACAGTGACATTTCGCCGAGGCTGACCGGATTACTTATGTATCCCGACTTGCCCTGATGCTTCAATGTGACCGTCCTTTTGTCCTCGTTCAATAAGCTATTCCAGGCCTTGATCTCCTCAGAATTAGGCTCCCTTGTTGTGGCAACGCCCCACTGACCATTGCCCCAGCTTCTTGAGGTAAAATTCGAGCCCGGGGCATGTATGAACAGCCTGGCCACGATTGTGAAGTTGAGACTCGCGTTGCCCTCGGTCAAGGTGCCCTGGAAGGATTCGCCACGATACTGCACCCAGAGGGCCTCCGCGCTGTATAGGTCGTCGATCTTACCATTCTCGGCCATCAACTGATGTATTTTGCCGGGGAGACTTTGCAGCAGCTCGAAATCCTTTGGGGCAGTTGAAGTCATGTAGGTGCCGCTATTCTCAGCACCTGACGCCTCGCAGGCAGAAGAGTCATGCGACACTGATTCTGTCAGCTTTCTGGTTAGGGCCATCGGAGAGTCTGCGTGATCGGTCCAGTCAGGAGGAGGCATGCGAGCTTTGTCAGACATGACTGCGGTACGTAGGGAGGCTTGGTCTTTAGGTAGAAGAGGTAGCTGCTCGTGAAGATGGGACGAAGTGCAGTGGTTGAGGCGCCTGAAAATCGTAGTTCACGGCGGTGATGCCTGATTTGTTGGTTGGAGGGAAGAGAGGCGGGAGGCGGGGAGGTTCACTCTCAAATACCCCACAGACGAGTAAAACGAAAGGTGACTGAAACAGCTTTTCATGCCTCTAACTCCGTCAAGACCAAGGAGGTATTGTCGCTCTGACACCCCCGCGCCAGGTTGAGCTGGCGCAAGTAAAGTGTAACGTCCACAGACGTTGAGTCTCACTTTCCAACCCAGTAGGTCTTTCCTTGCGCGTTTCGAGTTGAGATTGGAGGGGGAGGCTGCGTTGGAAGGCTTAGGGTGGGGAGGGGGCAGACGGCGATTCGGCAACTACGGTCGCAAGGCCGGAATCCCCAGTCATCAAAGGATATCTCAAACCTTCGCGTAGGAGTCTACCTTCTCGAGAAGCAGACAAGCCTCGAGAAGCCATGTCACCCATTGAGCCGCAAAGCTGTGTTCGACCTTGACCCCGACGAGCTGTTGGGCGAAGTCCCCTCTTGCAAGCCCCACTTTGGACTAACCTAAAGACCCGTTGACCTAGAAGTCACGACACTCCAAATCACTTGGACTCAGCTACCAACATGCAACTGTCTCAGGGAGGTAACTTGTCGCCTGCGGCTTAGTCTTTGGTACCGTGCTGCCCGCTTATCGGAAAGGGACTCGCTCCAGGCTATGCACATGCATCATGTAAAGTCTCTACGACTTCATGAAGTAGCTACAGTATGACCTCTCTTCCCTCGAGGTGGGGTGATTGTGGGGATCATTCATACCCTTCGCCGGCGTTGTGAGGGAGCTCGACGATAGTGAATGTTGCCTTGAAAGGTTCTGTCGTTACTGCCGTACGACGACTGCGATAGTAGCCCTTCAATGACAGGGTCCCGAGCTTCCACGGGCCGCTCTCATACCGCTCACCTGAGGGATTCGCCATCATGATCGCCATTTCCCCGGATTTCAGGGAATCGAAGTACGCCTCGAGATCATCATTCGTAGAAGAGTTGACCTTGGACAACGCCCATAGTTTGGACTCGTTCCGGGTTACATTCAGTAGGATTTGCTCTGATTCACTACTGGCTTTGAACGTGGCCCCTATTTCGACCACGAACTTGCTCTCTAAAAGACCGTCATCGCTGTGAAGAATACCACCGAAGGCCTTGCTGGTCCACGAAACCTTCCACTCTTGCAGCTCCTTCGCGGTATTCAGGCTCATCGTGGAAACCACTTTGATTTCATCGGACGGGTTTTCAACCTTCGTGTAGAGGCCACCGGGAAATTTCTTGAGCCATTTAAATTCGCGGTCGGAAAGCGTTAGGCAGTAGAGCTTGACAGGTACAGTGTCGGCATCTTCATCGTCTGAATATTGCAACTTGCGAGTTCGTTTGGTAATCGTCTTGGTCGCAGCCTGGGCTGGACTCGATGCAATACTGGACGAAGGGATCGATCCCGTTCCTTGCCAGGCGTTGTGGGCCATGTCGGAATAGCTTGGAAGATCTGGAGGACAACTTGGTCTTCACACGTAGAACTGGGGATAGTGATAAGAAAGTGATTGAAGTGGGCCTCGACCGTCTTCATGTGAGTATATGTAGGAAAACTCGCCTCACAGACCCGATCGGTACTCCAAACAGTATACACTCCGATCCTGTTTCTCCCGACAATGCAGCGCCCAACTCTGCCTTCCAATCATCCTTCAGCCCGTCGCAGTGCTGGCACCCAACGCATCGACTGTTCTAGATGCAGGAAGCCTCGCCCCAGATTCGCAAATGGTGAGCACTCCGCTCCGGTCTCTTACGCGATGCCGAGAGCCATGACTCTTGCTCCAGCACCCTTTGAATCCTCTGAGGCTTCCCAGCGCTGGCGCCCGACGCATCGACTGTTCTGGATGCAGGAAGCCTTCCCCCACATACGCAGAAGCTGAACACTCCGCTCCGGTTTCTTACGCGATGCAGAGCGCCATGACACTTCCTCCAGTACCCTTTGAATCCTCTGAGCCTTCTCAGCGCTGGCGCCCGACGCATCGACTGTTCTGGATGCAGGAAGCCTTACCCCACATACGCAGTAGGTGAACACTCCGCTCCAGTTTCTTACGCGATGCAGATCGCCATGATACTGTTGCACAGCATGAGTCAGACCCCAACTCAGCTTTGCTACTCTAAGAGCGCCCAGTGCTGGCCCCCGACTCGAGTGTTCTTCAAGAAGGTTCCCTGCGCCCAGTATTGCGATTGGTAATAAGAATAGTTTACTGCATACTCCGCCCCGGTCCCTCCCGACATGCAGTGCGCAAAAGCGCTATTGGTGCAGCACTATCGTTCTCTGGCCGGCGTCAGTGCGGGCATCCCGCTTGTCGGGAGGTATTCCGTATCTCTCTGCGGCCGCAGGAGACAGGGCGTGCTGCTACGTAGTACATACGATACCGCATCGACTGGGGCATCGCTCCCGTCCTCATTAGCCTCAGAGCCATTCTGGTCTCACAGCTCTTCCTTCTGCTGGAGGAGCATGTCTAGAATTCGTATTGATGCTTCACATCACACAAATGCGTTTCATACATGAAAGGTTTTCCGCGGGGAAGAACATTGCAACACTTCGACTTTCCCTTCGGCCGCCACGCAGATATCAGGTGCAGGCTTCAGTGTTGAACAATAGGCTGCGAAATCGCCTCACAGAATGAGAAGTGTCTATTTGGGAAGGATGAGGGCTAGGACAATGAGATCATGAGCGACAGTGGTGCACCGACATCCAGGTCGTTATATTCATATGTGTCGAGCTGCAGAGTTGGCTGCATGCATGCTCTCATGGGGGTGTAACGTTCGGGTCTACGTTTGGTGAGGCCAACCCTCAGAGGCACTGGCAAGGGGTCAGGGATAGGGCGGAAGGTTGCATGCAAGCACGCCAAGTACGAAAGGGGCACTGGTCTCCAGTCAAAACAGACTCGGCGGCGCCTCTTCGATCGTAAAGGTCGCGGTGATCGGCTCTACCTGCACTGTAGGGTTGCCTTGCTGATCCAGACCCTGCAGTCCAATCGTCCCGAACGGGCACGGACCGCAGGAGAACAGGTCATCTGCCGGCCTTTCCATCGGAATGGTGCGCGACGGCCTGTCTATGAGAGACCGATACTGTGTCAGATCAGCAAATGTGGGATTACCCGTTCTGTACAGTCGCCAGCGGGCAGCACTCCATGCCTCCAGAAGGCTATTTTGTTGCCGGAGGTCGGCCGGTGTGAATGTCCCTTCAACCGTGACCACGAACTGGGTACGGTACTCCTGTGCACTAATTATTGTGCCACTGAAGCCAGCTGACTGCACTCTGACTGTCCAGCTTTGAAGTCTGTCCTGGCTCCTCTGACTCGCCCGAGTGTGTATCTCGACCCCGTTTGGAGCCATGTTCACTCGTCCGAAGAAACTCTCCGGAAGCGTCTGGAGGTAGACGAAGTCGGCACGGTGCTTGGGTCTCAGTAGAGCCAAGTTCGGGTTGGGGGCAACGGCGAGTTCGGCTTGCTGTGGTGTTATAGTAGACGAGGTTTCCCGTGATGCACTGGACTTTGTAGGGATCCAAGACGGCGGAGGCATCAAGATTCTGTCACTTTCCGCTTTGGACGACATGTTGGACATCGACACCAGGGATCGTAGAAAAATAGTGAAAACAGACAAGTGGTGATGAGTTGCATGCCCCGGGAAGGGCGTACATACAAAAGCGGTGTAGCGGGGAGTGATTCTCCCACTCTGACGGCCCAGTCTCTTGAGGCCTTCCTTTGTCTCAAGGTGGTATGTCAGACAGTGAGAAAGGATTTTCAATATCCCACCCCTGTGCTACCACGATACACATGTGTGTTGCGAAGGTCCGGGTGCCCGGCTACATTTCGTGCTCGCGGAGGCCGGCTGGGCGGGGTTTCCATATGAGCAATTTGTGTGAGGGTGCCGGCGAAGGAGCCATGTTTTTTTCTGTGGCTCCTACTCGTGGGCACACTATCAAGATGGTTTGCAATGTACACGTCAAGCGGGGTCCGTAAAAGCAGAGCGCGCCGCTTTGCTCGTGTTCGGGAGGGCTTCCGCCACGCGCCACTACCGATGGCACCTCGACGCTGAATTTGATCCCGCTGGTTCTGTTCGTAGACCACTTCAAAGGCTTCCTTGTACATCTTCATTTGGCCAATCCTCAACATGACGACGGTCTATGCCTCGCTGAAGAACGGAGCGAACGAGATTGTCCAGGCAGTCGAATCAGATCGGGCCATCCAGTATGCCGACACCGTGCAACCCTCGCCTCTACCACTGGCTCCAGTCGAAATCACTGACCGCATTGCCCATCTCTGGCGATCTTGCTCTGCCAATATCGATGCCCAGCATGCTTCAAGCTCCAAGCATGTGGACTTATTGAGGACGGCTCTCGAGCTAGTTGGCAAAGATGTGGTTATCGCTCCCATAGCATCTGCGGAACTCGACGTGCTGGGTGGGGCTTCCGATGCCGATCAATGTCGGTTTCATACCGCTTTGCAGGATCGATTGGACATCATCTTGACCTTGTACGAGGCTGTATTCGCATCAAACTCTGGTCAGTCGGGCTACTGTCATGCTTTGACCTGCTCATCCCGCAGACGTGCACATCTTGGAACCGGGCGCACTGTTCATACCTCTGCTCGAGGAGCTCGTCGAGCTCATCCCTTCGGAATCGTGGAGAGTCTTCTGGACGTATTTTGAGACACGCGGCCGACGGTTTACTAAAGTGAGAATCATTCATCTTGATGTCATGTACCGGATTGACGGGTCAGGACATGCCGGCTTCGAAAGGCAAGGCCCTTCCGTTGCTGCGTATCATCAACTCGCTCCTGCGTTTCCTCCCTCGCACCCCGGAAGACCTTGTGTTTCGAGGTCGCGTACATCAGTTCGCCAGCTCGGTCATCAGTGTCGCCGATAAGAGTGCAGTCAACTTGCGAGGAGACTATAACGACATCAAAACCATCTGGGACGAACCCAACCCGCCAATCGCAGTTGAGTCGCCCAAGGAGGATGACGGTGATGTAAGGATGAAGGCGGAGACGGCAGACCAGAGCGATATCAAAACGACTGATGGCGAGGACGTCGGCGCTAAGGTCGAGACCGATCTGTACTCGACTCTCTGGTCTCTACAACAATACTTCGCCTCGCCGCCATCCCTCGACGGTCCGCCCACGAAAGATACACCCAATACCCCGCCTCGGACACCGTTCGAGACATTCAAGGCCAAAACCGACATCATCCTCCCCATGCTCTTCGAACAGACTCAAAAGGAGAAGGAGCTACTTGGGAAGGACGCAGAGCTGGTTGGGAAGAAGCGGAAACGTGTCCAAGACGACTCCTCTCCGGAAGGGGAACGGGGGAAATTCTTTCATCCCAGATACCTTACTGGGAAAAGGCTTCTCGATCATGAACTGGCCGACTCGTCCTTCCGCCGGCAGATCCTTGTTCAATACTTCATTCTGTTTCAGTTCCTTCTCAACCTCACCCCAAGCACAGCAGCGAAACAAGCCTTCACCGGCGGTATGCCGAAGACTTTTGTAATCAAGGAGGAAGACGAGATGTGGGTCAAGTCCAAGATCTCGGCAATCAAAGACGAATTGCGCAGAATGGTGCCAGATGGGCCGACGTTTGAGGAGACCGTCATCTCGATCATTACAAGGGAGCGGTACTATGTCAGTCCGGAGACATTGCTGCCCGATCAGATCTGACTCGCAGGCCCAATGGAAGAACGATGGGTGCCCTGAGAATATCTTTGAGATCCCGCCGCTGGAGAAGTCAGCCGCTCAGCCGGCCGTCGACGCATGGGAGAAGCGAATGGCGCCACCGGCGGCTTACCCGTTTAAACTTGGTTCGAGATCGCTCTCAAGACTATGGTTGAGAGGATACACCAACATTGAACAGCTGAAAGGCTGGAAAAGGTTGGTCGCAAACACCTCGGTCCTTCTCCATGCTGATAATACCAGAAATGCGACACTCCCCACCTTACATCAGGAGATCCAGACTATTGAGGCGGACGAGGAAGATGACAAGGCCATGGGCAAAGAGCCGTCCGCAGAGGATGCGGCGGCTTCGAAAGAGGTCCGTCGCTTTCGGACTCATTATGGGTTCTGCTTATTTCTAGCGCAAGACCAACCTCACCTGGCGGGCATTACGTCTGGCATCGCGTACTGATCTTCGCCACTTTGCTGCTTTGGCCAAAGAGCGCAATGTCAATGTGCTGGTCAACGCCATCCAAGGCCCGCCAGATCGTTCGTCTGCTGTGAATAATGCAGCCGATGCAGCAACGGATGATGAGGGTGAGGACGGGCCAAAATCTGGTGCAGATCCTCCAGTGGCAGTACACCCTGCCGACGATGTGGAGACGGCAACGAAGGAGGTAGTCGCTCATGATACTGCCGATGCGTCGATTGAGGTGGATACCCCTGCCAGCGGCCCGACCAGCGCCGCAACTTGAGGCCGTTGGGCAGCCGCCTATACAACTATACAACTATGTGGTTGGATGCAGCGATAAGCAGAGCGCAGCGGAGGGGACCCGCGAATGCTTTTCTGAGTACAGTGGCAAGTAGTCGACATCAGATCGAAGCATGAAGTTGCGTTTCAAGCACGCAATTGCTCACATTACCTTGGTAGTGATGCAGCACCGCTTCACCACCACTTTGAACATCTCTCGGTGCTTCGGCGCTAGGCATACACACTCCCATCGAGACGTCTCGACGCCTTCTACTCGCTGCGAGTGTCAGAATGCAACTTCTGAAATGGTGATTGCAAAGGAAAAGTGAGAGCATTTCGATATGCGAGCACGTCGCTCTTTTCAGAATGTGAAATGCGGATCCCTTCAAATCTGGTCGACGAAGGACCTTTCCGTCGCATCAAATCGCCTTCTTCCACTTACAACCTTCCACTTACAACTCGCCCTGCGCCTCTACTGCGCCAACCTCCACTGCACTCACAGGTAACAAGCAAGATGAGCGTTTTCAAGACCATCCTCGGAAGCAAGTCATCGCAACCCACAGATGACGGACCAGCAAAAGCTTCTGGCGAGCTAAGTCTGGGGTATGATGACCTTTTCGTGAAACACGCCGTTGAGATGCTCTCCGACCATCTCGACAACAGGATTGTTTCTGCTCAAGTACATGGCGGGTTGTCCCTCTACGCAGAGGCTCCCCTTGGGGACTACTCGGGAAGGCTTGACGATGAAGACATATACTATAGTATCAAGGCCGCTCTGATTGTCAGCCCGAGCACGACTTGTGTAGAGTCCGGGTCTGTCCATCCGCTATACGGTAATCTGAGCCTTGAGCAAGAATGCGAGCTCCGAATATATGCTCAAGCCCAGCCCATCCGTTCCCTATACTCGGACGATGACTTGAAAACAACACATCTCCCTCTCTCCCAACCCAACGGGTCGCAGCGGATCACCCGCCCCCTGTGTTTTGCTAAAGCGCAAGCGTGGCGGGTTCCTCAAGCTGACGAAGGAGATCCGCACGATTGTGAAGTTGTCGTATTCGCAGTGGTCGAAGACAGCAGAGATCAGAGGCCATCGCGGCCCTCAATACCACCTTCCACCTCCTCCAGGGCAAGGATGCCCATCCGTACCTCTGGCCACACCTCCTGGATTAAGTGCAGTCAATATACCACCGAGGAGCAGAACGAGTGCAGCCGAGCTGCGAAGGTCATGTCCAAGTAGGGTTCGGAGCCGAGACTCTCTGACCCCTAGGACGGGATAGCTATGTCTGAATACCTGTAGTATCGTGTCAGCCTAAGTCCATAGCTCATCTCCTCATGCACATACTTACACCCATACGGAAGGGGAGGGGACCGAGAGTGCCACAGTGCCACACTCTCTCGGAATTACGTATGCCGGGGCGGGGTCATTAAACGAGGGGGCCCGTTTTGTCCGGTTCGGTTCGGTAAACTGGCTCGTCTCTTTCTTCCCCCTCGCTCGCACCCCCCCGGTCGGTGTTCTCTTTTGCCGACAAGTCCACAACTGGCACCAATCGTCCAGCACTTACTCGTCGCGAAATTTATAGTAAGCATCTCGAGTCGTTCCACACCCCTTGCAAGGACCACGGTCGTATCCATCTCGAGACTCGCGCCGTCTTTGAAGTGGACCGAAGCGCCAGCAGTACTACCCCTCGGGCGTATCGGTCCGGTGGCGATCGGCTCATTCCGGGACCAGCCTCTTTGATTTCGCGTCTTCGACGACGACAGACATCTTCTCAAAGATGAAGCGTCCTTGGGACTCGGCAGACGCCTACCCAGCACAGCCGCCGCCAGAGCAGCAAGACGATACCATGTGGGCCCAGATGGCTTCCCATCCTTACGCGTCAGCCTACTCGGCCATGTCGAATCCCTTCACCCCGCAGACCCTCCAGAACGCCATGAACGGCGGAGCCTCATACGATCCTCAGATGTATGCAAACTCGGCAGGAGGAGCATCTGCGCAGTCACATCTCTCGGACAAGAAGGCGCGGATGTCGGATGCGCAGGATCTGAGCATGCATCAGGAGGAGAGCGAGGGGGATGATGATGACGAGGATGACGATGAAGATGAGGACGGGCATGACGGGAGTGGAAAAGGCACTCCGGCCAATCGCAAGAAGGGCAAGGCGAACGACGGAAAGAAGGTCAAATTGACTCGAGGATCAAGGTCAGAAATTCTCATCACTCTGGTACCTCTTCTGACCATTAACAGAGCTTGTATCGCTTGTCGCAAGATCAAGATGAGGTGTGTTCCGGACGAGAGCTCGGGTCCCGGCGGGCCATGTCGTGTGAGTGAGCCTAACTCCTGGTCAGCTCGAGGCTGATCCAGCAAGCGATGCAAGGTTGGCGGGCATGAGTGCATATTCGAAGAATCCAATCGAGGGAAACGGAGCACACGGAAGAACGAGGCGCTAGCAGCAAAAGTGGGCAAAATGGAAGCTGCCCTGCAGCGGATAGGAGCAGTCAGTGTCTTCTTGTTCCGACAGCATGTCACTCATCTTCAGACGTTGAGCAATCTCGATCAAAATTCTCTCAACTCCTTCTCGACAGCCCTCCACTCTGTCACATCTGACCCAGAGATCATTCAAATCATCACCTCGCACACTTCTCCGGCTGCAGTACCTACTTTGGCTGTCGCGATGAGCCGGCCAACTTATGGCGGGACTCAGGATGCGTATCCAGGCGCTTACGAAAGCCATACCCAAATTCGAGGTGAAAACTCGGCTCATCCCGCTCAGCCGCCTCTTTCCCCTCGACTTCACTCGTTGCCCGACAACGTGCTCTCGCCTTTGGGTCTTCTAGCCGAAGCTAGCTTGCAGAACACCGATGGCAAGCGACATGGCCGAACCAGCTTTTCTGGTCAGAAATCGACTCATCGACCGTCACCCTTGAGCATCAGTGATTCTCGCTCAACAGGAAGAAACGGCACAAACATGGTCCGCACCGGCAGTGGCTATCGAATGGCGACAAGCAGTGTCAGAGGGGGAAACGGTGATGAGGACGAGCATCCGGAAGATAGGGGCGGCGTGGCTTCGCAGAACTACTTCCGACCCGGAATCGTTGCGGCGATGAGCATCGGTGACGATCGCGTCCCCGAACTCCTGACAATCGTCTCGAGAGAAGAAATAGGCGAGCTTTTCGAGATCTTCTTCGAGCACAGTGAGCACCACCCAATGTCTCCCCCTCGCTAGCTGATGATCAGTGGCGCCTCATGTTCCACTCTTGTACCGCGACTTCCACACCGCCGACCTTGTCCTCCAGCGAAGCCAATTTTTGTGCACTGTCGTTTGCGCCATCTCAGCACGACACTACAGCAAGAATCCCGAGCTACATACTCGTCTGTCAACGTATGCGAAAAGGCTAGCATTCGAAGTACCGTCAAGAGGGTAAATGATCCCACAGCACAGGCTGACGGAGCTTACCAAATAGATACAAAAGTGTCGAAGTATGTCAGGCATACCTGCTCTTGTCAGTGTGGACGTTGGGACCAGAAAAGACGTGAGTGATGGTCGTGACATGAAGGGTCAAGCTAAATGTGCAGGTTCGAGCAAGACCGGACCTGGCTCATGCTCGGCATGGCTATCCGTATGGCAACGGACCTCAACCTACACCGCAAGAGCTTGACTTCGGGCCTTGACACCGAGGAAGGGCGTGCACGAGATTTAGAAATCATCAACCGGGAACGGACATGGCTATTATGCTTCATACTCGATCGCTCAATTTCCGCTCAGATGGGCAAGCCTTACACCCTCCGAGAGGACTATATCATCCGGAATGCTTGCGAGGCATCTTGGCATCAACAACGATTCTCTTTGCCATCCGATCGAGCTCTCGCTGCGTATGTCGTGCTGCAACAGATCATGTCTCGAGTCATCGATTCGATCTACTCGTCTACGACGACCGTTTCTGGGTTGAGGCAAGATTGCGATTGTCAGTTATGCTGGTCTTTCGTGGAATGCGACTGACGTACCAGATTTGTTGATCGTGCGATCAGCACACGAGGAGCTGCGGCGCTGGCTCACAGAATGGAACAGGCCAGAAAAGTGGGTGAAACGATCGCAGGGTAGGCCTAGCTAATACCTCAGCTTTGTCACCAACGGCGAGGCGAACTTCGAATACGATTCTCGAGCGCAGTTCTACTATGCTTACTGCTCTCTTGTGCTCTACTCCTTCGGTCTGGAGAACGCATTGGAAAGGGCGAAGACCGACATTTCCTTCTTCCTGACCAATGTCTACGAGGCCGCTACGCGTGTCTGCGTGGTCGTCAAGGACGAATTCTCCCAAAAGAGTTATCTGCCATATCTTCCCGACACAAACTTCGTCATGTGCAGTTATGCTCTGCTGTCTCTCCTCAAACTGCTGAAGCCGGAACTCCAACCATACCATGACTCCGAGGAAGCAATTTTCAAGCTCGTCTCGTCGGTGTTCATCTCCCACAGTAGATACCGCGTGCTGATCTATCTAGTGAGGTTGAGACGATTCTCGAGTCGTGTGCCGTCGATCCCTCACATCAGCCGGCAATCTACGCGGCGTTCATTCGGGAGATCGTCCGGAAAACACGCGAATCTCGTCGTGGTGGGCCAAGCACAATGCCGAGCCGCATTTCGTCACCTGTAACGGCGTCGCATCCTGGTGCAGAAGCACCCAATGGCGCCGTCTATGACCCGCAACTAATGGACCAACAGTGGCCGGGGAGCGATATCCTAGAAGGCCCACAGTTTCAGTTCATCCAGCAGGGAGGAGACATGATGTCAGTCGAGAAAGAGATGCTGGGGAAGTCGCTGATTTGTAGGATTCTGCCATCGGCTGCTGGCCCCTCTCAATCACTGCAAAACTCGCCCTCGGCCTCTTTTGCCGCGGCGAGTGCTCCGAGCTATGGACCCGGCGGTAGCGCCCAAGCACAGTCTGCTGGCTGGGCCGAATACCTGCCCACGTTCATGAGCTCTGATGGCTTTGACGGGTGGGACGGATCAATGTTGCTACCAGGCTTTGGAAGAGGGCAAATCACACTGTCTGGCGGTTTGCTACACTCGCAATACGGAAGTGGAATCATGTGAGTCTTGCCTGTCCACGGCACATTTCAAAAGTTTGCTCACTCGCAGAACTCCTGCTCAACATACCCCTGCGCACAGCAGAGCAGTGAGCCGTGTGCAAAGTCGAGCTCAGTCACCATCGTGAGATCACTATCGGTATACAGTGTCAGCCGCCGGCGGCAGACTCGGGTCCGTTGTACGATGTATTTTTACAGGTTCGCGGTCATACTTGCTTATCTGGTGGTTGCCGGAGACAGGAGACAAAAAGATGCAAGAATAATGCATATGGATTATTGAGAAGGCTATTGCGGCCCAGGGGATGCGAAGGCGACCTCGCGAGGGAGGCGGAAGGAGAGACAGTACATCTCTTTGAGCGGTGCTACAGACCGGACAAGGTGGAGGTGGTAGCTTTCGATATCTGGTCGGATCGGGTAACCAAGATGCTCGCTTGCGCGCTGTAGTGTCAGACTTGCCCAGTAACATCCTAGTGTTCGCTCACCTTGCAAATATCAGCTTCTGCACCGGGCCGCTCCATCTCCCGAGTGAAGCAGTACACATGGACCATGGGCATAGGGCAGTCGTCCTTCGTGTACCTCGCCATCCACGTATCGAAAGATGGCAAAGAAGCGTAGCACCCCTGGAAAGCGTCAAGAAACTCCAGTGCCGAGTCGGGGAGGTTCATGACGAAATGATCGACCAGCTGTGGTGCCAGTTTCTTCGGGGCTGGTGGTCCACGCTTTTCTCCGTTCATCGCCAGCTTTGCCAGAGAGTCCGCAACATTGTCTGTCGCTACAGCTGTTGCTGCTTCTCTTTCCCTCCTTGCGTCTCTCCCTGCTTTCCTCTTCCCCGCCACCGACACCCACTCGTCGAAAGGGTCTTCCCACACGCTCTGCGCCACGCGCTTGATGAACTCCCTCCCATCCGTCTCTGTTACTCGCAGCGTCTGCTCAACCTTGTTCTGCACCCGATTATGTCTCATCCACTTGACGCTCTCCGGGTTTAGGTCGTTTCCCAACACATACACGCCTTTCTTTGCTGCGGGCACAGCGAAGGGTCCCACACCCGCCATGACGTCCGCCACGACCTCTCCTGCCTTCCATGAGCCGATCAGGCGGGCGTGCTCGGTGCCGAGTCGCGAGTTCCAGTACACTTTGGAGAAGTCGAATGTGAATAGACAGCCGCTCTCGTTGACGGTGGTGATGTAGTCTGCGTCGCCCGCTAAGACTTCCATATCGAAGTAGCGGTACTGCTCGTGGATGGTCCCGAGCTTGTTGACAATGGTCCGGAGGTTCTTGTTTTTCTGTAGTCAGGTCAGCGACTAGCTTTGACAGGCTGTGGGAGACTCACGTCAAGCAATACTTGGCCAATGAGGTGTTTGTACGGGAGCCATTCCTCCAGCAGGTTCACGTGTCCTGTGAATCAGTTTCCGCGAGGATACTGGGCGGACAACTGACCGATATGTCCCGTCATGGTCACGGCTGTCGGAATATCCTCTGACTGGTCTGTGGGCAAGATGGAGTGCAGCACCTCGGCTGGAGGATCAGCTGCTTACATTGAAGTAGCGAGAATCCGAGCCTCACATGGCGTCCAATGGTCATAGCCGATGGTCACAGTGTCGGGCACCATCTCGGCCCCTTCGGCGGCCAAGACTGTGCGTGTCTCGTCCGGAAGCTCGTCTTCTCATAAGTTGCGCACTTCTGACGCTGCGACCCAGCCTACCTGCGGTCGCAACCCGCATGCGTAGAAGTCTGACAGTCTCATCATCTGCCACCGTCTCCACGCTCCGTACCCTCGGTATGTCCAATACCTGTCTGGTCAATTAGCTTAATTTACATCACAGGAGTCTCGCTCGCCTCTTGATCTCTGGGCGATTCCTGATAGCTCCAACGCGCGCAGCTGGTATCTTCGCAGAGATGACCGGAATGCGAACGGTGAATTTGGACCGATCCAGCGTCTGCATGCCCTTCAATGAAGGAGGTTTGATGTTTCTCAAAGACGGAGCTGGCGCGACAGTCGTCCGCGAGGGACCAGCCTCGGCGTTGGTCGAGATGGTCATGTTCGAGCTGCAAACGCGTCCGAGAGGTCTGAGTATTCCGCGATGATGACTGGCAGAGCGCAGTACTGCTCGCATGAGCGTCAACAGGCAAATGATAATTTCGGGATAGGCGACGCCGAAGATATTGCTGAAACATCTCAGGCACGTGAGAGATTGGAATGAGAATACTGTAGCCGACGGAACCAAATTCCAGATCTCGGCTTAGTCGGGCGATGACGAGCAAAGGTGTCATGATGGTGAGGATGGGAGGCATTGTCTCTGTTGACCTTGCACCTTTCGCCCACTGTCCGAGTCAGCAACAGAGGACGGCCAAAAAGGGTTATGAGCTGGCTGGCGGGACCTTCGAGGCTCCGGCCGGTCGCACCGCTCATCGGCCTGGCCAGCTGTTCCCGGTTGCACACCACGGCCAGCTTAGCAAGCGGCGGTCTTCGGCGTGCAGATGGGGTCGCTTCTCGCAGCTTGGCCAGAGCCCCCGAGAAGTCTTTTTCGTCAATCTGGGAACGACCAAGCATTCCTCCCAGGTGTGTCCCCGATGTACCGCGCCTCTTCACAACTTCTGCTCGACGACGAGTGCCGCCACCATCTACGACGATACCTGCGAGTGTGAGCAATGCCGCCAAACCGCCAGTGTCTTCCATCGCACCCCGGGTCGACCCACACAAACCTTCCGAATCTGTGTCGGACAAATCCCAGGCGAAGACGGACTGGGCCATCATCCTGAAGCTCGCCGAGAACATATGGCCAAAGGGTCCAGGATCCCTCTCGGTCAAGACCCGCGTAGTCGGCGCACTCGCCCTGCTGATCGGCGGAAAGATTCTCAATGTCCAAGTGCCCTTCTTCTTCAAGCAGATCGTCGACAGTCTCAACGTACCCATAACTGAAAGCACAACAGTATGGGTGCTGGCTGGCGCAAGCATAGCAGGATGTCAGTCCCCTTGATCCCGTCAACGCTACACGTAGGGCTGATGCGGCAGATGGTATCGCACGAATCCTTACGACCTTGTTCGGCGAGCTACGAAATGCCATTTTCGCATCGGTATCACAAGGTGCCATCCGCAAAGTTGCCAGGGAGACATTCGAGCATATGTTGAATATGGACATGAAGTTTCACTTGGAACGGCAGACAGGTGGTTTGACCCGGGCAATCGATAGAGGGACCAAGTATGTCGCTCAGACAACACCAAAGCTTCTAGCTCATGCCCAGGGGCATCTCGTTCATCCTCTCTTCGATTGTCTTCCATGTCATCCCTACAGCGCTCGAGATCACCATGGTCTGCGGTATTCTTGTGAGTCATTGTGGATGCTATTCGCCATTGCTGACGAGCAGTCTTGGAAGTTCGGCTGGGACTTTGCTGCTGTCACTGCGATAACAATGGGCCTGTATACTTGGTTCACTGTTCAGACCACCGCATGGAGGACAAAGTTCAGGAAGGAAGCCAATGCGGCGGATAACAAGGGAGCTACTGTGGCAGTAGACTCCCTCATCAACTTTGAGGCTGTCAAGGTGGGTCACTGTCGGGAGTCTTACCGTACATCTACTGACATGCCAGGCGTTCAACAACGAGAAATACGAAGTTGGGCAATATGACTCGACTCTGAAGACGTATGAGAAAGCCTCGGTCAAGATCGCAACATCACTGTCTGCGCTCAACTCTGGGCAAAATCTCATTTTTTCGAGTGCTTTGACGATGATGATGCTCTTGGCAGCACAAGGTGTTGTCAAAGGCGAGTCGAGAGTAAGATGTGATCAGAGAGAAACTGACTTGCAGGCACCATGACCGTTGGGGACCTGGTCATGGTCAACCAATTGGTATTTCAGCTGTCTTTACCCCTCAACTTCCTCGGGACAGTTTATCGGGAATTGCGGCAATCGCTCATCGACATGGAGGTGATGTTCAACCTGCAGACAGTTGATGCCAATATCAAGGTTGGTAAGGACCGTCATCTGCCCCCATCGCTGATCTTCAGGACAAACCCACCTCGAAGCCTCTGCAGCTTCGCGGAGGCGAGATCAAATTCGAGAATGTGTCGTTTGGATATCACCCCGAAAGACCAATCTTCAAGAACCTAAACATGACAATTCCGGCTGGACGAAAGGTCGCCATCGTCGGTCCCTCAGGTTGCGGCAAGTCCACCGTCTTCCGCCTACTGTTCCGTTTCTACGACTCGAATTCTGGCCGAATCTTGATCGACGGTCAGGATATCAAGGATGTCGAGCTGTCCTCTTTGCGCAAGGCGATCGGTGTTGTGCCTCAAGACACCCCCTTGTTCCACGCCGATATCCTGCACAATGTTCGTTATGGTAACCTCGAAGCGACCGATGAGCAGGTCATTGAAGCTGCCAAAAAGGCTCAGGTGGATGCTACCATTCAACGGCTTCCCGACAAGTATAAGACCAAGGTTGGGGAAAGGGGTCTTATGATTTCTGGCGGCGAGAAGCAGAGACTGGCCGTTGCCCGGTTGCTTCTGAAAGACCCTCCGATTCTTTTCTTCGATGAAGCGACCAGTGCCCTGGACACATACACCGAGGCAGAATTGATGAGGAACATCAACAGCACTCTCATCGGCGGCGGCAAGACAAGCGTGTTCATCGCACACAAGTGAGCATCCGAGTAGGTGGGAGGAGAGCCGCCGCTAATCACCTATCAGACTTAGGACTATCTCCGATGCCGATCTGATCATCGTGCTTCAAGATGGGCAGGTGGTGGAGCAGGGCTCCCACGAGCAACTGGTGGATATTGACGGCGGTGTATACCAACGGTTGTGGCAGGCGCAGCTGTCCGACTCTACGGTTGGCAAAGAAGATGTCGACGAGGCCGTGACCGAAGTCGACCCTGTCAAAGCCAAGGCTTGATCCTGGGAGAGTATCGCCTACCAGCTCTCCGAGCCAAAGTAACTAATCGCAAAGAGTGATGCGAGATACGAGCGAAGGGGGAAGATCTGCCGGTGCCGTGTCCAAACGCTTTGGACACGGCGGTACTGCCCAAAGCTGTTCAAAACGTGCGGCACAAGCGCGGACGCCCCACTCGTCTAGATTATAGATTGCATGCCCGCATGCGATATCATTGCTCATGACTGCTGCTCCGATCCTGGCAGTTAGTCTGATCATCCAAAACGATATCCAGTCGGTCTGGCTCACCCAGGTTGATCTCTGGTATTCGTTTGGCGACTTCCTCCACGCCGTCTTGCCCTTCTGCTGCCCCCTCCACCTTGACGTCCTCGTCCACATTCCCCACCTCTGCCTGTACCTGGCTCTCGTACTCTTCCTCGTCCCCACCTTCTGCCTTCCACACGAATCCTTCGATCCAGCCTGCTACTTGCTCCTTGCCCTCTCCAGCGAAGACAGCCGCTGCTAGAGCGTCCCGACCAGCGGCATTCTTTTGCTGTCCATCAGCTCCTGCACTTAGCTGGCGATATATGAGACACACCTTGAGCAAAGGCAGACCTCCACCCTTCTCCTCGGACAAGTTTGATAGGACCTGCACCACATCAACCTGGTTATTGATGATGGCGAAATGCAGTGCCGGTGTCCCCGCCTCGTTCGTCACTGTCAAAAAGTCTGGTGGGAGATGCGGCAGAAGGTATTGCAGTGTTTCTACAATCAGCCAGGACTCCTGCCTCAACCCTCGATGTCGCTCACCCAAATGCCCGTTGCCGCACACCATGTGTAGTGCCGTGTTCCCCCGCTCGTCCCTCGCTGAAATCACCGCCGGCCAGCCGTACAGCTCTGCGAATACTCGCACTTCTTCGACTTCGCCGTATCTGCATGACAGGAGGAACTCCTCGACATCTTCTTCTGTCGGACTTGGGCGATGGTCGGCTGACATGGCGTCTGATATATGTGTGAGTGGCAAGATGAACAAGGTGGACGTAAAATTCCAAGTTGCTAGCAGCCCATGTGTGGAGGCGGAGGACGCCGCCTATGCTCCAGCGACGAGCGCACCTTTGATGGTGACGAAGATGGGTTCTTTCGGTCGGTCTCATCACATACATCCTATCTCAGTATGACCATATCAAGAGATACAAGAGGAATCCAGCCTCTTCTGGCCTGCAGAGCTGATCATCGAGAACTCGTCATCGGAAACCCGGTATCACCCCATCATACCCTCCGCCTTGGTACGACGGCTGCCTGGCCATCAGGGGTGCAGGCGCACCGCGATGCACTGCTCCACCTCCAGCTCCGCGTCCGGCAGCCCCAGCTCCTGTGAAACTCCTCTGAGGTTGTCTTACGCCCCTCGGGAACGCTTGAGGCGGAGCCTGGGGAAGGTCTGGCACCGGAGGCACAGCCACGGAATTGCGAGTGAGCCAGGGCAATAGCGATGCGGTGGCCGGTGTCTGCTGCACCACTTCGGAGAAGGTATCTGATGTTGGACGCGCAGCGGTATACGCCATCGAATGTCGGAGCTGCTGTGCAGACTGGAAGGACTGTGGTCGTTCCTCCCGCACGGGCTCGGAGGGAGGTGCAGGCGCCGGACGAGGACGGGTGAACGACGCCCCTCGGCTGAGCGCCGCCTCGTCCCTCGACGTGGCTGCGTAGAGCGAGGCCGCATCGTGGTCGTATTGCGACTGGAAGGGGTCTTGGGGATGATGATCATACTGATAGACCTGCCCGTGCGGGTCGACTTGTTCGGCGTACGCAGTGACGAAACCGTCGTCGATCCCGTAATCTTGGACCTCGCCTTGATCATGCTCCTCGCTCGGCAAACCGCGAGTGTCGTGTTGGCCGGTGGCCGTTGCATCGTACCCGTCGTCATACGGGTCGGCGTACCAATCACCTCGATCTTCCTCGTCCTCGAAGGGGTTCTCACTCTGCCGCCGGCTGCCGCTCCGTCTCTCGTGCCGCTCACGACTGCCGCGCTTGCGAGACCTTCGACCGCTGCTGGAACGGGTCTTTCCCTGCGAGTCGCTGGACTTCTCGTCATGCTGCTGAGCAGCGCCATTTGGCTGATCATCATCGAGTGACTGGCCCAAAGCTTTACGATCCCGCTTGCGTTTCTGACTGTCAGCGCCATTGCTGAGCCCAAAGGCTACTCACCCAGTTGAACCACAAAACATAGAGGATAATCAGGGTCACGAGGATGCCCACAACGATACCTCGCTGATGAGCATTTCTGGGGACAAGCTTGGCCACTGGCACTCACCAACGATGGCAAAGGAGCTCAAGCCCGATTTGCCCGCTGCCTGCGTCGAAGTCGTAGCGTCTTCTGCTGAGGCTGCCGAGATCGCCGCGAGAGCCGCGGTGCCCGTCAGTGTTGTGGAACCGGAAACATAGGTCGTCGATATCAGGGAAGTCGACGAACTCGTCTCGGCATCCATTCCTACCTTGTCAGCCGGTGCGTATTGGGTCCGAGCCAGGACATACCTCCTGTGATGGTCACGCTAGTCGACGTTGAAGTAGCTGTGCTCGACGAGGTCACATCATTGAGAGCAACTGACTTGGTACTACTGCTTGATGCGGGGCGATTGGACGAGTGAGACTGAGAGGTTGACGTGGTAGAAATCTTCGCCGGGGTAGATGAGGAGATGTTCAGGGCCTTGGTGGACGAGGTGGTGGCTTGATCACTGGGCAGCAAGAACTGGCCAAAGGTCGAAGTGGACAGCCCGGATGTAGACGAGGACGAGGTACTCTTGCTGCTGACTACCAGCGACGCGGAGGTGGACACTGCGCCTCCGACGTTGGTGACACTGTTGCATCAGCAAACACCGTGGCAAATCGGTGTGGACATACCTAGTCGTCGACGATGGTACTGCATCAGATACCGACGGTGTCGGTAATGTAGCGGATACAGGTGGGGAGGAAGAGGACGACGATCCAGTCGCCGACGTGGACGTGGACGCATTGGAAGATGAGGTGGGCACTGTCGAGACCGGTCGAACAAATGTGCTTGTCTCCTCTAGCGTTTGCGTCTGGCTCGTACTCTCGCCCATACTCCCATCAACTACAACAGTCGAAGTGAGCAACACAGTCTCAGTCTCCATATCGACCGCTGGAGCAGTATCGACTTGCGCCGTACTCGCTGCGACCTGCGCTTGGGAGCTGGACTCGGCCGAAGTGGTGGGAAGGATGGACATCCTCGTTGCCGCACCTCTCTCTGGACGCTACGCTGCTGTGAAGACGAGAAACGGAGTCGTAAGGATGTAGAGGCCGAGATGGTCCCCATATCCAGCTGTGTATTCTCATCCCCCTCACCACTCCGTATAGAGGCACCTTTCATACTGTGATACTGCGACGCGTCGCACCCTCAGGATGACAGAAAGGATGTTCAACCTGCGACGGCTGGCCGGCGATCTCCAGCAATGGAATGGAACGGCGCCGACTATCTTTGGAACGACACTGATCGTTCATCGAAATCTCACGTATAGAAGGGTATTTACTCGAATAAGTTCGTGAGGTTGTCAAATCCGTGCAGCAGGAATCAATTTCTAGTGAATGTCCAGCCGAGGATGCGTCACCGACGGCTCCCCGACGCTCCTCTTCTCGGCCGATTGAGCTGGACGCTCCCATCTCAGTCTCCGTCTTTCCGTTTCACAGTCTACAGTCGCCTCCGCGACCGCTGCAATCACGGCTGACGCGACTCCGCTCTCGCCGGCGGCCCACGTTGCTGAGCTCACGCTAGTCGTCTTGGTGTCTACCAGAAGTTCGTTTCCACCGGCAGACGAACTTTCCGGCGAGGATGTCACCGTTTCCGTCACTGTCACTGTCGTTGCGTGGTCCTCTCCAGTCGTCGTCACGGTGAGGGCTGTCTCATCCGTCGCGTCTGAATCGTCACAATCATCATCACCGTCGCCGCTCGATGTCTCCACCAGAGTGGTCGTGTCCGAGCCATCGGTCCCATCGTCGTCACAGTCGCCGTCATCATCACTGCCAGAAGTTTCGACAAGCGTGGTCGTGGTCGGGTCATCCGAACCTCCATCGCAGTCCCCATCGTCGGTCGAACCCGTTGAATTGGTAGCCAGCGCAATAGTGGTGTTTGTCCCTCCGACGTCGTCCTCATCGCAGCCGCCATCATCATCGCCAGACGTCGCTAAGAGGCTTTCCGCAAGCAAGTTGCCACTTGTTGGAGTTGCAGATCCGGGGCTTCCACCCGAACTGTGGGCACTACTAGTCTCCTTCGAGGTGTGCTTATCCGAGCTTGTGTCGGTCTTGCCGCTCTTACTACCATGATCTCCAACCCTGTGGCTATGCCCAGCATGCGAAGAGGTCCTGCTCCCCTGTATGTCCTCTCGCGGGCCGCTTGTGCCAGACGGCTTTGTAGACGAGCCGTCCCCAGAGCCATTGTCGTCCTTGCCGCCACCGGACGGGTCACTGGAATTTGACTTTGAAGGGTCGGCCAAAAGGTCACTGCCGCCTCCGATTGCGAGGTCCGAGGAGCCAGTGGCTGCTTGCGTGAATTGGCCTATAGTCGAAGAACCGATCGTAAAGACAGGACCGGTGTTCTGGCTGGAGCTCGTGGTCGTGGCTGCTGGCATGGAGAAAACAGGGTCGGAGAGGGGATTGCTGGCGGTCGAAGTGCTGTGAGAGGAGGCGGTGGTCGAGGACGACGTCGATGTTAGGGTGAACGGGGTATAGCTAGTGGTCGAAGTCGTGCTACTCGTTGAACTCGAAGTCGCAGAGCTCGTCCTTCTTTGAGTTGATGTGGTCGAGCTCGATGTCGAGCTGGATCGGTCCGAGGTCTGCACTGCAACGGCGGAAGATGTGCTCTTGGTTGATTGAGATCTGGTCGATGTCGCATCTCCAGCGGTCACGGTGACACCTTCCCCTGCTGAAGAGGTCGTGGTGGTGGAGGTGGAAGAGGAGGTGGAAGAGGAGGTGGAAGAGGAAGTGGAAGAGGAAGTGGAAGAGGTGGTGGAAGAGGTGGTGGAAGAGGTGGTTGAGGAGGAAGTTGTCGACGATGTGGAAGACGAAGTAGAAGACGAAGTGGAAGTTGAACTCGGCGACGATGATGAAGACGAGGAAGACGAGGACGACGAGCTGGTTGTGGTGGCCGTAAACTTGTCAGAGGTCTGGATAGCGACAGCTGAGCCGGTACTGGTGGCGGTATCGGTGGTGGTCTCCGAAGCCTTGCTTGTGCTCGTTGAGTGCGAAGTAGTGGTTGAGGATGTCTGTGTGACAACTGAGGTTGAGGTCTGCACAACCACCACGACGCTAGACGAAGTCTTGGGAGGATCGGTCGTCTTGCTGGTAGTGGGTGTGACTGTCACTGTCACAGGCGGAGGTGTGCTCGTCGTCTTTGGGGCTGCGGGAGTGGTTGTGGTCGTAGTTTGCAGCCCCTTGGCCTTTGCGTTTGCATTCAGGGCGATGGTCTGATCCCAAACGGAGCTGCTGGCAGCTGTCGACGCGTCTGGCAGTACCAGACCAGAAGGGAGGAGAGCACCAGTGGAGCTGTGCAGCTTAGCCCCAAACCCAACACTGGTGCAACAAAGCAACATACCAGCCCATGACGGCATAAGTGGTCGAGTCAAGCAGGTAGCCGCCAGCAGTGTTGTCCCACAGCTCGTTGACGCTGGTATCCCACTTGAGATCTCTGCTCAGCAAGTATTCCACCTGCATGTTCTCAAGCGACATGTAGCACCCCGGGGCCGATCCGCCGCCCGACGCGGTGAGGCCGGCATAGATAGCCATATTGCTTTTAACGCCAAGACCTCCCGACGAAAACGGCCAATTGACGGTCGAAGTGGCGCCGGTGCAAATTGGTATCATGGCCGTGATGCTTTGCGGGCTGGCGGTATCGTCGATTTCGGCAAGAATGACACAGCCGCTCGAGGCCGTCATCGTCCATGATCCGGATCCATCGCCGTCGGCTTTGACTCGAACAGCGACGAGAAAGGGAAGGAGGGGAAGGAGATGCCTCCAGGACATCGTGAGAGTCGGCTATGCGTACAAGTGCACGGGAGCTCTGGGGACGAAGTGGTGTGGTACCACTTGTGCACGGTCAAGGAGCGTGAGAGGCTGTCTATAGCCTGATTAGCCTGCTGAGAAAGAACGAAACAATCAATCGAGGGACGCAGAGGGAGAATGACGACTGAGTCAGGCATAAAAACGTGAGTATGTTAGCTAGTCAAGACCCTTGTCTTGGGGTGCACCGCCCAGTGCCCATCTGACCTTTGTCAGAAGAGGTCGTTTGACAGGCAGGGGCAGATCGGTATTGCTACCTTGCGGCCAGGGGTCAGCATTCAAAGGCATCATTCTCCACTGCTTCTTCCTTTGACAGTCTGGGCACTCTGGCAGCTTCCTCCCATGCCTCTTGAGCTGGCTGGGTCTCCATGCCTCGCGCGTGTTGCAAGGGTTCGTGGTCTGCGTGATGGAATCTAACGTCGATGAACGAAGCATTCCTCACCGTCTGATGCACGTCCGAGCAGGTTGCACACCGTGGGAAACCATGGACCGGCTATCGCCGCTACAGTTCAGCCGATCACTCCGGCGTCGGGCACGACGGATGTACAGTCGACGTCCTCGTATAAAGACCCGCTTCCCATGCTACTTCCACACCTCTTCGACACTCCAGCCTAGATGACAACCCGTCAGGCGCACACACAGAGCGCACCTTGAGATTTTATCTTCCCCTGCGAAACGACTCGACTGGAGGACCGACTTGCGCCCTTTATCGCTGCATCGTCCATCATGGGACGCACCTTCCGGATCTACCTTGCTGGCGAGGCGACCTTTCTGTGCAGACAGTGCGGCAACCATCTCGCCGTCAAGGAGAGCGTCATGTCTACTGTGAGATAGCTGGAATGGTATGAGCGGGGCTGACTTGTCAGCAATTCACAGGACAGCACGGCCGGGCAATGCTCGTGCAGCAAGCGTGGGTCCGAGCTGAGAAGCCACTGCGACCGGAGCTCATAATTAGTGTCAATGTATACACCGGCGAGGCCGAGGAGAGGGAGATGCGTACAGGCAAGCATACTGTGCGCGACCTCTTCTGCAAAGTCTGTCACACCTGCCTTGGGTGGAAATACGTACGTCGGCCACGCATTTGCCACCCAGGCATTTGTTCCATCTGGTATGGTGCTAACGTGCAGGACTTTGCATACGAGCACGACCAGAAGTACAAAGAAGGTCGGTACATTCTGGAAAAGATGATGATCGTCGAGAAGCAAGAACCACTGCCTCAACCACTAGACCGGGCGAAACCACGAATCGACGAAGTGCCCATAAGGGAGCTTCTCGCCAAGGTATAGACGTTCATCATTCCAATCGACCTGCTTCTGAGCGTGTATCGACCAGTCCGACGTTGTCAAGCCCCCTCACGACTCTGTATACCAACCTGCTTGTATACCTGTATCCCTTCAGCCGCACCGCGGCCACCGACATGTTGACACCTTTGTTCGACCACGCCAATTCCTATGGCTCAAACGATGTATGAGATGGGTCAGTTCACTCATGAAGAGAATCCGTCGCATCTCTCGTTCACAGAAACCGTCATCAAGTATACTGACAGCACTTGGTGCGCAGCCAAAGGCTGGGTGAGGGGCTATTGACGTTTGCCTTCACTTGTGGGCCTTTGGCTAATTACCCGTCTCCTGGCGAAAAGAGGACTGAACTTTGTCAGGATGATCCTGATTACTCAGCCGCTTTGCCTCGACTTGGTCCTTTACCTGCGTCGGTAGACTCATCCCTTCCCTCGGAGTCGGGGGCAATCGTCAACTACTCCGGCCGACTGGAGAGTCGGATCTTTGGATCTTCGTCCTGTTCCCACCCCTTGGACGTCCAAGCCATCGGTTGAGAGCTGTTCCCCGCGCACAGGAGTGACACTCTCCCACAGATCAATCAAAGGCACCTCTCACCTGGCCCCACTGACAAAGGGAACTCACGGAGGTGTCACTCCCTTTCATCGCGCCAAGTGCTGGGTGCATCCAGGGGCGTGGGAGCGGGGGCAAGGTCGTTTGGACCAGAAGAGGAGCAGGGTCAACGGAACCGTGAGAACGCCGTGCCGTCGAGGGGGGCCACCATGAATGGAAGGCGGGCTGATCGGCGCGCGCGTGCTCCACGCCTCTGGTCCGTCTTTCTTCCTGAGGTGACTGCTTTATTCTTGAGTACTCCTTCGTTTCGTTCGATAAGACCGTGGGTGTGGGTCTTGCGATTGATGTCTCCCCCAAGTATACATTGCTTTTCTCACCATCTACTCATACCTGCTCACGACATGTCCGCTTCACCTTTCAGGTCTATTTCGCCTGATGAAAAGTCACCCCGCACGCCACACTTGGGTATGGGCATGACGCGCGAGCTGCCCCTCCCGAACACACAGCGGTGGTCGTCCTCGCCAGCGTCACACGCCTTGACACTCCGCCCTGGCTCCTCTTCGTCCTCCGCTTCGGTCTGCGGCTCCACCCGCCGCTCTCCGCCGACTGCCGAGCTGCACTCCGGCATGATACCAGCTCCGACCGTCTATCGCTCCCCGCCCATCTTGCCGCGGATCCAGACTACCGACCCGCTCGCCTCGCCCGTCCAGGCCGTACAGGGCGTAGCGGTCGAAGTCACCGGCCAGCACAAGCGCATCAGCGGCGACTTTGTCTTGTCATCGCCACCAAAGCGACACCGTCGGGACATCTCGCACTCGTCAGTCTCGGCGTACCCGACTCCAGCGCGCAGCAACGACTCCCTCGCTGGCAGTGCCACGAGGTACTGGTCCCCGCCCAAGCCGACGCATGTCGAGCCGTATCGCCACCCTCAGCAGACCCATCTCACTCCGCTGCTGGCAAGACCCAGACTGTCCATCCACCCGTATGCGGCGCCACAGCCTCACCCTGCGCATCCGGATGCCCGCTTCTACTCGGCATGTGCGCTGCGACCCCAACTACAATCTGGCATCTTTGGTTCTGGCCTGTCTGGACCAGAGGGCAGGGGTGGGAGTCCGGCCAGCGCCATCAGCGCTGGGGCTGGCTTCAAAGCGCCTAGAAAGCGGGGTTCGTCTTGACGCTGTTCTATGTACGGACATATGAGCTGACTGTTCAGCCGACGACGGCCAGCTTGCCGTCCTCCTCGAGACGTTCGAACGTACCTCGTACCCCAGTACTGAGGAGAGGGAGCATCTAGCTCGCAAACTCGGCATGACGTCTCGTTCCGTACAGATCTGGGTACGTCTGATCCCATCTCACTTCATTCATGTCTGATTGGTCAGTTTCAGAACCGCCGCCGGGCAGTCAAGGTCGAACAACAGTCTGCCCTGCAGCGCGCCGAAGCTCAGTCGGCCTCGTCGACATTAGGCCCGTCCCACGCACGCGGGACTCCCATGTACGAGCGACAAGACCCAACGATCAGGAGAGGCCTTCCGGGTGCTTACTCTCATCTCGAGCAAGTCTTCTGGGGTCGTCCACAGCAGCCGACTCCATTGTACGAGGATCAGCCGCGGGCCATCTGGCACGATGTGAAACGTGAGGTGTCCCCGATGGACCGTTACTGAGAGGCCTGCCACGAGGAATAAATAGAAAAGTGTATGGCCTAGGCGGGCAGAGAAGGATAGACAATATATGTACAACTAGTTCAGAACCCTCTTAGATTGGTGACTTGTTTGTAGGACATGGCCAGTGCCGTATGTATCACTCTGCTTCCAACGTCCTCTCAATCGTCCTCCCGTCCGCCTACACTGCCTCGACTTCGACTTCTCGAGAGCGACAAACCTTCTGCTCCTACCAGTGCGGCATACTGGCCACGTTTGGGGTCGTTTTGTCGCTTGGCCAGCGTCTTTTGCACCTTCCTTTCTGGTCGGACGACGATGACTGGGACAGGTGAATGAGAAACTGCGAATCGGGACACGGAGCCCATGCCGGGAGCTACTGATCAGCTGTCTAATCCTGCCTTACGGATCATGACTCGCCGCCTAGCACCTTGCCCCACGACTGCAACCTGGACCTGGCGCCTTTTGTGCCCACGATGAGGGCTGAACCGTCAGCAATGGCAACAAAGGAGCTATCACGACTTGCAATCTGGCCGATAGAGAGCAATCATCTTCATGAGCATCTCGGTGACGCGGCCGGCGACAAATTCGACAATGACGGATATCTGGAGTCAGTCTGAGCCCTGGATCCTGCATGATCTCTTCGAGAAGCTGCAGTTGTGCTGAAGAGCCTGGATGACTTACACGGCGATTCTCCGCTTCGTTGTTCTTATCCAGCACGGTGGCGAGCAGCTGATGCGCGTCTTCGCGGAACTCGTCTTGATTGGCCGCATTTGTTCGCTCTGCTCGTTAGAAGCGTATCATACCACTGAAGGTGGCCAGACTCGCCTCCCTCGTCCAGTTCTATGACGCGGATAGCCACGACCTCATCGCCGTCCTCAACCAGCTCCGACATCAACCAATCCAGCGCCTCATCCCCCGCCTCATCCGCCGAGACAGCTACAGCGAACACTCGAGTATTCCTCGACCTCTTGTACCCTTCACTCTTTGCCTGGTCTGTCAGCGACCAGTCCAACTGGGGTCCTTTCTGAGTACTCGCCTGACATGTGTACGCAAACAAGGCCGTCGGGCCAGCCTCAAACGCCTCAAAGCCAACCTTCTTCCGGTACTTGCCCTCTATTGCGCCTTGCCCACTGCTTCCACTTCTCGTGCGGGGCAGACCGATGCCTCCACTCATAGGCGTGAGAGTCCCGGATTGAGCCGGAGAGTCGAGGTACTTTGACTTGTCGGGGAGTACAACGGAGACACGCGAAGACGAGAAGGACGAGGTGAGCTGCGGTGGAGTGGGTGCGAGCATCGGCGTGCCCCCTGGCGAGATTGCCGAGGAGGTCGAGAGCAACCCCGAGCCCGAGGGCGATGAGTTGTGTTTCCGCAAGGCGGGTCGCATCGCAGACATATCGTCGGGAAGATAAGGGACGCAACGAAGTCGATAGTGAAGCCGAACGAAGAGAACTTTCTCGTACAGCGATAGGTGTGTCTGAGGTGCACGAGACCAAGGCCTCTTCAATGTTGTTCCAGGACGGCACGTGTGACGATTGTGCGTGGTAGGTGGTAGTTGGAGAGAGAGAGAGAAAGGCGGGAATCGGAGATGGTGGATCCTTTGATTGCGGTGGGCCGTCGTCGGGTAATCCATCTCCGAGATCGCTCGTCTTGGCGACCTCCAACACTGACGGCTTCTCGACGTTGTTCTTCTGTCTAGAGGCCATGCCGGTATGCGTGCATTGCGCGCATCCGGCCAGGCATGTCTATACTACCTACAAGACCAAATCGAACATCCGACTGTCCATCTGCGTGAGTTACAGCTTGTTTGACAGCCTGCAAGGTGACCAATGCTTAGGAACGGTGTGATCAATTCGTCGACCCGCTCATCGAGCATCCACCGCTGATTATACTCTTGGACCTCGTGCTGCTGAAGCCAAGGGTGTATCTGCATCTACTGTACAACAGAGGCACCACGCCTCATGACGCCGAGTCGAATGTAGCAGAGGCACAAGAGGTGGCGAAGCGAAAGACGGCCCGAACGCAAACGCTATGGCGAGATTTGGTACGACTTGCAGCGATTGCCGTAGCCGCTGAGACGGCGCTGCGGATCCCGAAGACCGACTCAATCGATCTCAGTGACCTCCTAGTGGCCGCCATGGGTGCTGTTATCGAGCTCGGAACCCAGCACCTCGTCACCCTCTGCCTCGCCCTTGCTTTCTTGAGGATCCGAGGTTGGTACCCTGCTCGTCAGTCCAACCCAAAGCAGAGGCAAGACGGTCGACAGCGTGACTTTATGTGAGTCGAACTCCTCAGCTGCGTTGATATCTGACATCGAGCAGTCCAATCATCATCCCTCTGACACTGCTTTACACCTCGATCCTACCCTTATTGCTCCAGCTTGTGCTGTCAATATGGTACAACCCATCGCATACTCACCACGAGGATCTCCCAGCCATCAGCGACATGCCAATTCTCGATCTTTTGCCCCGGGCGATAAGCGATATACTGCCGACAGGTCTCCGTGCCACTCTTGGATCAGCTCAGTCCGACATGCGATCGCTATGGGACAACTCGGATCGTATCTGGGCGGGAACTCGGCTGCTAGGTGGCATGTCATCAGGATTCGGACTTCGAGTGGTGCTACCAACCCAGCCATGGGAGACGACAATGCTCGTACTGGCGGGGTGGCTCGCCGGCTCACTTATCACTGGTTTGGCGGTATCATCAGCTGCATGAGACTACGTGGTATATTGTTGAGCCTCGCACGGCGTCACCATGCCCCGGCGGCAAAGGTATCCGGTTGCCCCTTGAAACTCATCGCGCTCCAATCCGACGGCGTCTCGTGAAAAGCAGCTCTGCTCCAGTCGAGTGCTTCTCGCTGTTTATTCCTCGAGTAGATCGAATCCTTTCTCGTTTTCGACAGGTTGGCTTCAAGCTCCTGAGCACGTTTGTGGTAACTGGCTGTCGAGGAGGCCATCATCTCCAAGTCCTCATCTGTCGGCAAGCGCGACTCCACCGCGAGTCCCAAGTCATCGTTCGACTCGAGGCTCACTCGCCTTCCGGCTTCGGTTCCATCGGGCTTGCGTAGTCGGACCAAAGACGCAGCACTAATGTTGGTGAATGATTTGTTGAAGGTTCTCGCGATCATTTGCAGATGGTCAGATTTGGAGAGCCAGATCGCCTCCGAATCATGTGAGAATTTGACACCGTCTTCATCATCAAGAAGATCGTCAGGAATGATCATCGTCAACGTGCCTGGGCGATTGTATATGACGACCGGCGATGTCCATCCCGAGTCGCCCTCATGCATTGTGACGATCGTCTGTCTCGCCAGTTTGTCCTCGGCGTCGATGGCTTGCATGGACATGGCTCCGCTATCGAGGGGTTGGAACTCGAACTCCAATCTTTCAAGAGTGCCGCGGCCCCAAGTATTACCAATTTCGTTCAAGATGTCCTTGGGTACGTGGCTGAGGGGGTCGATGCACGTGAGGACTTCAAACTCCAGATTCGAGCCATCGAGCATGTGAGAAGGGGCAGGCGCTGGCTCGTTGGGAGTTGATTTGCCCATTTTCAACTTACTCAACGAGGTGCTCGTGCCGCGTCTCACCAAAGCCGACACAGAGGTGGCCGATCGCGCAAGGCTGCGCGAGGTCGACGATCGGGAGAGACTTGGCCGGCTCTGCTCTGGTGACGGCGGTGACGCAGGGGGAACTATGAGGCACGAGGGCGTCGTGTCGATAATGGCCCACGCGTTAGAATCTTGCCCATCTACTGGCAGCACTCGAGACCCCGAGCGCGCTCTCAGCGTGACGGGTCGAGAGAACAACATCGACTGACATTCCCGGATGTCCCAGGCGTTCGGCGCCCAAGCGACGGGGAAAATTGTTCCATTGCTCATCTTGGCTGGGGTATTTCGTGGACGAGAACGAGAGTGAAGCACGATATCGAACGCCTCATGCAGGGCCGTCGACCTATTTATACAGCGGTATCTGCGGTCAGATGTGTTTCGAGTCGAGGTCAGTCACAAAGGACCTCAGGCAGTCATATGTGTCCGCTTCATCAAGTCGGAGCATCGGAGTCGCCGATTGTCATGGGATGATGAGATACTGCCGAGCTCTGCACCGCTTGACACTTGCTCCGACGTCTGCTTGTGCCTCCGTGCGACGCCGAGCAGACGTCGCACACTCGCTATTTAGGACCCCTCAGGACCGGTCCCGTTTCACGCTATATGATGTGAAACGGCACAACCCTGTAGTCGGTCATTTCACGTCAATCGCCATGCCTCAACACCGACGTCAGGTTGAGGCCAATCTAGCTAAATGATCCGTGTCAAGTGTTGTCAAATGCGCGATACGTGGTAGCCGTGGTGCAAGCTCTCATCGGCTCTTGGATCCTCCGTCCCCGCACTTTGGGAGCGACCCTTTGCTACAAGCGTCAAAAGTCTTCTCTGTCAACATATGGCGCGATCTGCCCATCTCGGACAATAGCCCACCAGAATGTAGGAAGGATCCCTTTCCTAGCCGGCTAGCTAGACGCATCATCGATCGTTAGACTCATCACGCCATCGGGTGCATGAAACATGGTGGGCTATGAGAGGATGAGACGGGGCCATGCGTCACCAGGCCCCCGAAGAGTCAGTCGGCGGTCTTTCCTTGAAGCTCGAAGACGTCCACTCGCTCGGATTGGCTTCGTGGAATGCCCTGCTCCGCTCCAAAGCCTGTCGCTGAGAGTGTCTGGAGTAGATGGAATCTTTCCTCTCTTTCGGCTGATGTCGAGCTTGGGCAAGAGGAGCGGCAACGGTATAACTCTGTGCGGCCGAGCTCAGCGCCGCCAAATCTCCCTCCGTAGGCAAGCGCGACTCGATGGTCAAGCCTGTATCTTCATCTTGCAAAAAGCTCACTCGCCTGCTAATCTCAGTCCCATCGCACTTGTGCAAGCGCAGCAAGGACACGACATTGACGTTCCCGTTCCTGCTCGATCGGTTGAAAGCTTTTTCCAACGTCTGCAGATGCTCAGTCTTGGACACCCAGAATATCTCTGAACCTTGCGTAAACTTGAGACCGTCGTTATCGTCCAGAAGCTCTTCTGGAATGCGCATCGTCAATTGTCCGGACCTCTGAGTGGTCACGATAGGCAGTATCCATCCAGAATCGCCTTGGTCTAGCTCGACCGCGCCTTGTCCCCTGCATCTGTCCTCGGTGTCGATGGCTTGCATCGCGATGGCTCCATAGTCGTTCGGCGAAAAATCGAATTCCACCCCCGCGAGCGTTTCAGGACCCCAGTTGTTGACGATGGAATCCAAGACGCCTGAAGGATCATGCTCGTGCGGGTCGAAGCAAGACAACACTTCAAACTCAAGAGGCGATCCATCCAACATGTCCGGGGAAGGTCCCGTTTCAATCTGCCTGGATCGCCTCATTTTACCCAGCGATGAACTTGTACCACGTCGGACGAGGGACGAAAATGAAGATTTGGATGTCGATGAACGGGAGAGCGATGGGCGCTCCTCATATTGCGAAGAAGGGGAACCGAGCTGAATGTGCAGGCACGATGGCGTTATGTCCACCACGGCCCACTCGGGAGACCCATACGAGTCTCCATATGCCGCACGCGATCGGAAAGTGATAGGCCGAGACAGTAACATTGACTGTTTCTCGCGGATCGTCCCGGCATCAGACGCGAGAGTGATGGGGAAAAAGGTGCTCATTCTGTTGGATGCCGGTCAAGGGTCAAGTGGGGTTGGGGAAGGTGGAGAGGTGTACATAGGCGGGTCTGCAGGAGACTCGGACAAGCCTGTGATATATGGCCTGAGGAGGGGTAATTACGGTACCACAGCGGGGTGCCTCTTCATCAAGAGCGACTCCGCACAAAGGAGGCGCGCGGCACCCGACAGTCTCCGCAATTCTCATATGACTCTCATGTAGTCGGGTTTTGCTCATAGGCGACCTCAACTGTGGGCAATTAGTCTGAGTGAAGTGAGGCTCTCGATATTTCAGCCAGCGGGCGTTTCGATTCCCGCACGGATCATATCTTAGAAGTGCCACATCTCTCCATCTCGGACTTTTCTTGGTCCACTCGACTGAAGAGCAGTAAGCTACGCATGACGGCGTCCAGGCCACAAATTGGGTACTTCTAGTCCGAGGGCAGCTTAGCGGTGTACAACGACACGACCACACCCAGATGCTTCCGCGTCTTTCGCCTGAGTGATTTCAGCGTCTGCACTAGAGAATTTGGCGTTGATATCATCATCGTGAATTACTTGATCGACGTCGTCTGCGAGCACTGTGATAGGAGAGCGGGTTCAGGCCGGATTGAACGAGATGCTCAGCCAAAGTCTCTTGACGGTTCTCCCGAGATAGGATCAGAAGGATGGGAAGGCGGGGATGATTGTTGCTGATACGTTTTCTCTCACTCAGGCGGCGAATTCTCGCTCGGTGACTGGCGGGCAGCAGATGTGAGCTCCCTATCATCTTCGATGGGGCATCTGCCAAGCAAGTGATGTTGGGGTCCCGAGCCCAGGCGAAGTCCTGAGGGGTTCGTCGGATTGAAGAGACGAATTGTGGGAACGATGGCATGTACATTATCACCTCCTGTATTATAAGGCGATATCTAGGGCAAGTCCCTTACAAAGACTCTGAGCGAAGGTTACCTGAATCTGTGACACAAGTGTGGGCGACGATCGCTTCATTGCTCAGTTTGACCACTGTTGTACGCAGCGACTACGCAATCGCGGAGAGGCCAGTGGATCCGTATCATGTCCAGTTCGAGGTACATGTCTGCTGCGCATTTCACGGGTCGCCTTTGACGACGTACGGCTCGATCTGTCGGTGTCGGACAATGGACCACCAGAACGCTCGCCAATGCAGGATGGATCCCTTTTCGTCAGCTTGTCGGCGGACTGACCGATTAGAACAAACCTTTGAACGCATCATGTTGACAAGCGTATGACCTTCGGCCGCAAGTGTATCACTGGCCTTGAGGTAGAACACCCCTTCAACTGACTTCTGCCCAGCGGCTTTGAGGACTCGGATGGCGTTCTGCTCCCGGTTCGCCTGGACGTTTCTGTATTCCAGCTCGACTTGCAGCACCGGATGCAATAATCGAAAAGCGTCCGAAGGGGGCAGGGCGAGCCAGAAGCGGGTAGTATTGCTGTTGAAATCTCCGCCGGATGTCTTTGTGTCAGAGACTGATTAGGAGAATGGCCGCAATGCTCACGATGTTGCCAGTGCCCCGCAGGAATTGTGACTCCTGTGGTCTCAAGGAGCTCTGCCATTGACTCTCGCCCATCATACGCTGCGAACGACTGGTATCATCAGTATCGTATGCCAAATAACATTGAGAGCTCACGCAAAGGTATATGCTTGAGAGGCTTGACTTGCAAAAGTAGGGTTTGCAATCGCCATCATGCCTGATCTCTGCATTCCTTGTGTCAATGCCTCCGGGATCTGTTCACGACTGAGTTGGGAGGGTCTTATCGTCAGCCACAATCTCTTCTCGAGAGGCGCTCACGTCATAGACCAAGGGTGAGATTTTATCCCGGCCATCGTAATTCTTTGATGAGGATCAACAGTAAGCATCGCAAGGAGCATCGCTGCAGTTAGCACACGGTCGAGGCCAGATGCTCACCCCTCGTTTCGCCTCTTATCCGTGTCCATGGATCATACTCGAGGAGCTCTCCCGTCAAATACGCATTGAATTCGGGACTATTGCTTGAGGGCTCGTCCCATGGCGTATCTTGATGTCAGTCGTATAAACGTCGTGCGGATATTCCCGCGTACTTCCAACCAGCAGAGTGTATAATACGACACCCATCCCCCAGATATCCACCGGCTCTGCAGCATAACCAGATCCCGCCGGTCCACCAAGCTTTTCGTCAGCCAAGCGATGTCAACTATGTCATGAACTGACCTCGGGGGCTACATAAGGCAAAGAACCGCATCTCCCACTCAAGAGCCGTTCTTTGCCCTTGTGTCTAAATACAGCGCACAAACCGAAGTCGGAGATCTTCAGATTGCCGTTGGCCGCCAAGAGCAAATTTTCCGGCTTGAGGTCACGATGAGCAATGCCTTTCGAATGTATGAAGTCCTGCTCATTTAGCTGATTTTACCAGCCCATGGGCCCACTCGCCATGCCCGATGCTAGCTGAGCGAAGTAGAATTTGGCCAGATCTTCGGGTACACCGATATCGGGTACTGGACATTGAGCGATAGATCCGATTAGAAAGGCTGGACTCACCTATTTTGTCGAAGAGATCACCTCCCACTGCCAGCTCCAACAGCATGTATAGTCCTGGCACCCATCCTTCCCTCTCTTTGTCCTTGTCCACCACTTCGCTATGCAGGAAGCCGAGGATATACTCGTTCCTCAGACTCTTGTGCACTTGGACCTCTTTTTGCAGTTCCTTCACGTTGGGTGTGCCGTAGCCAAGAGAAGGGGAGATGAAGAGGTTGACGACTTTGCAGGCGGCTATGCGAGATTCTGCATCGTGGATAGCTCGGAACACCCTGGTCGAAGTTTAGTCAACGCCTTTGTGAGAACCGATGCACCCACTTTGAAAAGCCCCCTCCGCCGATCTCTTCTCCGACGCGATACCCGTTGATGAGCGGGTACTGCAGGGAGCTTGATCCATCCACGTCCATCTCTCTGCCTAGAATGGCGACAGCCCGTCAGGTCTTACTTGGTCCTCTTGATTTTTGTAATGTCGTGTGGAATTCGAGACGCGTCACAAAGTACAAAGTCACTCGCGGTTGAGCGAGCTCAACGGAGAGCAGAGGCATCTCCGTTATTCGGATTTCTTTTCACTCAGGCACGATCCGGTGGCGACAGCTCTCCTATCTCCTAGGCCCCGCATTCCCAATTCACGATGGCGCAATTCAGAAAAGTCAAAGACTGACTGGAATCGCAGTTGGTCCCCCATCAGTGTCTCCCTTCCTCCTCCTCCTCCTCTTCTTTCTCTTCTCTTTCTCTCACACAGACCCGATAGACAAAAATGGCTCCCGTCGCCATCACCACCTCCCTCACCTCCCCGCCGGGAGCACCCACCAAAAAGTCTGGGATCGCCTCGATCAACAAAGACGCTGGTCTCAACCTGGACTCTGACGGCGCATCTACACCTTACTCTGCCACCTCGACCGCCGTATCAGAATACGGCAGCGATGCACCCAAACACGCCTCTTCGCCTCTGAAGGCCGAAATTCTCGAAGCTGCGCTGCCTCAGGTGCCACCATTGGGCGGTCGTACTTCGTTCGAGGCCCTTTTGGAGACCTCGAAGCCTCACGTGCAGACTAAAGCCGGCGAAACGGTGTACGGCTCGGCAAACGAGGTGCTTGAGGCCTTTGCGGTTCAGCAGTCCTCTAGCGTTTGGATCTACGACGACGCCTCTCAGGTCGGATTCGGGTCAAGAGCCCTCGGCTTCCGCAACTCCAAAGTGCACCCTGTGCAGACTAGGGAAGGCGCTGGCCTCGAGCTTGCTGGATTTGCCGCCAAGTCCGCGGGTAAGACCAGTGTTTTCGCCACGACCAACAGTTTGCCTTTTCTCCTTCCTAATCTCGAGCGACTCCCAGGCGATGTGGTCATCAACCTCGGCACAACTGTCGCCGATGCCACCTTGGCATTTACCGATGCCCTGGCACAGCCGGGCACTCTGAGAGCCCTCGCCTCTCTACCGGACAGCTGGGATGTCGTCTTCTCCGGTACCGGCGCCGATGTCGTCGCCAACGCCGCTCGTATATACGGAAGCGAAGGTCGTCGGGTTGTTCATGTGGTCGAGTCCACGTTGTCTGGTCGGGAGACTACCGCGTACTCCTTCCCTGCACCATCGACCGCAAGTGAGGCCGATTTCAGCATCATCAACCGCGATGCACAAGAAATTTTGGTCGCCCCTGCTTCTCACCTCACCACTGCCCTTTCGGCGTCTTTGCCATCTTCGACCGGCCTTCTCGTCCTCAACTCGCTCTACCCTGCCCCCGAGGAGCTTCATTCGGTGCTCGCGGGAGAGACCAAGAAGAGCGTTTCCATCGTTGCCGCCTCCAAGGCCGACGCTGAAGCCCTCAAGGCCATCGTCCTCTCTACGCTCTACGCTGCCTCTGGCTCAAGCAAGGCTCTTCTTCCTACTGTGAAGATCGTCATCGCTACTTCCGCCTCCGACTTGTTCCCCGTGTCGTCCACCAACAATGGAGCCAAGACCATCTCTTTCTTCACCCCTCCGTCTTCCCCCCTGCCGCAGCTCTCGGCCCACCTATTCCTTGCTTCGCCTTCCCTACAAACGCGCCTTGCCCAATTCGGCAGCTCGGCCGGCCGGGGCGTCAAGTCGGTCCTCTCATTGGCGCCCGCCAGTTCCAAAGCTCAACCATTGGCTGTCGATCAAAAGAGCGAAGTCATTTGGGTCTCTGATCCCAACATTATCAAGAACATGGATGTTTTGGACAACGTTACCGACGGTGGCATTCTCGTACTCGAGCTGCCTTGGCTTCCTAATGAAGTCCCGGTCAAGCTTTCTCGACCTGATCTCATCAAGATCAAGGAGAAGAACATCCGTGTCTTCCTCTTGGACCTTGAATCAACGCATCCGCTCGTCCAGATGCGCGAACAAGTCGCCTTCCTTCTGCTGTACACCGGCAAACAGGCTTTGCCGAGAAGTGTGTGGAAGGTGCTCGACGCCTTCTACTCTGGTCAATTGGACCGAGACTCCGTCGAAGCCGCCCAGGCTGGCCTCGAAGAGATCAGCACTGCGAACTGGGTTGTGCCTGAATTGGAGGAGGGCAAGACGGACAAGGTCAAGTCGAAATGGGAGTGGGACGCTGTTCCCGGATTCGCGGGTGTCGTCGACTTCCTCGAGGACGAGCGCCCTCAGACTGGCTCGTGGGACGTGGCAGCGCGTCATCTTCTCTTCAGGGAAGCCTTCGCTGTTCCGGACGCACCCAAAGTCGCCGCTGCCGATGCCCCTTCGGACGCCAGTCTGCCCGGCGGCAGCCTGTCAGCTCTGCGCCCCTCGATGTCGGACGAGACTTTCATTGTCAAGGTCGCCGAGAACCGTCGCCTTACCCCTGCCACATACGACCGCAATGTCTTCCATCTGGAGCTCGACACAAGCGGTACAGGCCTTACATACGAGATTGGCGAGGCGATCGGCATTCACGGCTGGAACGACACCGCGGAGGTTCTCGACTTCTGTGAATGGTACGGCCTCGACCCCGACGCCGTCGTCTCCTTCCCTTGCCCCTACAAGGTGGGCACGACGGAAAGTCGCACCGTCTTCCAGCTCTTGCAGCAAAACATCGACCTCTTCGGTCGACCGGGCAAGGCGTTCTACGCCGCTCTCGCCAAGCTCGCCACGAGCAAGGCGGATGCCATGACCCTCAAGTTCATCTCGGTTCCCGAGGGCGCCGAGCTGTTCAAGCGTATGGCCGAGAACGAGACTGTCACCTTCGCGGATGTGCTTCAACGGTTCAAGACTGCTCGTCCTGGTATTGAAGAGCTGGTTGGCCTTATCCCCGAGATCAAGCCGCGACACTATTCGATTGCCAGCAGCAACAAAGCTGTCGGCGACAAGGTCGAGCTGCTCATTGTGACCGTGGACTGGATCAACTCAAAGGGTCAGTCATTCAAGAGCTTGATGAGACACATGCTGATGTATAGGCTCTCCTCGCTACGGTCAATGCACACGATACTTGGCCGACCTCAAGCCTGGTGCGCAAGTCACTGTGTCCATCAAGCCTTCCGTTATGAAATTGCCCCCCTCCGATCTTCAGCCCATCATCATGTCCGGTCTGGGTACCGGTGCTGCCCCCTTCCGAGCCTTCATGCAGCACCGCGCGTGGCAGCGCTCGCAGGGTCTTGAAGTCGGACCTCTCATCTACTACTTTGGCTCGCGATACCGCTCCCAGGAGTACCTGTACGGAGAGGAGATCGAGGCGTACATTGCATCTGGCATCATCTCGCATGCCGGACTGGCGTTCTCGCGTGACGGCAAGGACAAGGTGTACATCCAGCACAAGATGAAGCAGGACAAGAAGATGCTCGCCAAGCTTCTCAAGGGCGAAGGCGACCACGCGGCGTACTTCTACCTCTGTGGACCAACGTGGCCAGTGCCCGATGTGTACGAGGCACTCGTCAGCTCCTTGACCGAAGAAGGGGAGATGGACCGCAAGCGGGCCGAGGAGTACATCGAGGAGCTGAAGGAGGAGGAGCGATACGTGTTGGAGGTCTACTAGATGCACATAGAGGATGTCCAGTGGGGTCTAGCTTGCATGTATCTGCCCATCCCTTGTTAGCTTTGTGCTGCGCTGGCAGCATGTGATTTTGGTTGATTTTCGCCACCCCCGTCAGAAAGTCGACGCGTTTCCACGATTGCTCCACGTCACTGGCCGAGATCGTCTTCACAAAGGTTACAACAAGACATATAACATACATACACAAGGATCGGGTCGTCACCGCAATTGCTGGGGCATGGAGAGGGCCTTGAGAGCCCAGTAGAGCGTAGAAATCGTCGCTGTATCGACGACCGACCGCATAGCCATCGTCCCCGTCCTCTCGACCACTACAACCGGCTTTGTCATCCATCATGGTGATGCTCCTTTCTGCCCTGTCGGTGCTGCTGGGCACCATCACGGCCCAGGCGATCCTCACGCCCACCGGACTGGACAGCAAGGCGGCCAAGAATGTGCTCGAGGGCAAAGCCGAAGGCTACTGCTCAGTACGTCACCCTCCATTCCCCTCATGCTCCCCTCGTTGCTTCTTTGCTCGCTCAAAGGGCCCAGCAGCTTACCTTCTCAGCCGTCTGGACCGATAGAATCGACACATTGTGCCTACGAGACGGTCGAGAGCCTCAACCACAAGCTCTTCCCTGCCATACACAGTCTCGTCAACTACCCTTTCTTCCGACATTACAAGGTCGACCTCTACCGCGAGTGTCCGTTCTGGTACGAAAACGCCTTTTGCATGAACCGAGATTGCGGAGTCGAAGAGGCGGACGAGAGGGATATACCGGAGAAGTGGCGTGCCAAGGCGCTTGGACGCGTGAGGATGTCGGACGAGGAGGACGATGAGGAAGGTGTCATGGGGTGTTATTTCCGCGAACAGGATTTCTGTTACATCGAAGACGACGCTACGGATAGTGCGTACTCTTCTTCTACCCCCTGCGATATCCAATGGCAGGCAGAGCTAGTCGCTGACTCTCAGGTGGGCAATACATCGACCTCGCTCTCAACCCCGAGAGATTCACTGGCTACGCCGGCGATTCCGCCCAGCAGGTCTGGCGGGCGATCTATGAGGAGAACTGTTTCGGCTTGTCCGAAGCATCTCTCGAGCTCTCTTCTGCCACAGGCGCAAAGAAGGCTTCACTCGCGTCGGCTGTCGTAGGTGCGGCTTCTTCACTGCCCTCGACTGGCCCGGCAGGCGGCTGGGGCTTCTCCAAGCTGTCCGAGGGGTGGGGTACTGAGATGGTCAAATCTCCCGGGTCTAACGAGGGGACCTGTGAGGAGAAGAAGGTGTACTACCGAGTCATCTCAGGGCTACACGCCAGCATCTCGATTCACATTTGCCAAGAATACCTCGATCAGACGACCGGAGAATGGGCACCGAATCTGCAGTGCTTCATCTCTCGACTGGCGACTCACCCAGAACGGCTGTCGAATGTTTACTTCAACGCCGTTCTCTTGCTGAGGGCAGTGGCTCGAGCAGCGCCGTACCTCAAAGCATACGATATAGGCACTGCTCCTTTGGGCCGCCTCGACGCAGCTGGACTCGCCAAGAGGGACGAGGATCGACGAGCCAAAGAGACTCTCTCTCAGGTGCTCCAGCTTGCTGGCTCCGAAGGCGTCGCTCATGGCTTTGATGAGGGCGACTTTTTCGCTGGCGAAGACGCTGTCGTGAGTATGGTGCACCTGACGTGTACTCCCGCTGATCTGCAGATCCTGAAGGAGCAGTTCAAGACTCATTTCCGCAATGTTTCTAGGATCATGGACTGCGTTGGCTGTGACAAGTGCCGTCTCTGGGGCAAACTGCAAGTGTCTGGCCTTGGGACGGCCTTGAAAATCCTCTTTGAGCTGGACGACAAGGCATTAGAGTCAGTCGATCCATTTACGGGAGCGCAGTCGCTGACCATTCAGTCCGAAGATCAATCCTGATTTGCTACAACGATCAGAAGTCGTGGCTTTGTTCAACACCTTGCACCGCATTTCCGAATCCCTCGCGGCGGTCGAGCAGTTCCGTCAAATATACGCCGAGACACAACGGGAACGGCCCTTGCCGCCAGCCACTGCGATCGAATCTCTGCCGACTTCACCGAGAAGAGACGGTTCGGGCAGGCGACCACAACAGCCGAAGGGGGACGAAGGCTACGCCATGTCGATCTCTACCGTACTGGGCGTTCTCGTATCCGGCTTTGAGTGGTTCAGACGGAGTTGTCAAGGATGCTTGGAGGTGTGCTGGCAGCAGTTGGACAAAAGCCCAGTGCGAGATGGCTTGGACGTGATCAAGGCGTGGGTGCGGAGTCTAGGACAAGGAGCATGGGCGGGACGTATTGAGCTGTGAACATTGACTGTCGTTAGCTGATCCCATCATTGTTGCGATATATACAAACATGCATGATTCACAGAAGATCGTCATACGTCACTACGATCTAAAATGGCATCAATCCTAAGACGAAGGGTGAGTAATTATCGAAGGAAAGATTACGGTCAGTGATGGGCGCCAACTGTCAGTATCTTTGAGTGGGAAATGCAGTCACAGTCAGGTGTCCGCCGAAATATAGTACCCTCCAGCGCAGTGGATGTGTCCTCCGAGCTCAAGCTGCGCAGTACGCGGTCGTCCTCACGTGCGAGCTTCATGAAAGGTGCGGAAACGAGGCTGCACAACACGTTGCACATAGTCTGAGGCTGAGTAGCCCCCCCCCCCCCCCCACCCACCCACCCCCTCCCCGGGGGGCCGCGCGCGGCCTGTTTCGAAGGCGGTCTGCTCGCCTATCATGCTCATTCACTCGTTCTGGGGATCGAACACGTTCCATGTGAGTGGGGCTGCAAAAGCATTTCAACGTGCACCGACCTTTGAGGCTTGATCCCACCGCACGGACGAGTCGGTCAGAAATCGTATGATGTCGCCCATCGTCTGCTCTCATTCAACAACTTGATGAGCAGAAGAAACAGCAGCATGCAGCATGAAGACCCAGGGATTAAGGAAGGGGTCTTGTACCTCATGATCTCTTAGCGCCTGGACGGAGAGTGGAGACTAGCCCTCTGCGTTTGAACCAATCACTGACACAAGCGAAGTCTCGCAGCCATAGTAAAACAAAAAAAGTGCATAGACAGAAGAATGCCAAGGCGATAATTAGTGAAGGTACTACGGTTGTCTAATGTGCTGTGTGGAGTGTCGGGGGTGCCCTGCTTGCGTGATGCCGTCAGAGATCTGACTACGAGGCCCACTCCAAGAGCCCGGCTGTAGTAGATAAACTTTGCAGGATCTGCTAGAACAACGAGGGGAGGTTGTCCGGAATACCGTCAGATTCGCAGTCGCATTCGTCATTGTCATTGACTTGACTCGGCGCGGGCGGGATAGAAGCCCGTGAAGGGATCAGGAGTAGCTCTTTCATCATGTCATCTGGGATCGATGATGCCCCAGACGAGTGGGTGACATCTTCGAGATAAGCCCGCCCATGTATCAACTCGGGGCGAGCTTCGATTGCTCTGCAGGAATCCCATTTGAGCCGACAAGTGAAGGGAATGGACCAGGTCATGGCACCATCCCCGACCCTCGTCATCTCGACTTTTTCAGTGTTACCCTCTCCATCCAATTTGACCTCAAGGTATCGTGTCGGCTCTCCCTTCCAACCCCGCATCAACTTCTTGTAGTACTCACTTTGCTTCTTGTGAGTTATCGCCTCTTGAGACAGTTCCTCTCGGATAAAGGCTCTCAGCGTGAATACGCGGTGCTCACCGATAATTCCACCATCAAACCATCCGGTGCCGTATTCGTGGAATAGCTGCCCAGGCCCGAAATTGTGCTCTCCGGACTTGCGAGTCCTCATCAACTGCAAAATTTGATCTGGCATGGGGCTTCCGAAGTGGAAACGAACAGAGTCCGTCTCGATGCGGGCTCCAGAAAACCCGATCGATGTAGAGCCTCCTGACGATGAGGCAACCGCCTGCTCATCGGGAGGCGTTGCTTGATTGATTGTGGTTTGCTCTGACCCACGGGTCTGGTTGTGAGGGTGACTTGTCTTGACCATTGCTGTTGTTGACTGCATAAGATTCAAAGTATCGGTATGCTAGCTCTCAGAGTGTTGCCGCAGGGAATATGAATAGTAGTTGTTAGCAGTTGCTATGCTTGCTTCTTGTTTTCGAAACGGACGCACTACAAGGGGCCCATGAAGGGAAGTACGACTGCTTCGAAGGCTTCGTATTTGCAAAGGGTGGCGCATCGAACAACGAAAAATGCCACAATTTCATCTGCCACACTCGGGCCACAACTGCTTGCCTGATCTCGAGGCTTCATGAGCCAAGCTAACTCTTCACCCATCTGAACAATCTGCCTGCGCACCATCATGCTCGGCGTCAGCATCGCAGCAGGCCCGTCGCGGCTACGCTTAGCTCAGAGACTTGTGGTTAAGAACCGTCCCGGTCTTAACGGCCGACTCGCGCTTGGTTTGTTGCGCCGCCCGCTGGTCACCTCGCCAAGACGGGATGTGCAACCTCCCGTTTCATCGAGGCAGGCGCCGCTTCCGATGCCGCCAGACATGCCTAGGGAGGACTATGCCGCGCCGGCCATGTACACGCTCAACTACCTCTCCCGGATCCTGCGGCTACTGCTGTACGGTGCCATCGCGATCGGCGGCGCTTCTTTCGCTACATTCGAAGGGCTGCACATGTACATCGAGCACGTCTGCATGGCGACTCCGTCCCGGACGCCGGCTGTGGAGGATCCGTACGGCTGGCAAGAGGAGAACCAGGGTTGGACGGGTGGACCCAAAGGCGGGACAGACCCACGGCTCGGCTGGAAGGCCCGGCATGCTCTGCGCGGAGCGTGGATCTGCCAGGAATGGGGCGCCGGCAGTGCCCCAACCTCCATAAGCAAAGATGGACTCCACCCTGACATGACTGCGAGGAGAGGAATGATAGGCGGTAGGGTCAATCCCGTGGATCGAGGTTACGAGCTCGCGGAAGAGTATGTCGATCTCGCTATCGCCGAAGCGAAGAGACGGGGGCTGGTATTTCCGCCCAACCTCTCCGTCACGCGACCTCTTGGACCGCCGAGCGAGATCAAAGGTGTTGCCGGAGATCCTGCGGCAACGGATCTTCTGATGCTCAAGGCAGGAGTGCTGGAGAGGATGGGCACGCCAACTGCACTCTCGCAAGCGAGAGAGCTGTACGAGCAAGTCTTGCCAGCGACGACGGGCGCTGGACAAGCTAGTGCAGCAACCGAGGCAAGGACCATACGTCTTGCCAGCAAGATCGGCGATCTGAGCTCCCGACTGGGCGACGGTGCGGAGGCGATGGAGTGGTGGAAATGGGGTCTATCACGAGCCGGAATCGATCTCCCAACGCCAACCCCAGTCGTATCGCCAAAGAAAGGGTGGTTCTCTTCCGCAAAGCCGGCACAAGCTCCTCCAGTGTCCAAGTCCAGCGAGCTGCCGCCGCCGGTCCTCAGAGCCACAATTGCGATCCTTACTTCGACCGCCGCCCGCTTCGCGACGGAGCGACAGCTCGCTCAGGCGGAGCAGATGCAGGCTCTGGCGCTTACGTTGCTCTCCGAGTCTAAACAGAACACCTCATCTCTTCCAGCTCAGCTGCACGAAACCTGGACACGACATCGGTCCGCGCTCTTATCTCTTCACCGGGCTACGGTCCTGCATGCCCAGGGTCAGGCCGCATTGGAGGCGACAACATCAGCCTCTTCAGAGGCAGAGCTGGTTCTCGCCTCTTTGACACCAATTCCACCCTCCTTCGCAACCCGTGGAACCCCACTAGCGCCACCAGCCAAGCAGTTGCAAAAGGACGCGATCGCTCTGGCCGCTGAAGCTGCTTATACGCGCGGATTGTTGCTGGAGAAGAGTAAGGAAGCCAGTCAATTGGAGCTGGCTGCGGAGTGCTTCGAGCGAGCGATGACCCTTACGTCGCAAGAAGGCAAAGAGGAGTCGGGTGGGCCTGGAAGGGAGGAGTGGGCGAGGTATTGGCGCGGATATGCGAGAGTCAGGGGAAAGATTGATGCTTTGCTGCAGGCGAAGACCTGATGATGCACCTTTTCTCATGCCCTCGATGTCCGTGAAGCTCCCGATGATCCTGCCCCATGCCATCTCCTCGTACTTTTCGCGATGGCAAGTGTGTCCCGTTAGTAGTGCCGAATCGATAGCCATGCGCATGCTCGATGCCATCGGTGTTGTTACAGTGTCTACGCCCATCCCGTGCTCATCCCTCATGCGGCGGCCTTCTTTGCTGCCCGTTGCTCAGCCACGGCCTTGGCAGATCCCCGAGCGGCCCATCGTGCGTTCCTGCGGAACTGCCCGGTCAGCTGTGGGTTCCCTGCTTTCCTTCGTTGATGCCCACCTTGGGGTCAACACCCTTCTTCGAAGCGTATTTGTTGGTCGGGATACGGGTGATACCGTTCTTGTGGGCTGGCCAGTCAGTCCTATCCTCTTCCATCTTCCTCCTTCGCGCCCAACTGACCCTTCTTGTTCTGGTTGTGGCTAGCAGAGGTCAGCTCTTCCCACCACCATTATTCGAAATTGAGCGAACTGACTTGGTGTGGTTCTTTGACTTGGCCATCTTGACTGAGTTCCCGGTCTTTCTGCTCCTGTCAGCACTTCCGCCTGCGTGTCCGACGCGATTCGCTGACGCTGATGGGTATGGATGGAAGGATGTAACGCACCAAGTCTGGGATAGTGTCGGTTCGAGGTCAGTCTGCTCGCGCTCAATGCTGCCCAGGACCTCGAATTCGAGATGAGGCTTCGGCAATTTCGGGCGAAAGGCTATATCGCCGAACGTGGCGTGGCAGTTGGGATCGATTGGGGGAGCTCGAAGCTGCATCTTATAACTGCTACCACTATCCCTACATACGTCCATCAGACATTGCGTATGGACAGACAGCGGCTATGTGCCCAGCATAGCAGTCATCGAGGCAAACGTACGTCGACTAGATCTAACTCCAACTCAAAGGAAATCGTGAACAAGGTGGGCTCGCTGACGGTCTGCTGGTCTGATCCCCCTTGAGGCGGCGCAGCGCAGCGATGCATCACTTCTTCATAGATCAAAGGACAACTCACACCCAGCGACGCTGCACGCTCAAGTACGTGCATTCTTGTCAAGCGCCAAGTATTTTTGCAAATGAAACATACTGTCGAAAGTGTTGCCAAATGAGCGCTGTAATGAGGAGGGGCTGGGCTCTGTGTAAAAGTCTTCCTGCCCTAACCGAAAGTCCAGAACAACTACCTTGTTTGATTTGCCAATCGTCCAACGCCGTTTGCAAAATTCTGTGTGCTGACAAAGGGCTGCTCATGGCGCGTCAAATGCCACAGTGAAAGTATTGGGCTTACGCGCGTGTGCATTCCTAATTCAGACGGGCGCGAGATCCCTGCCTCGCCCGTCACGCAGACTAGACTGGCTCTACCCTTGTTCTCCCTGGTCTTCGACACTACAAAAGACGAACATCGCCGTCGTCAATACTTCTGTGTTTCAGTTTTTGAAACGCGCTTCTCTCCTCGACAAGGACAAAGGGTGTCCGCACGATTTGTACAGTGGCTTTTACAAAAGCCAGTACAGAGGAGCGCATGCCAGAGCGTAGTCCAGAGTCGACACAAACAGTATAAAAGGCTCCAACAGTCGGCTTCTGAGGTTCTTCATCTTTAGCAAACACTTCGCCATATCCTTGCTAACCTCAAGTCTGAAGTCCTTCGGTATACCTACATCATGGTTAAATACAAGGGATATGATTTGGTCATGAACGATCTGTTCCACCATTACACCACGTCATGCACCAAGCTGGGCGTCGCCCTTTGGCCCCCAGAAAATGACACGCTCAAGCAGGATGTGGAAGAGGGGAAGCCCCCGCATGCTCGCAAGCCAGTCCAATTTTCCCGCGAGGATTTCGCGTACCGCAGCTCCTTCTCGGCCGTCAACATGTTGCTCAAAGAGACCAAAGCTTTGACCGAGAAACCTCTTACCCAAGTCGAGGACTACGATAAGATCCTGGAAACAATGAAAACTACGCTTCAAACGCTGCAAACCGGCCTGCAAACGCTCAGAATGAACGGAAGTTCGCGATCCGAGATGATCAAAGAGGCACGCGGTAGCGAGACAGCTATTGAACGCATCCGCTCTCTTGTCCAAGACGAGACAGTGGTCGGACTGTATTCAAAGTGCTTCGAGTCTTGCTCGGACATCACCACGCCGCTTGAGAGGCTCCCGGAGGAGTTCTCACGACGACTACCACCGACTTATGTGGTGGTAAACGCACTTGATCCGGTTTTCACCTCGATACCCAAATTCTTTGAAGCTCACAGCGAGCTCGTCGCTCATCGCCGCAGCATGGCTACTACGACCTCGGCAATAGCAGGGGAGACTAGAGACGACTCTCAGCTGACGGAGACCCCAGAAGAGGCCGACGGCTCAGAGGATGGCGCTTCGCCTGACGGCTGGTATCAAAGGCCAGGCGATGGGCCCATTGATGAACTTAAAGGCTATTGGGATTGATGAAGCCCCGTTCGGTCTTATTTTTTACCATTCTTTGATGTACATACATGCACAGATTTCTTTCCACCGCAACTCAAAGCCTAAGAAGAGTCTTCCGTGAGATCCCCATCTGAGTTGAGCCTCGATCGTACCGAGTGGTGCAAGAGGACCTAGGAACCCGTGCGCGCGCAGACGAGCCGCGGCCAAATGGGACAACACGCGACACGTAGTGGGCGAGGTTACAGTACGCCCTTTTGAGGAGCTTCTCGACAGAGGATCAAAAACCTCGCTCGGGTCGACATCCAGACATGTTTGACTGGTCGTGAGCCACCTTTTGCCTCGTGAACGACGATTACGCCCGTCGCAACCTTATCACGGAAATCCTCGTCCCGTTTACAGCAAGCTTCATCGAGCGCAAGACAAACTCGCATAGCCCATCCGATTGCTCACAGCGGAACCGACCACCCATGTCTGTCCCTCCCCTATCCCGGTGACAACATGGTCACACAGTTGCATGATTGACGATTCCGTGCTGGCTATAACAGACAGTATCAGTGACTCCATCGAATTGCGAGCTCGGAACACGCGTTACGCGTTTCGGAGAGCTTGTGACATATGCATACAAACATCCTCGTGTGGAAGCGCAGAATCCCGGGTAGACAGTGGCCGAACGTAATCGTCGCAGGGCCCTTATTGTTCCGTCGCCATCTCGAGCTTCATCTTGGCAATGGCCATTGCGGGGTTGAGTCCCTTCGGGCATGTACGTGCACACGGTAAGGTCAGCTGCCTGACTGCCGGAATCCAATGATATGGTCTCACGTTGAAAATGGTGTGGCATCGGTAGAGGGACATCGAGTTCTGCATCTTCTCCTTTCGCTGCGCGCCGTATGAGTCCTACACGTCAGTACGATGGACAGATAATAATGCTTGAGACTCACTCTCGAGTCTGCCATCCATCGGTACGCCTGCATCAACACAGCTGGTCCAAGGTATTGGTCCTGATTCCACCAGTACTATGATGTCAACTGATGTACAGGCAAGCAGCCCAGCAAACTCACTGATGGGCAAGATGTGGAGCAGCAAGCACACAAGATGCACTCGTACATCCCATCAAGCTTCTTCCGGTCCTCTGGCGATTGCAGATATTCTCCCTTTTCCGGTACTGTGTCGTTCTTCAGGAACGGCTCGATGGATTTGTACTGTTTGCTGAATAGTGAGCTGCGTCGGTGAACATGTGGAGGCCAGCTCACTAGAAGAGAGTAAGATCGGGGACGAGGTCTTTGACGATGTACACTGGCATGTCAGACAGACATCCTGCGGTAGAAACGGATACTGACTGTGAGGTAGGGGGTAAATTTTGCTCTCCTTCGAGGTATCCTTGTCGATTCGGCACAAGCAGGCAAGGGTGTTGACACCGTCAATGTTCATGGCACACGAGCCACAGATGCCCTCTCGGCAGGATCGGCGGAATGTAAGAGTGGGGTCGACCTCATTCTTGATCTTGATCTGCGTCCGTGAGCATGCGTACAACTGGAGATCGGGCAATGACGTGACTTGTCAAAAGCCTCGCAAGCCAACTCACCAGAGCATCGAGCATCATGGGACCACACTGAGACAAGTCGATCTTGTAGCTCTGCAATTTGGGCTTCTCGGCGGGCGTATCAGGGTTCTGACTGGTCAGCGAATGAAACTTCTCCAATTGCCATCGATATGAGCGACGAGGCAGGCCGCAGCCCAAGCCGAAAACTGAGAACACACCCATCGGTAGATCTTGATCTCCTTCAACGGTCCCTGCTTGCCGCTGGGCCCGTCTACAGGCTCGGCGAAACCCTGGCTGGCGCTCGCATGGAAAGCCCTCGCTCCCGCGATGGCAGACGAGGCAGCAGGTCGAGCTGCTGATGAAGTCGAGGCAAGCGATCTGAAAGCGGTTGTGCGAATCATCGTTTAAGAGGTCGTCAAAGGTTGGATCGAGATGATGGTTGGTGTCCAACACTACAGGATAATGAGATGGATCTGAATGGATCTTCGATGGTGACGAACAGGATGGATGTGAGAGGGCGGCGGGTGTGATCGGGACGAGGGGTTCTAAAGTGGGGGGATGCCGGAATAAGCCGGGAAAGGGACCGCCAGGATCCAATCACGTCGATGGGATTTCTGAGCTCAGGTACCCAGCGACACCAACAGCGGAGCTCGCCGTCAATGCTGGGACAGAAGACTTCAAGCCTGCAACCTACGGCCCATGGCCTATCGACACTTCATTTCATGCATAGCGCGCTAGGGAGAAGATGGGATCATTCCCTACGCAGGAGGGTTTGCGGACGCAGGAGGGTTTGGGGGAGGGTTGACACGATACCAGTCCTCGATGACCCGCACGCAAAACAAGCAGACCTTCTGATTGATCTCATACCCCTCGCTGTCACGCTGTACAAAGGTCACAATAATGCAGCGTTCTGCGGCCGTCAGCTTGAGCATGCACGGGGTGAGCGAGCACAAGGGCAAGCTAGACTCACTATGGAGGTTGCAGCCGAAGGAATTGCCCGGGCAGTCGCTGGTGTCGACGGGCATCTCTTCTGCAATGGACTTCAACTACGAGTAGGTGTCGTAAGGGAGTGGGAGCGGTTGTCTTTTGTGGGTGGCGACAGAGATCAGCTCTTGATCCTCGTCGGGCTATAAGTACGTGTCAGTGTCGCTGCAGCAGAGTCTGCGCCCCGCCTCGAGGCCGAGAAGCACGTCCAGATGACCACCTCGTTCAGTGGCTGATCAGTGGACAAGACGAGGATCGATGACGAGGCAGTCGGCCTCGTGTATGCCTTTCATCGCTGCCCAGTGGGACACTTCGTGGCCGAGGGATATGATGGATCTGTGGCTCACGTGACCGACGAGCTAGACAGGTGAATGATGCATGACGATAAACCCAGAGGGAGATGAGAGATGAGAAATGGTGACAGGGTGTGGGCGCTGAGCGCTGTCAAGCTGCGTTCTCTCCCGGAACCCCATGCAGGGCTTTCCGCTGGTAGGCAGCTTGGTCTCGTAGCCAGCGGCGGTAGGTGGAGAGGGAAACGATCTGGTGTTTCAGCAAACGAACAAAAGGCTATTGTTCCTGACGCACCTTCTCGCCGTAAAAGTCCGGAGCGGGGTTGTTCACACTCTGAAAGCTGGGGTCGACCCTTTTCCGCTGTATGCGATGATAGAACTCGCGGTCCATCACCTCGAGGGGCGCCGGGTTGCCTCGGGAAAGTGTGGGATGCGTCAAAGAGAACAACGATGATCCGACGGTCGGGCCAAGGAGGTAGCCAAGAACTGCTCAAGTCAGCCGTATGTACTACCTCAGGAGGTGTTGCTACGTACGCATGCAGCCGCATCTGTTGTGGAAAGAAGCGTCAGCTGGTGGCACATTGCTGAAGAACCATGTATCGCTCACGTTGCTCCGATATAGACATACCTTGAAGTCAGCCGAGCTCAATATTTACAGTCAGACATGACCTACATCGGCTCTATCCCCATGATGAGCTGCGCCGGGTCGGCTTCAAGGCTCGCAAAGTAACCTCCACCAAACGTCAGACCCGCAAAGGTGGTTGGGACAGTGGTCAATGTCGACCACAATCTCCTTTGGCGTCGGAGGGAGAGGTACTCTGGCCATGTAAGAGGGAGTGCGCCAGCAGTTGTAGCGCTCGAAGGAGGGACATCAGCCGCGCTGCTCGAAGAAGGGGCTGAGGACGAAGACGTCGCGAAGGATGCACTTCCGATAGGTCGGACGAGAGGACGGAGAAGAGCTCGTGATGTTGCGGATCGCGCTGATCCGGCCATGATGGCGAACGACATTTCCGATGCTGGTCGGCGACACCTCCAGTGAAGACAGAGCTTGATTCGGTGTGGCTGAACAATCTCTCGGCTACAGAGTGAGGTAGCAAAGAGCAAACAGTCGACAGGTGAAGGAGAACAATTGATGTCATGCGACGGTTGAGTCGTCAGTGGTGGCAGTGCTCGCCGTCAATGTGGCACCTCCACCCCGTTTTGCGGAGCCCCGTACCACCAACGATTCCTCGCGGCCGAAGCAGACGTCTCCTTACCCGCTCATCGCCATCTCCACTTCCTTCAGTGTTCCCGCGCAGTTGGGGATGACGGGCAGGCCGGCTGGCAGCCCAAGATCTCTGAAGGACGAGGTCCGCAAACGACATTGAACGCGATAGGCGGCATCATGTCAGCTCGTCGTCAGGCTCGGGCTCCGAGCTTGTTTCTCGACCTTCCTGACGAGGTTCTGAGTCATATCGCTTCGTGAGTCAACAAAATCAGACTCTGAGCTAATGCGGCAGGTATCTTCCCCCTGAAGAAGTCTTGCCGTTCCTCGCGCTGCATCCCATCTTGCTGGGCCTCACCAAAAGTCATCATTCGCCACTCCCAGGGGTCGTCAGCGCATTGCTCGATGCTGGGCGGCCATATCCTACCTTGCTTGCTGTTCTGCCGACACTCCGACTCTTTTTGCCAAATGATAACGGTCACATGTTCATCGATGTCCTGGTGCGAGCTCGACCTAAATGGATCTTGGAACGTCTCGAGCATGGGAGGTGGAAGGACTCGCTCTGGCAGGAGGCATTTGAGCGTCGATTCTTGCCAAGTTGGAAAGGGTACAAGCGGGAGGGTGATTCGTGGCGGGCTGTTTTCTTGAGGTGAGGTTTCTGAGTATTCTGAAGCTCTGTGCTGAAATGCAGGGTACTAGGGCGACTCGAGCACCGCGATCTCGGATGCACACATGAAGAGTCCTGGACTGTCAGCTGCTCATCCCTGCAACAAGAATCTCACTGATGCAGCAGCGCTGGGTCACGCTCCATAGAAACGGAGCCAGCAGCATCAATCGTTACTATTCTCGCACCTTTGACCCTTTTGAGATTTACAATGAGCTCAAGTACGACAATTGCACCAGGTGAGAGCTCTACTGACTTACAGGCATCAGAACAACTTCGCCGCAGAACCCACCCAGGTCCGCGTCATTCTGCATCTGCAAGACATCCGGATCATTGCTTTGGGAGTCTTGCTGGCCAAGCCTTCCCTCTTTGTGAACCCGAATGCCCACCTCTTGCTCCACCCTCCTTTGCTCCGAAACCTTGAGGGCAGATCTTGGGATGGCGCACCAGCAGCTGCATCTGCGGAAAAGTCCAGTGCCATACCCATACGGAAGCCAACGGCCGGTATCAGCCCTTCCGCCAACTCAAACGAAGCATACTATCCTCTTGCGCGGTCCCTCTCACCATCAAGCCCGACAAATACGAGCTATGGTCTGACGGAAGGGCCCATGCCCTCCTCCTCCCTGGGCGTTTTGGACGGTGCTCCATCTTTCCGATCCAGTATCTCTCGAGTCATGCCACGCATAAGGCGTTCGGGAAGCTCCAGTACCGATTACAACCCCCTGACCCTCGTCCGAAGTCGAGACAGCGACACGGAGGATGGTCAAGGTCGGCGGCGTTCATGGGTTTTCGGGAGGGCCAGGTCGGCATCTGCTACAGGTCAAATCGTGCTTCGACCGGAGGCCCAGCAGCACAGTGTCCCTTCGCCCTCAATTCGGGCCCATGAGCCTTTGACACCCGTGATGCCCACCTTGCAGGAGTTCGCGCCAGAACGTTTCGAGCCGCAGCCGTCAACCTCTTTGATCCCTCCGACTCCTCCCAAAACACCTCCCTTGATACCGCCACATCGGCTCCCATACCCTTCGCTTCGTAAGCCACAGCCTGCTCGAGCCTTCTCGTGTTATCCCAATTACACGCCGTATGAAGGCGGAACTACTCGACCAGCCAAAGATCTCGACCCGGAAGCGGAGGAAGGCAAGATGGTCCCTCGTATAGTAGATAGGAGGGCCCTTCATCCCGAAGTCGAGGACGAATACGATGGCATGCCATGGTCTCCAAGTACCAGCAACTGGGGCGAGAGCACCAAGATGGCTGAATGGGATGAGGATGAAAGAGTCCGCAAGCGATGGGTGGGCCCGATGATGTGGGTGTGTTTAAATCGGATGCCCTGTTTGCTAACAGCCAGTCTGGTGGCTCAGCTTCATCCGAGCGACCGCCAAGAGGCAAGACCGTTGGGCGCCAATGCCAGTACACCCATCGAGGGCGCTCATGTCGACCTCGGCCCACAAGGCATGTACGTTAGCATGGGATTCGAGGATCTCGAGATGATCATGGGGTGGATCGAGCTCAAAGGCGGTGGTCCGCACGGAGCACCAGCAATGCGGAACGGTTTGGGCTTCGAGTGATCATTCGCGTGTACTTCCCACATGTCACAACCAGTTCATCATAGGCAATCGCAGCACGTATGTCTGCTGCTAGGCGCTGACAGCCGTATTTCACCCACCCGGCTGGGGGGAAGGCCTGGACGTCACGCGACCTGAGATGGGGGCAATTATGTTACTCCTTTGTGCATACGCATACAGCAACGTGTCGGGTCCTGAGTCCTCGTTTGATCCTTGCACGCATATGTCCTATCCGCACGCACGAATGGGGAGATCATGCCCCTCGTAAATGATCGGGAGCAGCTTGACCGCTTTGGCGACATGCACATGTCTCGGCAGGAAAGGGACGAACAGAAGGGCTGTAGCTCGCTGGCCTCGCCGGTGACGTTTTGCCAACAAGGGCATATGCTATCCAGGAGTGGTCGAATCGGAGTCGTATCGCAACGCATGCAGATTATTGGCGATCAGACATGTATGTAGCAGCGCTAGATTTATCCAGGCCCGCGCACGTACGATGGCGCGACCGTCAATTTGAAGGCCGAGCTCTACTCCTTTCTACCGGTCCAAGGGGCTGAGACAGGACATGATGACATTCAGGCCCGCCTTTGCAGCTATATAAGCAAGGCTTTCCGTCCTGTGTGCCAGTATGTTTAACGACAGGTGACTTTCCATCGCCTCCATCCTCTCTCTGTCCACAAGCCCACAACTCTGCTCTCAATATGTCAAAGCTCTCAAAGAGTCTTAGAACCGCTGGTGGTCTGACCAGTCGTGTCGGTGGAAAATCTTTAACCAGACCGAGCCTCGTGCAAGCCTCTTCTGCTCTCAATCAGAGACAATCGGGTGCCTTCCCGAGTACTCAGGACTGCAATCTGACTTATAGCGAGTATAAAGTCCCCCCTTCAATGTATGGCACGGCAGGACCTCCCCGCTCCTCGTATCACAAGTTGAGTCGAGACGAGAGCACGGAAAGGGCCTGGAAACAGGTGAGTGGCCCACTCTCTATATGGAAGCCCTGGTATAATGGCAGGGCCTGTTCCGTGGCGATGCTGATAAGTGCTATGGTGCTCAAGACCCCGATGTGCCAACCCGCGTTCCGAAGGCCGGCCCGGCTAGCCTGTATGACCCCACCGCCACCGAACAGGCCGGGGACGCCGCTACGGAAACCTATGAGGGGGACTGGCTCAACGAGGGGCGCTGGGCCAATTCGTGGCTTAGCGAGGACGAGTACGAGCAATACCAGCCGCGCCTCGAACGCCTCCGCCAGGCGTTTGGACCCCTGTTTCCCGGCGACACCAACTTTGCCGCGTTGTGCAAGGCCACTGACGGCTGGGATGAAGACGAGGTCGGTGACCTTTTGGCCGAAGCGCGCGCACTCAGATGGATCGCGCAAAGGGAAGCTGTTCCGCCCGACGAGTACCCGTCTGTACTCGCCGCGCAGCTCGATGTCGAGAAGGAGTGGGTTCATAATAATCCACTGTCGCATGACGGAATGTTGGCCTTCATGCCGGCTAATTTTGACTGGTGGAACAGCGAAACATATAGGTCGGTCACAAGGAGTCGAATGCAGCGGAGCTGGGCCAACCAGCCCACTACTTAAGTCCTTGCGGTGTTCCACTTGTGAGAGCTTGCTGGTAGCCTACTTACTCTAGGCATGCTTTCCGTAGAATGAAATGCGTGTGATGATGCACTGACTGAGGTATCGCATTGGATTGGGCGCTTCCTACAACCCACGCCTCTTGGATCGCAGCCAAGGACCTCTCTTGTGTACTTTGTACTGCACCGTGCTATGAGAGCTTTAGCACCATAGGTACTTCAACATCACAGGCAGCGCTCGTGACTCAGTGTCGAAGGACTAAAACTACATGTACTCATCAGCGTCAGTCTGGCACGAAATGAACTCCTTGTTTCTCTAATTGCGGTGGTCAAGTTGTGCAGTCTGAGCTGCATGACCACGGTCTCAGCGCGCCTTTGTCTTTTATATAGCGATGGCTTTCTTCGCCCTTCCTCTCTTCTTCTTGGGCTCTTCGATTGACCCCACCACTTCAGGCACTGTGCCGTCGACCATCGTCTCTTCCACATCTGGAGCCACCTGCACAACGACTGTATCTTCCGCAGACTCAGTCGGCACAACCTCCACTTTGATCTCCGGGTCGAGTTCTTCGGCTGCGCCAGAAGCACGTTTCCGGCCTCGCTTGACAGGCGTCTTCTTCTGCTTCACCTCCGCTTTGATCTCCTCGGGCGGCTCGTCGATTCGAGGCTCGACCAATCCTTCGTCTCCTACGTCTCCGTCACCCTCCTTCTCGAATTCTTCCAACATGATCGGGTTACCGTCTTCGTCAACTGCGCCAGTGTCCTTTTGCTTCTTTTTGACACTGGACTTGCGACCATTTGTACGGAGTCCGGGCTCCGGATCGGGCGGACGCAGATTGTCCCAGATGACATCCTCAAGACCACTGGAAGATTAGTGTGCTTCACTGTCCGATACAAGCACCCACTAGATGCGGTAAAGCTCAAAGACCGCTTGCTCTTTGTCTTTTGCCTTTCGTGTCAGCATCCCTCTTGTGCACCACGCCCCAATTTACCTCTATCATCAGATCCACATCATCAGGCAGATCAGGCGGTAGAGCCTTGCAGCGGTCCGCATGTGCCCGCTTTTCCATGACGGTCTCTGCGCCCGGACGAGGCTCTGAAAGATGTTGCTTCATCCTGATCCCCTTTTTCTTCCAAGTTTCGGCAATGAGAGGAATAAGCTCTGAAGGTGGCTTTGACGAGGGATAGATCCAGTCATGATGCTGTGTGTCAGCGGGTGATCGGGATTCCTTGTAAAGAGCCCACGTAGTCGAATATGATCGGTATTTCGAGCTCAGTACAGACCGGAAGTAGATCATCAACGTTGTAGCACAACTCATCGTTCTCGAGGACCAGTCTGCGTTTGACTGTATCTGACAGCTTCGTGGTGTAGTTCTGCTTGAATCGCTCGAGCGTGCCCGGTTTGTCGTCATAGATACCGCCCATATGGATGCTGCAATTCAGCTGCGATTTTTTGGCACAAGATTTGCTGACATCATTACACCGTCTTGATCCAATCCCATGCGATCTAGTATTTCACACTGATAATTGAGTTCCCGCACACTAGCCTCGACGACCTTTTCCTTGGGCGATCCAATCTGCGTAAACTAAGTGGGATGAGTTCCGGTGTCCTCGCATGATAAGCGACAACTTACCTGTCCTGGGTGCATTGTCAAGCGATGACCATATTTCTTTGCCAGGTCGCCGATCTCCTTCAATTCGGTCGCGGCGAACGAGAGATCGTACCCGTATTTCTCGTGCGAGGCAAAAGGGAACATCTCTGACGAGAGGCGCATGAAACGGATTCTAGGGGTCAGAAGGTAAATCAGACGTACTGGGCGGCTTACTTATTATCTTCATTCCACTGCACCATCGTCTTCAGATCCCGCAGATTCATCAAAGCCAAGCCTTTGGGCAACTCCATGCCCTCCTCTTCTATGCTAGCAATCCGGCAGGTACGCGAACAGAATATACTGTCGGGTTTTGTCTTCCGAAGGACAGTGTTGAGACATGCGTATCCCAAGCGACCTTGCAAATTCAGATGCGAGAAACAGAGGGATGAGCTACTAACCTCGGAAAGTCGTCTCCTTCCTTTCCACAGGAGGTATGTCGTATTCTATCTTCGGATACACCTTTGGCTTGCGCTTCTTCTTGACGATCTCGTTCCCTTCCGAGTCATACTCCGGCTCGTCTTTCGCTATCCTCGACTTTTTGGGAGTCTTCTTCTTCGCGGAACCTTCGCCCGTTCCGTCATCCCCATCAGTCGCCTCTGCTTTCTTTTTCGGCGTCTTCTTCTTGGAGGGAGTTGCTGTGGACTGCGCCTCGTCCTCGAAAGCCTCGTCCTCCACTTTTGCTTTCTTTGGGGTCCGTTTGGGCTTTCTCGGTGGCTCTTCCGGCTCCTCGACCTCTTCCGACTCCTCCCCTACGCTTGGTGAGGCCAGCTTGACTTTCTGCGCCGCTCTGCGAGGTGCGCGCTGCTTGGCTGGAGACTCGGTGAGTACCGCCGCTATCTCTTCGGCAGCCTTCTTACTGATACGCCTGCGCTTATTTGACTGCTCGAGCACCTGTTCGACTGCTGCGTCCACTGCGTCTTCGACGGGTGGAGGGGGCGTCAACTCATCGTCGCTGGGCGGTGCGTTCTTGGGTGGGATGTGGTCAAGGGCATGGACCAGAGTGGGTCCAGAAGAAGCTCCGGGGGAAGTTTCGACTGCAGTGGTCATGGAAGCTGCTACCTCCAAAGCTGGGTTGGATGCCCTAGGTCGGCGGGGCATCGCGCCGGAGCTCAATGGCAGGCTCGATCTGAAGGTGGCGGCAATGAGTGGGCGAGGCGTTGACAAGCGAAGGATACGGGGGAAATTCGCCAAGAACAGGGAGCGAAGGGGCATCAAGTCCCCCGCTTGTCTGCTAGATGTAGTCCTGTATGGTGAGTGCTGAACATCTCCAAAAGTCTACCTCGTTCGCGTTGAAAACGCGGTGGAAACTTGGTCAGTCACCACCCGGGAGCGATCGAGATGACGTAGGACAGACGTGTCTTACGTAATATTATGGGATCGCCGAGGGTTTGAGAAGCGCCTCCTTGATTTCGTCCATCAGTCTTATGAATCGCTACGATGGCTATGGATCGAATATCTGAGACAGATACATTCGTCCCAGCGGCAATGAGAGACTCGCACATGTCACATGACTACTGGCGGAGCCAGAGAGACTTGCCGGGCGTTTATGGTATCGCAGATGTAGGTGAAAGTCTCCATGTGGACCAAACAAAGCATGCATACCGTTTGTCGGGCGTCACTAGCTCGAAAGTCGCTCTGCTGCTCTCTGCACGCCTCGTATGCCCTCGTGACTACCACCATCCCAGTCGAAACGAAACGGCCGATTAGCCACTCGGCCGAAGTGCCACAAACCTCTCCCCAATTACTGTGTGGCTATCGACGCCCTTTCTCCCCGACTCCGGGTTCCGGCGACATCCTCCGCCCAAATCCCCCTCCCACCACTATCCATCTTCACTCTCCATCTTGTCTTTTCTTTAGATCGCTAGATCCCAAAACCAACAACCAAAAATCAGCAGCATGTTCTCTCGTCAGGTCGCCAGGCGCTCCTCTGCCCTTGCTCGGGGCTTCGCCTCTTCCGCCCGCGCTGAGCGCAAGGTGGCTGTTCTCGGTGCTGGTGGTAAGTCGGGGTATCGGCTAATCCGAGGAATGGCCTGATCAATTCAGGTGGTATCGGTCAACCCATGTCCCTTCTCCTCAAGCAGGACCCTCTTGTCACCTCTCTGGCCCTTTACGATGTGCGAGGTGCCCCTGGTGTCGCTGCCGACATCAGCCACGTCAACACCCACTCCGAGGTCAAGGGCTACGAGCAGGCCGAGTGAGCACAGAGTCCGCTTCCGAAGGGGGGAAACAGCACTGACAGGCCAGCATCGGTGCCGCACTCAAGGGTGCCGAGGTGGTCATCATCCCCGCTGGTGTTCCCCGAAAGCCCGGCATGACCCGTGACGACCTTTTCGTACGTTCGTTGCTCCTGAACAAGGCCCAGATCTGACATCCCAGAACACCAACGCCTCCATCGTCAAGACCCTTGCCGAGGCTTGCGCTGAGCACTGCCCCAAGGCCTACATCTGCATCATCTCCAACCCGGTCAACTCCACCGTACCCATTTGGGCCGAGGTGTACAAGAAGAAGGGTGTCTTTGACGAGAAGAGGTAGATTGAGACCGAAAGATCGGGTGACCAGGGGCTCACAGGTCAGGCTTTTCGGTGTCACCACCCTCGATGTCGTTCGCGCGTCCCGCTTCTTGGCCGAGATCAAGAACGTCGACCCGAAGGACGTCAAGGTGACCGTTGTCGGCGGCCACTCCGGTGTTACCATTGTTCCCCTTCTCTCCCAGACTCCTCAGGGCAAGGACGTTACCGGCGAGGCTTACAAGGCCTTGGTCAAGCGCATCCAGTTTGGTGGTGACGGTGCGTATCGTGTTCAACGCAGAGACGATGCTGATCAGCTAGAGGTTGTGCAGGCTAAGGCTGGTACAGGCTCTGCTACCCTTTCCATGGGCTTCGGTGAGCGCCTCTTCAACTCAAAGCCGTATTATACTCATATGCCAGCCGGTGCCCGCTTCGCCAACTCGCTCATCCGTGCCTTGAACGGCGAATCGGGTGTCGTTGAGCCGACTTTCGTCAAGTCGCCGTTGTACGCGTCTGAGGGTGTCGACTGGTTCGCCTCGAACGTCGAGTTGGGCACTGAGGGTGTCAAGAAGATCAACCCCGTTGGTCAGCTGTCAGCTGAGGAGGAGGAGCTCCTCAAGGCCTGCCTGCCTGAGTAAGTTCAGCATGGGTCCGGTTCGTAGCGCAGCTGACATCACAGCTTGAAGAAGAACATCAAGAAGGGCGAGGAGTTCGTCAACAAGGCTTAAGCGGGTCGTCGACCAGGAATTGCCGAAGATATATGCACATGCATTAAATGAAGTGTGTACAAGGGAAGAACGTGTTTGTTGCTGTGCAGTAAGGATTGGAACTATCAGATCAGCAAGCAGACGGACAGGCTCGCGCAGCAGAGTCCTTGGGCAGATTACGCTGGCATGACCAATTGACGTCGCTGTCATGTACCGCTCATCTTGGCATCGCCAGCCGAGTCGACCGACGACTGTGGTGCTCTTTTCGTGGCAAAACCGAAGAAACCCTCTGTAATGATCGGGAAAAGGGCCGTCACCTTCGGCCCGTCAGTATCGTACGAGTATGTGGCATATATATAAGCTTTGTCGATGATAGTGTGTTGGACGGACACCTGTCAGTGAGGCAGGACGTCCTGCTCCAGGCGCTAATCTGACGGCAGAGGGAGCACAGTGCTCTGAAGAGGACCGCCGGTGCCGACAAAAGCACCGTAGTTGCAATGTCAGATGTCGCAGGCTCACCACCCTCGCCTGGTGCTGTACTGTGAAGGTCGTCATCGCCATAGGAAGATGGTCCATCCACAGACATCGGTTCGCCTCACTAGGCAGATGCGAGACTGGGCGAATACTTCTGACGTGTGGATGCAACGACGACGAGATCCCGCTCTCCATGAGATTAACTAGACTGTCGCGTGCGCGCCGCTAGAAAAGGTGAATGTGACAGGCGCCACTGTCTGTTTGGTGACCAGGGGAGGCGGACTCGCCAGAGATCTACCTGAAGTAAGCGGGAGTGGACAGCTCAGGCTGCCCTGACCGCCCAGCAACCCCAGTGTCCTGCCAGGCTGTGTGCTTCAATGTGACGTCTCGCACATCATTTGAGAGCTGAGATGCTTCTTGTGACGACTGTGGATAACCGCTGTGGCCACCGGGTCCGACATTCGGCCCCGATTGCAACAGCAAAGGCGTGTTCGCTGCGCTGTCAGCCACAGACCGGACCGTGATGTGGGACGATCATCCTGGCCGCCGCTGACTGCGCTGTCATTCGAGTCGTAAGTCCGCTGAGCAGATAGGGTCTTGTGAGCTTTTCGTTTAGCGTGTGCGCGGTCGCGGCGCATCTGTCCCTTCTCAATCACATACACATATCTGTGATGGGATCTGGGCATACTGTCAGCGCTCGAATGTGGATGAGATGTTAGTGGCAAGAGATGGCCGCCGTCAAGCAGAGTCTTGTATCTGCACACGTGTGAACGGATGTCATCGAGAAGCTTTGATGATATCGAATAGTCTGGCGCTCTTTTTGCATGACTTGCGTCTCTGCAGCATTCTCCCTTGTCATCGATGCTGGTCGCATCTGCTCTTCGAGAGGTGGCTATCGACGGAAAGACCTTTGCTGTTGAGGGGAGCAAGAATCTGCGAATTGCAGATCCTAGCATCGTATTGTGAGTCGGGAGTATGTCTCTCGGAGCCCGATGCTACCGAGATGTCGCGGCGCATGAAATGCCATGCGAAGAGACGTTTATGCATGAACCAGTAACAGGGATTTCTTTCTGGCCAGTCTCCAGTCTGGAGAGCCGAGACCCAACCGACGCGTCCTGATTTCTTTTCCCCGTCACGGTGTCGGGGCTTGTTGACGCGTTCCTCGTCCCTGAGTCGAGGGGGTCCGTGTCCTCTTGGCACAAAGACACACACAGAAAGTCAAAGCGGACTTCTCTTCGGCAAAGCAGCAGCCAGACAACAACAAATAGCACAGCACAGCAACGAGGTCTATACACGCTCTTTTCATACCTCTGTCTCACCACTCGAAACATTTTTCTCATTTCGACCTCCGCTCTTTCCGTCGAACAAGACAACACCTCTCGCTCATCCAATCCTTCTCTCTTCTTCAACTCTCGACGCCTTTTCGAGCTTCTCCCGATCATACACAAGCACACACACACACACAGGCACCATCATCATCGCCATAATGTACGCCGCGGTCGCTCTCCTCGCCTTGCCCATGGCTCTCGCCATCCAGATCCTGTCGCCGGCTACCGGTGACATGTGGGGTTCTGGGACTGCCTCGCAGACCATTACTTGGGAGGCGGTCGACACGGACCCGTCCAGTTTCGAGGTCCAGCTCGTCAACCAGGTGACTCCCTCCCCCTTACATGTGATGGTATCTGAGCGGAGACTAACACGCAGGCCGGATACCTGAGCAACTCGCCCGTCACGCTCGTCTCGTCAGAGGACCGCGGATCCGCCAACACTCAAGTCTCCGCGACCGTCACCTACCCTTCGGGCACCTGGCCCACCGGCTCGGGTTTCCAGATCAACTTTGTCTCGACCGACTCGACCGCCGGCATTCTCGCTCAGTCGGGACAGTTCAACATTTCCAGCACAGGCAGCGTGTCATCATCCACCAGCTCGTCGGGCACCACCAGCGCCAGCACCAACACGCCTACCACGCTCAGCAAGACTAGCACCGCCGGCGCCGCCGTCACTGTCACTTCGACCAGCGGCTCGTCCAACTCGTCCAGCGGTGACGCCTCGGGCGGCATCCCCAACGCCGTAAGTTGGCCGTGACTCCAACAGGCATAGCTCTGACAGATAGTCCTCGTCGTCCAAGGCTAGCGGAGCTATGGCCTCGATTGCCGCCCCCGCTGCTGGCGGTCTCCTCGCCGTGGCCGCGCTCGTCGCCACCATCTGCTAAGCGGCTCGTGCTTACCGCATCCTAGAACCCCTCTGAAGGGTCGAGTCTATAACGCCACGTACACTTGATGTTATAACGGACAATTGATGAACAACACCTTTCGTACTATTCGTGACCCATGCAATCCTTGCTATCACTCTCCGGGCAGGCAGACCGGGATTTATAATACCGGGCATGTCCAGTAATTTTGACATCCTACCACTACTTTTCTGGCGACCTCTCAGCATGTCACCGAGCCCACGATGAGCCAGAACATCCCCAATGGAGCCGCTGGGCCCTCTCGACCCCCCTTCGCCCCGACGCAACATTCGTCCAGCTCGCCATCCCCTTCCCCATCTCTCGGAGAGGACTGGATCGAGCCCCTCTCCTCACCATGCCATTTCACCCTCAACACATTCTTGTCCATCACGAAGGAACTGACGCTACATCCGGAACGCAACAGTACACTCATCTTACGGGCCGACCCACTGCCGCCTCGTACAGTGACCAACGACGATGAGCTCGCTCGTAGACTACAAGGACTCAGCTTGGACGGAATGGAGCTGGTGGAGGAAATCCGAGTGAGGTTGATGCCTAAGATGGTCAAGCGGGACGGGAGGCTCGACGAGACTGTACAGTTCTACCGCTCTCGAGGGCGAAGGCGACGGCGGCCATCTCTCACGAAGGAGCAGGCGCATGAGGCACAGCTAGGCCCGGAGGAGGAAGCTGAAGAGGACGAAGGGGAAGAGGCATTGGTGGTGATGACACCGGAAGTCAAGGATGTTGCGGATATTCCTTACTTCCACCCACCTGTCAGGCAGCTCGCGTATAGATGGACATCGTCGCTACCCTCTCCTACCGATGAGGTTGACGACGACTCCGATGTACCGCCTGTGAGAGGGAGGATCTCGGTCGCCTACCTTCCTTATCCGCCCGATACGACCAGCGTCGCAACTCAAGCTCAAGCACCTGCGCCTTCACCGTTTATACCCATACCCAGACGTGCTGCTCCTCGAAAACGATCACCTCTTGCCCCTGCAGGCTCCCAGGCCGCCGAGATCCTCGACGAAGATGGGACAGCTGCGCCGGAACGCAGACCACGAACGCCGGTTGGCCCGGAAAGACTACAAAGAACGATGCTGGCACTCCTGGAACGTATATACAAACATGGGTTTGGCTCTATGGTGGGATATGTCAAGCGCAAGCATCACGATGTGAGCGGGCTCCTTGGACTTCAATCAGGAATCCAGCTGATCAGACAGGTGGTGGTGCAGCGAGAGAAGTTTCAGGATCTGTATCTCGAGCTGAAAGAGCGTCATCGGCACCTCGATTCCCGCGCTCCAAAGCCCGGATCCACCAAGGTGGAAGACGTCAAGCGGCATGTATTCAAGGTGAGCAGGCGCCATTCGCGCATCTCAATTGCGCAAACTAGTGCCAATGAGTAGGAGGACTTGGGCTTACCACACTCCTACCTTACGCCCTTTCACTCAACATCCACTACCGACTTGTCTTTTTGGGGTGAACAGGATGTTGCAATTGCTGCATTTCTCATGCTACTATGGAAGGACATGTATCCTGCGAGGGACCCTTCTCCTGCCGAAGACGTAGAGGAAAGGGAATGGGACTGCTGGGGCAGACCGCCGGGTGGTTTCATCGATCTCGGATGTGTGAGTTTCACAATGCTGTGTCTACCCAGCAAGCGCTGATAACGAAGGGCAACGGGCTACTTGTTCATGTTTTGACGTCTGAGGGGTATTACGGACGAGGCTACGAGCTTCGCGCGCGGCGTACCTGGCCACTATATCCTCCAGGGACGAGAGAAGCACTCGTCGAGCTTCCCATCGATTTGCCTGGATGGTTTCCGTCTACTGTGGCGGAATGGGAGTCTGATTCTTGGCCGGGGAGAGACTCGTGTGCGATCAAAGAAGGGGCATTCCTCATTGGCAACCATGCAGACGAACTTACAGTTAGCTGCGTTATTCCTAGCGTGGCAGCAGCTTATCTTGCAGCCATGGCTGCCCCTACTATCGCTGATTCCGAGGCAGCCCATCCCCTACTTGTCGCTCCCGTGCTGTTTGCATACGTGGGACGACGCATTCACCCACCTGGTGTTCAACCCGCCTGCACATGATCACTCGCCCGCTGGGGGCTTTGACGCGGGTCTTGAAAGCGGCAACAGTCGATACAAGGCGTATTTGATGTGGCTAGGCTGGGTGGGCCTCATGTGTGGTTGGGAGTGGGAAAAGGAGGGACTGCGAGTACCTTCGACGAAAGGCTGGGGCATCGTTGGTACGTCAGATACGTTGAGAAGAGAAATCTGGCTGAGTAGTAGCACGCAAGCGATGGACCACGAGCGCAGAAGAAGATCACCAGTGCCGCTTGTGGGCATTGGAGCAAGTCAACGAAGTGAGGACACGGGGCCAGTTCAAGGTCCGCGAGAAGGAAGGCAAAGAGCATTAGATACCCTGCACATCCATACCCATACATGTCAGCATGTCAGATCCTGTTTCCGTCGGGATCATTCCTCGACACGCCGAGGCTGACGTGTCCAGTTGTGTCTCTGGAGACTGTGACCAAGCAGATCTCTGTCTTTTCTTCTTGTGAGCGCTGGCGTGGCCTCTTCTCAGCCCCTGGGGCATTCCCCAGCTCGCGGCTACGGGCACTGCTGCTCTGTAATTGTGAGAGCAGCTGCTTCATGGACACCTGATGGCTCGGCAGCTGGCCGAGATGTGGCGTTAATTCGCCGAGGTGGAGGTGGTCACTGGTCCGTGCCAAAGCACTCTTATAACTGAAGCGCTTGTAGCCACATGCATCCTCGCCCATCCCTGCTCTGCGATACTGTCGTGAGGAGAATCGTCAAGATGCCGTTTATCACGCGCTTCATCGCTAGTCAGATGCGGACCCTCCCGCCGTTGCCGCAGTGCGACCTGAGTGGCACGACGTGGATCATCACTGGTGCGAACAGCGGTATGTGCCACATTCATTTGCCACCTGACTCGCGATACGCTGTTGGCGCTGCGTGCTGGAGGGTGTATCGCTGACATACTGTAGGTCTCGGTCTGGAGATCGCGCACCATCTTGCTGCTCGCCGTCCGAGCAAACTCATCTTCGCCGTGCGCAATTTCGCCACCGGCGAGACGGCCAAACAGGCCGTCTTGGCCAAGCTACCCAAACCTATCGATATCGAAATCTGGCAAGTCGACATGTCTGATTATGCCAGTATCAAGGCTTTCGGCGAGCGTTGTGCCGGTTTAGAACGCCTAGATGGTGTGGCACTCAATGCGGGCATCATTGATGGTCCGGAGTGCAAGTACACTAAACACGGGCACGAAGAGGTGTAAGTCGACTTGGCGATAGGAAAGGGGAAGTTGCTGATGGGGTAGGTTCCAGATTAACACGCTCTCGCCGGTACTTCTTGCTCTGCTCTTGTTGCCTGTTCTGCAACGAACCGTCCCCCTTTCCCTGCCCGGTGTGCCGGATCCGTTCGTACCACGGATAGTGTTCACCTCGACGATCTTGGTCGAAGTGTGCGACACCAAGGCGATCGATATCAAGCATCCGACTCAGGGGATGGACGATAAGAAGAATCACAAGCAGAGCCGCCGATATATGGAGAGCAAAGTAAGTCGCTCCCGTTACCAGACTCAAGAATGACGGCGAGGTGCAGGACTGACCCTTCAGGTGCTATTACACCTCTTGACGCGCAAACTCATCGCTCATAATCCGTCCATTGTGATCAATGCCGCTGCACCCGGTCTGGTCAATACGCCCTTCTTCAAAACCGCCGACTTTCCCACTCGCATGCTGGCCGCTATCCTCGGCCGGACGCCAGAGGTCGGAGCGCGTAATCTCTCAGCGGCACTATTGACACTTTCAAAGTCTACAGACGTGAGTACTGGGTCGTATCAGGATAAGGGACGCTGATGTGCAGTTTGTTCAGGATTGCGTGCCGTACACCTTGAAGAAGGACTGGCTTGACTCGACCGATGGCAAGACCTGTGGCGACAACCTTTGGCGCGAATGCCTCGCGGAGTTTGAGGGTGTTGTCCCGGGGATCTCGTCGTATACTGAAGTTTGATGATTCTCGATTAAATCGCCCTCGATAGAATAGACAAACTGAGTATGTAAGAGCTGTCATGAGTTTCGGCGTGTCGAAGAGCCCGTATAGACTGCCTCTCAAGTGTTCGTCTTAGTCTGCAGGAGCGAGTCAGCAAGCGCTACCAATAGCATACCCCTCAAAGTGGACCGTCTCCCGCCACGAATCGGAGTCATCGGACATAATGAAATCCAACCTAGAGGATGTCGGCGTTAAGCCACAAATCACCCTTTCTGGCGAGTGCCACGCTCATACCGCCGACCAAGGTTTAACTTTTCTCCGTTAGACCCTGCCCTCGCCCTCGCTCTCTCGCCATCGAAGGCCTCGATTCCACCACTGCTCGACCCATTGCCACCTTCATCCTTCTCTCTTCTCTCATCTCCCGACCTATCAAACGACACAGAGCAAGTCTGTCTGACTCTAGTACGAGTCAGCACAACTAGCAAACGAAAAGAAAAGCACCCGATCTCGAAAGCTTCAAAAGCAACAAGTCTCTCGACAAGATGGTAAGTCGGGACGGTGCAAATCTTTCACAGGCTTCGATCTTGGGGGTTGTGTGAGCATAGATGGTCTCCGAGTCGCTGGCGGAAGTGCATGAGCATGTTGGGCAGATGGGGAGCATATGAGGGAGTTGAGTAGGAGGCGATTTGCCTGGAGAGGCGGGATCTGGCGTTTCAGTCAATCGACTGGTCGCGTGCGGCCAGCGGACATATGATCCTGCCTTGTATATGGCGCCAGTCGTCCATTGGCCCAGTTGCGTGTCAGGCGCTCTGCCAGACTGCTATGTCGTCCATCGCGGCTCGAATCCAGAACAGCCTACCACAGATGATCGACCTTGCTGACCCAATAGACCGCTCTCGCCGTTGACCTTCTCAACCGCCCCGCCGACGTTTACGCCCGCACCCACAAGCTCAAGAAGATTGTGCCGGAACCCAACTCGTTCTTCATGGACGTCAAGTGCCCCGGCTGCTTCCAAATTACGTGAGTTGCCATTATCCCCTTCAAGCACCTTGTCTATTTTCCCCCGCTACCTTTCCCTTGTCGTCTGTCATTTGCGCTCGCAGTCTGCGGCAACATCGCCATCTTGTCTTTGTTGCGCAGTGGCGAGGTGCTAGACAACATGCAGGAATGAGCTTTGGGCGATTGCTGACCCCTAGCGTCGTCTTCTCCCACGCATCCACCGTCGTTCAGTGCGGATCCTGCGCCACCGTCCTTTGCCAACCTTCGGGAGGAAAGGCCAAGTTGACCGAGGGTGGGTTTCATCGCTATGCGTTTGTAGCGTCGACTGACGCTCAGGCTGCTCTTTCCGCAGAAAGAACTAGACTGCTACTCCGGGCGGGATGTTCGGGGTTCTGGGGAGCAGGGACGACGATGTACTTGGGTCTCATACCTTCATTTTCAGCAGCATGCTCACCATGTGACATCATGACCTTCCATTTATTTTGTACGGATGCTCGTACAGTGCTGTGCAGTGGTTGGCCGGGCTTCAGTCACATTGGTGACGGTGGATTGGTGCTATGCCGACTCGGTGACGCTTACGCCGTCATGACTGCCCGGTGGAGGCTCGCCACCCCCGGTCATATGCCAATGGAATTGTTCTCTGACCTTCGCTCTGATCATCCTTCTTTACGTCTTCGCAATACAAACCCAGCGCCGCGATGCTGCGTGCAGGAGTTTCGCCTGCGCTGAGAGCTAGCTCAAGCCGGTTACCGATCGTGTCCAGACCGCTTGCAAGGCGAGCATTGCGTACAGCCCCTCCAGCACTGCGTCAAGCAGACCGGCGTGAGTTCCAACTGCCCCAAGCGGACTTGATGGTCAGCTGAATCTCGCAGTCCCGCATGGACACGTACGACCGACGCGGCGTGTATTGCGGCCAGCTACGTCTGCACAGGAATTTGAGCCAGAACCCTTCGATCCCTACTTAGGAGCAGGAGCAGTAGTTCCCCGTAGACCGACCTATGTGCCGCCAGATCCCGATGGTGTGCTGCAAGATTCCCATGCGGCCCGGGAGCTGCTGGCACATGACACACTGGTCATTGTGCGGTACGTCGTCCAAGCTTTTGGTATACCGGCCAGGACTGATGGCGCAGACAAATAGAGATGCTCAATGTGTTTATGGGATTCGAGCAGGCAAACCGCTATGCGATTCAGACGCCAGAGGTCAGCTGTCTGTCTGGAACCAAAGGTCTCAGCTGACAATCAGGGAGACCTTGTGGGCTTGTGAGCCGCCAGGTAGAACAGCTGTGATAATTGCTGACAGGTAGTCTGGCAGAAGAGGAACAGTCCTTTGTCTCCACCATGACTCGCCAAGCTTTGAGAACGCATCGACCATTCCGAGCGGTTGTCATGGATCGGACCGGTTCCCCTGTCCTCTGGGCAAGTCAGCTGCCCGACTCTCTGCCCAGAGCTGACCGTCAGATCCGGAGACCATTTGCGTTCATCAACTCGCGTATATTTGTACATGCGTCGCAGGATAAAGATGGCAAGCTTGTAGGAGAATCACAGCAGTACGTCTCAGCTTGCACAATGACATGCTGTAGCTGAACGCCAGGGAGTGGCATCCGTGGCGGAGAAAGTATAACATCTTCCAAGCGTATGTTATTGAGGGTCCATATGCTGCCGAGCTGACATTGAAGGCGGCAAGAGGACAACTTCAAACAGTTTGCCCGTGTCGATTCGGGCTTTCTCGCTTGGGACTTTTGGCTGAAAGATCGAGACGACCGTGCGTCTCCGCCCGACATGAGGTAGCTAAACACTGAACGGCAGGATTGGTGGCTTCTATCAACCGCAACTTCCGTGGTCTGGGCCGAGAAATGTTCACCGACACGGGTCAATACGTCATTCGATTTGACTCTGCTGGCACAGAGCTCGACATGCCGGCGGGCAGCGAGGTGAATGTGCAAGGACAGAGTCTGATCCTGCCCAGTGGCCGAGAAGGAGGTCTGACGCTGGACCAAAGAGCTATGGTCAGTCGGGTCATCATCGTCTCGTCATGCAGCTGACTTTGCAGACTTTAGCTACCGCCGTGTCGAGTGCGTAAACAGGCGCGGAAAGGTATCATGCTGACAATCAGTCGACTTTGACTATTTCAGCAGACATTCAGGCAGCGGGTGAGCTGCCGCGTTTGGCACAGTGGTCCAGCTTATAGTCAGCGGTCTCGGTTTCCCATTCTTCTTCTGGGGCTCTGACGGGTCTTCCGAGGCACAGCGAGGCGGGCAAGGAGAAGCGCCACCCCCGGCAGGCCCAAGTGATGGAGGCGCAGCCGGAGTAGCTGGTGGTGCAGCAGCAGGGACAGCCGCAGGCATGAGCGAGGATGAGCAGATCTACGGCAGGCAGCCCGACCGCCCGGTCGCGCGAGACGATGATTATCCCGCTCAGCAGGAAGGCATGGAAGGTTATGATGAGCAGTCAGGCTGGGGAGATGAGGGGGATGTATTGGAAGATCCGTGGGCGCAGGAGGACTTGGGAGATGATGGGGGCGGGTGGTTCGGTGGGGGAGGAGATTGGGGCGGTTTCGGAGGGAGTGATTCGTAGATAGCATCTAAGGGGATCAGGTGTGAAGGAGACAGATCTGCATCTCTCATCATGCTTTGCTTTTTGGCTGGTGTGTCAGCACGCGGGCCATCTCGCGTATAGTGGTGAGCTCACTTTGCAGTCCTCCATCACGCCGTCTTTGACCAACAACATGACCCGTCCCTGCTCCTCTGCCGAAAGCGCATTGTCGTGCTCGTAGCTAGCGCCAATCGCAAGTTTCGTGCCGTCCGGCGAGAACTGCAGCGCAGAGATGGCCGTGGGGTACTTGGAGTACAGCTTCATGCGCTTCTTGGCCGTATGGTCCCAGATGGAGATGAACGAGTCCGAGCCGCCCGACGCGAAGGTGTTGTGTATCGGGTGGTAAGCCAGCGCGTTGATCGGGTAGACGCAGTCGACTCCATCGACGTTTTGTCTGTGTGCGCGGAATGCGTATTTTTGCGATTGGGATGAAGGGTCGGGATCGAAATATTCGACGGCGATACGACCTTCGATGGACCCGGATGCCCAGCCTGGAGTCAGCCTCCTCCTGGGTACTAACAACGACTCTGTTAATGTGAAAGAGGTGAGAGATGACCCACCCTTGCCGTCCGCCATACATGCCACGCTCCGAGTGAGAAACTTCAGAGCGCTCTCCCTCGTTTGAGCCGGCTGAAGCTCCTGCCCCTCCCGCGCAGCGGCCAGTTCGGCCCCGATATATACGTACACATGCCTATGTGCCATGGAAACGAGGAGGTGGTCCGTCGGTGCCGCGTACGACAGGTTGTATATCCGTTCAGGAAGGCTGTGGTACGATCTCAACGGCTGTTCCGCTCCACTGTGTCTCAGCTGCACCGCTCATACTGCCCGAGGTTCTGTCTCGTCGAGGTAGTCGCGACTCACGGCTCCCAGACTTTGAGCGTGCGGTCCCATGAGCCCGTCACGAGCACTCCCAGCTTGGCGCACCATACCATGGCAGACACGGCATCGTCGTGTTTGCCCAGCACGCGACACTGGCCAGTCTCAAAGTCCCACTGTCGTACGCGCTTGTCCAGACCTCCAGAGAAAGCCACGGTCGGCGACGAGCCGAAAGCGATACACAGGACAGCGGCGGGATGGGAGAATCTGTCCGTCAGCCTGACCCAACAAACCAAGCAGTCGAGACGAGACGTCGTCTCGACCGTGTTGCGGATGAGTAGCGCCCAGACTTGCACTTGCACTCACACTGCTGGAGGTTGCGGAGGAGCCACTAGATGGTGCAGCTGGATGGTCTGTTGGATCAGAACCACTCCCTCGAGCTGAGACGAGCAACTCACACCGTCCCAACTTGCCACCAAAAGTCGTGACGAATCTGGCGACCAGGCAAGAGCCGAGATGCCGTCTGACGGCGGCTGTAGTGACAGATCTACCCGAGTCAGCTCCTGTACTCCTCTGACAACACGCAACACTCGCCGGCCGACATCCTGCTCAAAGGTGGGTGATGAGATATCACGAACCGGAAATCAATCCTGGCAAGAGGTCAAACGAGAACGCGCCGGACTGACCCCCGTGCATTCGGCATGCGATATCTCATGCAATTCTGCATCTTATGAGCGCATACCTTGATAGGACATGCATAGGGGGTTACAAAACGTATTGCGACAAGAAGATCATGCCTAGCTGTCGTGGTTGTCGTTCGTGGTTGTGGGAGAAAAAAGGCAAAAACTGAAGCCTACCCGATTTGAACGGATGACGTCCTGATACAATCCAAGGGATTGGAATCAGACTATCTAACCAACTGATATAAGGCTCCGACAAATCTGTCGCTCCTTTCTTTTTGCTGGGCTATAAACCAATTGACCCAAGGAGATAATGGGACACCTAAGATCCGTATTTCTCTGACGAGATCAACCTGGCATTTGACACCATGTACGGTCCGCAGGAGGTCCGCGACAAGTCTGGGCCGATGCAGGTGGACGACCCAGACCCTACGTACCGTCTGGCGCAATTCGCTTTGCCCGTAGAGGAGGAAGGACCGATGCGCAAACGTCAGTCAACGTCGCGGCTGTTCGTCCTGATCACCCATGGCTGACGTACCAGGACCACACAGTGAAGTCGCGTCTCCTACGCGTCCATTTCAGCTCGACCCGTCCTCCTCTCGCCCTCCCATGCATTTCGGCTCGAACGTGCCTTTCCTCTTCGAGCTGAGCAAGGCCCCGCCCATGCCACCTACACCGAGCTTCAAGCGGTACAACCCCGCCGAATGGGCGAGCACGACGTTTGGCTTTAACGCGGGCCCTTCTGGAGCCGCAGCGACGCCGAAAAAGGCCCTGGAGGATGTGGATATGAACACTGGGGATAGTCCTGTGCGGCCAATTGCAGAACCTGTCAAGGGAGCCGAGGGGACTCAACCTGTGGAAGAGCGGCCGATAGCTACCGGTGCTGTCACGCGTACGAGGAAGAAGCGGCAGAACGAGTGGCGTCGGCGTAGAAGAGGCAGTGAGAGTGCTGGAGAGGTCAGTCGTCCCTCTTCATGTGAACGGAGCTCAAGGCCAGTCGGAAGCAGGGCCGTCGAGACGTGACGCGGACCGTGATCGAGGACCTTCAAAGTCGGAACATCACTATTCTTTCCATATGCCTGCCCCGGCCATGCGTCACTCGGAGATCCCTCATCTTCTTCTTGGGTAATGCCGTTTCATTGGGTCTGTCACATAGCTGATCTGGCAGGTATCTGCAGTTCTTCGTCAACGCTGCTGTTGTCGCGTTTTGCCTCTACCTTGCAGTCCAGTTCGTCTTGACGGTCCGGCGGGACGTTCAGGATAGAATGCAGGAATACTCTGTCGGCAAGTCGTTTTTGCTGTCGCGATATGCTATTGCTGATACGGCAGAAATCTTGCAAGAGATCGCGGAATGCTCAAACCTTTACCTCACTAATCGATGCGACCCAAGTGTCCGCGTTCCCGCCATGTCAGTCATTGCGACTTGGAGGGTGTAGCTCATTCGCAGGCATGCCGCTTGCAAAGCCTGGGAGGCTTGTATGAACCGCGACCCAACCATCGTTGGTCGGACGAACGTTGTTGCCGAAACATTTGCGGGCGTGATCAACTCGTTTGTCGACCCAATAAGCTGGAAGACAATGGTGTGTCTGCGTATCCTTTTGACGCGTCGTAACGAGCTGAGAAAGGCAGGGCTTCACCCTCGTCACCTTGTCCTTCTTGATGATCCTCACGAATTCCGCATTATTCAACTTGCGTTCACGAACCCGACACGACCCCATAGAGCCTCAGCATGGCGGCATCAACCCCGCCCACTTCATTCAGCCGTCACACCAGCATCAACAACAATTCATCGGCCACAACGCGTATCCCTATTTCCAGCCTGACCAAAGCGCTCCAGCCGCAGCTTCTCACGGCCAGATTGGCTGGACGGGCGAGAAGAAGAAAGGGTGGTGGTAGTCAGACTGCACTCTCGCCGTATCTGCCTCTTGCATGCATTGACTGCCTTTATATTATCGACTTCCCTTTGACGGATTAGTGGATGGGAACGGGGTTTAATCTGTGTACTTATGTGCCACTCGGCTGACGCGGTAATGAGCTGTCGACCCGGGTACCCGGACCATCTCCCATCACACACGTCACAACCCATCGTCCTCGTTGCTTTCGCTCTCTCTTTCATCTTTATCTGTCATCTCGTCTCTCTCGAGCGGCATCGCCTCCGTAGTAGCCTGCTGACTTCGTGTTGGACATATCTGCAGCGGAGGAATCCGGCAGAGCTCGAAGCAAGTGCAACCCGAGCTCGACGGAGATAGCTGGCTGCGGCCTGGGCACATCACCGTCATGTCGCGTCCCAATGTCAAACGGCATCCGGACCTCCTAGTGAGCTGCGCATGCGTCAATTTAGCAGGGAGAGCTCACAAACAGTGCTGCAACTTCAATCAGGACTTCTCGTGCATTGCCGTAGGACACAAGAAGGGATACACCATCCTCAACTGCGACCCATTCGGCAAAGTGCACCAGAAGAGTGAGCCTCGCATCCTTGCCACCGACACCTCCAACGGCCCGCATCCTTCCTCCACTCTGTCCGCTTGCTGGCTTGCTGATGTACAGCCCAAGGCCCGACAGGCATCGTCGAGATGCTCTTCTGCACCTCACTGGTCGCCCTCGTCGGCGCCCCCGACCCCGCATCTTCAACGCCCCCTAGTCCACGGAAGCTCCTTATCGTGAACACCAAAGTTAGTCAGCTTAACTTTCTGTGCGGTCCCAGCTGAATGCATAGCGGCAATCGACCATCTGCGAGCTCACCTTCCCGACTTCAGTACTGGCTGTGAAGATGAACCGGAAGCGATTGATTGTTGTGCTGGAGTCAGAGATCTACATCTACGACATTTCCACCATGAAGCTGCTGCACACCATCGAAACGGGACCGAATCCCAACGGTGAGTCCATCAAGGGCTGTTCCACCTTCTTGCTCACGCCTCAGCCGTCTGTGCTCTGTCTTCAGACTCGGAGCGCTCATATTTGGCATATCCCGCCGCTGCAACAACGGCTACCAGCACCCCTCTCTCTGCTTCCACAGCCCCACCACCGCCGGCGCCTTCGACAGGCGATGTGTACCTGTTCGACACAATATCTCTTTCCGCGGTCAATGTCATACAAGCCCACAAAGCCCCTGTGGCGGCCCTAGCTCTCAACTCGACCGGCACGATGCTCGCCACGGCGTCAGATAAGGGGACTGTCGTTCGCGTCTTCTCCATCCCCGAGGCGAAGAAGCTCTGGCAGTTCCGTCGGGGAACGTCGACCGCCAAGATCTACTCGATCAACTTCAACCCCATGTCCACCCTGCTCGCCGTATCTTCCGACTCGTCCACCGTCCACATCTACCGTCTAGCCGGGAAGCAGGCGAGCGGAGGAGCCGGAGACCAGGACGGTGACGAGGGAAGAAGTCCAACGCCTTCCGAAACACCTTCCTCGAGTTTACCGCCTCTGCAACCCCCAGCTGGGCACAGTGCCACGAGCAGCCTGAAGAGGCGGAGCTATCACATTGGTAAAGGCCTGATCAGTGGAGCGGCGGGTTACATGCCGAGGTCGGTGAGCGAGATGTGGGAGCCGCAAAGAGACTTTGCATATATCAAGTTGCACAGTGCGGGAGGAGGCGGTAAGACAGTGGTGGCCATGAGCGGGTAAGTCAGGAGCGTGTTCCTAGTCTGAGTACTGACTGCGCAGGACGGTACCGCAGGTCATGGTTATCACTGCCGACGGCCTATTCCAGGCGTATACGATTGATCTGGACAATGGAGGGGAATGTTCGCTGATCAAAGAATTCCCGTCAGTTAATGTCTCTACATCGTACAATGAGAGCTGACACGGTAGATTGTTAGCAGTGGAAGATGCGAATGAGATGTAGAAACGGGTAGCTGTTGTGCAGAATAATTACATGTCGTGTCGTGATATGACGTGGTAGGCTACATGATTGACGTTCTTACGGAATTGATGTTCCTATTCCTCATACTCCCCTTCTGGGCGCTGTTCAGTGCAGGAAGCCCCTGATGGCACCGCCGACATTCTGCAAATCCAGCAGGAAGGTGTCGTGTCCCCACACGCCGCCGAGCTCGTAATATGTCACTTCCTTGTTCCCTGCGAGCTTGAGTGCGTCTGCCAGTTCCCGCTGCTGCTCAACGGGGAACAGAACGTCGCTCTGAACCCCAAGGACCAGGGTGGGGATATCCTTCAGCCTCTGCAGACCCGCTGCGAGTTCCTGCAAGTGCGGGCTCTTGCTAGTCGGTATGAACCGCTCGTTCTTCTCTGGCTCGGCAACAGCAGCCGGCCACTCGCCCTTTGGCGGTGGGGGCTTGCTGGCGGAGATGACGCCAGCGGGATCGTGTGGCGCCGGGAAGGGCGGAAGGTCTGGGTAAGCCTTGTTGAATTTCTTGGAAAGGGCATTGAGAGCCGGGGCTGTCATGTCGAACAGATCCATCGCTTTCGAGAGGTAAATCATCGAGTTGGCATCATATGTCAGGCAGAAGCGTTCGCCTTGATGGTCGAGGTAGGTCTCGATGAGAAAGTCTGGCGAGAGTTTCGGTACGGCCGGATCGCCACTGTCGTCGATTTCACGCTCTGACAGCATACGTCGTCCGAAGCGCTGCTCCCATTCTGGTCCAGACCGATAAGTGATGGTCGCGATCTGCCGGGCGAGCTTCATGCCATTATGCGGTGGCACGCCATCGTAGTAAAACCCCCTATTCCAATTCGGGTCCGCCATGAGCACGCTGCGCTGGGCATAACGCATGCCCACCCCTCCTAGCCCACTCCGTCCACTGGCGCTAATACTCGCCACGCGGCCGACGCGCTCCGGGGCGAGGTAAGCAAGGGAGAGACTCTGCATGCCGCCCATGGAGCTGCCGATGCTCGCGTACAGCTTGTCGATCCCGAGATGGTCGAGCAGGCTCAGCTGCGCGCGCATCATATCGTGTATGCTCAACAGGGGGAAGCGCGTGGCCCACCGCACGTCGGGCTCGCCGAGGGGGTAAGGCGAGGACGGGCCGGTCGAGCCGAAACACCCGCCGAGGACGTTGGTGCAGATCACAAAGAACTTGTCGGTGTCGATTGATTTGCCTGGCCCTACGAACTCTTCCCACCATCCGGGCTTGCCGCTCGTAGCTGCTGCCACGCCGTTACCGCGGGAGGCGACGTGCGACGAGGCGGATAGTCCGGTGTGCAGCAGGATGGCGTTGGACGCAGTGGCGTCCAGTGTACCCCATGTCTCGTAGGCGATCGAATAGGGCGGCAAGGGCTGAGGGGAGTATAGCAGCGGGAGGGGGTCGAGCGCGTGGTAGTGCAGCGTCGCAGGCGGTGGCTTCGATCAGCTCTGACCTTTACGCAGATATGAGAAGTTGTGACTCACAACATAGCAAGCTTCCGCTTCCTCTTTACCGCCTTCCACCTCGGCCTGCAGCGCAGCAGGTATATCCCCCTGCTCTTGCTGTCTCCCTTTTCCCTTCCTGTTCCCGGTGCCGCTCCCGGCTGCGATACTGCTACTGGGGTGCGCGGAATGGTTCGTCAATCCAAACCCACCGGGGTTGTATGCCGGTCGGCGACGGGGAGGGAGCTGAGGCGAGGTGGGTGGCAAGTACGGCGGTGGTGCGTATGCAGAGGTCGAAGGGGTTGGCTCGAGGTGGAAGTGCTTCAAGTGGGGTTTTGGGGGTGTACGGACTGGCTGGACAGGCTTGGGTTTGGCCGAGGGCAGATGGAGTGCCCGGAGGTTGGCTCGGGGCGGCATGTTGGGTGGGTGGTGAGCTGGCCTTACCACCTCACTGCCAGATCACCAATGCGCCAACTTGAGAGGTGTTGCGGCGAGTCAGAGTGACAAATGTGATGAGTGGATGATGATGCATGCATGCTCACTTGCCCTTCTCCGACCTGGCTGACGCTATCGACCGAGCTGACATTCGTAGAGACCGCACAAAGGGGAGAGACGATGGCGTGATCGACCTCCTGCCAACTTTTTCTTTTCGGATGTGCCTGAATCTCACCGAGATGACGCACAAATGTCCATCCACTCACCGCGACTGATTTCCCATCTTGAATTGTCGGATGGATGCATTAAAAGTACAAGTCACATTCAGCACTACCGCTCTACATACACTCGGCGATGGCCCGATCAACATAATCCGCGTCTTCCGAATCAGACCGCAGGTCGATCACCTCGTTCATGACATCCGCCTCGCTCGTTTTCCGGGACCGGGATCCTGAAGAACCGTCGTCCAGGACGTTGTCCAGCTGCGCTCTAAGCCCTTGCGTGTCCGCATACTGTCTCGCATATTCGTCGATACGAGCCCGATGTCCCCGATATCGCTCACAATATGCGACCACTGATCGTTTCGGGTGCTAGCTGTCAGCGTGCCCGACTTCAACAAGGACAGGTGACAGACCTTGGCTTGGAAAGCCTCCCAGTCTCGAGGAGTGAACCTCGTTGCATCAGGCAATCGGCCAACTATATGAGCAGCCATAGCCCGCTCTTCTTCCTCGGTGTAGGCGCTGGGGCGGTTGAGGGTACGCTTTTTGCTCGGTGGACTGCCCAGCATCGGTGATCCAGACGCAACGCGTTTTCGGACTAGAGACTTCTCGGTGCGTGTAGGAGTAGCAGAGCTTTGGGGTTTGAGGTCTGACCTGGTTCGGGCCGCGAATTTTCCCTCGCCATTGCGCCATTCGTTGACATAGTTCGTCCACGTACCGATGGTATAGGTACCTTTCTGTCCAACATTATCCAGTGCTTGCTCTGTGTCGACGAAACGTACCTCATGAAACAACTTCTCGCCCACATCTCTGCTCGTTTTTCCCTCATTGAGAAGATGAGCATTCTCTCTGAACAGTCGATCTAGCTCCTCGACTGTCAGACGGGACGGCTTCGAATTGTCTCCCGCAGTGACGGATCTCGGTTGGGGTACTGATGGCAAGCTCGGGGTTTGGGAGACCTGAGGCTTGGCAGATGGGGAGGACTCGGGCGCGGCCTTGACGGGCGATGATTCGCTGCCAGTGGATACTTCGGACAATTGGGGCCAGCCTCGGAAGCGACCCTTTGAACGATGACGGTCATGATATATTTGGCGCCATTTTCTGGGCGGATATGTGCCGTGCTAAGCGTTAATATCATGTAAAGGCCAAGGCATACCCTCACCTCCTTGGCGAGCCTCTTGCTAATGGTCTTCAATGCCACGCCCTTGAGTATCTCCCTATGTACAGAGCGCATCAAGCGATCAAGCGTGGCGATCGGAAGCCGTTGTTGCGCGGTGTCTCCGTCTAACTTAACAGCCGAAGACGTAGCTACATTTGTAGCACCTGTACTTGATATGGTGCTCTTGCCTTTTCCTAGTGCAGAGCTAGCGAAAGCATTCGTTTTCAGGTCGGCAAACCGACCTGTTCCTAGACGCCAGTTGTCGTACAGATTCCGCCAATGTGAGACGGCGTATGTCCCATGCTGTACCTGTCAGCTCCTGCAAGCTCGGATGATTAGAAAGGTTAAGCAGACCTACCTGTTTGGACAGCTGATACATGGCGTCAACTACCGTCTGACCCGCTGCGATAGCTTGAGCCGCGTCCGTGAGATACTTAGCTATCGTCTCGGTCGGCATATAGCTCTCTCCACGGAATCTTGCCTCGCGGTTCTCCGATGGGACGTCCGGCTTTTCGTCTCCCAACAGAACCGGTGCCCCTCCCGGGACATGCTCTCCCAGCTCTGGTAGCCTGACACCCTGTTCGAGGCATTTTACAGCCCATGCGATGTGCATGAACCAGACGCCCTCCTGAACATAGTCACGAACAAGCGATTCCCAATCGGCCGCTTTGTACTGATGTATCAACACATGAGTCGCGTCCGCATATACCGCTGCGATACCGCCTCCGGCTTGCTGGAGCAAGTCAGCAACAACGATTTTGGACAAAATGGACTCGGACTCGCCTTTATTCGGGTGATCAGATCCTTCCGATTCGGCCTCTTCATATCCACCCAAAATCGCAGGCCAGCGAAGATCGCAGATGGATCAGTCGTAGCCTTAGGGAGTGGTTTTGCTTGTTCCGCTGCTTCCTCGTATATTCGGTCTTCTGGGCTCATTCTTGATGGCAGTGGTGGCAACTCCTCGATCGGTTCGATCATCTCGGACGAGGATGAAGGCGGGGAAGGCTGCGAGCGTGGTGAGCCGGTTTTGTGGATTGGGGACGGTTCACGTGAGTCCACTGTCGCCTCGGTCTCAGGCGAGGAGCTTTGTTCTGGACTCGAGCTCCGCCGGACCGCAGCTTCAGGTTGACTCTGATCCTTGAGGGACGTGGAGGCTTCGGCGACAGGTGAACCCTCGGTACGAAGGGCGTCGATTATGAAGTCTTCGAAATCCGGTGTATGAGTGTTGTCCGCTTGCTGCTGCAATGGCTTCGGCGTTTCAGCTACCTGAGGCGGATTGGAAGCTCGCCGCATTTCGGCGTCGTCCTGGTCTTTCGCTCCCAGGTCGGGGGAGCTGGTCAGCTGACCCGCCGTAGTGACCGGCAGATCCTGCCTTTTCGAGGTTGAAGCTACGAGAGACGCTTGTTCTCTGTCCTGCTGCACAGTCTCCTCTCCCACACTAGCCGAGGACATGGAGATCGCCGTGCGGATAGGAATGATTATGTTGGCTAGGCCGCGAGGCGGACTGTCGGTGAGACTATTGGTCGACAATACGGGATGAGTACCCACCCTCCTACACGACAAGCTCCCCAATCATCTGCGTCGCCCTGATGATCAGTGAGCTACATCAGGAAGAAAGGGACCCACCAGGAATCTCCCGGCCGCGATGCACTTTGCAATCCACTCCTCCCTCAGGATCAATTTGGACTGCCAGCTCTCTTGTGCTGCTAGTTTGCCTTTCGTTCTCATCGAGTAGTACCATTTTCGCAATCTCGTCCCGAGCCATTCGGGATGACAGTACAAGTCGAAGACCGGCACGCTACCAGGGGCAAGAATGAGCAGCTGTGTATGCTCGTCCTCGTGTCGGGTACTAATTGTCGCTCCTTGGTCCTGGATGCAATCAGACGGATATAGTCGGGACTGTATTTTGGACTCACCTCGAGAGCCTCAATGAGCGCTCGACGGCCATGCAGTGCGGCATCAACCCATATGCGAAGACCTTCTCCATCGCCGTCATTGTCGGTACGGCTGAAAATGCCTGGCCCTTCGGGCTTAGCGATTCCACCTGTGGGATAGGACGTGACGATAGCCGCCATGGCTGTCTGGGATCATCTCCAGTCTCCGATCTGTTGAGCTTTGAGCATGTCAGCGTCGTAGTCGGAATACAAAGAACCAGTCATCCATTCTGATATTCTGGACGTCCTCCACCTGAAACAAGGCGGGGACCAGCCCGCCTATTTTGCGACAACGGTCCATATCGCGGTTAGGCATGCCGTCGACCCTCCACTCTTGGCTCGCGACTGACGACGACGACGCATCAGCCTTTCGATGCTGAACAACACCTTTCGCGCGACTTGACTGCATATCATTCCCCATACCAGCACAAGAGTCCGCTACGTTCAGAAGACTAGATCGAAAGGCTTCACCTCTGTCGCAAGCGTTTGACAGCCCACGCCATGCCTCCCAAAGAGTGAGTCACTTGCGTTTGACGCGGAAGTCTGCTGACAACTACAGGGATTGGGAGAAGTGTAGGTGGAAGCCTGCGATTTGAGCGCAGGACTGACTTGCAGACGACAAGAAGGTCGGAGACGAGAAAGAGGAGAAGATCGTCGGTGAGGCTGCTCGCGTTGATACGGCAAACCGATTACTGATCAGACAGCACTCGATGAATCCGACATTCAGATCCTGAAGACCTACGTGAGTTCTCGTGTTGCATGGACAGTGCGAGCGCATGCTAATCGTGATAGGGTCAAGGACCTTATGGAATCGCCTTGAAGAAGATCGAGAATGAGCTCAAGGATATCCAGAAGAGAGTGAATGAGAAAATGGGCGTTCGGGAATCGGACACTGGATTGGCATCCGCCAACTTGTGGGATATTGCAGCGGACGCGCAGAGACAAGGGCAACACCCTCTACAGGTCGCACGGTGTCAGACTATCATCCGGGCAGGCGAGTCGCTTACAATGTCCCACGATCGGCAACGCTGACGAATAGCAAATCCGCCTCCTTCAGACCAGCCCCTCAACCCTCAGGATGGGGCTGGCGCAGGCAATCCCGAGGGCGACCGCTACGTGATTTCGATCAAGCAAGTCGCAAAATTTGTCGTCGGCTTGGGAGACAGGGTGTCGCCAACAGATATTGAGGAGGGCATGCGAGTCGGGTCAGTCTTGTCTAAGTTGCCACCCAGCATCCCTGACGTGGCAGGGTTGACCGAACAAACTACAAGATCCTTATTCCTCTACCGCCAAAGATCGATCCATCAGTCACGATGATGCAGGTGGAAGAGCGGCCGTCAGTCACCTATGCCGATGTCGGTGGCTGCAAGGAGCAGATCGAGAAGCTGAGAGAGGTTGTCGAGCTGCCATTACTGGAGGTGTGTTCTTGTGCATGACAGCTCGTTGTTGTTGCTGACGCTCAAGCCGGAACGTTTTGCGAACCTTGGTATCGAGCCACCCAAGGGTGTGTTGCTATATGGCCCGCCTGGTACCGGCAAAACACTGTGCGCAAGAGCTGTCGCCAACCGGACGGATTGCACATTCATTCGAGTTATCGGATCCGAGTTGGTCCAGAAGTACATCGGAGAAGGTGCACGGATGGTGCGCGAGTTGTTCGAGATGGCGCGGAGCAAGAAAGCCTGCATTATCTTCTTCGATGAAGTGGACGCAATCGGTGGCGCTCGATTCGACGATGGGGCTGGAGGTGACAATGAGGTGCAGCGAACCATGTTGGAGCTCATCAACCAACTGGACGGTTTCGATGCTCGGGGCAACATCAAAGTCATCATGGCGACCAACCGACCGGATACCTTGGACCCTGCTCTTCTGCGGCCAGGACGTTTGGATAGGAAGATCGAGTTCAGCTTGCCTGACAACGACGGCCGCGCACACATCCTGAAGATTCACGGGAAGAGGTACGTCATCATGTTCGCAGCAAGGTTCTTTTCGCTAATGATACAGCATGTCTGTAGAACGAGACATCAGATTCGATCTCATTGCCCGGTTGTGCCCCAACGCAACTGGTGCTGAGCTCAAATCCGTGGCAACGGAAGCGGGCATGTTCGCCATCCGAGCCAGGCGGAAGGTCGCTACCGAGAGAGATTTCTTGGACGCTGTCGAGAAGGTCATCAGACAAGGCACCAAGTTCTCCAGTACGGCGTTGTATGCACAGTACAACTAGAATGTATAAATATGCATTGGGGTGGTTCATTGTCTGGAAGAATCCAATTCCCAAGCAAGTGCCACATGACGTGTCGAATTGCCGCTCGGGCTTGGCTGGACGGAGGAGGTCGGCTATCACTCAATGACCCACTGAGCATCGTCCATCGTCATTGACACCTGCTTGTCGTTTCCATTATCGTTTCTTTGTCTCGACGCTCATTGCACGGCGCTTACAGGTGGCGTGGAGCAAGATTAGCAAGTCTCGGTAGCAAGCAATCGGGCGCCAGCGTCATCAGATAATCAGGCAAAATGGTATGACCGATCATCCTCCATGCCTATCTCGCTGACCTCGCAGGCGGGCGCAATGGAGAGGGCGAAGAGGGATCTCCCAAAGGTGAGTGGTAGCTCATTCTGGTCCTATCGAGGCTTGCAATACCTCTGGGTCCGAGATGTCGCTCGAGGAGGCGGCATTGGACGAACGTGCGGCTGACATCCTTTGTTCAGATCCGGGATGAGGAGCGCGAGAGAATGCTTGGTTCGGTATTCTCGTGAGTGCACGGATTCGCGGCACAAACCAAGCTCATATGAAGGGTTTCTGGTCCCGTCGTGATTGGAGAGAACATGCGAGGATGTGCCATGTACGAGTTGGTCCGAGTGGGACACGATGAACTGGTTGGAGGTGACTAGCTCTCAGTCTCTGCATTGACGCAAGCTGATTCATTTTCAGAGGTCATCAGGATAGAGGCCGACCGTGCGACCATTCAGGTGTACGAGGAGACATCTGGTGTGACTGTTGGGGATCCCGTGTTGCGGACTGGGAAGCCATTGTCGGTGGAGCTTGGACCAGGTCTCATGACCAACATCTACGAGTCAGCTTCGCACGTCTAACCGGAGTCTAGCTGATGTTTCAGTGGTATTCAGCGACCTCTGAAATCCATTCAGGAGAAGTCCCAATCCATCTACATTCCTCGAGGTATCAACACCCAGTCCCTCTCCCGCGAGATCAAGTGGGACTTCAACCCCGCCAAGTTCCGCGTTGGCGACCACATTGCTGGCGGTGACATCTTTGGCTCAGTCTACGAGAACTCGCTTGTGGACAACCACAAGATCATGCTTCCCCCAAGAGCTATGGGTACTATCACGAGCATCGCTGAGAAGGGCTCTTACACCGTCGACGTGAGTGTTCCATCTCGCTGCACCGCTTCCGGCACTGATTGCAGGACATTGTCTTGGAAACGGAGTTCCAGGGTAAGAAGTCGCAACACACCATGATGCAGCTGTGGCCTGTCCGAGCGCCTCGACCGGTCGCGCAGAAGGAGTCTGCGACATATCCTCTTTTCACTGGTCAACGTGTGCTCGATGCTCTGTTCCCATCGGTGCAGGGTGGTACAACAGCTATCCCCGGTGCCTTCGGATGGTGAGCGGCCCTTCATTGCACTGAAATGTGACATACTGACGTGCCAGTGGAAAGACTGTCATCGTGAGCTTTTCGCGCATTCTCAGGCGCGAGCTGGCTGATCATGTAGAGTCAAGCGCTGTCCAAATTCTCCAACTCGGACATCATCATCTACGTCGGCTGCGGTGAACGAGGCAACGAGATGGCCGAGGTGCTGGCAGACGTGAGCTGTCGTCAGAGGAGTGCGCAGAGGGAGAGCTCATGATTCAGTTCCCCGAGCTGACTCTCGAACGCGATGGCCGTGAAGAGCCGATCATGAAGCGGACTGCCCTTGTCGCCAACACGTCAAACATGCCGGTCGCAGCCCGAGAGGCTTCCATCTACACCGGTATCACCCTGTCTGAGTACTTCCGAGATCAAGGACAGAACGTGTCCATGATGGCCGACTCAACCTCGCGATGGGCCGAGGCATTGCGAGAAATCTCTGGTCGGTTGGCCGAGATGCCTGCGGACTCTGGTTACCCAGCGTACCTCGGTGCCAAACTTGCCGGCTTCTACGAGCGTGCTGGTAAAGTTACCTGCTTGGGTAGCCCCGAGCGGAATGGCACTGTCTCTATTGTTGGCGCGTAAGTGCACAGTCGAGATATTGAATGGGCATATGCTCATTTCAGTGTGTCCCCTCCCGGTGGTGACTTCTCGGACCCCGTCACTTCCGCCACCCTCGGTATCGTGCAGGTCTTCTGGGGTCTGTCGAAAGCCCTTGCCCAGCGAAAGCATTTCCCTTCGGTCGACTGGAACGTGTCGTACTCGAAATACCTCAAGATCTTGGACCCGCACTACGAGAAGCACAACCCGGGTTTCATCGAGCTTCGGACGCGCGCCAAGGAGATCTTGCAGAAGGAACAGGACTTGGCCGAGATCGTGCAGCTGGTCGGCAAGAGTGCTTTGGGCGAGAGCGACAAGATTACGCTCGAGGTCGCTCGTATGCTCAAGGTAGATCCCATATGAGTAGACGGACATACCAGGCTGACCACCTCAGGACGACTTCTTGCAACAGAACGGTATCTCGGAATACGACCGATACTGCCCCTTCTACAAGACTGCTGGCATGTTGCGAAACTTTGTGACATTCAACGACCTCGCTCAGCGCGCGGTGGAGACATCCGACACGACCTTTGCCAAGGTTCGCAGTCCTTGATCTCCGTTTACTCCAGCTGACTTTTATAGATTCGTGATGCCTCGTCCGATGTCATGTTCAAGCTGTCCCAGATGAAGTTCGAGTCGCCGAACACTCAGAGCGAGGAGGAAATCCAGGGCAAGTTTGACCAACTTTACACTGAGATCCAAGAGACGTTCCGCAGGATGCAGGAGTAGGTCCGGGAAGAAGGCGAAAGTGCATTTGATAGATTTTCGATACTCACGAATACCAATGTATCAAGTTGTTCCCCCTTGGTCCCTGCAGCGGCTACAGGTCCCTGGTCAGGAGAATCGTCCAGGGCCGCAGTATAGGCAAAAGGTAGCAAAACCACAGCACCCAGGATTCCCACCTGGTCCCCCACGGTGGTACTGACTGGGCGATACATGATTTAGCTGCCCAGAGCGGACGGGATGGGGCGTTTTTCATGTTCTATGGCCGTGGATGAAAGAGAGACGTCCAAAAGCTGGTTTATAGCTGTAGCCTGTCCAGTGTACCAGTGTCTGAGTGGAGGTTGACCAACGGAAGCAAAAAGTTGGAGGTGGTCCTTCCTCGGTGATGGACTGGGTTCAGTGTTGCATTTCTTGTAATTCAAAGGTCTGATTGCGAATGTCGACAGCTACAAGCAGGATGTCCAAGGGCAAAGGGAAAGGAAGGGCTGTTGTCGAGGAAGAGGCAGTGGCAATGGTGCCCCTCGGAAAGCAGCTCGCTCACACCGGTGAATCTTGCGTGCCCTTTTCCTCCCCATGCCGAGGCTGCAAACGACGCAAGCGCCAGCACCTCGCTGACATGCAGACAAAAAGGTGCGGGACCGAGCGATTCAGTCTCTTGTCGGTTTCTTGTCGGCCGGCGGCTCCAGACTGGAAGAAAAGGAGATGACAAAATTGTGGAAAGGCCTGTTCTACTGTGAGCTGACGCTTTGACTCACTGTTTAGCAGCTCACGTATAGGCTATTGGATGTCGGACAAGCCGCTGGTACAGCAGGCCTTGGCGACAGACCTTGCCGAGCTCCTCCTTCGCATATCTCCACCTCGCGACGGGATGAGCGAAGGGGACTTCGAGGCGCAGAGGCTTGATGCGGCATTGGCGTTCCTGCGCGGATTCTGGGAGGCTATGGTGCGCGAATGGGCTGGCATAGATCGTTTGAGGTGAGCACGGTCACTCTGTGGGCAGTGTTGGGACTGAAGAGTAGGATCGACAAGTTCTATGCTCTTCTCCGAAAGTATGTCAATGCGACGTTTCGCTTGTTGGCGAGAGAGCGGTGGTCGGAGGATGCGATCAGGAGGGTGAACGAGATTCTTGGAGGGGCACGGGGTCCTTTATCGTCAGTAGCTCGCGACTTGAGTGTGCACGAGCTGACCAGGTAGGTGGAGAGACCCATCAGTGCCTACCTCTTTAGCAAATCATCTTGCGGACGTCTCTCTCGAAGAGCTCGATAAAGTGCTCGCTCTGCCAGACGTAACTAGCCAGGTGAGCGGTCCAGCTCTTGGCATCAACGGGCAAGCGTAGGCTGACCAGCAGCCCTCTTGTCCCGTGGTCTTCGTCTTGCAGCCGCTCATCACCCTGCTGGCCCATACTACCGTCCCGAACGTCCACAAACGCCTAATGACCACACTCTTCCAACCGCTCATCACCGCCCTCAATCACGCTTCGCCGTCTATATCCCTCGCCGATGCAGACGCTGCCGACGGGCCGTCGCGCAAGCGACAAAAGCGGGAGGCTTCAGAGCCTGTCTTTGCGCACATCATCATGCATTCTACGGCCGCCCAAGAGGGCCAGGACGAGAGGAGTAGTCCGGAGAAGCTGAAGGCCGGCTTGCTCAAATCCATGTTCAACGCTGCCTCGGCGGAGAAGGCTGTCGAGGCGAACAGGCGGAGAATATACTTGGTCTACAGGGAAGAGGGAGGCGACGATGACGATGAGGACGACTAATTATTCTTCGGCCCAGATCGGATGAGTGATGATGCATTGCCTATTTATGATGCTACATGCGGGTGGTTGTGTTTTGGATCTGACCTGCCTATAGAGGACCCTCGGGACCGACGGGAAGGCCGGCACCGCCTGCTACACCTCGCTCTTTGCTTATCCGCGACACATAGCTACGCGAGACCTGGTCGAATGCGCTCATGTAGAGAGTCATGCACTGGGACAGGCAGCGCTGCGATATCAGCTTTGTCCCCACGATGAGGCTTCAGCGCACCTCTTCCGACGATGTCAGCGATGTAGAGGGTCGGACGCATTTGGCAAAGCACTGAGCGTCAGTATAGTCTTCTCAGTTGTTGGTGACGAGTAATCCTGCAGGCCAAGACACAGGTGTCTGACGTCGACCGGCGTGTGAAAGATAGTATTCACGTTTTCGTTAATCTTGTTAATGAGCTGCTGAGCGTTGGCGATCGTCAACTCTTGCTGAATCTGCTGCTTCATCTGCTCTTTCCGAGCGTTCATATCTGATAGTCAGTACTGTGATGCGACCCGCGCTGTGATAGAGAAGGGGTGAGGCGAGTGGCCGTAGCCCTTCGAGTGACTAACCTGACGAGCTGCTGCTGCTTCCGAAGAGAGACGACATTTCTGCTGATGTGTTCTCGTTACTCCCTGATGGCGGTAAGCGATATGTGATCGAGTTCGACTATTGCACAGATGCACAGATGCAACGTCCTCGTCGGCAAAGTGGTCGTCGTCGCCACCTGAATTTTCGATAGATCGGCGATCGCCGCCACCGTTCTCAAAAGTTGAAAGAACCGGTGTCCAGCATGTCCAGTGCACTTCATCTTTTCTTCCAAGCTGAGCATACTTGACCTGATCATCTCATACGCTCAAGATGCCACCCAAGAGCGTGTTCCGCCAGCCAGGCGCTCAGCATTTCCAGCTCGTTCACCGATCCCTGCGAGATCCGCTCGCCGATGATCCCGACGCATCACAGCGTGTGCTCAAGCCGGTCGGGCGACCCAACGAGAGGAAGGTAAGTCTTGACCGGGGACAATCAATTGAGTGAGGCTGATGCGTAGTCTGGGACGACTCTCGCAGATCTCGAGGCGACCGAGAGTAGTGCGGCTCGACCTAATGAGGGCGAAGCCGCTCTGTATGGAATCACTTACGATGATTCCTCCTACGACTACATGGCGCACCTCAAGCCCGTTGGGACCTCTGGGGCGATTGAGTCGGTCCTCATCGCCGGTCCAAGAGGCTCGGCGGTGGCATCCGGCATGAAGTCGCAAGGCAAGGGCAAAGGGAAGGCCAAGGCAGAAGACCTGCTTAATCTACTACCGGACGGTGTGCTCGCGAGCAAGGAAGAGCGCTCGCAAGAAGAAGTATGGGCGAAGCAGGAGGCGATCCCACCCGAACTCCAGGGCTTGCAGCCGGACATGGACCCGCATCTACGGCAGGTGCTCGAAGCGCTGGACGACGATGCTTTTGTGGATGATGAGGGGGATGAAGAAGGATGGTTTGACGAGCTGGTCAAAGGTGGGGAAGCGCCGGATGGCGATAGAGAAGAGTTTGAGTTTGCCGAGTGGGGTTTGGATGGGCAAGGCGAGCGACAGCCCGAAACATCGTCTAAACCGGCCGCAGAGGAGACATGGGAGGATCGGTATAAAGCGTTCAAGCAGGCCAGCAGAGAGGCTGGGTCGGACGAGGAAGTCGAGTCGGAAATGGCGGACACGGTTGGCTCCTTGGCAAGCAATCTCGGCGACATGATGGTCATTGGCGGCAAGAAGCGACGAGGGAAGCGAGGTCCCTCAGATGCCTCAGGCATGAGTATGAGCAGCTCGAGCATGTTCAGGAATGAGGGGCTGAGAACGCTCGACGAGCGGTTCGATAAGGTGAGCACAGCAGAGTTGAGCAGAGAGCAGGTCCTGATAACAGATCGAACGAGACTACGATATTGAGGAGGACGAGGACGAGTACGCCGACTTTCCAGACGATATCTCGATCGCCTCGTCGATGGTATCGACTTCGTCCCGCATGTCGCTGTTCTCCAATGCGACATCGGTCGCCCCACCCGAGGTCTCGCGAGAAGACTTTGACGCAATCCTTGATGACTTCTTGGAAAACTACGAGGTGGTCGGAAGTCATATGCGCCAGTCGCTCGGTACGACCCGGCTGAGCGGCACGGAGAAGCTTAAAGTGCTCCGGGATGCCGTCGAGGCGGAAGAGGATGGAATTGGGAAGGAAGAGAATCGGCGAAGGATCCTGGAGATTGAGCGGCTAGGCCGGAGTGGTGTGAGACGGAAGGAAGAGCGGGAGAAGCTGCCCATGAGGGACGTGGTGGGCAAGGGGGACGAGGACAAGTGGGACGCCGAGACGATCATCAGTCAGCTGTCTCGAATTCGTGTGAGCTGTAAGCTGACGTCCAGCGACATATACAAATACAGAGAACCATCCCGGTATGATTCGCTCGCGCCGGCCAGCCGACATACAGCGCGCAGCAGAACGACGCGCACAACGAGCCCTAGCCGAGCTGTCCCAACCTTCTAGCAGTGTACCGCCTCGCAATGGCGCTGTGCCGGAGGAAGCACAAGAGGAGTCAGAGGGGGTTAGTAGCGGGTCCGAGACCGAGACTGAGGCCCGGCAGACAATTGCACGGCCCAAAGGGGAATCGACAGAGGATCGCAAGGCCCGCAAGAACGCTGTCAAGGCAGAGCGCGCCGCTCGGAGGGTAGAGAAACGCAATCACCAAAAGACGTTCGCGGACGAGCGGAAGCGCCAGTTGGCGACTCACAAGAAGATGGTTGGAGGGGGCAAGGCGGCCGATTTGACTGTCGCGCGGGGCGTCGTCTCGCTTAGCTGATACTGATGATCGGGAGAGATGGATTGTATGTACGTATCGCCTCATCTGCATGACACTGCATTGTTTTGTTTTGTTTTACTTCTCTGACGCGTCTGGAAGAGCAGTCGAGGTGATACGTTCATCGTTGAAGTTTTATACCCCTCAAAAAGATGAAAGGAGCTTCGCTCCACATCCCGACAGACAGATGACTAAGAGCCTCTGGTTTCAAAATTGGTCTTCCAACTCTAAGCACACTTTGATCACCTACGCACTACTCAGACCAAGGATACAACAGCCAAAAGAGCGACATGAGCCTACAGACCAAACTTGGTGAGCTTTCGCTCAAGTCAAGCACTGCAAGCTTCAGTCGCAGCAAGCCCCTTTCCTTGAGCACGATCAAACGATTGTCGACATCCAGCAACTCGCACCACCCTAAGGTGCTCGAGGCCGATACAAAGACAGCGGCTGAGCCCCGCGATCTACCAAGCACATACAGCGCTTCGTCCGGATCCTTGACGCAAGCGACAATGGCTCTGCATGACATGGGGCAGAATCTCAAGAACACTGAATGGGATCGTGCAAGCGATGCCAGTTCCTGTACGATAGTTGCCTCGGAATTGAGAGCAGCTTCTCACGGGTCTTCATCCGATGAAGACACCGAGACCACAAGTGCGACCACAACAAACACGCGGGACAACAAACGCGGTAAGGCTGATCGCATGTTAGTCGACACCAACACCGAAAGTCATCTTCCCCAGGCTTTGCAGCGAGCCTTGACAATGTCAGAGAATCATTTGATCGCAATGTCAACTCCTCGCAACTCGGTGCTATGCACAAAATCGCATACAGGACCAGTACAACATCGGGGACAGACCGAGAAGCAATGACTAGCTTGGGGATGAATGCCTGGATCGTGATGGAGGAATGGGTCATTTCGCATTAGGCCGTTCATCTGGCAGCTTTTCGACTGTATGTCAGCTTTCGTATAATTTGATTTAGTCTCGAGACTCACTCTGCACGATGAGAAATTGCTTCTCGTCCTGCGAGTCAGCTCGTGATTCTCTAGTCGATCCCGGCGCCCACATTGAATTGCTCGTCATCTTTGTCATTATGAAATTCCTTCAGAAATGACAACAGCTTCGTCTTGTTCCGTCTCAAGATCACGTCGACCTCATATGGCTTGTGCGGGTTTGCGACGAACACCTCGTAGTCAGCATGGCCCGTAACATCGAGATCGCGGCTCACTTTGAACACATGGAATGCCTCGAACTGAATGTTCCGGCTCTTATCTCGCAGAAAGTTCATCATCATCTTTAGATTTGCCGCATTGCTGATGTATCGGGTCATGATCGTATAATTTGAGCGGTCGAGCAGTATCTCTCCTAGAAGCTTTAATGATTGGCGCTTGGTGACGTAGTTGGAAGAAAGGATGAGGCCAGAGTACATGTTGAAGAACTGGCGGTGAGCTACATTCCTCCCAAGAGGGGTAAACCGACTCGGTCGTAATTCGCGTCGAGGTACTGTGCTACCATGGCCTTGTGTTTCGTCAAGCATTCCTTCATGTTGGCAAAAGCGTCACAAGAAATGCCGAAAGTCGTGTTTTCGATATAATTGGGAAAGGTGTAGAATCTTATTATTAGACCGGATGCCGGGATGGAGGGCGACCGCTTACTGGTCTGAGTAGAGGAGCACTCGTGCGAGAGACTCATGTCGGAGCATCTCTTTCAAGATCACGCCAGTGTTCAAGGCTACTTCGGGGTTGCCATACCTGCAGCTGTTAGCATATAACAATGAGAATAGCTGGGGACCAACCCTTTCAATGTGTTGAAGATGATGTCTGGCCGACTGGATATGTATTCAACTGTGGGCGACCGCGACCCGATCTGTCTCCGCAAGAGGGTGTTGTAGATATGACACACGTCCTTCTTTGCCTCCTTGATCAGCTTGACGCTAGAGAGGCATACCAACGCACCTCGAACTCAAACTTGGCCAGATTGATGACCATCAAGCTCAGTAGGTCCTGCGCATACACCTCGTTGGCAACCTGTGCTATCACATCGGGCGAAGGCTCATTTGCCTCATCCCCCGATATGAGCGTTTTGATACTGGCCAGTGTCCGGGATATCTCCTCGTTGGTCTGATGGTCAGTCCACGACTCGGCAAAGAGCTCGACCAGTCCACTGACCCGCTTCTTTGCCTCGGGCGATCCCTGGTCTATCCTCCCAGTGTTTTCTTTGAGACTCTTGACCGTCTCTCCAGGCGTTCTAGTCTTTGGTCTGCTGAAAAAGTTCATGTTGTTGGGTAAGGTGCGAGTTGGGCCAAAGGGATGTCACCGTCACTGCTGTAAAGCTGGTCTCGCCCAACTGCGAGCTGGCGGGACAAGGCACTTTGCCAGGATTGAGAAGAGGAATATCGTGTGCGAGCTGGCTAGGTGGATGTGCTTTGTGAACGAGTCATGGATGACAAGGATGAAAGCTCAAAGCGGCGTTTCAGAGTTGATATTCTGATACGCAACCGGTCCATCCACGCGCCTCCCAACTCGCTCCGGGTGGCGAGTCCGGCTAATTCAGGGCGAGGTTACGTAAACTGGATTCCCCCTTTGACGATGATGCAGGCTGGAGCGGCGGTGACAGGCAGTGCTCGGTGTTGCATCTTGTCATTTATACCACGACGAACAGGAGGCATCATGGACAATTCCCCTACGTGAGCACCGCGATTGAATGCGTAGCCTTGCATGGAGAAGCTGACGCTGTGTCTCTTGCTCGGACTCTGTCACTCCACGTTGCTGCGCATTCCAGAGCCCTGTTCGAGAACTACGATGAGGACTTCAAGCAGCTTCTGGCGAGCCTCAAGGGGAAGCTTGACGGGGATGTCAAGCAGCTCAAGGGCGGTCAGTATTGGACCAAATCTATCCAGCATACAGCTGATCATGTCAGAGCAAAAAAAGTCGGCGTTGAAGAAGGTGTCGGATGAGTTGGATGAAGCCGAGGAGATCGTGAGCATTTATCCTAATTCGACAAGTATCACTCACCTTGCAGATCGCTCAGATGGAAGTGGAGCTACCGTCCATGCCTGTGTCAATCCGGCAAACATACCAACAGCGTCTCCAGACGTCTAAGCAGGGCCTAGCCAAGGTCAAGAAGTCGCTGGTGGGTGCACCTTCTCGTTCGCTTCTCATCACATGATTAACCGGCAGCGTGAGGTACGGGACGAGAACCAGCGGAACGAGCTATTGGGAGGGTTCCCGAATCCCGACGACCCGTACTCAGACGATCCGGACGGCCATTCGCAACGGACACGATTATTGGCCGGCACGGAGCGTTTGGCAGATGGGACTCAACGGTTGGAGAATGCCCACCGCATCGCGCTCGAGACGGAGGACGTCGGGGCGGATATCTTGCGGAACCTTCGAGGTCAGCGGGAACAAATCGAGCACACGCGAGATACTGTCAGCTACTATGCCAGGATCGCTTCCGCAAAGCTGATATGCAGCTCGCACAGGCCGACTCTTCCATCGACCGGGCGGCGGGGACACTGAAGAAGATGATTTTCAAGTGAGTTCACGGTGTAAGGCATATGCGAGTCTGATGCATTCGATAGGATGTACCAACAAAAATTCCTATCGGCCGCCATCATCGCCGTCCTCGTCTTCCTCATCATTATCGTCTTGTGGTCGAAGCTACGAGGATGATCGCGATCCTACAGAAGGACAAAGGAGGTGCAGGGTTTGAGCTAGACGTTTCTCGGTTGATGTTTCGTTGTACTGTATGTGATCACTGCTTTGTGATTCCGGGAAGACGTCTGGCTGATCGTCTAACGGGCGTCATAGCATCGCAGACGCAGCTGACCTCCTTTGTCAACGGCCTTCCATTCGTTTTGACTGATCCGTTGTTCTCGGATACCCGCAACCAGCATCACAAGATATAAATGCTTTCCAGCGCGCACCCCAGCCCAAACCCAAGCTACACTTCATCCTACAGCCTACACGTTCTTCTCACCTCAACGTATTAACACTATCGCAATGCCTAGCTTTGCCAAACCCAATGGGGACGCGCTGCCCAACATGGCCGATGTCTTCAAGACCCAGCCCCGCCCGGATGTCCTCACTGTATGTAACATACGACTCCACAATCAAGTCTTCTCCGACTGATGCACAGGACCTCCTCGCCAAGTCTCGTGCGCGAGCGAAGGACATCCTTCAAGTCGAGATGCCAAACAAGATTGCGCACCTGAGCAAAGTCCTCGAAGGAGAGAACGACCCCTCCTCGTGTCTCTGGATCGGGCACCTCGATACCAAAGCCTTCCAGCCAACGTTGTACCAGCCCAACGCGCCCGAGTTACGACAGATGAACGTCGGCCCACTCGTGCGTCCCTCGGACGTCTTGCACGGCATGGGCGGTATCGTCGGCGTCGAGGATGCCGCCACGGACGATACCGGGTGTAGCGGCCGGTGTGCCAGTGGCCCTAACAGCGTCAATGGCGCCGAGGGTATCGAGGGCGAGGACGCGGTGGCGATCAAGGGTCTGCGCAATGGCATGCATTGGTACGAGGTTCTCCCGGGGAATGACATTCAGCGCGAGCTGTGCCAGTTGGTCATCCGGTGAGTCACCCCCGCCTCTCACTCAAGAGTATGAGTAGAAGGCTGATGGAGTGAACAGTGAGCAGGAAGACCTCGGCGTGATGTCGCAGGACTTGCAAGTGTGGCTCGACCTCGAGATTCCCGTTATTGAGGATGGCAACTCGTTTGGTCGGTCCTTCCTTCAGCTAAGCAGATGATGGCAGAAGCTGACAGCCAGGCGCGGACGTTCAAGCCTCTCTCATCCGTGATCTCGAGGCTACGTACAAGAAGACCAATGCCATGCAAAACGGGTGCCGTGCGCACTTCAACGATCGTCTCCGGATCGCACAGGAATGGGCAAAGTTCCCTAACATGCAGGTGAGTGTAGCGGAGCGAGCGAGGAACGTCAGCTGCCAAGGCGTGCAGCTTACTAGCAGGACTACCCTGCGTTGCTCGCCGCCAATGATCGCTTTGACCATTGTCTCATGCGTACCTATATCCGCTCGTTGCTCTTTACTTATGGTGGACTCTTGACCAAGTTTGAGAAGAACTGGGCAAAGGTTATCAATCCCAAGGGTAACACCGGCGGGAGTGGCGGTATGTACTAGGCGAGTCGACATCTACCTCGATTTCGTAGTTGCCAATGCTGCTCTGCAAGTCGACGCCATCTGACTATGTGTCATGCTTCAACCTGTATGCATATACGAATTCTTGCTCCTCTCGAGGTTTCCTGTAGGTCCGCCGCGCCTACAGCTGCTCCCGAGACCGCTTCCGGCGGCACTGCGGGACTGAGGTCGAGGTGGCAGACTGGCTTGATGCTACGAGTTCTTTGGTCTCACTTGCTAAGTGTGACAGGATCGAAGCGCTTGAGGCAGGCTGCTTGGACGACGTTGCGGTGGCCTTGGATGACGATACGGCTTCAGCGGAAGAGCTGGTCTTTGACGACACGACTGAAGTCGTAGTGTCGCCTTGCTCGCCAGAAGGTCCGGGAGAGGTCGAGTTGTACCTTTCCATAAGCAGGACAAGGAGTGTTATATCTGAGAACTGCTCACGCCGCTGGCTGACCAAATTGTGGGCCTTTGGTGTCCACCTCGGACATGTCGACCTTCTCCACAAACGTCGCACGAGTCTGGTCACTGATTGTGAGCTTGGCCGCATATGGATTGTCCACTCATTGCACTTACCAAGCGCCACTCGGTGTACGGACAGCATGATAGGCATTCCAGATCTCCGTTCCATCAGGACTTTTGAAGATTCTACAGTAGTTAGTGTCCGGTCAATTGCAAAGGACATCGGCTTGCCCATTATGACCCGTCCCGTACTCTCCGTTGCCCGACGAGAAAACCGGACCTGATGTGTGCTTCTGCCAGTTGGACGCATCGAGGGGATCGCCCCCTTTGAATGTCAACAGGCCGAGCGAGTCTGTAGATTAGACCAGAGGTGCAAACACGGGCATAGAATGACAATTTGGTGAGCCGCAAAAGTTGGCAGAGTAGGTGAGGAATATGTCGTCTTTCCAGTACAGCGGCTGTGGACCTCTACGCTGTCAGCCTAACGTATCCTGGAGGCCACGATGGGATCCTAGACTTGCTCATTGATGCCCGATTGCTCCCACGGCTGGTCTGGCTGGCTCAGAATGCCGATCACGCTAGTGTCCAGCTTGGTAGGGCTTGACATTTGGGCGATGCAGATTGACTGGACAGTCTGGCCGTTCGAGGGCAGTTCTCGCTGGCACGACCAGACAAAGTAGTTGTTCCCATTGACGATAAGTACAGTGCCGTCGACGCTTCTTGTCAGTCCCATGGTCGTGCGGTCATGTCCAAAGCAACGCGCACCCGTAGCCTGTGTACAACTGGATTGGATCGGAATACGTTCCCAGCGGTGTTGCCCCGCCTTTGACGACATATGGACGGGACGCGTGCGCGTAGTAGATGTACCACGATCCTCCGAGATTGTGGAGCTCTGTACGTCAACTGAGAAAGCGACCGGTGGATCAGATGACCAGGAGCCCAGACAGTAGGGTTGTCGATCATGGTCTGATTCTGATATACTGTCCTGTCAATCAGCCGCGGACTCGTCCTGGGCGTTTTTTCGCGCACTTCCTTGTCGGGTCGACTCGTAGACCCCTTGGACATCAGCAGCGACCTATACTGTACAGTGCTCAGACTCCTGACTCGATGGTCGTAGCCGTGGAAACTTGCAGCTGATCAGCCATCGTGGTCATGAAGTAATATGCACTCCTCGTCAGCCCATGCCGGAAACCTAATCCGGGCTCTTACGAAGTCGAATTGTCCCATACTTGATGTCAGCTTTGCGCAAGCTGGACCGGCAAGCTGCTCACCTATGAACGGGTCTGCTCCTGCCGAGGGTCTGCTCGGTCAGCGCCAACGTTCCTTTCTTCAGCTGCGTAGTCGCCTCACTTGATCGGCTTCCTGTCAGCTGACTAGGCGTTGCGGTGCGGAAGACTTACATTGGTGAATTGCACAGCACTCGCGCTAGCCAACAGACCTAGAGCAGCGCAGGCGATTGGGTTTCGCATGTTGTCTCAGAGGTCAGATGGTGGTATCCAGAGTTGGAAGTCAGCCGGGAGGACGTGAGTACATTTCAGTGGGCAGATCTGGAGAACAGCATATGCCGATGGGAAGGGGTGACTCATGACCTTTGATCCTTTGATAGTGATCGCTCCTGACTCTCACAGCGCCTCAAAGGCATCATCCACTCGGATGCTCGGCCTCCCATACGGTCGCTCATCAGCGCTGTCGGTCAACCGGGGGTGTGTCGAACAGCATGGTGTCATAGCTCTGGTCAGAAAGCGGGCATGCTGTGAACAGCATCCGGTGCAAATAGTGAGGTGGGCAGACGCTGCTACTGCTGTTGATGCTAAGCTGATGCATACTGGAGAAGGATAGAACGACAGATGGATGACGGTGACATGTGAGCTGGACTCAGGGCCTCATGTCCGAAACGAGCTCAAATTACCGAAAAGAGCAATAATCCTTTCTCCGCGCCGACGCGTCTTTTGCTTTATTTTCTGAACTGGTCGCGTCGTTTAACCTCTTTATGTGACAAAGTGCAAGAAGCGAGGCGTATGTACGCGATTGAGCCCTATGTCCAATGTCCGCAGAACCCCATGACGTCCCTTGCGGGTTTGTTGTGAGATGCGCCTCGTCTCGCAACACATCAGGGCACAAGGCAAGCTCACCTGCAGGTCAGGTCACCCGGCACGAAGTCGTTAGCGTATCTCTGCGAGCGTGCTCGTCAAAGGTCACCGACAGGGCGTGCTTGGCCGTCACTCACCGCACCGCTCTCACTGTTCACCGTCACGCTTCTCACATTCTGTCACTCGTTCACTCTTTTTCGTTTGGGACATTCGTTTTTTTCTGTTCGGTCCGACGGTCGCTAGACGACTCGACGAGACGACTTTTTCACAGGACAGCGCTCTGAGAGCGCCAGCGCCGGCTGTTGAACGGCCAACACTACGGAGCGAGTCTGCAGGACTGCAAGCTTGGATTTGAAGGAGCAGAAGAAAAGGACCAGTCGTTGGAGCGATGTCGCCCGCAGCACTGTTCGCCCTAGCGGCGACGGCTGCCTCGGTCTGGGCGACACCGCAACTCGTCTACCCGTTGATGAGCCAAGAACCGCCCGTCGCGCGAGTCGGCAAAGAGTTCATCTTTGATCTATTCCCGGGCACGTTTTCCTCTTCCTCCAATATCACCTATGCCACCAGCGCGCTGCCCTCGTGGCTCAGCTTCAACGAGGGCGTGCAGACATTCTATGGGACGCCAGTGGCGTCGGACGAAGGGGAGCAAAGTGTCACTCTCACCGCCACCGATTCGTCGGGCACAAAGTCGGACACATGGACGCTTATCACGACCAACTATTCAGCTCCTAGTGTACATTATGGCTTCACGACCCAGTTGGCAAGTACAAAACTCGCCAAGATCGCGTCGGCCTCGACACTTTCCAATGCCACCGGCGTGGCTATCCCGCCATACTGGTCATTTTCCCTCGGCTTCCAGTACGACACCTTCCGCACCTCGAAAGACGACAACAACAATGGACAGCTATTCTTCGAGGCCCGCCAGAGGGGCAATACGTCTCTGCCGAGCTGGATCACTTTCGACAACACTTCCATGACTTTTACGGGCGTCGCGCCGGCAGAAGGCACTTTCAATATTGTCGCGACGGGGACGGACTTCTGGGGCTACACTGCTGCGCAGAGCAGCTTTGTCATTGAAGTCGGAACGGGAGAGGGGATCGAGCTGGTCAAAGGATACAATTTTACGGATATCGAGACCATGTCGAGAGCTGCCGTCAGCTACAAAGTGGATCTTACAGGCCTGCTCGTCGGGGGCGAGCCTGCGGAAGATGTGGTCTTGACTGTCGACAACACCAATTTCCCTTGGTTGACGGTAGACAGGTGAGTCACCCATGTCATAAACGCGTCGAGATGCTGATTGTAGCTCGTCGAGGACGATTAGCGGCACAACTCCAGACACATACATCAACGGCACCGTCTCGCCACTCTCTCTTCCCCTCACAATCGCGTCCACAAACACTTCCAGCACGCTCGAGCTTACTACCTATATCTCCATCGACATCAGCCCCTATTTCTTCAACGCCTTCTCCTTGCCTACGGCTACGGTCACTCCCGGGAAGAACTTCAGCTTTGACCTCGCCCCCTACATTGCCAACAAGACCGCCGCAGTCTCCGCGACCATTCCCTCCGGGTCCACCTGGCTGTCTTACGCTGGAACCACGCTCAGTGGCGATGTGCCGAGTTCTTTCAAAGACTCGACCGATGTCACCTTCTCAGCAGTTGCGGGTGGACAAACAGCGACTGCAACTTTGTTGCTGGCCACCGAGGGAGCGGCGACCACTACTGGATCAGGCTCGACAGGGTCAACCAGTGCAGGAGGCAATTCTTCGTCTCATCACGGCCTTTCAAAGGCAGCCAAAATCGCAATCGGGGTTGTCTTTGGTTTGCTAGGATTGATCTTGCTTCTGCTGTTGCTATTCTGCTGCGTGCGGAGACGGAGACATCGGAAAAACGACGACAAAGACGTCGACGACAAGGACGACGCGAGCTTTGTTGCCGCTTCGCCACGTTCGCCCGTCGACCCATTCCGTCGAAGTGCAGGACTCGAGCCGCCTCGGAACTTGCTGGGTGAGATCTCGAAGATCTCAATGTTCAACATGGGCAACACCAACGAGCCCAGATCGCCGGAAAGACCATCACGGATGGAGGGTCTGAAAGGGATCTTCGGATGGAATGGACCTGAGAAGGAAGAGGAGAAGAAGCCGGTCGAGGAGGAGGAGAACGACAGCTCTTTCCGCGGATCAGGCGATGTGATTGGAGTGAACGATCCGGTAGAACGGCCATCCCAGGACGCCTCTTCGTTCACACAATCGTTCACCTCCGGCTCGCGAGCCAGCTGGGAGAGTCGGGAATCTTTCCAGTGGTCGATGGAGGACGACACAAATCGTCTTTCGGCTGCACCGAGCATCGCGCGACCACGGCCAGACTTCACCCCGAGATACCCTAGAAACAACTCGCCAAGCAAGCTTGCGCAGCTTACCTCGCAGCACACGCTTGGATCGCCCGAATTCTCAGAATTCCATTCGAGCGAGGAAGACGGCTCGCACTTCCAGTCGGGATCGTTCTCGAGCATGCAAGGACCAGCGACTAGCCGTTTCGGCGAGTCTGGGTTCCACTCGATCGACGAGGAGGATGAAGGGTCTGGCGAAGACGCCGTCGTTGCGATGGCCGAGAGACAGTCGTTCGAGACTCGGCAACCACAAACCACCTCGACCCCGCGTCTGCGTCCCAGTGCAGAGAAAATAGCGTCACCCGAAGGTGGACGTCAATACGGATCGAGACGATCTTTCGCGGCCGAGGGCGCCTTTGACGACGCGGAGGAAGCGCGACGATCCACATACACCGCTTACAGCGATGCGTCGGCTCTGGGATACCCAGCTTCCGAGATTATCTTTGGCTCACCCAATACCGATGCTCGGTCTTCCGTACAACCTGGGAATAGGACATCCACCATACGCGCCATTCCTGCTCACGAGACACCGCTATCACCACCCTTGCCCCAAGTGGGATCTTTTGTCCGCCATAGGCGAAATCACTCTCAGCCTTCACGGCCAGTCTCGACAGACGGCCGGATATCGGCGTGTGCCAATGAGACCTTTTCGATCCACCCGCCCATTCATCCGCCACCCACCGTCTCGCTCTCAGCTGCTACCTGGTCCTCGAACCCGCCGTCGACTTACCGTGCCGAGTTGGAGGGCGGCGGGGCACTACCGAGCTGGCTGCACTTTGACGCACGAGAGCTTGAGCTCTGGGGCGTACCTCCGCTGAAGAACACTGGCGAGGTGGCCGTAATCAGGATCTTGGAGAAGATGCCGAAGGATAAGCGGAGATCAGATCCGATGGCCTTTGGATACCAGCCGCAGCAAGAGCGGGAAGTGGGCAAGGTCGTGATCGAGTGAGTGATATTGATGTGAATTGTTCGATTTGAAACTGACGCCGCAGGGTGGTTGACAGGATGAGGAGCCCGCAATTTGCATTGGAGAACTCGCCGCACGCTCTTTAGATGGTGACCACCTGTTGTTTTGGTATATAATGACGCACGACAAACGAAAGCATGCAACGATGACAGTCATCTAACCTTAAAGAGAGAGAGACTCACCAGCTTTTGCGGGTGCATGTCTGACCACGTGGTCTGCGGTGATGGCCGCCTTTGAATTTCGGTTTTCCAGGCTGCCAGGTAGATTGCCGTCCAAGGGGATCGTCCTCCGTCACTGCTTGCTCTGCTCGCATCTGTATCTACTCCCGAAAAAGAGGTCGAGATGATCAGGACAAGAGTATCGAACCGGGTCTTGTCGGCCGTCCGTGGATCCGAGGGTGTCGCGAGGGGTACGCGATCCAGCTGAGTCGGAAGTGTCGAGCTGATGTCGACAGCACCTTTGCGACCTCTTGCCGGTCCATCGACTTTGAACGCCCAGCGGACTTTCTCCTCCAAGACTGCCCCTGCAGCTCTTAGGACCCCTCGTTCGACGCTCGCTCCCCGTTCGCTCCTCTTTGCTCGCGGGTATGCGGCCGAGGCCGGCGGCAAGTTCAGCAGAAGCAAGCCGCACTTCAAGTGAGATCTCCCCTAAACCTCTGGGCTTAATGCTGATGCTCGCAGCATCGGTACCATCGGCGTGAGCTACATATGTGGATGATGGGAGGTAAACGCTGATCAGAAGCATGTCGACCACGGCAAGACGACGTTGACCGCTGCCATCACCAAGCTCATGTCGGAGCAGGGCGGCGGCAAGTTTATGGACTACTCGCAGATCGACAAGGCGCCCGAAGAGAAGGCACGAGGTATCACCATCTCCACTGCGGTGAGTATCTGCAACACAAAAAGCCAAACGTCAAGTGAAAAGGTTGATGGCCACTGACGGATAGCACGTCGAATACGAGACTCCCAACCGTCACTATGCGCACATCGACTGTCCCGGTCACGCCGATTACATCAAAAACATGATCACCGGTGCGGCGCAGCTCGACGGCGCCATCATCGTCGTCTCTGCAACCGACGGCCAGATGCCCCAGACCCGAGAGCACCTGCTCCTTGCGCGCCAGGTCGGCATCAAGAAGCTCGTGGTGTTCATCAACAAAGTCGACCAGGTTGACGACCCCGAGATGCTCGAGTTGGTCGAGATGGAGATGCGCGAGCTTTTGGGCCAGTATGGCTATGACGGCGAGCAGACTCCGATCGTTATGGGGACTGCGCTTGCGGCTCTTGAGGGCCGGGATCCCGAGCGAGGCGCCAAGAAGATCCAGGAGCTCATGCAGGCTGCCGATGAGTGGCTGGATGTGCCGTCCCGTGCGTCTTTTCTCGCAAGCAATGCGTTTTCAGGCTGACCCTCAGGCGACCTTGACAAACCCTTTTTGATGTATGTCGAGGACGTCTTTTCGATCTCTGGTCGAGGAACCGTTGCCACCGGCAAGGTCGAGCGTGGTACCATTACCAAGGGTGCCGAAATCGAGATTGTCGGGATGGGTGCGCCTATCAAGACCACCTTGACTGGTATCGGTCAGTCCAGTCCCTATCCCATGAAGATGTTGCCTAACACGTCAGAGATGTTCCACAAAGAGCTCGAGCGCGGCGAGGCTGGTGACAACATGGGCGCCCTGCTCCGTGGTATCAAGCGTGAGCAGGTACGACGAGGCCAAGTTCTCGTCGCCCCGGGATCCATCAAGAGCGTCAAGAAGTTCAAGGCGCAGATCTATGTCAGCTTCCAAGTTTCCTCCGGCGACAGAGCTGACAAACAGGTCTTGACCAAGGACGAAGGTGGCCGATACACACCCTTCATGTCCAACTACCGCCCTCAGCTGTTCATCCGTACCACCGACGTCACCGTCGCGCTCACCTTCCCCGAGGGTACCGAAAACCCGCACGAGCGCCTCGTCATGCCCGGTGACAACGTCGAGATGATCGGCGAGCTCGTCCATGATATTGCCATGGAGCCTGGATCGCGCTTCACCCTCCGTGAGGGCGGCAAGACCATCGGGACGGGTATCGTCTCCGAGGTCTACGTGTAGGCGGTGTGTATCTTTGCATGGGACCAGGAATACCGCATCTGTCATGATATGCCATATATACATGAGATGCATCACTCCACTCCACTCCACTCCCATCCAATTCGGCCAGAATGCAAGACGGTCAAGGTTCGATGCGCAGATGCTATAATGCTGAAGATAACGATGATAGGTCCAGCTTCCTCTCGTTCCACTTGGTCGTCTCTGCCTCCAACTTCGCCGTCCACTTGTCCAGCGATTGCCGGAATGCCTGGCGTTTCTCCTCGCTAGCGCTTTCCGGCGTCTGCGACCCTGCCTGGACTTCGTCGAGACGCTTGACCAGTTCCTCCGCCATAGCCTTGGATCGCTTGGCCAGCTCTGCCAAGCCGACATCGACCTCTGCTACGTCCTGCTCGGGATACATGGTCGATATGGCAGTATCGAATGCCGCAAGGAAGTCTGAGGAGGTATCGAGTAACGGGCGGAACGTTCTTTGTGGACTCGAAGAGAGTAGTGGGATATGTCGAGGGACGGTCGCATGCAGGATATGGTGCAACCCCAAGAGAGGTTTGGCCTGAACTCAGCCTTGACCGGGAATCACAAGAAGGGGAACGTACAGCTTCTGCTCTTGCTCTCTCTGCTGATGACATCTTGCTCCCTCTAAGAGCCTTCTCGAGATCTCCCCATTCTCCATCTTCCTCCCCGAGGTCCAGCCCTGCCTCATCCTCTCCATCGTCGCCATCATCTTCCTGTGCATCCTCGAGAAACTCCTTGAACTCGTCCCAGGCGTCGCGCACAACCTCGCCGTGTCTCTTCCAGACCCGCACCACTGCGCTAACTTCGTCCGTCGACATCTCATCTGTCATGCGGTCCACTGCATCCCACACCAAGCCCGTATGCACGAGGTACGCCCCCGCTCCCTCCCCCTCGCCCTGCACTTCGTCTTTCCGACCGGTAGAAGGCTCCGCCGCGGCCTTCTGCAAAATCACAAGCAGCTTCTCCAGCTCGGTCGAGAGCCCCAAAACGCCCTCGCGCCATTCTTCCACCAGCGCCGAGCGGTCCCACGGTCCGCCAGCCGCGGCGGCAATGACGCACGCGATGAGCCGCCCCACCTGGTCAGAGAGCTTGTCGAGCTGCGCAACGGCCGCATCGGTCGTGATGGGGGGCTTGAACGATAGTGCCAGTGAGGTTGTCGTCTGCTTCAAGGTCGCCGTGAGTTGTGTGACGATCTCGGGTAGACCGGGCAGGAGGGAAGGGATGAAGGGGTCGGAGGAAGTTGAGCTCGAGGATGAAGGTGTTTGTAGAGCTTGCAGGGACGAGCGGAGGGTTTTCAGCGCTTGGGAGAGGCTGGAGGACAGGCTGCCCCCCGATGATGGCTGCTTGGTCGCCATCCCAGCCCTCTTTGTCCTCTCTAGCTGGTCGGTCGTGTAAAATAACTCGATGCAACGCAGCATGACGACTGAAATTCTCGCTCGTCCATTTCGGGTCTTACGTAAACCCTCCCACGTGAGTCACGAAAGAGACCTCGGACGCGACTGGCTTTTCGGTGTCCATCGTCATCTCCATCCACCACCTCGACTGTATAACACTAGCATGGGCAAGCAAAGTCAGATCTAGCAGGTACAGAGCCCCTTCTGTCATTTTTGAACAACCCTCACTCCTAGATCACCCTCAGCGATGATGACAGACCCACAGGGCGTCGGGGTCCTGTCATCTGACCCACCCGTCTTGCCGGCTGATGGCATCGACGATCTGCTCTTTGGTCTTGACGCGGATGACCTGAACGACTTTGATGGTCTGGATGACTTTGGCGATGGACTTACCCCCAGCACGTCACATCGTGAGTTGCCAACTCCTCCTAAATGCCATTGTGGCGCGATGCAGCTGATGCAAGCAGAACCGACAACCAGCTTCGGGGGATTCACCACAGGGCGCATGAAGACTTTGCCACCACCCTCGGCCACCTCGCTATCTCGAGTCAGGAAGCTCTTCGAAGAGGAGGAGGAGCTACCTGGCCAGGCTGGACTACCCTCTGCCACATCGCCTGGACTGAGCAAGCGAGCCAAGCTCGAAGATCAGTTGCTCATTCCTACAAACTCCCAGCCCATCGCACCTATCCAGGCAACATCGATGTTCAAAACGGCCAGTGACAAGGTCATACCGCCTCCATCATCGAGTACCCTGAGCAAAATCGCAGCAATCTTTGATGAGTTCACAGGGCCTATCCCAGAGCCTGAGGCTGCTCAATTGTCGCCATCAGCTATTCCAACGTTCACCTCGCCTTTTAGAACTGCCAGCGGCGCTCAAGCGCCCCCTATATCAGCTGCATCCGAGCAGAAGGTCATGAGCTTGTTCGGAGACGCTCCGACCACGGTCTCGAGCTCGATGAGAACGTCTTTGCCGTCATTCACCACCGCCTCGGGCAAGTTGACTCCTGCAGTCAGCGCCAGCAGTCTCGCTCGAGCGAGGGCCATCTTCAATGAGAATGATGATGACACAACTTCACCGGGTGGATCCACGAGCGGCCTTGTCCCGACATCGGTGAGCTCGACTGCGCCAGTGCCAAAAGCCTCGGCATTCGCCTCGCCGATGATGCGGACAGCCAATCTCTCACGCGAAGGAGCTGCTCCTAGCCTGGGAAACCCCAAACCAAGTCAAGAACCTCGTCCTGTAGCTTCTACCTCGTTCGCCACGCCCTCTCGGACCCCTTTGCGAACCACAACAAACACATTCGCGAGTCGTATGGAGGCGACTCCGATCTCAGCCAAATCAGTCCAACCGATTCAGATTCGCACGCCGTCAGGACCGGTTCGCCGCGTCGGTATGGGCGGGACCCCCAATATGACTGGACGCTCCAGAAGGCCGTTTGCCACACCTTTCAAAGCGCCATCATCTGTGATACCTCAGGCTACAAGCACATCTGCGAGCCCCATGCGAGCCGCTCTCAGGCCTCCTCACCCTACCAGCAATAGTGTCATCCAGTTATATCCATCAGTCTTTGACAGCGACCCCGGGCCGTCTCGCCGGAAAACCATGAGAGAGGCATTTCTCAAGCCCCAATACTACTCTCATAACGAGTTGGCAGAAATGGACATGTGCGTACAAGCTCTTGCGAACGCCGTCCGGCTAGGGCTGATGGTAGTCCTTCCGCAGTATGGGAGATGGGCATCGCTGATGCGATGTCCTATCAGTTTGTCGAGCCCGATGGGTCTATAATCTCTCATTCTCGAGCTTTGTCGACATTGAAACGGGATGGCTGTCATCTCGTTACACAGAAATGGGTCCAAAATCACTGGGCCCAGATCGTCTGGAAGTTGGCTGGACAAGTCCAGGCTCAACCAGAGCTCTTCGCGGAGAAGTGGACATCTACCGAGGTCCTGAACCAGCTAAGATATCGGTTAGCAGCAGACTGGACTCAAGTCTCGAGCTGACGCCTCTAGCTACGAGCGGGAATTCAATCGAGCTCAACGACCTATAATTCGACGCATACACGAGCACGATTCGCCCGCAGGGCTTCCGATGAACTTGCTCGTAACTGCTATACACTACCAAGATGCCGAGCGGGATGAAACAAATGACAAATCAACGCCACGGCCGTGTCTCGAGCTCAGTGACGGGTGGTATCCCATCCGAGCAGAGTTGGACGAATGTTTAGCGCGGGCGGTCAGGAGGGGATGTATAAAGGTCGGACGAAAGCTCGCCGTTATCGGTGCCAAGGTAAGCTGCCCATAGGATTGTGCGCAGACGCTAATGTGCAGCTCGACTCCACCGGTGAAGGGAGTGAGGTCTTGGATGGCCTTGACAAGTCGCGCCTGATCCTCTCTGGTAACGGAACATCACTCGCTCGGTGGGATGCGAATTTGGGTCTGCAGTCGGCGCCTTTCGTCGCTGGCCTGTCGAGCTTGTCAGTGGACGGTGGGCTTGTGCCTCTCATGGAGGTGGTCATCGAGAAGCTCTTCCCATTAGCTTTCATGCACGCCGACAAGGGCAACCGAGAACCACCGTGGAATGAAGAAGACGAGGCGAGACGAGCGCACGAATGGAGCAATATGCGGGAAGGGGAGGCGACACGACTTCAGGACGAGATGCGCAAACGAATAGAGCCTTACGAGGATCTTGCCGCCAGCCTGGCGGCAGCCGCAGAAGAGGTGGAAGGCCCATATGACGGTAAGTGGCACAGGAGTCATGAGTGAGCTGACGCGTGAAGACTCCCCGCCTGACAATGTCGACAGCACGATCGATGACCTGCTCCGATCGCATAACCCATCTTTGGCGCTAAGAAGTATGCCGTCCGGCCATATTCCTCACCTGGCACGCGAGGCTCAGCTGCGACTCAACCAGGAGATGCAAGAAGCTCAGCTCGAAACGGCCGCTCAGCTCGAGGATCTCGTGCCTGCGCGCCGAATCAGAGACTTTCGCATGGCTCGTGTGGTGGACGCTCGAGAAGGCAGAAAGGAGCGTGCCAGAGTGGGCATGGTGAATGTCTGGGAGGCGAGAGCACTCGATGGACTGCTACAGGAGGGACGACGCTACCTGGTCAGCTTGCGTTTGGAGCTCTCGGACAATAAGCTGATCAGGTAGATTACGAATATCATGCCTGGCAGGAATGGGGATTGGAGTGTACCGAAACCTGGCCGGGCCGAGATATACCTTCATACTCGCCGAGACACGCGCTGGAGACTGGTCGAATGACCGTGTTGTATATACATACTGTACAGAGCCCCAAGCAATGATCAACGCGATCCAACATGTTATGTGTATGTATATGACCTGCATTCCTTTTTTTCTCTTCTTGATTGCGTCATACCCGCTGACATGGCTACGTCTATCATGCCCAAACTACGCAAGTGAAAAAAGAGAGAACAGGGAGGAGATACGACAAAGATCTCTTTTGAGGGTGAATGACCACAGATCCAGCTAATGTGCACACGATATATACACAGTACAGTGTCCACGGCTTTCACATCTCGTGCGTCTCTTGTGATTGTTGTTGTTGCTGCTGCTGGGGCTGCTGCTGCTGTTGTTGCTGAGTCTGGACACCAAATAACGCTCGAGGAGTTATGGCAGACCCATCGCCTGTCATATTGGGCAAAGTGAGGAACTGCGCGCCCGCGTCGAACATTGTAGATGTCGAGCCTTGTCCGGAGGACTGCGCCTGTCCCTGCGACGATTGACCTTGTTGAGAGAAAGAGGGCACTGCCGTGTTGAGGTCGGTGATGGAGAACTCTGGTGCGGCCTGCGAGGGGATCATGACGCTCATCCCCGCTTGGACTTGCGCCTGTGGGAGCTGTTGTTGCACAGAGGACATGGAGAGGGCGGTCTGGCGGAGGGAGGCGATCGAGATCCAGTCGTCGATCCACGTCTTGACGAGTTGGAATAATCCGAACGACGGGTCCGACTTCAGCGTCTGGTCGTCAGCTCTACCTCACGCCGTCAATGGAAAGCTGACGAAGTCGCGCATGATCTGCGATGTGATGAAACCCGATCGGGTGGAGAGCCTCATGATGAGTCAAACGCCGAACTTGAACGTAAGAAAAGGGAGAAGGCTCACGCTCGCAATGGTATGCCCGGCCCGGCCTCTCCGTCCTGCTGCAGGTCGTGCATGAGACAATCCACCCATTGCCCGAGCCGCTCAACAGCTTTACCACCGCGATTGGGCGCACCTTCCGTCTCGACGAGCCATCGGTGGAAGTCGAGCAACACAGCCTCCAGTACGCCCTGTTGACAATTGGCAGACAGGGCACATTGGTCGGCGATGACCTGCAAGTCCAGGTTGTCCCATGCGCCGAGCATAGCTCGCACCTTGCCCTGATCGGACAGGATTGGCGCAAGGGCAGTGGTAAGCTGGTGCAAGTCGATGAAGCGGACTTCGGGGTCAGCACGAATCATCACATCATGAGAGGTTACGAGGAACGCACTGAAGAGGTGGGCAGCGCGGACGGTGAGCTCCAGCTTGTCGCCACATAGCTCGCGGGGCAGGTTGCGTAAGGCCTCCTCCATGATGCTCTCAAGGTTGAGCGACAGTTGACGGAGCGCCACCTGGGCACTGGCCACGAGCGGGCTCAGCAGACGATCGAGCAAGACCGAGACCATATGCTACCTATCAGTCTTCCTCATGAGTAACAATGCAGTGGCTCACGTCGTAGGCGACGGCGAAAGCAGAGGTGATGCACGCTGATACGGCGGAGTCTTGGGCTGCTTCAGTGCTCGGGGCCGGCAGTGCAGCCCAGAAGGTCCGGCACTGCTGGTCAGCACGGAGCAATTCTGATACGGAGGACGTACGTTAAGCTCGTAGCGGTCAAAGTGTAACCCGCGCACACAGCCAACGAGAATGTCGAGGTGGTGACAGAAGGCGTTCCAGAACGTCTGGACATTCTCATACGATACGTGTTGTATGAGAGCTGTGACGTCCTGCAAGACCGGGAAGCCTGGGAGCGTGTACACCGGCGGGTGAGACGGCGCATTGTCACCTGATGCTGTGGAAAGGCTGCCGACGGTCGAAGTCGTGTGGCGGCGTTGGAAAGCAGCGCGGGGATTCTGAGAATGGGACATCTCAAGCGACGTTGGCCGTGTAGTGCGTGACGCCCAGAAGCTGCCGGACATGTCGGACGCGGGCGGTGAGCGGTTGGGCCTGCCTCGTATCAGCTTGCGTCGCTTTGACGAGTATGAAGCTGACGTGAACATGTCGCCTTCCTCATCTGAGTCCTCGACGTCCTCCCCGTCCATGTCCTCGTCGATGCCGCCCGCGGCAGTGTACGCCATGGCGCCATCTTCAGGAGCGACGTGCCATTGCCTGCCTGTCAGCTGACTTTCCCCAGCCCTGGCCTCCAACTGACCCGCTGGAGTCGCCATACTGGTTCAGACGCTCAGCTTCAATCTTGATCGCCGGACGGAGCGCGGTATAGTGGTATTTACTGCATGTCAGTACCGGGGGCCTGAGCTCAGTTTCTGCATACCTGTTACCACGTACACCCAATCGACGGGTCTTGATTCCAGGGAATGCCGAACGGACGGCCTTCCCAAACGAGGCTGCGTTGATGGGCTTGATGTCGTACTCATCGCAGGACAGGGTGTACGAATGGTAAAGCCCTTGGCGCGGCACACTGTACCCTGTCGCCAATGTGTAGCTCAACTGAAGCCTGCTCGTCAGCGGGCGTTCATGATGTGGAGGGACTGGAGCACGGACCATCGTCTGACCCACGCGGCGCGCGCTTTGTCCTGTTGGTTTGTGGTCTGAATAGACCTGACCTGCTCAGCCTGAGCCGTGAGCTCTTTGCGCACGGTCTCCTGACGCTCGGCGGCAGTCCCATGCAGCTTGACAGGGCCAGAAGCGAGCATGTCGAATGAGGCGTGTTTCTTGAGGCTCATCGTAGAGCTTCGACGAGCGCGCGAGAGCATGGGCCGAGGTGCGGGGCTGGCTTGGAATCGCGAGAGGGTCGAGGCGTTTGACGAGGTGCGGCGGTGGTGCAGAGACATACGGCCAAACCCGCCTGTGAGCGCTTGCGAGGTGGACCATGGGGTAGGCTGGGTGCTATAAGAGGTCGAAGCAGACATGAGATCGCCGATATCTTCTTCCTCCGACCTGTTGATCAGCGTACGTCGAGATTGAGGGACTAAACTAACTTGACTGACACGGAGACCGAGCGTCCGCGCTGGTAGGGCACGACTCTGCTGGCGCTGCGGGTCCTGCCAACTGCGCGACCAAGACCTTTAGTATCGACCTCGAGCTTTGGGGCGACGTAGCGGAATGGAGTCGTGTTGTCGCCGTACGGCTGGTAGCTGGGCTGTGCGACGTTGAGCGCGGCAGCAGAAGGATCGTACCCCTGGACATTGTACATTGGCAGGGTATTAAAGTTGGACGTGGCGAGTGGATACTTCGTATCAAACTCATGTATGGAGGAGATGGACGATGTGCGAGAGTGCGAGTGCGACGCGGGCTGACTGAGGGGCATAGTGAATTGCTCGGGCGGGTACGACTGCACGAGCAGTCCAGAGGAGGCAGCATTGCTCGCTGCGAAAGAAGAGAGCGAGTTGAGCGACGAAGTGCTCGAGGCATGGGACAAAACAGCGGGGTGCATGCCTGCAGAGGCGTCGAACACGCCGGTCTGGAAGGCCGGCTGGAGGTGGGCATTGTCGGGGGATCCTGGAAGTCAGACGAGCTTGAGAATGGCAGGAAGAGACATACCAGTCCCCGTCGAGTGGAATGCCTCGAAATCAGGTGGCGAGAAGGCGGGCAAACCAGAAGTGTTGTTATTGGCCAATGAAGATGCCCAGGAGGCGGCGAGATCATGTTCTGTCGGCAGCCCGCCATCGCCAGTAGGCGGATGCTCGTTGAGGGGGCTCGTGCGGGGTGGGTCGGCAAACGCGAACCCAAGCTGGTCGAACGTGTCGCCCATCATGGCGATTGTCGGGGAGGTTACGGTAGGGCCAACGACGAGTTGGGTGGTCAGCAGAGAGGGATGGGTGAGGGTTTCCAGGATCCTGAGATGTACAGAGATGGGCTCTGTTCTGTCGAGGAAAGAAGAGACGTTGTCAGCGGGCGGTCATCAAGGTGATATGAGTGGTGGGTGGGATGGGATGAGATGTGGTGAGCGGTGGCTCACTGAGTGAGACGAGAGTCGAGTCGTTGCGTTCAGAGCGTGGGATCGACGATGCAGCCGGGAGACGAGATGAAGCTACGAGCTTGAGCGAGGGAGCGAGCAGGGGAGAGGCAGCGGAGATGTAGAGGCCGGGCAAGCAAGGTTTCGCACGGAGTGGTGAGGGGCTGAGGGGTGAGGGGCAAGGAGAGAGTGTCGTCAAGTGTCAAGTAGATGTCTGATGGGGAGAGGTGTCGCGAGGAGATGTAGAGTGGAGAGAAAGAGACGAGGTGAGAGCGAGGTGGCAGAGGGGGATATAAGAGCGAAAAAGAGATCTCTCGTCATCTGGTCGACTTCAGCGGCTCCCGGATCGCGGCGCCAGCCCATGTGGTGCTGGCGCGCGGCAAGGGCAGCTGCTCAAACGGACGAGACGGACGTAAGAATAGAGGCCTCAGAGGGCGAGGGACCAGGGCCACGGGGGGGACGGCGGAATGGGATGGAATGGGAGGGGATTGATAGCGAGGGCGGGGGTTCGAGCGTGGTGCGGCGTGTTGATGTTCGAGTAGACGGAGCGAGTCGGAGGAACATCATCACCATCTTCCATATCCGGCAATAGATGAGGGGAGAGAGGGGAGCGTCGCCCTGTATCATGATGCTGATCAGGATGATGGTGATGATGGCGGGCCTGATGATGATGTTGATCCAGCGCTAGTCGACGCTCGGGTCGCGGGGCGCCTAGAGCAGGACTAGAGCAGGAGAGGCGGGAGGTCCGGGCGCAGAGGCACCCGTACGTCGTCGAAACGTGTCGTTGGAGGTGATCAGTACGACTCTATCGGTCAACTGATCAGCAGGCATCAGTACAATGAGAGCGAGAGTGACTTTAGGTGAGCGTCATGGTAACGAGATAGCAAGGTTAGGTGCACAAGTGTCAACGAGCTGTAGAGAATGAAACGTGTGATTTGGGGAAGGATGTCGATCTGACTCGGCCTCGGTACCTCGGTGAGACTAGTCAATGCCGGCGGGGTAAAGGAGGGGGCCAGGAGAAGGGAACGGGAAGGGAGGAACAGAGGCACATCAAAGAAGCGCTCGGGGGCCTCGAGACCGAGGGCGAAGATTGAGGAGTAGTTCGAGTCTAGACGCAAGAGGCAAAGATGGAGCAAGGATGAAACGGCACATGGGGGGGAGGGGGGCAAGCTTGATCAAGGGGGTCAAGGGGATCAAGGGGGTAAGGGGGCAGGGGCGAGGCGTTCCTGTTCCGATCAGTATCAAGTAACAGTATCAGCAACAGAATGAGGGGGATATGCAATACATCCATCCTTGTCTCTATGCGGCCGGGGCCTCGATCAGACCGTGGGCCTTCTTGACGAGCGCCTCAAGTTTCGCAGGCACGGCGCCCGTCACGCTGTCAATGACCTTGCCGTTCTGGTACGCTTTGAACGTGGGCATCGCGCGGATGTCTTGTTCCTTTGCGACGTCCTATCTGGGTTAGCATATATCGTCACAAAGAGGGGAGAGAGATATGAATAGAAGAGGGGGTCGGCTGGTGAGGAGAAGAGGGTGTCATGTGAGGTAGGAAGTGGTCCGACGGGAGATAGGTAGGGGTGGAAACTCGACTCACAGGAACAGCATCCACATCGACCTTGGCAAAGACGACCCCAGCGAATTTGGGCTCGAGCTTTCCAAACACCGGTCCGATGACCTTACAAGGTCCACACCATGTGGCCCAGTAATCCACAACGACAGGCTCGGAGCCATTGATCTATCACCGATCAGCACCCTTGCAGCACTGCACAAGTGAAGTACTTACGAGAGCATGGAACTCGTCGATGGATTCGATAGTCTTGACCATTCTGCTAGATCTTAGGTGGTTAGGTAAGAAGGAGTTGACTGGCGGTTCAGCGATTGGGTCTTTCTTGCTTTCGATTGAACGAGTCGCAAGGCAAGTAATCTGTAGATTTGTAGATGTTGAGAACGACCTCGCTCGTCGCTCAACAACGCTTTTATACCCCGCCTGCCTCTGCCTTCGACTGGGAGCTGGCTGACTCACGCTTTCGGTGTTTGTATATGCAGTCGCGAGAATACGCTGGAGGAAACAAGAGATCCACAAACGAAGGCTTATCAATCACCTTTCATCACCCATCGTCACGTCACGTCACCTCTCACACTGCCACTTTACACTTTTCCCACTTGGCATTTATCTCGGCCGTTTCGGCCGGTCCGCCGGCACACCTCGTGGCACAGTCACCATGATCGCTGCAGCTCATGCATCATCATCATGCACAGTTAACCCATCTTTCTATCTCGCAAATATCTCCTTTCCTGATACTCATGCACGTGTCCCACCTCCCTCTACAGCTCTACAGCTTCGGGGGAGCAGGCTGGAAAGTCGCACCCTTCTCAATGCTGGGTCCGAGCTCCTTGACGGCCGCGGACAACAAGCCCTTTTCGTAGTCGTCGAGGTTGCCAAGAGGCAGAACCTTCTCGATACCGGATGGCTGCGAGTCAGCCAGCCACTCTCACCCATGCTATCGACTCACTCCGAGCTCCACGTTGACCGAAAAGTAGTCGAGCTCAGCACCAATCTCCTTCTGGATGGCCTGGCCCTCGGAGCTGCCGCCAAGGTAGATGTAAGACTGGACAACCTTGCCCTTCTTGCCACCGAAAGCGGCTTCCAAGACGAAGGTCGCAAACTCGGCACCGGCTGTTGGTCAGCAACGCTACCAGCAGCGCGCACACCACTCACCCTGAGCCATCGAGAGGGTGGCAGACCCAGCACCATCTAGACATTAGCCCACGCAGCTGCCAGGATTGAGGTGGCTTACCCTTGGCCTTGACCACCTCGTCACCGCCGAACTGGATACGGTTGACAAGAGCGTCCCGCTTCTCCTTGTCGGCGAGGATCTCAGAGGGCTGTCCATAAGCTGATGACTGGTGGATTGTAACCAGCTCACAATGGCCGGCTTGCTCTGGCTCAGGACCGGCAGGATGGTCACACCGGCGTGACCACCGATGACCGGGATGCTGTACTTGGACGCCTCAGTCGGCTTGCCGACAACACCGGCGACAAAGGTCGAGGCGCGGACAATGTCGAGGTGGGTGACACCGAACAGCCTGTTCATGTCAGCTGGAGATCCAAGCACAACCTGAAGGAGGGGGCGCACTTCTTGGGATCGAACACACCGGCCTTCTTGAGGACCTCGGCAAAGACGGGGACGGTCGAGTTGACCGGGTTGGAGATGACGAGGATGAACGCCTTCGGGCAGGCGTTGGCGATGGACTGGGCGAGAGTCGCGCAAATACCAGCGTTGATCTGGTGGTCAGACACGTGCGAGACAAAGGGATGAACGGGACTCACTTTCTACGTATATAAGGCAGGTATAGCAGTGAATGTATAAGAGAGGAAGCACAGATCAGTACCAGCTCGATGCGTCGCTGGGAGAACTCACGAAGAGGTCGTCGCGGGTCATGCCGGGCTTGCGGGGGACACCGGCGGGGATGATGACAATGTCGGCATCCTTCAAGGCCCTCTCGGCGCCATTGTCAGGCGGCAGGAATCCGGTGACCTGGGCAGGCGAGGCGATGTGCGAGAGGTCGGCAGCGACCTAGAAGTGAGCACTGGTACTTCACCTCGTCGGTGCGGGCGGTAGGTGGCTGGGGCGGAAGGGTTGACAAAGGGTGGAATGGGAAGGAGGGAAGGACTTACGCCGAGTGCGTTGACTACATCGTAGAGGGAGAGCTCAGTGATGAGGGGGTTGAGCTTGAGCAGCAGGGAGAGAGGCTGGCCGATCCCACCTAGACGCCGAGTCAGCTCTTTCTGGGGCTATTGGGGGATGGGGGTCGCGCTCGGACTAACCGGCAGCACCACAGACGACGGCCTTGACCATTTTCTACGCGTGAGCAGTAGCACTGCATGCAGTGAGTGACGGGACGTACGATGATGATGATGTATGCTTTGAGAGTGTAAGAGATGTAGAGACAAGGTCTACGCAGACGTCGATGTTACTTTGTATGGCGTGTTGCGTGGAATGGGTCGCCGGCTAATTGGGTGAGAGAGGGCGAGAGAGCGTGGGATGTGGGGGCGAATATCGGGGCACCGGTTATACGGCTACACTAGGTACGATCGGGCGGCGCTCACCGCTGATTAGACGAGAGTTGGTAAAATTCAGTTTGCTGCTGCTTGCTGCTGCTGCTGCTAGTGACGACATTAAGCCAACCAACCGCAAGACCAGGCAATATGGACACGTACCAGACTCCCCTCGCCTCGTGAGTCGACACCAAAAGCAGTTGCATCTGGCACGACAAGCTGATCTCCAGGCGCTATGCGTCCAAGGAAATGTCAAAGCTGTTCTCCAATGCCGTTCGTCCTCTTCCCCTTTGGCCCGCGCTGCCAGCTAAATGAGCAGACCCGATTTGGCACCTGGAGACAGCTCTGGCTCAACCTCGCCATCGCCGAGAAAGAGCTCGGCCTGCCCATCTCCGACACGGCTATTGAGCAGATGAAATCTCACCTCGAGCTGGACGAGCACCAGATGCGCATCGCCGTGGAAGAGGAGAAGAAGCGGAGGCGTGCGTTGGGCCTACAGAGAGATCCCACGGAGTGAGGAAAGCTGATGGGTAGACGATGTGATGGCTCACGTGCACACCTTTGGTGTGGTCGCACCCGAAGCAGCCGGCATCATCCAGTACGATCTCCGCAGCTAGGCTTATCGTGTAGAAGCTGATCGCAGTCTCGGCGCCACCTCCTGCTACGTGACTGAGTGAGCTCGCTCAAACACTGTCGTCGAGACTGGTCGAGCTAATCCTAAGTAACGCCGACCTCATCTTCCTCCGCCAAGGCCTATCCCTCCTCCTGCCCAAACTCGCCATCGTCATCTCCCGCCTCTCCGCCTTTGCCGAGAAATACCGCGATCTTCCAACACTGGGATTCACGCACTTCCAGCCGGCACAACTGACGACCGTCGGTAAGCGCGCCACACTCTGGATTCAAGAGCTGCTGTGGGATCTGCGCAACCTCGAGCGAGCGAGGGACGACCTGGGTTTCCGCGGTGTCAAGGGTACGACCGGAACGCAGGCGAGCTTCCTCGCTCTCTTCGATGGGGACCATGCCAAGGTGCGTCAAACACATGCCGACTCAGAGTACCTCCTTGGGTAATGTGCTGAGATCAGGTCGAAGCGCTCGACAAGCGCGTGACTGAGTTGTTCGGCTTTCCCTACGCCTACCCCGTCACTGGCCAGACCTACTCGCGTAAAATCGACATTGACGTACTGGGCCCTCTGAGCAGTTTCGGCGCAACGGTGCACAAGATCTGCACCGATATCCGTCTGTTGGCAAACCTCAAAGAGCTAGAGGAGCCATTCGAGAAGGACCAGATCGGGTCGTCGGCCATGGCCTACAAGGTGAATTTCCCGTACAACTCGCCAATCATTTCTTTTTGCTGACCCCAGCGCAACCCCATGCGATGCGAGCGAGCATGTTCCCTCTCCCGCCACCTCATGGCAATCTACCAAAACACCCTGATGACTTCCTCGGTCCAATGGCTCGAACGTACCCTCGACGACTCTGCCAACCGCCGCGTCACGCTCCCCGAAGCGTTCCTCACGGCCGACATCCTCCTCACGACACTGCAAAACATCTCCGAAGGTCTGGTTGTCTACCCGCGCGTCATCGCCCGACGCATCGGCCAAGAGCTGCCGTTCATGGCTACCGAAAACATCATCATGGCTATGGTCAAAGCTGGTGGGGATCGACAAGAGTGTCATGAGAAGATCCGGGTGCTGTCGCACCAGGCGGGGGCGGTCGTCAAGGAGCAAGGAGGCGAGAATGACTTGATCGACCGTGTCAAGGCGGACGAGTATTTCAAGCCGATCTGGAGTCAGCTGGATGAGCTCCTTGAGCCCAGTACATTTGTCGGACGTGCGCCCGAGCAGGTCGATGGGTTTGTCCGCGACTGGGTCACGCCCGCGCTCAGCAAGTACAAGGACGACCTCAAGGACGTCAAGACGGCCGAGCTCAGTGTCTAATTCAATTGCTGTCCATCTTTCCGGTGTATGACGTATGCATATAGACATCCTAGCTCTGCTCAGAGTACACTTTGACAGTCTTGTCCGCTCCACCGGTGATCAGTCTCGTGCCAGTCTTGTCAAACGCCGAGCAGAACACGCCAGCCTCGGCGTCGAGCGAACCAGGTTGAGGGATATCTTTGAGATGCTGGAATGGCAGGCCAGTAGCATAGTCCCACATGGTCAAAGTACCGTTGTCGGCTATCTCATCAGCACCAAAGCACCTGCTTCGAAAGGGTTTACTCACCGCCCGAGAACATCACGCCCTCCTGGTTGACCGACAGCGTGTTGATGATCGCCTCGTGTCCCACAAAGTTGTGCACGAACGTGCCTTCTGGGCACTTCCACTTTTTGATGTTGTTCCCGCCAGCCGAGGCGGACGCGAAAGAGTATTCGGTCGGGTGGATCGCCAATGCCCGTACCGACTTTTTGTGATGCGTCAAGGTCGTCATGCACTTGCCAGCGGCAAGGTCCCAAAGGCTATATCTCAGCTTAGTGCTCGCTAGTTGAAAGCTGTACCCACCGGACCGTGCTGTCCATGCTGCCCGAGATGATCTGCGGGTCCGAGTCCTGAGTCTTGACGTCTGCCACTGTGCTCTGATGCCCGGTCAAGGTGAAGATGTTCGCCCGTGTCCGCATGTCCCACACCCGCACGGCGGCATCACGACCTCCCGTGCAGAGAACGTCCAGTGTGGGGTGTACCCTGTATATCAGCTCACCTGCCTGGCCAGCGAGCTGGGCTGTGACGTACGACAAGGTGTAAACGCCGGAGAAATGGCCGTGATAATGTCGAATGACCTTGTTCACTTCGAGATCCCAACATTTCACCATCTACACAGTGAGCTAAACCACGCGAGAGAACTGTAGCTCACCTTGTCCTCGGCACACGAGAACAGATACGGGTGCCGGTCGGACACTGCCAATCCTCGAATGGTCGAGATATGGCCGGTCAAAGACAGCTTGAGCTCGCCAGAGGCCAAGTCCCAAATCTTGATCACTCGGTCTCCTGCGCCCGTCGCAAACCACTGATTTCCCGGGTCGACCGTGATGGCCCGCACCCAGCCCATATGCCCAGAAACGACCCGGGTGAGTTTCCCTGGACGTTAGTGAGCGCTCTCAATCTCCTGCCTGCGACGTACATTGAGGATGATACTCTGGCTTGACCTCTCTCGCCTCTTTCTTCCGCATGAGCGCCTGGGACAATCTCGATGCCGCCTGGCCTCCCTCGGCGGCAAAGCCTTGCTGATGCCGATACTTGACCAGACTCCGAGGTACAGCTTCTGCTGAAGACGTGCCATTTCTTATCCGTCAGCTCGATCCCCCGGGAGTTACGGAACAGCTGACGTTGAAGCCGAAGGAGCGTCTGGTCCACCTATCAATTTCACCCCCTGTCCAGCTCCTCCCACTGTCGGTCCGCCATTCGCCTGTGCAGGGCGTTTCGGTCCCGCCGGCCCAGCCTGCTGGCTCTGAAGTATCGGAGGTAATGTCTGCACGTCCTTGTACTCGGCCGCCAGCTTAGTGGCGAGCTTGATCTTGTGCGCGCGGGCGAGTCCATCGTCCACCGATGGTACATCGGCAGTATAAATGGCTCTTGTCCGCTTGACAGATCGTTTTACCAGATCGGCCAGGGGCGGTAAGGTTGAGGGAGTCGACGGACCTGCTTCTGCGGGTGGTGTGGCGACTGCTGCCGACATGTTTAACGGAGAGGTTGTAAGAAGAGTGGGTACTGGTCGAAGTTACCAGCTCATCTCGAGCATCTAACTCCCTGCCAGCGACGAATATCCGGCCTGCATCTTTTTTCGCATTTATCCCATGCGACTATGGTACCCTGGTCAGCTCATTTAGAGATGGTGATGAGATCTTTCAACACGATCCATGCACATCACCTTGCGTTCAGACAACGATACCAACACCCCAGCCCTCGCCGCCATGACTGCCTTTATCGTGACGCCGCTCACTGATCACTCCTGACAGGCATTGCTCCTCACCACTCCCTGGATGCCAGGCCCCCCAGGGCAGCCTAGCACCCCTCTAGAAAACGGGGATGCTGACCAATCGTTCCCCCCGGTTGACATGTCGCCGAGCGGGGGTCCAAAGAAGCAAGCAAGAGAACCAAGAGGAAGATCTGGTGGCCTTGACGACCGAGAAAGTGGACAAAGGGAGCTAGGTGCTAGGCTGATCAATCAATCCCACTCCGTGCACTGGGTGAGGGCTAGTCCGTGTTGACACCGATGCGCCGCCCCCCACTACCAACGCTACTTATACTCGCCTCGGGACTGACTGCCCCTGATTTCAGCCTCTTATCGTGCGTCACACCATGTCGTTCAAAGACTTTGAAACCTCCAACCTGTTCTCCGTCAAGGGCAAGGTCATTCAGCCAATGTTGGCAACATGAACACCAGCTGATGTCACCAGGTGGCCCTCGTCACTGGCGGAGGTACAGGCATCGGCAAAGGCATGACCATCGCCCTCGCTCTGAACGGTGCCAAAGTCATCATCACGGGCCGGAGGTTCGAAGTCATCGAAGCCACCGCACTGGAGATCAACAGCGCATGTGCCGTCAACGGGCAGGGCGGCGAGGTGATCGCTATCCAGGGAGATGTGGCGACCAAAGCGGGTGTCGAAAAGCTCTACGAGGCCGTGTCTAAGGTTGTGGACAAAGTGCGGTACCTCTCACTTTTGCTATCTTCTGCTGACCGAGCGCAGGTGGATCTGCTCGTCAACAATGCTGGCTTTTCGTCCAACTGGAAAGTCGACGGCGACCTGGTAGGTGCCTTCTGACTGTTTGCTCTTGTCGCTGAGCGCAGGACGACCCCGCCCAGGCGCCGGCAAAACTATGGTCCATCGACGAGTACCTTTCTTATTCATCAGTGAATAGTGGAGGGCCTGACGCGCAGTGTCGACTTTGCCAACATGACCGCCGTGCACGTCAGCGGGCCGTACTTTATGGGCGTCAAATTCATCCCGCTCTTCCAGAAATCCGCCGATCCCGTGATAGTCAATATCACCTCGCTCGGCGCGTTCTTCTTGAACAAGTGGGTTTTGATTTTGAGCTGCATAGCAGCGAACCAGCCACTATGCAGCAGCAGCAGCAACTGGGTTGACAAACGCATGGAGCTGACCATATAGAGAAGTGCTCGAATACTCGTACGCCCAGTCTAAAGCGGCCGGTGAGATTTCATCGCGTGAGAAGTACAAGACAAGGGCTGACGGCAGAACAACACCTCACACGACTCATGGCTTCAGCCCTGAGCCCATTCAAGATCCGCGTCAACGCCGTCGTACCAGGCCTCTTCCCTACGCAGCTCACCACTGGCCTCAAAGACGACTCGGGCGAGTACTGGCCACCACAGCAGAAAGCCATCAAGACGGAGATCCCTCTGAGGTGAATCTCCCTCCCTTCCATTTCGCTAGCCGGGCTCGGTCACTCATCGCAGACGCCCTGGCACGTGGGCAGAGATCGCCGGACCCGTCATGATGATGACCACGCCTGCTGGGGCTTTCCTCAACGGCGCCAGTCTGACCATCGACGGCGGATGGAGCATGGTCAGTCCTCCCCCCCCACCCCTCTCTCATCATAAGCTTGCTGACGATCGACCAGTACGCTTAAGAAGCAACGTTCCCCGAGCGCGTTTGCCGTCTTGGCGTGCACGTGCTTCGCCAAATGTGTAACGAATTGTAGACAGCAGTATGACATGCATCATGTCCGCCATTCTCACACGTCTGCCTTTGCCCGCTGCGCCGCCCACCACTCGGCAAACTTGTTCGCCTCGTCCGTCACATAGCCCGGCCCGTTGAACATTCTCGCGTTGTCCAACATGAGCTCAATGTCCGTGTTGACCTCGTCAACCGAGCTATATTGCCCCTTGTCCAGCTTGGACTTGATTAGTGAGAGGTCACGCGCCTCCTCCGGGGGGATGATCTCGAAGTATTGAGGAATGTTGAGAGCGACTGGGTCAACTACGCAAATCAGCACAACCATATTTCCAAAGACCGCTGACTCACCGGGTTCGCGGAACAAGAGCCCTACAGCTTCTTTGAGACTCCTGCTGAGTATACCCGAAACAACCTTTTTCTCCTCTGGAGTCATGTTGGGGTTGACCGCTTTCGGCCATTCCTGCCAAAAGACCTTCTCGACGAAATCCGCGCAAGCAGTGATAGGACCAGGAGGGTTGAACTGCCAGCAATTCGCCACCACCAGCTCGACATCATACGCGAAAGCGCCCATGGTCGGATATTGCTTGAGCTCCATCTTCTTTGCAATCGTACCAAGATCCATTGGCTCTGAGATCTCCTCCAAGTAGGTGGGACACCCATCAGCGACCGGGTCGACAGGGCGGAGGAAGATGATAGCTTCTGGCAGCTTCTTGAGCGCAGCAAGGACGACTTTGGCTCGTCGTGTCCGGAAAGGCATTGGATTGCTGCTGGTCGGTGGGAGGTTCGGTGGCGGCTTGGCGCGGGTCAGGCTGTACAATGGCGCTGGGGCAGGGGGCGGTGGAGTAAATTTAACATTCGGAACCAAAGGTGCCGCAGCGGTGGGCGGAGTTCGACCGCTACTTGTAGTGCCAGGCGAGCTCTTCGCCGTAACCTTCTCAGGGGATAATCTCGATACTACCTTTGGCTTCTTCGCTTTCGGTTCCTCGGCTTTGGGCATCGCCCAGAAGGTCGGTTTCTTCGGTTGCGATTGCGCGGCTCCGATTGCATCCACCTCTTCTCCCAGAAGATCATCCACCTCATTCGATAAGGCGCTCGGTCGCGGTTTGAAATTGGACGATGCGCCACTGGACGACGCGCTTGCAACAGGTTTCTCGACCTTGACAGGTGGGCTCTCGGCTATTGAAGCCCGCTTCTTGGGCGGCACAGGTGGCGGCGCCATCGGTGGGACGATGGGCGTCTTTGGCGCTTCAGCCGGTTTAGACGGTGCTATCGTGAACTTGATCGGATTACGCCGAACTGACGCAGATGGAATCGCAGTCTGTTCAACGAAGCGGGAGGGTAAAGGCGGGGGCGCGGATGCGCTCGTCGAGACCTTGCTAGCCGCAGATAGCGTGGCTTCAATCTTGGACCATACTGAGGAGCTCAGCACGTAACGTTTCCTCTTATTCGCCAACTCACGTTTATCAAAATAGCTTTCGAAATCCGCTGCAACCTTCCCGATGTGGCTATCGCGCCCATTGTAAGTGTAACAATTGTTGACAATAAGTCGCACATCATCCACGAACTCCTGGCGGCTGGAGTAATGACCATTATCGATCCTCGCGTCGATCGTCATCAGGTCCATTGGGCGTTTGATTACGACCGGGTAGCTGCGAGGTCAGCACTCACTGAGAAAGGTCATGCGAGACGCTTACTCCGGGGCGTTGTCCCTGATTGGGTCGACCGGGTGAAAGAAAATGTAGCTTGCCTGATGACCATTCTAAGAATTAGCATAGTCGGGAGTGTTATATAGCACAACTTGCAAGTTTCAGCAAAGCATTCTGGATGGCCTTGAGATCCGCATCTGGCAAGCCTGTTCGCTGCGATTTCTGAACAGGCTTATCCTTTTTCTTTTTCGGCGGCTGTATAGGAGCAGCAGGGTTCGGGGCGACCGCTCTTGAGAAATAATCTGAGATGAGTCAGCATCACAGCAATACGCGAAAGAACAACGGACCCTCCGATTTGGCATCCTGCGTTTGACCGCCAAGGCTGAGGCGGATCCTGGGCGTGCTGACCGCGGGTGTCTCCACAATCGGTGTATGTATGACAAGCGTTGGGCCTGGCGGGCGTTCCTTGACACTTGTGGCTATGACCTCCGAAAGTTTGAGCAAAGCCAGTCGCATGTTCCGGTCCAGGCCGGCAAATTCGCCCCTGAGCATTAGTTTATGAACGATGAAGACACCATGAGAGCAGAGGCGACTTACACCAAGACTTCCCGGATTTTGCCCTTGATATCATCTCGCGACGCATACTCGTTGCGGATTGCCTCCACCAGAGATCTGTCGGCTTTATCGTTGCTCTGTTCTCTGACGTGATCACCGTTCATCTCGACGATGCCCGACTGGAAGTCGCCCCGAGGCTTGATATCGCCAAGAGCGAGCGACATGACAATGGACTCTGATAGGCTGCGCGCCACATGCCGCCGTACGGTCAAAGACGGATCGGTGCGAATGACCTTGATGAGATAGTCGAACACAGCCACGCTTCTGCCAGGAGGTTTACACAACAGCAAGCAGTCGAACGCCGCGAGGCGGACCCCTTCGTAATTCCCCTCCCTGAGAGTTAGTTCGTCCAGTGACAGAAACGCGGACTGACCTTGTATAACTGAGGAACGTTCGCGAATCGTTGAATCGCCTGCCACCAAGGACGAGTTTTGCGTGTGTCTGGATATCAGCTTTAGCCTCCGCCTGAGGAGTCAGCTCACCAGTAATCCCGCTACAGTGACTGAATTGTGGAAACTCGGAACGAGTCGATCCATGGTCACTGCTCGATCAAGCGCTTGAATGGCTTCCTCAAACATGGCTCGGTCATTCTCGTCTGGCTGCCATGAAGGCAGACTGAAAGCATTCCCAATAGCACTCAGGATCGTAGCTTTGAACATCGAGTCGTCGAACTATGAGTCAGCTGGTTGACGAATCTGGGATGATATCGACCAACCTGGTTTGAGGTGTTATCACTGAATTTCAGAATGTCCAATAACAGCCTTCTCACATCCTTCCAGGTGTTCCGAGTGCCAGGGTCTCGAAGATCCGCCATTGCGGCGACGATGGCCTGAAGGTCAGACAGATCTTGATAAGGCGGGAGAGTTACCTTTTGGACCATGTACTCCGCGAGCGAGCTGAAATCATTTGGCTTGGGCAACAGCTCGTCGGCGCCCTGTCTGGTGCAGAAAAGCGCTTGATAAAGTTTGACAAGTAAGAAATGTCCAATATAGTCGCAGTCGGTCGTATTGAACTGACATGAGCCTTCCGCTGACTGTGAGCGCGAGACCACTCACTCTGAACAACTCTTTGGCGGCCTCCATCCTGACCCGATAAAAGTAGTTCTTCACCAATACGGTTCTTGCAAGCTCATTGGCCACGACTGGAGATTGATAGTTGACCATGTGTTGTATCGCCTGAATTTGCGCAATCACATCCCGATCTCCTTGCAGTTGGGAAATCCAGTACCATGGCTTCTCGGAAAAGTCGAATGATGCAATCCACTCGCATTCAGGGTCGATTCGGATCCACTCGTAACCACCTCCTTCGCCCATCATCGCCTCAACCTCCTCATCCGACCATTCGGACACCTTCCACCGCTCGCGCTCAGCCTCGTCGTCCCAAGGAGGATAAGCGAATACCTCGGCGCGGTCGACATCCCTCAGACGGGCTTCGTCTGCATCGGGCTCAGCGTTGTCCGCCGCGAGGTCTTCTCGTAGATTCCGAAATCGAGCGGCGATATGACCGGATCGCCTGGTTCGCTTGTACTTGGTGTTAAATGGAAGATTGAAGGTCTTCGAGGCAGTCTTGATATCTACTAGATGCTCGAATGGCGCGCCATCGGCCTCGTGAATCCTGACTGCGAGACTGCCGTCGAAGAGCTGAACAGCTCGTTTTTCAGGCTTACCAGTGGACATTGCCGCGGGGTGTGTTTGGTTGACTGTCAGTTCCACAAGGAATTTCTTCCGTATGAAGTTGGTACGAAGGTTGAAGTGAGGACAGCCGCTTCCGTAGACCCATTGATCTTGGAATAGCTGGAGATCGATGCCGGCTACTTTCCGACATGTGCGGAAGAATAGGGATGTCGAGAGCATGTTCCCTGGCAGATCGTCTGAGAAGGCGTTGAGGAAGATCCGGGGTATGACACGTGTTAGCCCGACAGAAGTTCCGGCCTTGACAAGATTGCGGTCCAAGATGTGCAGGACCAGAGGCGCTTTGAGGTTGATGAACGAAACGTCGTGCAACTCCAAGGCTCCCGGAACGCAAAGCGGCCAGTAATCTCCCTGGTCGAGCTTGGCACATTTGTCGATGTCTTTCTTCAGACGATACCGATATTCGTTGTTACCAAGCAAATGGCGCAAGAATAGACCTCGCAAGTACAAAGCCAAGCCGTTGATGAGCCAGGTGTCCGATACAGTCTTTGGGATGATGTTGATGCCGACCCATTGCTGGATGAGGGCGAGTGACAAGACTTCTCTGGTTGTGATGGCCTGATCAATCACCTCGGGCGGGTACAGCAAATCTGACGAAACGATAGCTATTGTCGCCGCCGAACTACATTCCGAGCGAGCGCCGTTGACGAAGACTAACTTGAAGTCCGACAACGGGTATGTACCGAATTCAGAGGTGTAAAAGGACATTGCCCGCGACATGAAGTCGGTAGAGTTGAGCATGAGATCGGTATCCCCGGGGAGACAGAAGCCAAGGATAGGTCGTTGGCCCGGCACGATGGTCTCGACCTCGAAAGGGCCAGCAGCGAACGATACCTGCTGAACGGAGCAAGGATTCGTCTGCAGATAGTGAAAGATAGTCTTATGAGGATTGTTCGGGTGTGTCACCTTCTCATGAGCTCCTCGTCAAAACTTCCGACACACCATCTTACCTGTTCTTGAAGCTCCCCGCTGCTGACAACCATTACAGGAACATCTTCTCCCCCCTCGAGGTAAGAGGGGACAATGAACTCAAATTCCCATGTCGACCTCTCCCAAAGATTATCGACGCACGGCGTCCAAATCCTCGCCGCGTCATAGGCAGTAGGGGAGAGGAACATGTGCGGTACCTGGTGCTCAGCATTGGAAGGGGTAGCTACTATGCCTGCTCACGTTCTCCCGTTCAAAAACGATGCCTTCGGTGATCTTGCCGCCCAAGGTAAGGCTGTAATCCACGCGAATGTCGATAGGCGCCAGCTCTTGGTGCGTGGCCGTCTGGACGATACGGATCCACCCTCCAGTACACGATATGGCCAACTCGCCCTGATCGGCTTCTCCAGTCGCGGCCCATGTCTTCCGCTTGATTTCAGGATGAGAAGTGATATCCACCGGCGGTTCTCTCGTAGGCAAGGGCTGGAACGTATCGCACAGAGCGTAGGTCGCCGGAGTGGGCAACAACGGGTCCTTCTCGGTCGGTGAGGAAAGGGTGACAGCCGAGATATCGAGGAGAGGCGACGCATTGAGGTATATGGTCCTCAGAGCGACATGAGTGGGTCGAATGGTCAGATATGCGGTACCCTGCGGGTCAGCTAACAAGCGATGGAAGAGGATCAGCTCACTCGGAGGGCACCCGAGAAGTCGATGTCCAGGACAACCTTTTGATGGATGCTGTTGGGTCAGCGCCCACGCTTTCTGATATCAGGCAGCTCAGGCAGCTCACAGGTGGAATCCCCTATTAGGGGCGAACGGCTCCTCTGACATGGCACCGAACCCGTTCGCCCGCGCAGAAGAAGCAAGTAAGGAAGACCTCATGTCGTTGCGGACATGCTTCACGTTACTCGACGGTGGCCAATCCGGCGGTGATCGCCGACTTCCGACTGGCCGCCAGCCAAAGAGCAAGGTTGCAACTGATTCTCTGGCTGTGTATACATGCATGCTAGTGTCACAATGACCTATATAAAGTCGGCTGCCGCCTTCCGTTTCAAGCCCCCTGCAACCCCCTCTCCATCGCGTGACGGCGAAGTGTAACGATATCTGCTCTGCAAAGCTCTCCTTTCAACCTGCTCATTAGCTTCTTGGCCACATATCATGCAGAAAGACTGACCGGCGACGCCTCGGCGTCTGGCCACATGACACCGTCTTTCGGCGGTTGTACCTTCGCTCCGCCGGTCGCGGATGCCGGCGCTGGCGAGACACCGAGTGATGGTTTGCTCTCAGCAACGAATGAAGGCGGAGGTCGTATGGGAGGGGCAGGAGATGGCGAGGCGAAGCCAGCGGCTCCTGGAGGGGTGGCACCAGGAGGCAAGGGCGAAGCTGAGGGGTTGAAGACAGGCGGCCGTGTGGCGGGGAAAGGCGGCATGAAGCCAGGAGGCCTGTTCGTCAGACTATGGTCAGTCATTTTAGCTATCACTCACGGAGGAAAACCGGGCATGCCTTGTACAGGCAGTGTCGGTGGAGGCATTCCGGGTGGTAATCTAGAGGATGAGAAAGTCTCAGAGACAAGAACAATCATAACTCACGACATGGGAAAGGGTATCGGTGCCCCGTTCGGCGGCATGGGCATTGGCGGCATGCCAGGTGGAAGAGCTCCGGGACCTCCCTTCTTGTTTCGCGAAGCCATCAGAATCTTGTGCTGTGCCAGTGCCGCCATCAAGTCGGCTTCCGGGATCACATTGTACGATATCCGAGGTCGCTTGGCCGCTGCCACGGCTGCCAAGGCGGCGGTACCGAACTCTGCTTCCTTCCTTGCCTTCCATTCTGCCTGCGCATTTGCTGGCACACCCTCCATCCCAAAAATCTCGATATCGTAGCCGTCTCTCCCTGGAAGTGTATTGGTGAGTCTGCGGGGTCAGCTTTGATCGCAAGCGACGAGATCAGCAGCTTACGGTTCCGGCTCGCATTTGTGCACCTGTTGCGAGTGGACCATGAGACCTCCGGCAGTATTGAGCTTTCGCGGACACATGGTGCACTTGAAGTGCTTCGACTTTTGATGTTGCAGCAAGACTACTCGTCAGCTTCTGACCTTGGCATCCTCCCTACTGCCTGTGTGGTACAACTCCTTGACTCAGATGAATCAGCCGGGACATACCTTTCTCATCTTCAAACTCTCGCTCGCAATACCAGCACCACGGCTTGAGCACCTACGTGTCAGCCGCTCTGTTGACTGAGGCCTGCCATCCACTCACGAATACTTGAGTGCGCTTCTTCTTGCCCATTTTGAACGCCGTTGTCGATTGTCAAGATGTCATTCACCTCGAATTCTACGCTCAATGGTCATCTTGGACTGGACAGTTGCCGGGCGAATATCCCGGGAGTAATTCCCCTATTTTCTCCCGAAATGTCGAGGACGACAGTGAGGACCGATTCAAGGATAGCAACGAATACTATTTGATTTCGTCTAGCAAGATGGAATCGTCAGCACGGCATGCCCTGCGGCTCGCTCTTGGACTCCGACAGGCCTCTCGTCCACTGCACACGAGCGCAGTACGACAATCGCATATCGGCTCTTTGCCTATACCCATCCCACCTTCAGTGACTGTCACCCTTCCCTCTTCGTCCATCTCGCCATCCCTGCCGCTCGCCTCGCCTTCAGCACAGCGCTTCATTACCATATCCGGGCCTCTAGGCTCGCAAACTGTACCTGTAACACCGCCGATCATCCTCTCCAACCCATCTGCCTCGGCCTCGTCCAGCACACAACCGACGCTATCACTGACCATTCACGATGCGACCAACAAGAAGCAGCGGTCGCTCTGGGGCTTGACGCGCTCGCTCATCCACAATGCCATCAAGGGTGTATCTGAAGGATACTCGCTAGAGCTACGACTGGTCGGTGTGGGTTATCGAGCGGCAGTCGAGCCGATCCCGCCTGTCTTCCTCGCGCTTCAAGCTCAAATGCCCCGTGTCGCCCGGCCAGCCAAGCCTGGCGCACCGCCATACGTCTTGCCGCCTTTGCCGAAAGATCGACTGAACCTCAAACTTGGGTATGCCCACCCGGTGTTGGTGGATATTCCGGCAGGCATCACCGTCGAGACGCCTCAGCCGACAAAGGTGGTTTTGAAAGGGACCGACAAGCAAAAGTTGGGGCTATTCGCGGCGAAGATCAGGCGATGGAGGAAGCCGGAGCCGTATAGAGGAAAGGTGAGCGTCATCACCGCAATCACAAGACGCTGCGAGAGGTGTGAAGAAGCATTGGCTGACAAGACAGGGTATTTTTGTTGGCGACGAGACTATCAAGCTCAAGGAGATCAAGAAGAAGTAGTCTTTCTCGGGCCGGTACCCCTGACGAGCATATGCATGGTGGCACCTCGGTGCTGATACGACTCAATTCTTGTCCTCCAGAAGCCTCTCTGCCCAGCCGGCGAAGAAGTTTTCGCACATCGTTGAATCCTTCTTTCCCCGCTCGTCACATCCAAGCAGGCCTTGCCAGAGCGGCACAACCCCACCATCCTCTTCCCCTACCACCTGTCCCGTCTCGCGCAGCACAATGTCGGTATGGCCGCTCGTGCGATGAACGTATGCTAGTGCCTCGTGTGTCGGCGCTGGCGGGAAGTAAACCGCGTCTACTTGTTCCGATCTTTCTGTCAGCTTCTCTGCCTATCGACAGTCCGTTGCACACACTCTGGAAGGTACAGCTCTGGCAGCCTGTTTGGTGCCGAGTCGGGAGATGCTGTGCCCCGTCCCGCCAGCTCGGCCTCCATCTGCCACGCAGCCATCTGAGCACCTGAGAAGCTCATTTTCAGCCAATGCCATCAGTGTGCCAGGTGCACTGACCTGTTTGAGGCGCATGCGGTATAGACGGCACGACGTGCTACAGCTAACATTTCCACGCCGTCTGCAAGTTCGAGCGCAGTTTTGCTCCATCGCTTCGACACACCGGCGGGGAAATCAGAAGGGTCCTTCGTCCGTATACGATCGCCTAGTCTGGGCTTCGACGTATTGCCGGATTGCCGTTCGATGAAAGCTTGCCAATCTTGACGCACGTTCGCTTTCTTTAGGCCTTCGGGAGTGAGGGGTAGATCTACCAGTTGTGGAGAAGTCGTTATGAGCTCGCCTGTCTCGCCGAGAATCAAAGAGCCAGAAATTGAATGTGCACCAGCGTTGAGATCGCCATCTGGCACAGAGACCCGCGTACAGGTTACGACCCGCCACAGATCCGGCGAGATCTGGTGTACATTCGTGACCTTTGGCCATGATGTGAGGTCCGAGCCCAAGACCACCAGGTCGGGTCCTTCCGACGTCCGACTCTCACCGGAGCCAAACTGCATGTTGGTGTGCAAGCGGGCGATCCAGAAGCGTGTGGCGATCAAGAAGCCTTCGGGACTTGTCTTGCTGTACAAATCGGAATCGAAGCCGTTGAAAGCAAGAGATGACAGTCCTGGTCGATTGTCTAAAGTTTGTGACGAAGGGCGGGATGCAATCAGTTGCTCGAAGATGTCATTAAGAAAGTGGGTCTTCATGTACGCCATTCGGTCGGCGAGCGTATCGAGCTTGATTGAGGCACTCCGTTGACTTGCTGCACTTGAGGCTGACTTCTGTATCAGGGGGGTTGTGATGATGCGAGGCGGCGGGACGAATCGGGCTCGGAAGATGTGTATAGCTTCAGTAGGCCTCCTTGCAGTGGTTTGAGATGCGGTAGGGGTTGTCTTGACCTTGTTCTGGGTGACTGGTGAGCGTGCAGTAGGCACAGGAATCACGGTTGCGGCTGCTTTGCTCTTCGTGGTCGAAGTCTTCGGAGGCTCAAGGCTTGGGGCAGGTAGGGACGGGGCGACACTCGCGGTCCTTAAGCGCAGATCAGTCACCTGTTGGGCTTGTTTTGTGACGGGTACAGTATGCGAAGGAGCCGGGAACGTGCTTGGTGCTGCTGTGCTTTTCGGCACAACCACTGTCTTTCTTTTCTTCGCTTGAGGCTTCTCTTCGGCTCTCCGAGTAGCTCCTGGTCGTTCGGACGCGATCGCAGGGTCATCAGACGAGGGCAGTATCGTTGAAGGGGGGGACTGCGTATCTTGACTCGCTTGTGGATCCGGAGCGCCCGTTCCAGCCAGTAAGCGCCTGATCAGATCCGCCTTTGATAGCTTGGAATAGCCGGCGATCTGCAGCTGCACCTGATCAGCCGTTGAGCTCATGCGACGTCCCTGTAGCTCACCTCCTTGCATCGTTTCTTGAGCTCCGGGAGTTTGAGTTTCTCAAGCTCTGCTTGCGTTGTCATCTTGTCGCACTGTTCTGCGTCGCAGACAAGACGCAAGAGTAAGCGTATATGTTACTCCATTTGCCACCCACTGCGCTCGGTCCTCCCCGGAGAAAATGCAAAATCAATGAATATTTCTCGACGCGTCTGGCTTTAGGACACCGAGGAGAGCTCGTCGTCGTTCTCAACAGCTTGCATGATGCGATGACCCCAACGAGCTACGCCGAGCGTCGGCGCGAACTTCGCGAGCATCTCGGCTCAGCTCCCACAAGTCACACGAAAAGCGCTTTTCAGGTCGCAGGACGGATAGACGGGTCCGAGTCTGCCCGCAAAGATGCTCAACTGGACGAGCTCCTCTTGCAGAGTTGGATTAGTCGCAAAGATGAGAGATCACCAGCCAGCGACTGTCAGTCCCGTTCACTCGATCGTGTCAAACGAGGATGGGCCTCAACCTGTGACTCACGCCCAGCACTGGATGAGATAAACCGATTGCGCCTGCAAAGCAGCGATTTCTCGATTATTGGCCGAGCAGGAGATGGCCAATTTGGGACGGTGAGTAAATTGGACGTTTCAACTGATCTTGCTGATCTTCTAGGTCGATGCTGTTAGGTGCTCAACCAACGGCGGCGTGTATGCCATCAAGACGATCTCGAAGATTGCCGCAATTCGAGCTGGACCGGTATGCCAAGTCACGTAAAGTTGATTGGTTCTGACGGCCAGCAATTGGGCTTGACGTACGAACGGCATCTTCATATTTTAGCCACGATACAAAACAGCCAAGGTCAAGCAGTCCCGGCTCCACGACTGATCGCTGCATTTCAGGATGAAGAATCTCTTCAAGCCGTTCTCGACTATGCGCCATGCGGAACCCTATGGGACAGGCTGTGTGGGAGCCCTGGAGATATGTCAGCCAACGGGTCGATGAGTGACATGGAGACGATACGACCGATGCCTATCGAAGAGCTGCGGTGGTGTGCACTGCAAATGGTCCAAGCGATTGCGTGGGTCCACTCGGCGGGCTTTGCGCATCGGTGAGTGATCAGCCAGATGGAAGCTACCGCTAATGCTACAGAGATGTCAAGCCGCACAACTTTCTCATCACAACGCCGTATCGGATCCTTCTCACAGATTTTGGGTCCGCCTGCCCTCTTCTGTCTACTTCGTATCCCCGCTTGAGGACTCGACCCGGCGCGATACACAAAGACCACTGCGCTTTGGCTGCAGGGACTCCAGATTATGTCTCACCCGAAGTGTTGCAGATGGCGGAAGATGCCGCATTCGCGGCATGTATGGAAAATGAAAACGACCCTGACAAGACTGTCAAGCCCACAGATGATCCGCAAAACAGTGAAGGGTACGACTGGGGAGTGGACTGGTGGAGCTTTGGTGCGACTTTGTTCGAGGTGGCGACTGGACAAGCGCCCTTTTGGGCGCGGACGGTGGAGCAGACATACCGCAAGATATCAAATCACGAGGTGGGCAATGGGTTATGGAATGTGATCATCTGGCTAAAGACAGGCTTATCTCCACTTTCCAGCGTCTTTGCCGGCAGACTTGCGCTCTCTGCTGCACAGGTGAGATCTCGCATTGGTGATCTGGGAGCTGATTCGCCAGTCTCCTTAGGCCTGCTGGCGACCGACTGGGCCGTGACGGCGCCGCAGCAGTTTTACAACATCGCTTTTTCGACTCAATTCGCTCTCTGAAGTGCGAATCAAGTGAGCTACCTCATACCTGCACTCACTCCAGCTGATACAGGGAGCGGTACCGGAAGGTCTCTCCGTGCCTCCAATCCGCGAATTGCCAGATCCGAAGGCCAAGCTTGATCTTACGTTGGCGGGAACGGGATCATTTGGGGAGATGACATTCTCGCATTTCTTTCAACAGTCCTCGATCACCACTGCGGACGCCGTTACAGTCATCGATCACGAAGCGACAGGTCAACACCGTCATGGTGATTGGCACCGATGGGTTGGCTGGACGTGGCACCCGCCTTCATCAGTATTCGAAAATCCTCCCGACTTTGATATTCCCATCGTCGCGACTTCACGCCGTGAGACTCCTTCGCATGCTACGCCAATACGCACGGGCAGAGCTACCTTGTATTCCACGCCGGTACCAGGATCTGCCGCCCGGACTCGACCGATATCGGAAAGAAGAGCCTTCGAAGAGATGCTCGAGTGTGTTCAATCGAGCGCCAAGAAGCGCGCATCTCAAAGGCGACCGACCGTTGGACGTCCTCTCTTATCTAGTCAGAACCGAGCCGTCATGCCAACTCCTACACCGGCGACGCGGGTTCAGAGACCCCTTTCACGGCAATCGACAATGCTGCTTGAATCGCCTCCACCGCCGTCGAGGCCGCTCTCGGACGTGACTAATCTCTCCGACCTGGAGGAGTGGCACGCAAGGCTCGAGTCGAGTCTCAAGGTCAGTACCATGGTCATGCTCTGAACCGACTGACGTGAAGGACCTTGATGATCGCTTCAGCCGTCTGTCGGCGAGGTTCAGCTCGCCAAGCTCACCATGATGAAGGCCGCCGGAACGTTTGTTGTACATACCTGTATGCCTGTAGCTTTCTAAATACGGAGAAGGAGTGAACTTCTCTACTATATAATGCCAATATTGCGCCGCCACCCCCATCCACGGCCATAGAACGCGAAAAATGCCCCATCCCGTCTGCTCTGGGAAGCCAAATCGTGTATCGCCTAGTCAGTACCACCGTGGGGGACCAGGTGGGAATCCTGGGTGCTGTGGTTTTTGCGTCCCGGTGGACCTGTTTGCGTCTTCTTGCTGGTCTGGAAAGTTGAGCTGTCCTTCTCGTGCATGCAGAAGACGGCTCGTCCAATATTCTCTGCTTCGCAGACCCACAACAGTGGGCAGAAAGGACAATTATGAAAATCGCCACTCTGTACCTGGATGAGAGTCGCCACCTCTGACCTCCATCCGAATACCTGCCCCTGCCAAAAAGTCAAGCATCGCACCTCCAACGGCCTCTAACATACTCTCTCCATTCTCATCACTTCGTTATCCCAAGATGAGCCGCACCGAACGTCCACCGCTCAACATCCCATCTGGGAACTCGCCCATCTCGCCGGACCCCTCACCCGACAACGTCCGCCCAGACGAAAGACGGACGGGGGATACCGTCAAAGACCTCAAGACGGCCGTATCGGTGAGTCCCTCCTCGTCCCTCCTCCCACAAACCTCCTAGAATCGCCCAGGAAGAGTGTGGAGGAGAGCAGGATAGAGGAGGCACGAAGTGGTACGAAGAGGCTGACAGCCTCACAGCGTATAGACGTCGTGCACGATTTCGAGAATATCGGATCGATACCTTGTGCGCGGACGAGCTTGCTCTACGGGATCGCTGGCGGGAGTGGGGTGGGCGCGGTGAGGTATCTTGGGTCGAGACGGCCCGGGGTGGCTGCGAATTGGGCTATGGCGGGGTTTGTGGTGATTTCGATCATGCAGTGGTATGTCTTACATCACTTCCGACCCATCTTGGCTCCTCCTAACTCGCAGGGAGCTGTGTACCCGTGCTCGAGCAAAAGAGCTTCAACAGATGCGATTGATACAGGAGCGCTTCCCACATCGGCATATCTCCAACCTGAAGAAGAGGGGAGACGACGGCCCGCCAGGCTCTTCGCCAGATCCCAACAACACTACAGTCTCAAGCAACCCATCATAACACAAGCACAAGCATCATAGCATAGCACCACTTCCAGCTCCGAGGAGGCATCCCAAGGAGGCAGCAATCATTTGTAACGATTCATGCACATCTCATCCATCTACCAACACATACGAGAGGGTCGTCAACAGCCGGGTTGGGAGTGCGTCAAGGCGGATGAGGTTTCGCAGGGTTGCAAGGGTGTGGATGGATCACAGGTCGGCGTCGTCCTAAAAGTGTCAGCACATGGCCCAAGCATGCAGATCCTGCGCAAGATGGTAGCGCTCACCTCATCGGGAAGAGGGGCGGCGGCAGCGGCGGCAAAGTCTTGTTCGATCTTCGCACGGGTGGCGTCGTCGATGACGACCTCCGGAGGGAGAAGGGCAGGGGCGGCGACGAACTCGAGGGTAGGGTTGCCAACGAGCTTCCTCGCGAGCCACAGGAACGGCTTCTCGAAGTTGTACTGTGGGTCAGACCTGACAGCGATGAGATAAGTCCTGGGCGTACGTTGGACTTTGCCGAGATCTCAAAGTATTGCAAGTTCTCTGATGATCAGCGAATGTATGGGGTCCGTGCACATCAGACGCACTCTTGCGGTGGAAGGTGACGTTGCCGGTCTTGACTTTGCGCTCCTACAACATCAGCTTGCACCATGCAGCGGAAGATGGTAGCTGACTTTTACGTCGACCTTGTTACCGCACAGAACGATGGGGATGTTCTCGCAGACACGCTCCAAGTCACGGTGCCAGTTCGGCACGTTCTTGTAGGTGATACGCGAGGTCACGTCGAACATGATGATACCACATTGACCCTGGATGTAGTATCCGTCTCGGAGACCACCAAACTTCTCCTGGCCGGCTGTGTCCCAGACGTTGAAGCAGATGGTACCGAAGTTGGTGTGGAAGGTGAGGGGGTGGACCTCGACACCGAGGGTGGCTTGACGTCAGATCCGCGTGCGGCGTTGATGGTGGCACAGCCAGACATACCAATGTACTTCTTCTCGAATTCACCTGTGAATCAGCGTCATTCCATAGGAAGTACTACGCGGTGGCGTACCAGTCAAGTGACGCTTGACAAAGGTGGTCTGCGCGCTGTCAGCTCATTCCCGACTGCTACAACGGGCGCAGCTGACCTTGCCTGGTGATGAGAAAGAAAAGGAAGCGTTAGCATCTCGAACCTGTTCTTTGTGTTGTCACTACATACCCTGCGAACAGTCAGCCAGCTCGCGAATGCCCAACGTATGACAGAACTCACGGTACCACCGTCGCCACACAGCACCATCTTGAAGGTCGCGGAAGGCTGCTCGGACATTTTGATTATCGTCTCTAGGTCGTTTTCCGGGTCTGTCGTACGCTGCGAGAAGGAGAGAGACAAGGTATACAAGCCGAGTCTTTGCGAGGTCAAAGTAAAAAAGTGTAGAGAAGAGAAAGTGACGGTGTCTAGCCTGGTGCAGATGAAGGGGCAGCGGTGGCCATCAACCAACGGGTCGAATTTTAATTTCGCGCTTTTCTCGATTTTCTCCCAATTCCAGAAGGCCAAGGGGAGTGGCAAACGACCGACGTCAGAGTGAAGGGAGCGTGTTCAGCATCTGGTCTCGGCGTGTAGAGCATGTCGGCAGCAAGCATGGCAGAGGGGGACGGGCAGGGCCAAGCGTCTACTTCGGCCACTCAGCAGGTCGGAACCACGACTCGTATCAAGCTGGTCGTCCGACGCCTACCCCCGACGCTGCCGGAAGACATCTTCTGGACATCCGTCTCGACCTGGGTCACACCGACATGTCAGTGGAAGCGGTACATCAAAGGCCGAGCTGCAGACGGGTGAGCTCTCGCCATGATACAGTCCCAAATCGCGTGGCTGATCACCAGAGCGGAGCGAGCTCGCTTCTCACGGGCGTACTGCTCGTTGATGCCTGACGAAGCGACCGCATTTCGCACCTCCTTCCACGGACACGTGTTTCGATCCAAAACGGGTCAGCCACTCTTTCTTCTTATGCATATAGAAAGACCTGATGAATAGGGGACGAGTTCCAAGCGCTAGTTGAGCCTGCTCCACTGCAGAAGATCCCAACAAAAGGCAAGAAACGGCCGGACAAGCACCTGGGCACGATAGACGATGGCGAGTTCTCTCGCTACTGCCACTTTGAGCTGGACTGACGTGCAGATCCCGACTACAAGCATTTCCTCGAGCACGGCACTTTGGTTCCAAAGCCCCAAGCTGCTCCAGTCGCACCTGCCCCCTCTGTCCCGCTCACAGCGGAAGGCTCTACGCCTATCATCGAAGCGATAAGGGAGAAGAAAGAAGCGAAAAAGGCCGCAAAGAAAGCAGCGTCAGCTGCGTCCATCGCGTCCGAGCCTGCTGGACAACGAGCAGAAGGACAAGGAGTCAAGGGGGACAAACCGCCGAAAGGGCCGAAAGGGCCAAAAGCACCCAAACAACCGAAACAGCCCAAGCAGCCTAAAAACAAACCGCCTTCTGGCGGGATTAGCCTTGCCCCTCGACCCGAAGGCACTGGAGCGTCGAATGACGCGCGCAAGCAGGCGGCACTGGCGAGTGTATCGGCAGCTACGGCGGCACGGCAGACCGGTGTCGATACTGGTCCAACGCTTATCGCTGGTAGAGGCAGGGAAACGACGGTCGCTCCTCCAGCTGCTGCAGTGCCTTCGGCTTCTGGCGGGGTTGGCGGCGGTGCCGAGGCGGCTGGAGGGCCTGGAGGCAAGAAGAAGGGTGGTGGGAAGAAGAAAGGTCCCGGCGCCGCATCCACATCGCCATCGAGGGCCGCGCCGGCTGGAGCCGCTTCAGCTGCCGCCCCAGATCCGCAAGGAGATGCGGGTCGAGGACGAAGGCGAGGCGGCGCCAGTGGCAGAGGAGGGGGTGCCGAACGAGGCCGTTCAGCACACGGAGCCGTCGTTCAGATACTGCAGCAGAATTCTGAAGCATCCCGTGGTGGACCTCCCGGTTCTCGCGGTCGAGGAAGAGGCAGAGGTGGTGCGCCCGGAGGACCGACAGTCGATGGCAGACCATCCGCCGCTCGTATCGACGATTGACAATCGAAGATCGAAGTGTTGTACATGCATTTCTCATACGTCTGATCATTTGACGTTCGCACGATGCTCATTCATGCATGGAATGTCTATGATACAGTCCTGACCGATAGTCAGTCTAATTCTTAGGACTAGACGCGCGTTGTTTTTCCGCAAGCGCTGCCATGACTTTGAGATTCTTGAACTCTGTCCGGCCCGTCGCCTTGCACAGCGCGTAGAAACGGGACTTTGGATCTCTAAGCAGTTCGGCGGGCGAGGCAAACTCAGCAATACGCCCTTTGTCCATGACGAGTACCTTGTCGAAATCAATCTGCCATCAGTCTACATCTTCCTCTGCTGGCTATGCGACGCACAATGGTGTGAATCCTATGGGCAATGGTGAGGATGGTCGATTCGCTAAACTCTTCTCGGATCGTCTTGCTGATCAACTCGTCCGTCTCGTAGTCGATCGAAGCTGTAGCCTCGTCCATGAATAGCACCCGGTTCCTCCTCAAGATCGCACGGGCCATACAGATGAGCTGCTTTTCGCCGCTCGAGAAGTTGTCGCCGCCCTCGCTGACGGGGTTGGAAAGATCGCGGAAGACATTCTTGTTCCTCGATTCCTCGTCCTCACCCTGACCCTCGGGCTCATCGCGCAGAAGGTGGACCCGCCTCAGTGCAGCGTAGATATCGGCATCGTCGTATTCGTCAAAGACGTCGAGAGTCGATCGCAGGGTACCAGACAGAATGGTCGGGTCTTGCGGGATAATAGTGACTCGAGTTCGAAGGTCCGTCAAACCGATTTTGGAGATGTCTGTGAATTAGTCAGAGTCTCATTGCAACACACGAAAACGTACCAATGCCGTCAATGGTGATCCTCCCCTCGTGCGCCTCGACAAATCGGAAGAACGAGAGAGCTAGAGTGGATTTGCCACAACCCGTCGAACCCACGATACCGATCTTTTCTCGAGGAGCAACGTCGAACGAGATCCCGTGTAGAACATTGGGGAGATCGGGCTACCGTAAGCGGGACTCGTAGCCTAGGTGCAGACTCACAGCATAGCGTATCACGAGGTTTTCGACGGTGATGGCGCCATATTCTGGCCATGAGGCTGGAGGCCGCTTCTCCGTGAACTCCGCCGCTTCTTGGGACAACTCCGAGTATCTGGCTGTCAGCGTTGTATCACTGGTAGAAAACCTCTGTTCAACGCACTCCTTGATGCGCTCCAACGCAACCATGCTCTGCTCGAGCTGCACAAAGCGTCGGACGACGAAAAGAAGGTCATGCGTGATAGTGTTCGCAAACGCAAGCGCAAATCCCGCCATCGCAGCAGTCGTACCCGGTGCGATCAGGATAGCCACAGCAGTGAGTCCGACGACGAAGGACGAAGTCACGTTGAATCTGGCGGACAACCACCGGTTGACAGTCCAGGTCCAGAAGAAGGCGAGCAGGTTGACATCGGAGAGCTGCAGCATGTGCTTGAGGGCAATGGTGCTGGCCCCGAAGGCTCGAATGACTGCCACACCAGACACGGTCTCGCCGAACAATGAGTATAGAGGCGAGCGGGTGACCGAGTCTAGCCTCCGCATGTCTCGGGAGGTCTGGCCGTAGATCGATCCGACTTGGTAGTAGATGATAGTGACCACTGCGCCGGCAACGATGAATGGCAATCCGCCAACATATGCTATGGAAGCGAAGGTTACTGCCGCACTGAGACCGTACGAGATGCTGCGAACGACTGCAGATTAGCATGATTCCCCGTGTCCTAAAATGCGACATACAATTGTCGGCCATCTTCGAGTCCAGGCCCTCCACATCTTTACCGAAACGGTTGAGCAAACGACCTCGGCTGGTAGTGTCGTGGAAACGCAGCTTCGCGAAAAGCACCGCCTCAAGCATCGCGTTGTGCAAGGTTTTGCTTGCTTTCAATGATCCGTAATATGTCACAGCATATTGGATATTCTTCATGAACACGCCGACGAGGGTAATGGTCGCGTAGCCAAGCACATAGAAGTGAGCGCGTTCGGCAGCGTCGGGCGAGCCGGTCCAGTACCTGCGATTAGTGAGATCCCCGGGATACGTGGAAACACGCACTCGACCCATCCTCGCTCTGCCACTGGGACCACCATGGCCGCAGCGACACCAAAGACGAACAAGCACCACCAGAAAGGGCCTCCCAAAGACGTGAGGTACAGCTTCCAGACTGGCCATGCAATACGGCCAGTAGCCCGCTTCTCATCCTCGATGAGTTTCCTCGGGGCCTTCTGTTTCGTGTCCGAATGAGTCGAGTCTCCTGAAGACACCAAGGTCTCGTCTTCAGGCGCAATGGAGCTTGTCTCGGAGTTTGGCTCCGACATGCCAGCTTGGCTAAGACTGATGATACTCTTGTGGCCAGGTTTGAACTTGTCCTCGAGTGCTTGCTCCTCTTTCTTCTCAACCGTCGGCGATTTGGCATCTTCCTTGTCGAGCTCGCTCATCAGGCCGCAGGCGATGAACTCGTCGCGAGTGCCTGAGAATTTCACATCGCCATTCTCGAGCGCGACAATGTATGCAGCCGCCGGAGCGACGAGAGCCGTATGATGCGACACCATCAAGACGGTGCGGCCAGCGATGATATCGCCATTGAGGCAGTTCGACATGATCGCGTGCGCAGTGTGAGCATCGACGGCGCTGAGCACTGAAATCTTAGCTGAGACGGTGATTACACGAAAGGCGTACCGTCATCCAGATATAAGACCGACGCGCGACTGTAGACAGCTCGAGCAAGGGAGACTCTAGCCTTCTGTCCGCCACTAAGATTGAGACCCTTTTCGCCAATCTCACTACAAGTCAGGACCTGAAGTCACAATGGGGAGAAACGCACGTCTCGTCGCCATCTTCCAGAATCTCCAGATCGGGTAGCAATGAGCAAGCGTCGAGCACCTGCTGGTATCTTGATTCGTTCCACGGAGAAGAGAAGATGATGTTGTCCCTGATCGAAGCATTTTGCAGCCAAGCTTGTTGCGGCACATAGGCAACCATATCCGAGACGATCCAGTCCGAATCAGACACGCTCTCTTGCACGCCAGACATAGCGTTCGGGTGCGATCGCGGGCAGACGATTTGACCAGCGACAAGGTCTGCCTCGCCAAGTAGACCGTTGAGCAGGAGCGACTTCCCGGAGCCTGCTGATGAGCTTTACTCCATCCAAGATTCATGAACATACCAAGACGACCGCAGATAAGGGAGAGTTGCCCCTCTGGGAATCGAAGTGAAAGGTCGGCGAGCGTGAAAGCATGCCTTGGCGTGGCCGGCACTGAGCGAATGGCATTTCCGTTCGATTGTTGTGGCGCAACATCAGAGTCATCCACTGGCCAAGTAAAGGTGGCATTGGTGAGGACAATATCTCCCGCGTCTGGCCTCTCAACAACGGGGGCAACTTCATCTCGGGTGAGATATTTCTCGATTCGCTTGCACGAGACGAATCCTTGTAGCGCCTGGATGAAGGTTTCCGGGAGAGCATTGAGAGCGTACTCGAGTTCGGCGAAGACAGCAATTGCGGTGAAGGCGATGGACGGTGTCAGTCGGTGTCCGCTTACGAGGGTGAAATGCTGCAGAATGAGTTATCTGCCAAACGTGGGACAAAGCAGATCCTCACCAAGAATGAGACGACGGTGACAAGAACTGGCGTCAAAGCCCAGATGCAGTTGAAAGCAACTTCAATCTGGTAGTTTCTTGCCTGCCAGTGAAGCTCTTGCTTTCGGATGTCGGTAATGCGTTTTTCGAAAGATCGCTCCCACGCCATGAATCTGAAAGTCAGCGGTGACCGCCCACGAAAGGGAGTGGACTGACTTGAGCATCCTGATGCCTTGCAAAATCTCATTCATAAGTGAAGTCCGCTGATCTCGCGTTTTCATCAAGTTGTCCTGCGCTCTGACGACGATCTTCGACGCGAGGTGATTAAGGGGAAGACATACTGCAGGTCAGCATGGTCCTACTCCGGTGAAGAATTGTGAGCGCACATAGGACCGTTAGAAGACCCCAAATGGCGGACGTTCCGATTAGGTTGATCAGGAAGAAGGTGGCACTAGGCGATCAGACATATGGCACGGATGTGGATGCCCTGCTCACACAATGATCTCGATGGGAGAGTCGATCAAGCTAAACTCTGAGAGGTGAGGGAAACCCGATTGAACAATGACTTGACGTACCATGGAAGACAAACTCCGTCACCCTGTCAACATCCACTGTGAACAACGTCTGCGATGAGCTTCAATCCATCTCACAGATAGCCGACACGGACCATTATTTGCGATTTGGAATTGACACTTTCGTCCTCCTCGTCATCACCCTCATCGTCGCTGTCATCTTCATCTTTCCCTTTGACCTGCTTCTTGTCCTTGTCCAGCTCCTTCTTGGCTTCTTTGCTCTTCGTGTTGTCGCCACCGGTAGAGGACACATCCTTCTTGACCAGCGTCTTCTTGAACAACATGGCATTGAGCTGCAACTTGATTCGGCCCTCGAGGACGACGGAGGACAGTGACCACAATACTCCTGACGCTAGGTAGATGACAGCGTTCGAGACAAAGAGGCAAAAGGCGAGGAACCAGCCCCAGGTCGGGTGTGAGCGCGATGGATCGTTCTCGAGGTATGTGATGAAGAGCTTGAGGACATAATGCGGTAGATAATAGAACACGGCGGTCACGGCGGCAAGGATGGTTTCTGACGGTCAGCTCCTCGCCAGGAGACGATGTCGTGACATACGGGCTGTAAATGGCGCCGCGTTGATCTTGGCGAGTTGCCACAAAAGGTTATATCCCTCCCAGCTGATGCGACGTCTCTGTGACCCGTATGCCTTGCGCATTTTCTGGTAGTTTGGAAGTGCCCCTGAACAGTCAGAAGGGCTTCGAATATGATGGGCACTCACGCATATCGGCTGTCAGAATGGGCAAGTCCCACACATCCATTGTCTCGGCATAATAACCCTTCCTGACGAGATTGGTGGCGTAGCTGAACAAGAGCCACTCGGGGACTGTACATTGCGCCTCTTCCGAGACGTTGGGCTTAGCTGGGTCAAGCGACTCGTTGAGAGGCGGGACAGCTTCGACTACTTTTTGAGGGTATATGACTTCGAGTGGCATGTGCAGTGGCGGCCCTCGGCGGATGAAGCAGATGATCGCCAGAGGAGGGATATGCAGGATGGGCAAAAGCGATGATAGGACGAACTTTGGGGTCAAAGGCGGTAGTCGAAACACGTCGAGCCTGGTGAACAAAGCAAGAAGGCTCGATGGTTCTGACGGAAGAGGCGTAGAAGGGAGCAGCGCAAGCAACGAGAGGACCAAGAATGCGGCGAAGATGTTGATTGACTGCGATATTGTGGTCGGCCAATGGGTATGTACATCGGTTTGGGAGAGATGCCAGATACCAAGTATAAAGATGACGAGGTGTGCGGGGATGAGCATTGCCGGTATCGCAAGAGCCCTGCTCCGAGCCTCGCCAGCCGAGTCGGCGAGAACTGTCAGGACCAACAAGGCGATATTGCAAGTGAATGGGGGCACGAGAGTGATCAAGAGGGCGAGTTTCCGTCTCCACATGCTCGCCCAGAAACGTGCTCCATCGACAGGGTCACCATCGTGCTCGACGACTGGGTCTACAAGGTCAAATGGGTCCTTCTCTCCTGCCACCTGCCCATCTAGACCTTCGTTGCGAGTGGTGGGAAGAGCAATGGCACCCTTCTTGAGTAGCCGACGTACGGGCGATGCTGGGTGAGAGCTCAGGTAGACGGTGAAGGTGAAAATAGTTGTGGCGGGGATGAGCGCCGTGGCGAGGGTGTGGACGTAGTCGGACATGCTGGCTCTGCGAGACTGGCGTCGTGACCGCACAAGACAACGATTGAGATGAGCTTGCCTTCAGATCGAAGGCTCATATAAGGGTTGAGATGATGGGAACCGTAGGCCAGATTTGAGACGAGAGTCCGGCCGACTCGGTGATCATGGAAGCTGATCCTCGGGTGGGCGTGCACGGTCTAAAAGGACCAATTGTAAGGCTAGTGATCCGCCCGTTGGCTTGTTTTGTAAGTGATTTTCCAGTCGCCTGCTGCCCGTGGATGTGCGACCGGTCCCGGACACGAGTGAGAAAGAGCAAGAAAGGAGTATGAACATAAGATTTCTTCAGTACAAAGACCCATGCGAGTCCACCCAACTCTGGATCGCTCGGATCCGAATGCAACTGAGGCTGATCACGAGACCACGTGACGTCCCTGGGTACAGGGGCTAATCACCCGGGAGTATATCTATCATTGCAGGCCTCTTACGTCATTCCGGATTGGGAGACGCCTCCGTCCCAGTAGCTCAACTGGGGCACCTCTTGCATTCGTCTCTCTACATCATCCATATCTAGCATCTCTTGGCTATCGAGACAGCAGCGAGCCTCATAGATACAGCTCAAACATCCCTCTCTTATCTTGCGTGGTGTCTTAAGATCAAGTAGCATATCATCCAACATGGCGGCAGAAGTTCCCAAAGCCATCCTGTATTCGTGAGCATCAGGCGAAGCTCGCGTGACGGGCGGACGCGTGTCATTCATTCCGCCTCCTGACCCCGCACACCAGACGGGGCAGCTGATGGTCAGATGGCATACCTCGGTCTGGGGTACAGTGCCTCTGCTGTGTCTGCATGAGAAGGGATACTCCGAGGATGAGTACGTGACGAGGCAAGTGGATATCAGTGAGTAGCGGGATCGTCGTTCAGAAGATGCGCTGACACTCCAGCCAAGGGAGAGGTACGATACCCCAAATGAGGTGCGAGGAGTAGTCATGCTGACTCGACATAGAACTTCTCTCCGGCTTATCTCAAGTAAGTACTCAAGTGAGAGGGGGTGGTGTGACTGATTAGTAGGATCAACATGAATGGGACCGTTCCTACGCTGGTAGTGCCCATGCTGGAGACCACCACATCAGATGTGGACAGTCGGTACAGGTCTCTCCGAGACTCAATCGTACGTCCCTATCTCCACTTGGACCTTCACCAACTCTCAGACCATCTGTGACTTTCTCGATTCTGCTCGGAACCCAAACACCCACAACACGACATCACACCGGCCAGCCCCGGCCCTTGCACCGGCCACCATTGAGGGTGAGGCCATTCTAGAGACTGTCAGCTTGCTTGTTGACTGCTATAAGGGAAAGCAACTAGCGATCGACTGATCGCACTATGCCACGAGCCATCCGTCGACCCAAACTTCCTCGCCATGGCTTGCCGGAGCAAGGAAGAGCTCAGGGAGAAAGCCAAAGGCACTCAGGGGACCATTGTCAGACAACGCAGGGCAGCTTTGGAGAAGTACATCAAAGAAGCCGAAAAGATTGCACAGGAAGCCAGCGGCGGCGGCTCGAGCACGAACGGGAAAGCCTTGACATATGAGCAAAAGGTTGTCGCGTTCCTCGAGGAGAAGTATTCTTCAAACCAGATTGTCTACGAGGTCTACAGCGAGAACGTCGGACCTGAGGAGGAGAAGGCCTTCTTCGACGCAAGCAGCCGGGGCTGGACTCAAGCCCTGCCAGAGGTGCTGGGCAAGATGGAGAGTATTATCAAAGGCCCGTTCGCCTTAGGCGACCAGGTGGTGGGTTATCCTGCGGACGAACGGTATACAGTCTGACTTCAGTGCCTGGCCGACCTGCACATGATCGCCTGGATCGCTCGTCTGATCGGTATTTCTGGTGGCAAGCTTGAGCCAAACGATTACGAAAAGCTGGAGGCTGCCATAAACGGCAAGATTGGAGAGAAGTTGCGGACGTTCTGGAAGACATGGCTCGAGCGCGAAAGCTTCAAAAAGACGTAAACCCTCTGCTAGGTTAGCCAGTTCTTGGCTGACGTCCAGCATTTCAGCATGGCCCGACCTCGTGTCTGACCTGCCCGCCAGCGAGGTAAACGTTCTTTGAAGTCGTCGATCGAGCCCGCATTCTAATTGTTCAGGAATGATATCTGAATAAGAGGGACAGCCGGTTCGTCATCAACGAGTTGAGGGCCGAGAAGGTGTATACGACCAAAATCATGCATAGTGCTTCATTGTTGGCCCCTCTTACCGCTTCGAGTCGTCAGAGGAAGGATCTCGACCCTGGAATGCCGAGGCGCCTTTGCCCCATCGACCCGCTTTGGGTCCCCAGGTATCCTCGACGCCCCACACATGTTGCGGACGAATGACAGGGGCGTCTTCCCGAGGACCACCTTCGCCCATATTAGCAGGCCGCGAGTATCCCGCCTCGACAGCTAGATCATCGTGGGATTGCTGTAGGCCTGCTTCACCCATCATCCTGCCTGCAAGCCTATTCGGGACAGAGGACTCGGTGCTTGTTGTAGTGGAGCCCTCCCACGTCCTGCCTTCAGGTGTAAGTGGCAGCCAAGCCTCTTTGCGATACGCAGGACTCCGAGTCATCTCCACCAAGCGCGACACGGCGCGTTTCTGTCGTCAGACCTATCCATTTCGAGTAGAGTGGAAGAGGAGGATTTACGTATGCGAACCGCTCATCTTCCCCGGTGAAGATGCTCAGGACGGAAAAGCTCGTGGCGCGTTTCTCGGCTTCTTTGACCATTTTCTCCCTCTGTGTAGTGGAGAGCGGATTATAGATCGAGATGTTGGGCCTGTACGGCGCGTGCAGGGTTTCGGAGAGGGATTCGGCCGTGAGTGGGTCGGAAGTGTCGGTTTCCCCTGCGACGGAAGAGGGAGATGGGTCGAGTGCGTCCGGGAAGAAGAGGTCTTCGGGCGGAGCAGCAGCCCGCACGTATACTTGGCATCGCGCCTCGTCTGGTATTAATCACGAGGATACAATGTTGTCTGGAGGGGCTCACACAGCGCATCGACGAGGTTTATGAATCGCCTCGCTTCGTTCTTCTTCTTGAGCGGGAGCGAAGGGACTTCGTCGATGAAGATTGTGGGATATCGTGCGGACAGAGTGATGTAGTCGGCAGGTCCGAATGTCTTTGTACATCAGCGATGATTCAAGTTGCGAGTGCTGATCGACTTACCGCCTCGCAGAGGTCTTCAAAGGTGAAGCGGCACGCGGTCGGAGTCGACAGCGGTACGCGCAGCCTTCTCGAGTAGACCGACAGCTCAGCAGGCCCCGCTTGACCTTGGCCCACTGCCGCTTCCCACGCTTCATCAAATGAACGATCGGTCAGGTCGTACCAGTTTGCCGAAACACCCGCTTCCCCCAGCGTACGCCAATCTCGTCCGCCATCGAGCTCGTATACCTCGCAACGAGTCTTGAGGGCGTCCAAAAATCCTGCCATACGTTCTTTCTGGACGCCGTGGTGGTACAGATCATCGGGGACCCGGTTCTGCTCTCAGCTATCGGACATTTGACCAGTCTTGCGGACCTACCGAGCAGGAGATGACTACGCCCCCTAGCCGCCAGTACCACGAAAGCACATCCCTCAAGAGAGCAGCAGCAGAAGCGTCGAGCAACTGTAGTTCATCAAAGCTGATTGTGAGCGATAGATCCGACGTCGAGATCAGACACACTAGAGGACATGATACTCCATGATCATATTTCTTGCGACTGGCCGTCAGCTCATTTCTCAAACCACTGGACACGCAGAGCTCACTGGCGAACGGTATCGTCTCTTCTTGTACCTGACCTTCCCCCTCACCCTCATTCTCCCATCGACCTCCAGCGAAAACCGCCTTCCACCCTCTGCGCGCTGCAAGATCCATCCTCTTGCCATGAACCTCAGCATTTAACCCCTGACGCCGACGCTGCATCTCCACAAACACCTGGCGATAGAGCCAGAGGGTGAATGCGTGATAGTGCCACCGCTTCTTGTGCGGCGTGGGGAGTGCGTCGAACAGCATCGACAGCAGGAGAGATTTTCCCGTCCCAGGCGGACCGGTGAGCAGGATTCCCTATGCTCAGCTTGGCCGCTTGACACAGGTGTCCGATACATACTTTCGGTGTGGTCAAGGCAGCGAGCTCTTCTTCTCCGCTGAGAATCCTCACTATCGCCCGCTCTTCCTCTGTCTGGCCGGCTGCGCCTGACACGTCCGCAGACTTGCCCTTCCACCAAGCTTTCGAGCGTGTAAGGGGAAAGTCCGGCAGCCGAGCAAGGAGCTCTATCGGGGGAGAGTAGTCGCTGAGCTCGTCCAGAAGGTGCCGCAGCTAGGTGTCAGCTTGACCCCTACATACCGGGAAGGGATGTGCAGACTGACCCGCATCACACATCGGACTTGCTCTTCGTCCCATTTGAGCCGACCCGTTGCGATATAACCACGATATGTGTCGAGCAGATCGTGGCTGACCGGCAGACCAGTCGTCGCCCCTTCAGTGGTATCCTCGCGCGTCGGAATCCCAGTCGAAGGCTCGACGAGTAGCCGGGAGCTACTGGCGATTGCACGGGCTTGAGCGCGCGGGGCTCGCCAAAGTCTCGTCGGCCCAATAGGCAGGAGTCCGGCAGTCCGAGTGGGTCTCATGTATGCAGCACATCTTGAGCACCCTTCCAGGGGTAACACCCGCGAGACTGGCATCCCCACAGCGGATCGAGCAGGAGTAAGGAGGAAGTGAAGCTGTTCGTCGAGCTATCAGATAAACAGCAGTGTCTGTCGATGCAGCAGGGAGTGTCGATCGGCCGTAGAGGTGTAAAGTGGAGGCGGGGTCCCGGTTACATGTCGATCCGTGCAAGTGTCCAGATGCTAAGTTACCGATGTACCGATCGCATGACGCTATATGTCAGGAGCCGCCAATGACCCAGCCGCCAGACCGGTCGAAAGAAAGACAACCAGGGATGACGATATATAACCCAGTCCAGTCCTTCTTGCTCTTACCTCCTAACACCAATCAACATGTCACTCCTACGCCTCCGAACAACACTACGTCTCACCCCTACGACCCGCGGGCTGAGCAGTACCGCCCTGCGACGCACGTCGGCGGGATACGGTGATCCCCAGGACGAGAAGATCGAGAACAAGACGCCAACCCCTCAAGCGGCCAAACCTTCTTCCGCATCGAAGAGCGGCGCGCAGTCTGCCGACAAGGGCACCACTGACCCGGAGACGGCGCGCGCGGCCAAGGCGAGTGGGAATGCTCCTCGGACCAAGGGCGGTTCGGTGGGTAACGCCGGTGGCGAGGAAGGGAGTGGGGGTAGTCAGGTGGACGCACAGCAGCTGAGAGAGACCAAGAAGGTCGGGGAAGAGCCCAAGCAGACGACCGAAGGTGGTGCAGGTCCCAAGGGAGGATAAACTATCCGCCAGGTGAGCTTCTTCTGATTAGGATGCTTGTCTTCACGGCTGATGCGTAGCTATGCATGTTGACATGAAGGTCATGAATGTAAAACGCGAAAGGTTCGATGCAGTATATGTGACAATGCAGGTCGTGATGGTGATTATGATGTGAATGATGACGGATGCGCACAGTGTATCTCTCGGTCGATGATGAACATTCGGGACTGTTTCTACGACTTCATCGCCTTGATGAAGGCCGCAAAGGTGCGGCGAAAGTCTTTCGCCTGCTGCGTACGCAGATTGTCGATCAGCTCGGTGGCGATCTGCGGTGGGCACTGCAGTTTCGGCAGCAGATCGTTCAGGAGGAAGTCGATCGCTTCTTGACCGCGAGCTTGAAGCGTGTTTCGAAGGAGCATGGCAATGTCGTGTAAGAGCTATGATTCAGTGATCCAGGCTGAAGTTTGATTTCGGACAACTCACAGGCTGGCCCGACTTTGCCACAAACTTGTCATTCGCGGGCACCTCAAAGCACGCCGGAAGCAATCGACCGTAAATGAATGTCTGATATCCGGGCAACGCCTGGGATGCTCGTTGTGTCTTCGGAATCGCGTGCTGGTTCGAGGCCGCCGCCTGGCCATTGGCGACAGCCCGGCTCACCTGGCTAAGAGCGCTCTCAGCAAAGACCGATGGGGCGGCTGCTGCTTCCTCAGAGGTGCCCCACGCGATGACACTCTTGGCAAAGAAGGCGAATGCCAGTCGTTGAGTCTGTTGATCCGAGTAGTCTGACGTCATGCTCAACAATGCTTGAAGCACGTTTTCGAACTCTGGCTTGTTGCGCTCCGTGATGAATACTCCGTCCAGGTTTGCGTTCATGAGGGAGTTTGAAAAGCTGATGAACGTCTCCGACAGTCGTCGGTGGATGACGACCTCGTCTGTTCCGGTGGCGGGCTTGCTCAGGACGGCAAAGATCCGTGAGAGCAAGGGGAGCAGGAGCATGTCCATTGTCTCGAAAGCTTTGTCCTAGCCAGTCAGCTTGTCTGATGGGTCTAGCGTCGACTTACCTTGAGGCGATGCATGAGGAGGTTGAGGAAGGTCATGAAGTCGACCAATTCAGAGGGTTCAAATTCGGTAGCCACCTCGGAGACAAACTGAGGGACTAGTTCGGCGACACTCTGTCCAATGGCAGACACGAGTTGTGAGAATGAGAAGCGGGCCTGCACTTCAGCCGTGCACATTCCCAGGAATGTGATAACTCACGGAATCCCGGACGATGCGTTCCCTCTTCATCGCCCTCAGAGCCTGAAGAAGCACCTGTGTCATCTGCTTGAACGGCTCCTGGTACGGTTGCGGGGTTGGCATTGACGCCATCGTCATCGGGAAGCCTTTGGCGAAATGACCCAGGGCCATCAGGTGATGATGAACAGATAGTACCGCTTGTTTGTCTTGCGGATTCGCTCCATAGGTTTGAACACTGGTCGTGAGACCGTTCATGAGAGATCCGGCGATCGCCTCGAGGAGCGGAATCTGCTTGGCCGGGTCCTCGCGGCAGATCGCAACAAGATGCCCGGCAGTCTCGAACAGGTAGCACTGGTCGGAAAAGTAGCTCTTGCTGGCCGTTGCCTTCAGCAGCAGGTCCTCGTCCGTGTCGGTCGCCTCAGGCAGCTCAGCTTTGACAATCAAGAGATCCTGCGCGTCAGATAGCTCCAACATGAGACGGCTTTGACTGACCTGCATGCCCTGCAGGATCGGCTCGACGAGATCGAGAATCAGATCACGACGACATTCCCTGATGAATTTGCTGAGCAGATAGAAGCATCGTTTCCTTACTCCCTCGATTGGATGATGGATACCACGGGCGTCGAGCATCGCCTCCAGCATCGGTGCAAGCGTTTCCGGCTTGGACTTCCAAAACTCGACATAGCGGACGGCGATCTCGAAGTACTGAGTCGTGACACTGGGATGGGGAAAGGTGGCCACGCCGGACGTCATGCAGAGTGCGAGGAGTTGCCCAAGGGGAGTGAGAGGGTACTGGGAGTAGTCGATGCGCTCCCCAAAGTGGCCTCCGTTGATAGAGGACACATCGACTGTCGACCCGTTGGCATGGGTGGGTGTGCTCGCACCACTCGACACGGACATGGCATCGGCAGCGTTGCTGAAGCTGAGCTTTCGAGACGGTCGTGCTGACTTGGCGGCCACTTCTGGCGGTAGCTCGTAGAACGCAGCTCGTGTGTTTGCTAAAGAATGAGCTCAATCAGTGTTGGAATCTCTCAACTTACTCTTTGTCAGCTCGCCAAAGGAAAATACGAGATGGAGAGCGAGCTCGGCATTCTGCCACTTTACTGCGGCAGGACCGCTCGTCCGGATCTGCTCCAGAGTGCTGAATGCGATGTTAGCTACAATCTCGGTATGCAGGGTCCGATCGATGGCTGCAATAGACTCGATGTGGCTCCGGCAGGTCTAAGGTCAGTGCCACGTCAATCACACCGAGTCAGGCTTACCGTGCGCAACAAGCGAAAGTTGGCCAACTCGTCATCGGGATCTGCCTCGCAATCTGGTGTCTCCCATTCGGCATCATCCGGCCAGGCCAGCTGTCTGATGAGGATATCGAGGACTGACGCGAGGAAATCTCGTTTGTCTTGCGGGAGTTGCGGAACAGGAGGAGGAGGCGGTGCCATCGTTCCTTTGGGCGGTTGAGGCGGGTTCTTTGGCACATAGATTTTCTTGTTGATCCTCAAGTACTCGGAGATGAATGGCGAGATGGAGAGGGGGACATCGTGCTGTTTATCGCTGAGAAAACGCAACACGAGTGGCATCCCGGCTTTCATCATCGAATCAGCCTCTCTGCGTACTTCGTCCGGCACCTCGGGCTGTCCATGAGCACTTTCCTCGCGCTGCAGAGAGCACTGACGTCTTCAACAAGATCCAGCAGATCTGACTCGGACGCTGAAAGTATAGATCCAAGAGCGGCTCTGAAGGCCGCCGTCTCCTCGTCGTTGGAAGATCGGGTGCCAGCTTCAAGAGGATCGATGATGGCCAGCACATCGAGTACCTTGAGAACCTGCAGCTTATCCTGCGGATTCTGCATGCCCTTTGCGGCTAATGTGCGAAGAATATTGGCAGAGGATATGCGGACAGGGTTGAGGGAGCTCTGCAGGGTACGGCGGAAGAATTGCAGGGAGCTTGGCGTGATGGCGACAGAGATATCGACCCAGGCTGCGCATCAGCTTAGCTTCGCCGGGGGTATGATGCTTACGCGTCCAAGCGGCCAGCGTCTTGAGAGCCAGCTCTGTGGTCTCTGCCCATCGCTGCTGATCCTGTCCTCGCTCTATGATGTCCAGACCATGCTCGGCCACAGCGAGTAGTGCGTTGACAGCCAACTTCTCATCCCCGGATGAGCGGATCGTATCTCGTATCTGGCCGTCATGCTTGATGCGAGCGTCAGAGTGAGGGCGAGCACTGCGGATTGCGATGTCGTGAACTTCAAGCGCGATCTCGTTCAGGAGATGAATGGCAAGTAGGCGTGGATGAGGATTCGAGCTGGAGGAGGGATCTGAAGGGGAGAGAAAGTTGATGAAGGGGTGTAGGAACTGAGGGACCGGAGAAGGGTAGGAGGCGAGGAACAGGTAGGCGAGGGTGAAAGCGAGCTTGTTGCGGAAGACTGACGGTCAGCTCTTGTTACAATTGGCCGGAAGATACTTACAGGATTGGCCCTGCTCGCACGACCCGTTCACCCACTCTGTCTGCACAAACTCCATGAGAGCGTTGTACATGGCCAGCTGAGCATCTGGACCCATTGCTTCTGGTCTGAAATGTCAGCGAACGCCTGGAGCAGAGCGAGTACCATACTTTGCGATGAGAACAGTGTCCACGACTTGCTCGCAATACATCCGCAACTGTTGATCCAGCTTCTCCTTGCCATCTTTACCTGCCCTCGACGACTCGGGAGCACCAGCGCCCTGCAGGTAGAGCGACAAGCAATCCTAGTGACATCAGCTTCGTGCATTCCCCCACTTGTGCCTCATTTTGATTGTCGCCGCCAGCGCACGCGAGCAGCTGCAGGAGTTGGAAGCAGATGGCCTTACCTGCCATGTCGACTCGCAGAGCTCCTTGACCTTACTGAGATAGCCGAGAGCCTGTTCTTTGAGGGCGGGATCGAGAGAGGGGTCGACGCTGGCGGCGATACGGACTGCTTCTGGGATTTGGGCGAGGTGAGGGGAAGTGCTCATGCTGGGTGTGCGGTGGCGTTGAAGGTGTGTTTCCACGCCACCGCTATGCCGATACTCGAATGCAGGATGGTTTCGTGGGACAGCTTGTAGTAGTGCGAACAGCCGACTTTTGATGCAATGCTTGATGATGAAAAGGTGCAGACAATGACGAAGGGTTGAATGGTTCTTTCTGAACAGAGACGATCCGTCCGAAAGTTCGTGCAGACAGGCGAAATCTCAGGGCGCGGCGGAGAGGTCCGACCGGGCACCAAAGACAGCCTCGACGGTCAAATGAGCACAGCTGAAGTCTTTGACGGCCATGCATGGGAGATATACATTCGCACAAGGAAAGACCGCTACGAGTATAGGTGGGAGGTATGCATGAAAGGAGGAAGAAAGAGCTGGATCCGCTCCCTCACTTCCGGTACCACCGGACACCGGCACGGTTACGGCGCATCTTCCTCATCAATTGCAGCATTCCATAGAGCAGAGCCTCGGCAGTCGGCGGGCTTGATGTCAGCAGGTCTCAAGAGCTAGAATACAGATCGACTGACCATCCCGGAACGTAGATGTCAACTGGGACGATACGGTCGCAACCGCGGACCACGGAGTACGAGTAGTGGTAGTAGCCACCGCTGAAATGTCAGTGGAAGCCCATTGGATGCGCATCTGAGGTCGCAGAGCTCACCCGTTCGCACAAGATCCCATGGAGATGACCCATCTCGGCTCGGGCATTTGGTCGTACACTCCCGATCAGCTGCGACAACGATAACACTTAGGAGAACACACCTTTCCTCAACGCAGGTGCCATCTTGTTGGTCAAGGTACCCGCGACGATCATGATATCACTCTGTCTCGGACTCGCTCGGAACACCACACCCAATCGATCCTGGTCGTATCGCGCCGCGGCCATGTGCATCATCTCGACGGCACAGCAGGCCAAACCGAAGGTCATGGGCCACATCGAACCCTGCCTCGCCCAGTTGACAATCTTGTCCATGGTCGACAAGACGTATTCTGCGCCATTCCGCGGTGTCTCGAGGGACAGTTGGTTGCTCCCACGCTGAGCGAGGGCGGTCACGGGGGTTGTGGTGGAAGGCGAGGCGTCTTCGTGGTGTATAGATGCTGAGGGTAGCTGACGGGGGACGATGGCGGTGTTGTGGAGGGGTCGCGCTGCTAGTCAGTGATACTGAGCGGGATGCAAGTGGCGAGATGAGCATACCGATGGCCAGAGAGGGTCGGAGGGAAGAGCTGGAAGCTTTGGCGAAAGCGCCTAGATATCAGCTGGGGATCGATAGGACATCGAGGAGCGCTTACCAGATCGCAAGCCGGTGCTGATCATGCTCGCCATTTTGCTCGTTATTCACACGTCGCGAGAAGAGAGGAATGAAAATAAAGAAAGAGCTCGTTGACGATATCGATCTTGGCCTCGTCGATGCCGTGGTTGGGTCGACCCTCAGCCAATCGATGCCCTGCCGTTTAAACCCAGCCGGCGGGTCAAGAGCGGCATTCGCCGAATTGCCGCTCAGTGGCACTCATCCACCGAGACCCGTTCGGCTCCGAGAACGCTCTGCTGTCAGTCTCGGCAGCAGCCTGGCAGAAAAGTTCGAAAGCCAAGCAGAAGAGTGCATTCATCTCTGTGAAGAGCCATGTTGGTACGGCAAGTAGCCAGAGGCGCATACCGCCCTATCGTACGGTCAGTCGAATGTCATCAATGTCAGCACTCTGCTCACTTCGTAGGGCTTCGCCTAGTCCCCTGGCGCGTCTACCGGCGAACGGCCCTTCGGTAGTCGCACTCGGCAAGCGACCAGCGTTACATGGGCAGCACCTCTTGGCAGCGTCGCCAGTCCTCAGCCGTAGCTTCTCCTTCACCCCATGGCGAACAAAGACGCCAGCCGAAACATCCGCCGTCGAGGCACCCACCGCCGAGGCCGCAAGCGCAATACCTCACGAACCGATCCTCACTCAGCCCCATCCGGATTTGCAGCCAACCGGCGCAACCTCAAATCCAGCCCCGATAGAAGCCGTCGCTCCGGCGCAACCAGTGGCACAGGCTACCGAAGCAGTGACAGATCTGCCCCCGGCTGGCGTCACCGATCCCTCACTCTTTCCTCAATCTCCAGCTTTGCCCAATATCCCCTCGCTCGAAGAGTTGGTGACGAATGCGACTGTTCCTCTATCCGACATCTTGAACTCGCCAGAAGCGGTGCATGCTGCTGTGAAGCTCTCCGATCTCAAGCTCATCGGTCTCGAACATGGGTTCTTCGGCTTGTCCGGGTGGGCACGAGACGCGCTCGTTTCGATGCACACTTTGACAGGACTGCCTTGGTGAGCAGTAGCCCAAGGCACGACCTGTGCTGATTTCAGGTGGGGATCCATCGCCGCATTGACCATTTGTCTTCGACTCTGTCTCTTCCCTCTGATTGTGCGGAATCAGAAGCACAACATCCGCATGCAAGCGGTCCAGCCCCAAATGACCGCCCTGTTCAAGCGACTGGCCGATGCGAAAAAGGCAAACGACGCGGCGGCTACGCAGACGGTCGGACAGTCCCTGGTCGGTTTGATGAAGGAGCACGACGTGTCGCCTTTCCGATCACTCGCCCTGCCTCTCATACAGGCCCCTTTCTTCTTGTCGATGTTCTGGGGTCTTGAAAAGCTAGCGACGACTCCTCTGCCGCAGTTGAAGGAGGGAGGATTCGGCTGGGTGACCGATCTCACCATGTCCGACCCGTACTACATTCTCCCGACGACAAGTATGGTCTTGACCAACCTCGTCTTCCGCGTGAGTGATCTAGCTTGTCAGTTTGCCGTTGGCTAACGGGTAGTTCGGCGCAGATGGCACTGGTGCCACCGCCTCTGGTCCAAATGGAATGGACATGCGTCATGTACGCAACTTTATCGGCATGGCGTCGATCATTGCTATACCCCTCCTCGGCCGCATGCCAGCGGTAGGCTCCCTGGGTTCTTGAGATGTCGTTGGCTGATGGGCAGGCGGTGCTATTCTACTGGACATTCACCAACGCCTTTACCCTTGTCCAGGCTCTCACCCTCCGATCTAGCACGGTCAAGTCCCTTCTGAGGATACCTGCTCCTCCAAAAGTAGCAGCTTCACCGGACGCCAAGTCGGCCGACCCAACTTGGTTCGACACGGTGAACGCAATCAAGAAACACTTCACCGACACGTGGGCAAAGACGAGGGAGAACGCGGCACAGATGCAGCTTGAGCAGATGGAGAAGCAGAGGAAGCTGAAGAAGGGCCAAGCGCTGTTCGTTGACCGGGTCAAGGAGGGTGGAGCTGGCGAGAGCAAGAGCTCTGAGACGGTTGTGCGGAGCGAGAACTTCATGGAGGCTGAGCAACCGAGCCCGGCGCAGAGTGCGACGTTGACGCGGGAGCAGGCCAAGCGGCAGAGAGTAGAGGCGGCGAGGGAGAGGCGAGCACGGCATTGATGCACTCATCACTCATGGCCAGCAATTGTTCAGCTCATACGCTGTGTAATGATACATACGCCGCTGGGGCAATTATCTAGCAGCAGGGCCGAGGAATTTACTCTGCTCAAAGCCGAGCACGTCGGCTTCGTGATGATCCCTCAACCTGTCAAACTCTGCCTGCGACCCTCTTCTCCTGAGCACCGGCGTCCTGGCTCCTTCTCCGCCGTCATCGTCATCCTGCAGCAGCTTGGCGTGATGATGAGTGGGCGAGTGCAGACGACGCGGGGTGGCCGACTCGTCGACACTTTCCCGCGGACTGTGATGTGCCCACGCATAATGCTTGAGCCCATCGAGATTTTCAAGCGAAGTATTTCTTGTTGCAATCGGACTAGCTTCCTTCTCTTCTGCCTGTCGAGCCAAGAACGAGTCGCCGGTAGACGACAAGGAAGAGCCCAGCTCGGACGGGGCCGTCGACGCCGTGTCGGACGCTGAAGCTGATGCGGACGAGTCGACGCTGTCTTGTCTCGGAGGCGGCGAGCCTGCACGGGGAGCGATATGGAACCCGCTCATGGCACCGCTAGGCTCTTCCTCGACCACATCAAGCCCGGGCGAGCTGCCCGACGCCTCGGACGTCTCAGATATAACCTCGGACGTCGGCTCAGACGCTCTGCGGCGGAAGATGCGTGGTGAAAACGTCGATTGGGTTGCGCCATTGGCACTGGCTGTCGTAGCGGCAGAGGCGGACGAGGTGGTGGATGCCGCAGACGACGACGAGCGAAGTCGGTTCCATATCTTTGACGCGGAATCTTTAGCCAGCTGTCCCAAGTCGACGACATCGCTGGACTCAGCACGGCCCACACAAGCGGACAGGCGGTCAGAGGTCTCATCTCACCTGTGCTTGTCCTCGTACTGCTTCCTGTACTTGTCCCATTCCGCATCTGTCATATACAACACACCGCCTTTTGTCCCACCCGTCCCATTGCTCTGCTCGCTCAGGAGGTTCTTACGAGCCAACACTCCGAGCGTGATGGACGAGCGGCGCTGCAGCTCGGGCGGACGTTCGGGCAGCGGGGCAAACTTGATCTTGTTCCCTCCTGCTGCTACTGATGATGCTCGGCGCAGTGTCCCCGGCTCGGTGTACGATGTGGGAGGTGCGGATGGACGGCGGCCTGGACGTGCTGGGGACGCTGGGAGGGGATTGAGGAGGATGGACCCGGATGCGTTTTGTGAGAGGGAGGTGTCGGATGGGCTGCGTAGTGATGACGGGCCGGCTTCGGCCATTTTGTTCTCCCGCTACCTGGGTTGTAGGTATCGCTGTGCGGTGCTGAGAGGTGTCTTCGTGTAGTTTAGAGTCGCTGGCGATGGGTGATTGGAGATGATCTGTTCTCTGATGGAAGAGCGATGGAAGCAGGGGTTAAACAGACGGGGATCTCGCTATTCGTCGACCCTCTTCCTCGGGGCTCGGTGTGTGGAGGTCCCACGGGGGGCATGGGGACCGGGCCGGCAGGTGAACCCCATACGGCATAGGCCACAGGCATCGTTATGACATCTCTTTCATGACTTGTCTTTCTACATCTATGACAGGTCTTCCATTGGGCAAAGGACGATCAACGCCTTTCCATCACCAAGTCGAACGCGTGAACAGGCAGCAATGTCAACTCCTCCTTGGCGTCCAAAAACCTGCGTCTGACCTCGTCAAACGTTTCTCCAGGCAACATCTTGGGCTTGAACGTGAACGTCTTGCACAGGTGGCTGAGCACGCAGACCATCTCCACCTCGGCGAACCTCTTGCCAATGCACTGCCTCGACCCCATACTGAACCCCGTGAACTGTTCTCGGTTACGCACGCCTTCGTCGCCCAGGAAACGGGTCGGGTTGTAGGCGAGCACGTCGTGCCAGTGGAAGGGATTGCGCGAGACGGCGGGGTTGTCGACGATGACGTGTGACCCTTTCTTGATGGGGCACACGTGCTGCGTGACGTTGCCGTCGTCGTCCCATGTGGAATAGGGGATCGTCGTGTCCTCCATCGCGAGCTTGGGGAGGGTCATGACGAGGTCCCGAAGGCGCAGGGCTTCGAGTGCACAAGCGAGCGTCAAGCGGAGGGCGTTGACGTCTTGGTAGCCTGTGTGTCAGTGACGCTGACAGCCCGGGACTACTCACTTGGGTACGCCGTATCACCGCACACATCGGTGATCTCTTTGTGGATCGCCTCTTGCCACTCGGGGAACAGTGCGAGATACGCGAGGGTGAAGGTGAGTGTGTGGCCTGTTGTCTCGTGGCCCGCCAAGATGAAGATCCCTCCTCATCAGCTGACACAATACACCCAAGTATACTCACAGACACTCCCGACAGTCTCTTCGGCAGTCAAGCCTGCAACTTTGTTCCCCGTCTCGGCCCTAGCCTCTTCTTCAACCTTCATCTGACTCGCGACGATCGCGCCCAGAAGGTCTGTGGGTGGCTTCATTTTCTGAGCGGCGGGAAGAGCAGCTTCAATCGCCTCGAGCTCTTCCCTCTTATTGGCGATCATCGTCTTTAGGTGATGCACAAGAGACCGCTGTGCCTTTCCGAGTCGCCTCACGCTCGCCGCCGGGAAGTGGTCGAGCGCCCAGAGGGGAAACATTAGCTGGGTAATCATAGACAGTTCGACAGTGTGCAGAGCCTCGGGAAAGGGCACTACCATCAGCACTCCCCTCCTTCCCATGGTAGCGCTCACAGATCTCGCCGTGGGTCTCTGGGATATGCCAAGGAAACTGCACGCCAAAACCGCTCATACCAATGATATTCAGCGTAAGCTGTATGTCAGACCCACTTCATATCACTCGACTCACCTTGATCAGAACCTCGCGCACATCCCGCATCTCGCCGCCGTGTTCGAAGCCTTCCTCCCGACACATCGCCCAGAACTCATTGGCAGTGTTCTCCCATCCCTTCATCATGACCGCCTCGCCAAAACACCCCTTGACCACGCTCTTGTGACGCCGATGTTCCGCGCCGTTCTGCTGCGACGTGATCTGCCCGCCGAAGATGTTGATCACCTTGTAGCGCGTCATCTCGGTCGGCTTGCCGAACACTGCTCCGCGCGTAAAGATGGACGCGGCGGTAACGGGCGACGAGACGATGTAGACGGCATACGAGGGTGTGGTCACCTGTGTCGCGGCAATGAGGTCGCTCTTCGCTTTGGCGTATTCTGGCATGAGCATCCCACAGTATTGGGGATGCGACTCACTCTTCCATGGGTCGTCCAGCGTAAAGTCGTTTCTGGGCAAGATGACCGGTATGTGCGGCAGCTTGGTTCTGGCGCCGGATTCGAAGAATTCGAACACCGAATGAATCGTCTTGAGCCCGCGGACTTGCTTGACTGTCAGCGACGTCGCTTTGCGCCAAAGGGCAACGTACCAGGCGCACGCGGGTGTAGATCCATATCCAGTGCAGGAGATAGGTACCGAGTGGTATCACCAGCCCGGCGATCCACGCATCTCGCAATTCGAAATTGCGCGCGCGTTGTGGTAGGTCGAACAGCAAGAAATCTGACACTGGACACATCGTGGGGTCATGGTCCTAGGTGGATAGCGTCCATGACTCTTTTATACGTCGCGAGCTTCTTCACGCTGGTCGCTTCGTCTCCGAGCTCGCTGTAGCAATCCATCAGACCGGTCAGTCCAGTGGAGAACCCACACTACTCTAGCATTGCGACCACAAGTCTTTTGGTCCTTCAGCGCTAACGGCGCTCCCCAAAGGACATCAGTCCTGACTAGTTACTTACGTCTGCAGCGCATCGACCACACCGTTCACACGACCCTGGAGGGATCCCAATCTCAGAAGCGACACAAGTTCAACTGCGACCATGAGGTGCACACAGCTTGCCCGAGACACCGATAAGACGAGAAGTCATGACATGCATCGCGTCTATCTAACAAAGCCAATCATCAATGCACATCTCGTGTCCACCTCGTCAACATCGTCACAGTCGTTAATCATCGTGACTCATATTCGTGCACAGCTCACAGCCTCTTCTCCAGGCCGAGGTCCCAGTCGCCAGGCGTAAAGCTCAGCTCGAGACTACCAAACTGGTACCGCTGGCGCATGGCCTCGTGCGACTCGCCGCCCTTGGGCACCATGACCAAGCGGTAGTCCCTCACCATATGGCTCAAAAGCGAAACCATCTCGACCTCGGCAAAACGCTTGCCGATGCACATGCGGTTCCCGAAGGAGAATCCCGACTGGTGGGCGCGGCTCTGCACCCCTTCGTCACCGAGCCAGCGCGAGGGGTCGTAAGTGTCGGGGTCGCGCCAGTGCTGGGGAGACAGGCCGATGGCGGCGGCGTCCAAGATGACATTTGTGCCCTTTTTGATGTGGTGCTGGTGTTGCGTAACGTTGCCGGCGTCGTCCCATGTCGTGTAGGGAAGCACGGTGTCCTCGAGGGTCATCTTGGGGATGTAGACCGATAGGTCGCGCAGGCGGAGGGCTTCTTGGCAGCACGCGAGGAAAGTAGGCAGGCGGCTGATGTCACGGTAGGCTAGGCGTCAGTCATGATGGATCATGAGAAGAGCAACTCACTTGGCTCTTCAATGCCGCAGACAGATGTGAGCTCTTCGTACAGCTTGTCCTGCCATTCGGGGAAGGCCGCGAGGTAGCCAATGGTAAAGCCGAGTGTGTGCGCGGTGGTCTCGTGGCCGGCAATCATGAAGACGACTAATGGTGAGCAAAAGCCCTTATAACTCGGCGCTTAGCAAGACTCACAGACATTGGCCAACACCTCTTCCGCCCGAAGTCCGGCCATCTTGGTTCCGGTTTCCTGCTCGATGCTGATCTGAGCATTGACAATAGCACCCAGGAGGTCACGCTGCGCCTCGAGCTTCTCGCCGTCGCCGAGTACCGACTTTTTGTGCTCAATATCAAGCCGTTTGTCGGAGATGAGTTTCTCCATCTGATACTTCATCGACTTGGCGGCGCGCGCGATCCGTTTGGTCGAAGCAAGGGGCATGGCATCCATAAGCCAGACTGGGAAGGCGAGCTGTTGCATGATGGTCTCTTCGAACACTGCCATGGCCTCAGGGAACTCCACTGCGTCGTCAGAGTGGCAGTCCGGAGGAGCTGATGTGCTCACTGTACCCCTCGTGGGTCTCTTTGGCCATCTGCCACGGGAGGCGCTGACCAAAACCGGCAATACAAAAGACGACCTGGGTGAACTGACGTTCAGCAATGCGCGCCGAGCAAGACGAACGGGCTGACCTTGGTCATGAGCTCGCGGAATTCGTGCAGTACACCACCGTTGGCCACGCCTTCCTCCTGCACCATCAGGCGGTATGTGTCCACGGCGTGGTCCCACACGGCGACGAGAATCTCCTCGCCAAAGCTGCCCTTGACTACGGCCTTGTGTCGGCGGTGTTCGGGGCCGTTCTGAAGCGAGACGATGTGCAGGCCGAAAATATTGGTGAGAGCATAGCGCATGTTATCGACGGGCTTGCCGTACTGCTGTGGTCGGGCGGCCATGTAGGCGAATGTTGTGGGCGAGCCGACGACGTATGTTGGGCGGCTGGACACAGCGGTCGTGCAGGCGATCAGATCGGTCTTGCTGTCGGCGAATTCTGCGCTCAGCAGTTGACCAGTTGGTTTGACAATCGACAGAACTCACTCTTCCAGGGGTGCTCCTTGTTGTTGTTCCATTGACTGGAAGGCAAGAGGACGGGAATGTTAGGCAGCTTGGAACGAAGAGGCGAGGTGACAATGTCGATCAATGACCAGTATGTTTTCAAACCGCGGACTTGCTAGAGCGTAAGCGGGTGCTCACGGTCAAGGTAAGACGCACCATCCAGACGTTGACGTATCGCATGAGCCACACGACAACACAAGCCCCTGCGCCGACGATGCTGAGCATCCTGGCATCTTCAGGCGTATACTGATAGTGTCTTACTCTGTCAAGAAGATCCATACCGAATGGGGAGAGTTGGTTTGCGGGAAGAGGGTCAGACGACCACGCATGAAGATATATACACTTCGTGATTGCTGACCGAAGGCAGCCCGGCGGGCAATCTGTCAGCGATACAGGGTCGAAAGGTGATGACTAGTCCCCGTTTGTGTGGTGTGAAACGATAAATGGTCATTGGACAGCAAATGTCCGTTGTCAGATGACAAGAGGCGGGCGTCGCGGGCGAGGTGAGAGAGGCACATCTTGTCGTGGAATGCGGATGGGGTGTCCTTGCTGAGTGCGATCGAGTCTAATGCAGTCCTGGCTTGGGGGCTCGGAGTTTGGGGGGGATGCACGATCTGGGGCTCTGGCGCCTCTTTGCTTGACAACGTCCGGATGGAAGGACAACAACCACACGAGGGCAAGGAGGTAGTTCCTTCTGACTGATGGATTGGTGAATGGCCCGAGCTGATTGGCGCACGGATAGTTGGTCGCCAAGGCGTGATGAGACTCGGCTCCTTTGGACCAAGGCTCGATTTTCCTGACCTCGCCCCTCGTGATTTTTGTTCGACACGTGTCATCTTCGTCTGAACAATAAGCATCAGCGTGAGACAAAAATCGTAATCTTGTTTGTGTGCAGTAGTCCGCAATCTTGAGTCAATCTCGAGGCATTCAAGCCGTCAAACACGGTCGCTCTTGAGCGCAGTCGACTGCGGTCGATAGGACCGAGCTTTATGCTTGATCTGGGGACCGTGTTCACCGGGACGGCGTCGGCGACGAGCTGTGCAACATTCAGAAATCCAGGCGTCAGAAGCATAGCACGCGGAGAAGGCACGGGTGGCGGACGGAGGTGCTGGATCAGTGCGTGCGCCACGACCAGGCACCATAATCGGGAAAAGCTGCACATGTGGAATCACGAGTGGATGATCAATGGATACTGATTGTTCATGCAATTTTCTGAAGATGAGTGGCGTCCACACAACGCTCTTTACACTCACATACGAGCCGTAGTCTTTATCAGGATCATATATTTCCCACCGAGATGCAGGGAATATCTGCGTGTCAGCTCTGCTTACGATGAGCACATTAGTCTCACATGCTTGAAGCGATTGTACCAACTCCGCTCGACGACTTTGCCAGCATGCGACTGATGATCAGCGTTTGCCGGCCGCCGGCAGCCCACCTCGTCCTTCTCCTTCGACGCGTCCGCTAGCACCCGTACGTCGTCGTGAACATCAAAGCTGAAGAGTGGACCGGATTTGCCTCTAGCCTTGTTGAGGATAAAGTCGTAGAAGGTGTAGTGCTGGGAGTCAACGCGGTTCGCCCTCGCGCGGACACATACGTGAGGGATGATCAAATCCTCCTGCATCCTTAGCGGTGGCCTTGACGCGGAAATCAGACCGACCTTGATGTACATCAAATTCTCCACCGTCGTCCCTCTCAACTCTGGGAACTGCTGTCGACATTTGCCAAGAAAGTGCCCTATGTCGTCGCCTTTCTTCACCTAGCAATGAGACGAGACCACTTGACCAAGAGAGACTCACCTCGACCACCTTGCGATGACCACTGCCGTCCCAAAAGGAGTAAGTGATCTCTATCGGCTCCTGCTTGATCTTCTCCTGTTCTGCTAGCCATTGCTTCCGCAACTCGTCCCTTTCTATCCGTTCCCTCTCTTCACGCTCGCGGTCTGGCAGGAAAGAGGTATCGACATCCGGGTTTTTGGTGAATTTGCGTTTCTTCGCTGGGGCTGAGATGAGCTATCGAAGCTTCATCGTTAGACTTACCAGCAGCGTCTCCGCTTTCAGACGACTGAGTCGTTGACGGTCCAGCAGAGGGTTCCTCTTCATCCTCAAACGACAGTTTGATCTTTTCCTTCCGCTTCCCCTTCTTCCTTTCTTTCGCCTCTCGCGCCTCTCGCTCACTGCTCCGTGAGCCATACCCTGCCCGTGCCAGACGACTCACGCCTTGTCTTTCAGAGTCTTGGCCGCCGCCTGCTGCGAGCGCTCGATGAGCTCCTCTTTGGTCTTTTGAAAGTCGGACAAGGTCACCAGACCGATTGTCGACTTTTTCAGACTCTCATCAAGGTTTTCGGTGACACCGACGAATCGGTCGGCCGTGTGGTCTTTGTTGGCATCCTGTCTATCAGCTGCAGCGTGCAGATGGAGACAGCGGGACGCACTCTTAAAATGGCTTCACGTTGACGTTGGTGCTCTGCCTGCTCGCCGCTTGGCCATTAGCTTTCCTTTTACTGGAGGTGGGACCGGGGGTGATGGGAGGATGGACGAGCACATACCGCCTCCTTTTCTCTCTGTTTGGCCAGGATGATGTCCTTGCGGGCTTCTTCTATTGCGCGCGACATGGTGGGTGCAAGCATGCAAAACGCAGCCAACCTACGGGTCGCGGACCTCTTGATCAGAGCGGAATCAAATTCTGCCGACACACGACAACAAAGGGCGCGTCGAGCAGTGCATAGTCGACATTATTATCAGGCATTCAGGCATTGACAGCATTCTTCAGCTCGAGAGACAGGTGGCATCGAGGCACAGCTCGCATGGCTGTTCTGCTTGAACAGACGACATCATGACCTCACTGCTCTGGTTACGTCACCACCCCACCACCCAACCAGAACTTTGCTGAGCTCATCATTGAGCCCTCTTTAGCACCTCATCTCGCCTTTGAGAATGGCTCAACTGTTGGAAGCCGCAAACGAGGCTCGCAAGCTCATTCCCAATCCAATCGCGTACAACCAACTTCCAGGCATGTCGACTGCTCGCAGATACGCCGAACACTGCAACAATGCATATGCGCCGTCGGCCGAGTCTCCTCAAAAGACGTTGACACTCAACCCGGGCCCACCGCCGACGTCCCGCATCGCCATTGTGACGTGTATGGACGCGAGACTCGACTTGTTCAGGATGTTTGGGCTCGAGCTAGGTGAAGCGCACTGTATTCGCGTCGGTGGTGGCCGTGCGCCTGACGCGCTGCGGTCGCTCGTCGCGAGCGAACACGTTCTGGGGACGAGCGAAATCATGGTCATTCACCATACCGATTGCGGGTTCACCAAAGCCCCAAGCGAGGACAAGGTGAGGGAAGAAGTCTCAACGAGCCTCGGAGGACTGAGCGTGGACTGGATCAGCTTCATGCCAATCACCGCCGGTTTCGAGAAGAGCTTGCGAGACGACGTCGAGTATCTCAGGAAGAGCCCGTACATCAAGAGCAGTGCGAAGATTTCGGGGTGGCTGTATGATACGGAGAGGGGGAGCATAGAGGAGGTCGTCCCGGTGTGAGGGTCGAATGGGGTTTTGGAAATGACCCATACCTGGGATATGCAAGAGGTTCATGCGACGGCATCGGGGGTCGTACGTCAAGTATTGTCTGTCCGTCTCATCTGGGCTGTGCGACTCTTGGCGTTTGCAGGAGACCCTGGAAGTCCTTGCTGCAAGCTCCGCATGCATGGACTGCTATTGACATGGCCTGACCGAAGGACCATCGGTCGATCCCACGGGATAACCTGCCGAATGGGTAATCTTCAGAAGCTTACCGACGCCGAGATGCCATTCCATGGCCCGTGGCGTGTATGTAATGGATTGTGGCGATTTAGTCGACGCCGAGGGGCTTCAGCAGACGTAGGAAGCCATACGGCCACCGACACAAACATGTCGAGGCAATAGCGATCAACAAGTACTCGAGGCTATATAGCAGAACCTTTCGGGACCAACCCCACTGAACCCACTCTCCAGTCAACATGTTTGTCCGTGCTCTCATTGCTCTCACCATCGGCGCCATGGCCTGCCTGGCCGCGCCCATGGACACGCTCAGCAACGGCGAGCGTTTCCGGCGTGGTCTCCCGCCCAAGTCGCCCGTCAAGCGGTTCAACGCAACTGGCACCACTTGTGAGTGATGCCAGAAGCAGCGGACAGCAGCTGAGTCCAGCACCAATCGCTCGACGATCAAACGCTGCCCAGACCATCCTGATTCAAGCGTCGCCGTCCCCGCAGACCCGCCGAAAGCGTTCCGACCCGATCTACGACGAGGTCTCGTACCTGTTCTACGACTCGACGTCGGCGAATGCGTTCCGCTTTGTGAGTGATGGGAACCTTGCAGGCGCTGACAAACAGACCGCCGACGAGTCTTCGGCCACCCGCTTCACCGTCGCTGCGGGATCGACGGGAACCGGGCAGACGCTCACCTTTGTGTCTGGATCCACCACTTATAGTCTCTGCTCCATGGACTACTATGACCACGGGACGAATGCACGGGTGAGCACTTTTGTAGCGTGGATGTGGGTGTTGACAGCAGATCATGTACAACAACGGCGCTGCTGGAACGTGAGTCACGCTGACCTATGTTTTGCTGACAGACAGTTCGGTCTACTTTGGCGCCTGCACGGGAACTCAAACCTCTACCTCTGTCGTCGGCGCCGCCAACCAGATCCCCATCTGGACGTTGCCCAACACGTACCCCGCGACTGTCGCCATGACCTACTATTCGTACGACGGGACAACTCAGAATCCCCCCTTCTACTACTTTACCAGCACCTGGATCAGCTCTCAGGTGGACATGTTTGGCGCGGGAATCCACTTGACCGACTTCGGCAGTGGTATCTCTGGTCAGACCCCGTACCTCCTGCAGTACATCTTGGCCCCGGTGGGGTGATCGCTGCGTCAGTGGAGGAGATACACCGAGCGTGAGTGGCTGCCTGGAGTGAGGTGTGGACACTATATAAGACGTACTTTTTGGGCTCTCGAGATGGACACTTTGTGCTTGGGCTCCGGTCATGTTCCGGCCGGTCTGATCACGTGATAACCGGTTACGGCCGCGGTTAAGCGATTGATAGTTGCGCCCTCTCTCGTTCATCTTTCTACTCTGAACCCAGACGATCGAAGCCAGGATGTTGAGCAGGCAGGTAGTTCGAGCAGCGAATCGCTCGCGAAGAGCGCCAGGTCTCGTGATCGCGCGGAGCATGGCGACGAGTATGTGGCGGGAATGTCGTGATTATTATGCTGATCGATAGAATTCGCCAAGTTCGATTGGCAGGTGAGTGGTTGTGACGGGCGGCTTTTCATCCCTCAAGCGCAACACGAGCAATTTCTTGAGAAGCGCCTGTGTGGCTGATCGTGTCCGCCTCTATCGGACACGCGCTGATGCGAAAGGATCCCCTCAACATGGCCTCGCTCTTGACCGAAGAGGAGCAGGCCGTACAGTCAGCTAACCACTTCATCGTGTAGTGAAAGCTGACGATTAGGGAGACAGCTCAGTCATACTGCCAGTCACAGCTCGCACCGAGAGTGATCGAAGCCTATCGGCACGTGAGCTCGATTCGGCAGTTCTCCGCTTAACCACTAACCCTGCAGGAGGACTTTGACCCAGCGATACTGAGAGAGATGGGCGAGCTCGGACTTCTCGGTGCCACAATACAAGGCTATGGTTGTGCCGGCGTCAGCTCGGTCGCGTACGGCTTGATCGCTAGGGAGGTGGAAAAGGTCGACTCGGGCTATCGATCGGCCATGAGCGTGCAATCGTCGCGTGAGTACCGATCAGCGGCATCAGCTGACATGTAGTCGTCATGCATCCGATCAACGAGGTGAGCCCGCAACACGATCAAGCTTTCCCGCTGACGTATAGTTCGGTAGTGAGGAGCAGAAAGAGAAATACCTCCCCCGACTGGCCAAGGGCGAGATCGTTGGATGCTTTGTGCGTTCTCCTCTATGAATGACGCCACTGACACGCAGGGGTTGACCGAACCCAACCACGGGTCCGATCCATCTTCCATGGAGACAACAGCTACTCGCACAAAAGAAGGCTGGACGTTGAACGGGAGCAAGACATGGATCTCCAATGCACCCGTGGCAGACCTCTTTGTCATCTGGGCAAGAGTCGTGGAGAACGGGGAAAAGGGAAAAGTCCGAGGCTTCTTGGTGGAAAAGGTATGTTCCCAGTATGTTGGGAGCTGAGACATAGGACGTGCCCGGCGTGACCGCACCTGCAATCAAGAACAAACTCGCCCTTCGCGCCTCCATCACAGGATCAGTATTCCTGGAGGACGTCAAAGTCCCGGCAGATGCCCTGTTGCCGAAATCAGGTGGTCTCGGCTCTCCTTTCTCGTGCTTGAACAATGCCCGTTACGGGATCAGCTGGGGCGTCATGGGCGCGCTCGAAGACTGCATCGCCCGCGCCAGGGAGTATGCTCTGGAGAGGTGAGTATCGAGATATTGGCAGCACTGACTCTAGGAAACAATTCGAGCGACCGCTCGCCTCGTTTCAACTCGTCCAGAAGAAACTAGCCGACGCCTCAAGTTCGGCTACACTCGGCCTACTCGGATCTCTCCAGCTGGGTAGGTTGAAAGACAAAGGCGAGTGGGCCCCGGACATGGTGTCCATGATGAAGCGGAACAACTGTGGCGAGGCGCTCAAGCACTCGCGTGTGCTCTTGGATATTCTCGGAGGGAACGCTTGCAGTGATGAGTGAGTGGCCGGTCTAAAGGGTGGTTCCCCAAGTTGACAGCAGATACCACATCGGTCGCCATGTGGCAAATCTCCAAGTGGCCAATACTTACGAGGGCACTCATGTGAGTATTCGGATTGTTGAAGGACACAGCTCACTCGCAGGACATTCACGGTTGGTAGATTGGTAAGTAGGACTGTGGAGACTGACGAATAGCTTTGATTCTCGGCAAAGCCATTACTGGCTTGGCTGCTTTTGCATGAATTGTGGTCTACGACCGACCCCGTCGCATAGCTGGTCAGCGCCTCTCATGCATGCATTCTGTTGCACGTTGTCCTCCATGTGCGCCGGTATTGCATGACGACACGATTGAGAATCGCTTTCAGCCGCAGGTCTGGGCTAGATGCTATGATATCCTCGCCGGGGCCATGCCATCCCTTCGAATTGCGGTTTTTCGGGTGTATGCGAACAGACGGGAGCGTATGCGAAGACGTGTTTGTAGTGTGGTGTCAGCGTTTGTTTGAGGCAGACTGCGTCAATAGCGGGACCCTGAAACTGGGAGCAAAAGGTCTCCCTTGCTTTTCCGCTTTGTCTTCACTTCGATCTCTCTGGTCCGCCTCCCTTCTTTTCCCGAATCGCTGGATTCTCCTCGTATGCGTTGCCCTGCTCCCAAGGTGGTTGGGATTGAGTATCCCAATTTGGGGTCCAATCCGCAGAATCAACCCCAATTGCTCCGACAGACAGGCCTGCCCCGACCATACCCATCTATACCTGTCTGAACCTCCCATGTTCTCACCAACCCAAAAACAAACAAGTTATAATATTGTATCGCGAATTTTACTCCAAGCTCCTATGGCTTAATGGTAAAGCATTTCACTAGTACTTTCGTGCTAGATTCAGCCGTGTGCATGAAAAGATTCTTGGTTCGATTCCAAGTGGGAGCACTGAAGCGCAATTGCGCTTCAATCTTTTTTTTCCCCCCAAGTTATCCGTTATATTCTCCTTTGCCGAAGACTCTGTCGCCCGATTTGAGGCCAGTTTTTGAGGTGATAGCGGGTGTGCGAGGTCGAGTGGGACGTAGGGCGGAGAGATGGACGTGGGGGAGGACGGATGATGTTGAGGGGAGCTTGAGAGGTGTGCGACGTAGTAGGCAGAAACCACAGCAGGAGCGTTGTCGAGCTGTCGATCAAGTGGGGGTCGGATGGGTCAAGGTCAAGTTGCATGTGAAGTGGAGGATGGATGGGGTATTGCCGACAATGAGAGGCAATGCGATGGGGAGGATTAGGCAGCGGAGGGGCGTCGAGGGAGTGAGGGGAGAACACGTAAGAGCGATGTGTTGACGATGAAGCCCAGTGTCAGCTCCGTCTCCTGTGCGAATTGAAGAATGGTTAGCGAAAGAGAAGGAGGGAGCGGGACCGGGGGAAAGGGGAGGGGAGCAGGGGACGGGTGGGGAAAGGAAAGTTTGGTCGGCTAACGATTGCTCGGGGGAGCATAGAGAATACGTACCGAAGCAAGACCGCTCTTCTGCCACCTGTTGATGCTGCTTCTCGGGAGTGCATTATCGAAACAGCGAGGAAGTGACGGACAAGAATGAACATGAATCAGAATGAGAAGGGGGCTGACGCGGATAAGGGGCGATCGGGAGATGCGTGCGTGTAAGTGTACCGCTTGCCGAGAGACCGTCGCGGAATAGCGTCAGGCGATTCGTCTAAAGAAGAATAACGACGAGAAGAGGTCGACAAGAAGAGTAGAGAGGTGAAAGAGAAAGAAAGAGTGAAAAGTTGCGGGCGAGGGGGGGGCGGGGGGGTCACGTCGAGTCGCGTTATCGTCAGTGAGGGTGGTCAGGATCGAGGTCCAAGCGTTAAAGTGAGACCCGTGGAGAACCGAAAAAGTGCTCGAGGGAGATGTCGCGATGACGACGTGTGCAGCTGAGAGATCGGCAAGGGAGTATATTGCCATCAGTAGCGGGTGAGTGTGTGGGTGGGGGAGCCGGATAGGCCCCGAGAGTAGCATGCATCACTCATCTGCCACGAGACTGCCAAAATACGCCGTGACCGCCTTGAGCTTGTCGCCGACCCACTCTTCTTCCACCTCGACCCATTCTCGCTCGCCTTCTGTCTGTTTTGCCAACCCGCCAAGCTCGCCGACGTCGACGTTGCGGGGGAGATAGTAGGCGATGTTGGGCGTGAGTGTGGAGGTGAGTTGAAACAGGTCCCGCCCGTGGATTGGCTGGACGGCGGATAGGGGGTAGATCTCGGAAGAGAGATAGTCGGGACCGCCTAGGGTTAGCCTTGAGTTGACGGGCGGGGGGTTGACTCACCCCATGGAGGACTGAGGAACACGACGTCGATGCTGTGTGTGGGTGGACCCTTTGCCCATTCCACAAAGTCGGCCAGGATGAAGTCGATCCGGTCCGCGACGCCGAGGTGGAGGGCGTTGTGACGTGCGAGGCGGAGCCGGATCGGGTCGTTGTCGATGGCGATGACTGCAATCAGCTTGATCAAGGTTGTGAGACCCACCCCTCTCGCACGTCTTGGCAAATTCAATAGCATTTCCGCCGACACCGCAGAATGCGTCGACAATGACGTCGCAGCGACAGCGTTCGGCGATGTGGGCGGCTATGGGTTGTGGGGTGATGGAGAACCATCCCGTCGTGTCGAGAAGGAGAGGAAGGTCGTCGTAGAGGGGAAGGAGGAAGTGCCGCTGGTGCCAGTCTACTTGTTAGGTGTGCAGCAGTGACTAAGGGCTTACATTTGACGAGCTCTTTCGGCACTTGGTCTGCGCTGGTGAACCGCTGCACCAGCCCAGTGCAGTCCCACGGGTGGCCCTCGTAGTCGTCCCGCGCTTTGCCTTTTCGCGAAGCCACCCTGCGCTTCTTTGCGGGCGGGTCATATGTATCGTTCGCTCCAGATGGGCCTGCTTCGGGTATGTCTATCGGGTGCAGCTCATGTGTTGACCCATCGGCCGCTGTTGCCACGACGATAGCCTCATCAGGTTGAGTTGACAAAAATCGTCCCCCAACCTCTGCCAAAATGGCCTCGGACTTGGCTTGAACGGACACGATATCCCCATCGAGGGGCAGTAGAGGCTGCGCTCGGATAGATACACGTAGCTCTTGCGGTAACGAGGCAAAGATGGACTTGGACGCTCCTGGACGTTTTGGCATGGTGAATGTATGGCAATGATGGAGTGAATCGACATTTTGGCTGGACCCAAGGAAGCCGACACGTGACTGATTTCCTTAACAAGGGGCGTTTCAGATCAAGTCAGGCGCTCGGATCACTTTGACGCGATCGTCTTTTCTCTCATCTTCTCATATGAACGTCCGCTTTCGGTAGCTCGCGCGAGGTGTCGAGCTCCACACTCTCTGCTGAGTCTTGCATCTGTATCTTGCAGCATGGTGGGTGAACCTTTGCAAGACTCGGCTGATCCCAGTCCACCTACGCCACCTCGCGACAGAACCCCCATGCCGACCCAGAGCTGTACTATGTCAAGCAGAAGCGAATAGGTGGGTGAGGTAGGATGGCGAAGCTTACTGCTAGGAAAGGGCAGCTTTGGTGAGGTATACAAGGGGTCAGTCGTCGGCGACACCTGGAGTCAAGCTGATGAAAGGTACGAGATCAAAACATCCCGACCTGTCGCCATCAAGATCATCGACCTGGAGAGCGCCGAGGATGAGATTGACGATATACAGCAGGAGATACAGATCCTCGGTCAGATGGACAGCGAGTTTGTGATCAGGTGAGCATCCGAGACCTTGCGCCGCTGATGATAGGTATCACGGCTCGTTCCTGAAAGGCTCGAATCTGTGGATCATCATGGAGTATTGCGAGGGCGGGTCATGCGCGGATCTCGTGAGTTTCAGTGCTCGGCGCCGCTGATTGCAGATGAAAGCGGGTGTCTTTCGGGAAGAGTACATCGCTATCCTCTGCCGAGAGCTCTTGCGGGGACTTGAATACCTTCATGGCGAGAACAAGCTGCATCGCGATATCAAGGCGGCAAACATCCTCCTCACCTCGACTGGCGAGGTCAAATTGGCCGATTTTGGTGTCTCGGGGCAGCTCACGGCTACGATGACCAAAAAGGTGGGTCTTTTGCATTGGACGAGCTGATAGCAGAATACCTTTGTTGGGACCCCTTACTGGATGTCGCCGGAAGTGATCAAGCAGTCTGGATACGACCATAAAGCGGACATCTGGAGTCTTGGCATCACGGCAATCGAAATGGCGATGGGCGAGCCTCCCTACGCCGATCTGCACCCCATGAAGGTCCTTTTCCTCATCCCGAAGAACCCCCCTCCGCAGTTGGACGAGACCAAGTTTTCCAAGCCGTTTCGGGAGTTTGTGTCTCTCTGTCTCAAGCGGGACCCGCGAGAGGTGAGTTAGGACGAAAGGCATAGCTCATCTCAGCGACCTTCTGCACGTGAACTCCTCAAACACAAGTTTGTCAAAACAGCCAGGAAGGCTTCGTACCTCACCGAGCTGATCGAGCGATTCGAAAAGTTCAAATCAGAGTCTGGAGAGGAGAAGCCTCAGGCGACTGACTCGGCTCAATTTGCGTGCGTCTCTCTGCGCTTGGCTTGTGGGGATTGCCTGATGAGCAGTACGCGGTATGGACCTGCTGCTGACAACCTCTGGGACTGTGAGTGTCTGCTTGCCAGCCAGCCCATGCTGACCAGCAGTCGGAACAGTGCGCAATGCCGTCCCAGGGCCTGCGACATTGTCGAAAGCGCGGCCACTCCCTGGCGCCCCGCTTGACATACCAGCTGAGAGAGCGTCCCTCGACTCGCCGACTGACAATAACCCGACTCCCACAAAGGCCGACCCGCGTGCGAGCACCTCGCAATCTTTCGCAACGGTCCGCCATGCGCCCAACGGAGTGCAGGCTCAATCACCACACCAACCGCTACAGGCATCCCGACCTGCCCCAGCTCCACCAGCGCCGCAACAACCTCAATCCGAGGAGACGCCAGAGCCGGGCGTGTTCGAGTACATCCTCGAGCCGAGCTTCAAGTCGGTGAGTCACCATGATCTGGCCTCTTTCTGCGCTGACCGCAGATTGTGGCGCGGGCACCTGCAAATGCAAAGACCATCATTGATCAGCTTCGCCAGATGTTTGACGAAGCAGAAGACGCTGTACCAGGCTTGTCAGAGGCCTTTGTGCGTGAGATACTGGCGAGGGTGGACCAGGAAGAGCATTAGTCCTGTTTTGTATTGCTGCGTCGCTCCTTTGTATTATGTATGGCTGCCTAATGGCGTCCTATTAGGACTCTCATTAGAAACCCCACGTGGTCGGCCCTCCCTGCTGATGCGTCGCCACTCCACCATTCTTTGTCCATCTCACTCTTGACTCGTGTGCATATCCGGCAACATGGGCGCACTACTATCCATCCCGCTGCTGACAGGGGGTCTGGGGACTATCGGAGGGTCACTGCTCTCGGGATGTATGGTGTGCATGGGTGGGTGCTGGCGACATGCTGGGATATGGAACTAACTTGGCAGGCGGCACCGCCGCATCCGCCTTTTGCAAGTCGTGCAATTGCAACTCGTCCATCGCGACTAGGGTTGGCTTTGGGGTGAGCTGCATCCAGTCGGCTACTGATTCGCGCTGACCATAGCTCATATTCGCCCTGTCGTCCATGCTGGCGTATCTCTCGCGCACGGACATTGCCATACGGGCCATCGAGAAGCTTAGCTGGGACTGGATCAAGATGGACTGCTCAGGCGGAAAATGTTATGGTCTCTTGGCTGTGCATCGCTTTTGCTTTGCCCTGGCCCTGTTCCATCTCATCCTCTCTGCGCTGCTCATCGGAGTGCGGACCACAAAAACCAAAAGAGCGGCTATACAGAACGGGTAAGCACTCCCCCAGTGACCGACGACTAGCTGACGTGCAGTTGGTGGGGACCTAAGCTTCTCGCCTACTTCCTACTGTCCTTGCTCTCGTTCCTCATCCCCAACGAGTTCTTCATGGCGTACGGCTCATACATCGCTCCCATCGGCGCATTCCTCTTCATCCTCATCGGGCTCGTCCTGTTGGTCGACTTTGCCCATACCTGGTCTGAAACCTGCCTCGACAATTGGGAGCAGAACAACTCGAATCTTTGGCAATTCATCTTGATCGGCTCGACGTTTGGTATGTTTGCGGCGTCAATCACCTTAACCATCCTCCTTTACATCTTCTTTGCCGGATCTGGGTGCGGATTGAACACATTCTTCGTCACATTCAACCTCATCCTCTCGGCAATCTCGACGGTACTGGCCATCGCACCTCCTGTGCAGGAAGCGAACCCCAAGTCGGGTCTCACACAGGCCTCGATGGTCGCCGCGTACTGCACATACCTCACAGCCTCGGCAGTGGCAAACCACTCTGACGATGGTCACTGCAACCCGCTCCACGCCAGTGGCGGAACGAAGACCACCACCGTCATCATCGGCGCACTCTTCACCTTCCTCGCTATCGCCTATTCGACCTCGCGAGCCGCGACACAGAGCAAAGCTCTGGTCGGCAAAGGGCATCGAGCTGGCGCAGGCGCGATCCAACTTCCAGCGGAAGCAGAGGAGGATGGCGAGGTCAGGCTCGTGACCAACCAGCCGAAAGGTCGGCGAGACGAGATGCGCTACCAGGCGATTCTGGCTGCTGTCAATGCTGGTAGTCTGCCAGCGTCGGTATTGGACGAGCCAGAAGACGATGACGACGAGATCGAGGCGACTATCGGGGAAGAACGCGACGACGAGAGGGGTGGAACAAAGTACAATGTGCGCCGAAACGTACTATCGTTGCCGTATTCGCTGACATCCAGTACTCCTGGTTCCACATCATCTTCGTCATGGCTTCCATGTATGTTGCGGGTCTCTTGACCGACTGGTGAGTCCACTGGCTGTGCGTAAGTAAAAGCTCACGCCCCAGGGCCATCATCTCCACCTCTCCCGTTGCTCATCCCACTGAGCCCCTGCCGATCACACCAGACCTGGCAGCCATGGCCGAGCCAGATGTATACATTGGGCGGTCTGAAGCGACCATGTGGATGAGAGTGATCAGCAGCTGGCTCTGCTATGTCCTCTACTCGTGGAGTCTGTGAGTCATCCGTCAGGGGTCGTGCCATTGGCTTACATACAGGCTGGGACCCGTTGTCCTACCAGACAGGTTTGGAGACGCTTAGCTGACTCGTTCCGGTCTGAAACATTTGTCTGATGTATTATACCGACTCGGAGATGCACTGGTATGGTAAATCCTGCCTGGGAATTGGCAATGCCCATGCCTCTCGTGCGAAGCTTCGGTCTCATCAGCATTCACACTGCGGCCGATACCTTGATCTCATGGGTGGCGTTCATGTTACCGCACCCATGAATTCGAACCAGCATCACAAAGCCATAGCAGAGGGTGAGCGACAGTGCCACGGTTCAACACGAGCAGTTCAGCGAGTCCACATCACATCTTCAACTAGCCGCAGCTCACAATTATCGCTCAAACGCTGACTATTTCTGACCGACCATACCATATGACGCCCAACGAGATTCATTACGCGAAGCCACTCACGAACTCTGACGAGTAGCTGACGCGCGCCTTCTTATTCTTTCGCTTTGTTTCTCGATGCCACTAGCACGTCCTGTCCTTTCTCTCTGCCCGCACAAAGGACGTGCCAAGGAGAGCGCTCCAACCGCCTGCGACATGTCGTGTATAGAGACGACTCCGAAGGCTCCCCCACTCCTCCTGCTGAATCGCCTCTCTTCTCTACATAGATAACTACCCAATTCCAGTGTCCACCAAAAGACCCAGACTGACCATGTCGTCCATCACCTCACCCAAGCCCAAGCTGCTGCACCACGACCAGCCCGCCGAAGCGCCTGGCGCCAAGTCGAGCCGGATCCTCGCGCCTAGCGGACGGTGGATTCGCGAGCCGGGCGATACGCCATTCAACACCCCCGCCGACCAGCCGCCACCCAGATCGCTCAAACCTGCTGGCGGCGTGATCCCCTCTTCGCCCGCTGCGAGGGTCGCTCCTCTCAATGCTGCCTCTGCTATGCGTGGCAGGGGCATCGGGATCGGGATCGCCCCTACGCCAAGTGTCGCTCATGCGGCTACTCCTGGGAATACCCCCAGCAGCATGGAGCGCATCAGTCATCGTATCGCGACGAACTTGCTCCTTGGTGAGCAGCCCCAGGGCCAGGATAGGAATGGGAATGGGAATAGGATTGCGCCTAGCTACGAGTGGGTCCTCAGTTGCAGTGGAGTAGTGGGATGAGCTGACGCGTAGGAGAAAGTTCCGTGCGGATTTGAAGAACCTCGAGTGAGTTTTCTTTGTTGGACCCGCTCACCCCAGTGATAAATTACAAGAACCGTCCGACCCTCAAGGCCGTCGATACCACCTGGACCAGGGGTCTCCTCTAGCCTCGCGAAAGGGGGATGCGACCCCTGCCGAGTGGCCGACTGCTTATTCTCAAGTCCTCGGGGGCTCTCTTGCCGGTCGAGGGATCCCGCCCCTCAAAGAGGAAGACGAGAGTGAGTAGCTACTGAATCTTGGGCTACGCTGATGGCAGACGCGAAAGAGTAGTCACGACAAGCTGTATCGTGTTCCTGTATATCCACTCCTCGATTCTGCTCTTCTCATCTCAGCTGTCATCACCGATGCATCCACCACCTTGACTCGTACTATGCCATGACACGGACGATCCATGCACATTCCTGCATACCCATTCTCATGACAACGCGGCATGCCTCATAAGCACTACTTCTTCCCCTTGCTCTTGCCCTTGCCCTTACCCGGCTTGCCCTTCTTGTCCAGGCTGACCTTGACCCGCTTCGCCCGCATCCCCTCATGCTTGCGCGCGCCCCTTTCCTCCTCGAAAGCACTGCCCTTCCTCTTCTTCCCGCCAACCTTTTTACCCGGCTTGGTACGAGGGGCCAGCGGCTCCGAGATCTTCTTTGGCAAGGCGCCCTTTTTGGCGGCGCGGATGGCGGCCACAGTCGAGCGCACCGAGTTGTCCGCCTCGTCCGCCTCGACAGCCATTCGTCTGCGCTTGGTGCGGCGAGACAAACCGTCGTACTTGCCACGCTTGACCTTTGTCTTTTCGGCGGGTGCTTCGGGGAAGCTCGACGTATACGCGGCTGTGCCAGCATCTAATATCAGCGTCGTCGAGCGGGTCGACTTACTTTTTGCAGCTTGTTTCTCTTTCTCAGACTGGAACCAGGTTCGAGCGGGTCGGGAGAAGATTTCATCTTCATGCTCGACCATGTTCTGACCCTTCTTCAACTCCATATCCGCTTGGCGCATCTGTCGTCAGCGCAGCTACATAGGGGTGACTCACCGCTCGCTCCTCCTTTTCCTCCTTGAGAACCTCTTGGATTTCATCCTTCAAGCCCTCTAGCGTCTCCGACATTGACGTCACCGCTTCAGCGGGGATGATCCTATGCCGGATGTCATCCTCTTTCGACTGCTTGATCACGGCTTTGAGCATCTTCCGGTCCGCCTCGCCAACAAGGGTGATCGACCTTCCCTTTCGCCCTGCACGAGCCGTTCGACCCACACGATGGGTATACTGCGCCAGCTGCCCGGGCATGTCATAGTTGATGACGGTCTCCACACCCTTGATGTCGAGACCACGCGAGGCGAGATCAGTTGCGAGAAGGTAATCGACCTTGCCACTTTTAAAGTCGTTGAGAGCTTGCAGACGTTGCTCTTGGGTCAGGTTGCCGTGCAGCTCTGCCGCCTTCAAGCCGTTCAGACCAAACACCACCTTCATCTGATGCGCAAGTGCCTTGCTCCGGAAGAAGATGATGCAGCGTTCCCGGACGGTCCGCTTGCACAGTGCCAACAGGCTCGGCGATCGAGTATCGTCAGAGCGGATACGCACAAACTCTTGGGTGAGCCCCTGGGCAGTGTTGCGCTTCGGGTCGACAAAGACTCGGATGGGCCGATCCAGGGATAGCTTTACCAGCTCGTCCACGCTGTCGGTCATTGTGGCGGAGAACAGCATCGTCTGGCGAGACCGCGGGCATGCCTTGACAATCTCCTCTAATTCGTCGGTGAATCCAGCTTCGAGCATCCGGTCGGCTTCATCAATGACCAAAATGTCCAGAGCGGACAGGGTGAATGAAGGGGTGTTGGTGAGATGGTCGATGAGTCGACCGGGGGTCGCAATGAGGATGTCTGGCAACGTGCGCAAGGTGTGCGCTTGGGCGTTAAGCGATAGACCACCGACGAGCAAGGCGAACCGGACGTCCATCCCGCCTTTGCTGGCAAGAGCCCGGCCGACAGCCTCGCACTGTACCGCGAGCTCTCGCGTGGGGCAGAGGACCAACACTCGGCAAGCTTGACCGCCCTTGCCACGGTCCCTATAGCACAGGCGTTCGAGTATGGGAATCATAAACGCCGCAGTCTTTCCTGAACCAGTGACGGCGGAACCGAGGATGTCGCGGCCAAGAAGGGCCAGGGGAACCGCTCTGGCTTGAATAGGTGTAGGCTTGGTGAACTGCAGAGCGGTCAAGGCCCGGAGGAGTGGGCGGGACAGGTTCATCGAGGCGAATGAAGAGGGAACAGTGGGATCGACAGTTGGGTCTTGAGCGAAAAAGGCGTCTTTCCTTGCAGTCTCCGCGGCGTCTTCTTCATCGCTGCTGTCGCCGTCGTCGCCGGACCCAGCCGCCACTTCGCCGTCCTCCTCTTCTGAGATGTCCATGGCGTCTTGATCGTCGTTGTCGTCGGCGTCGTCCTCATCTTCGCTTCCATCATCGCTGCCATCTTCGCCATCTCCGCCGCTCCCGTCCTCCTCTACGTCCCCTGATGGAAGCTCGCTCGCTGTCGATTCGTCAGCATCAGAGTCTTCAGACGCTTCCTGCTCCTCCCGCCGCCGTTTTCTCTCCCTATACGCCTCGACCGGCTTGCCAGTTCGGCGAGCAATGATATCGTCCACGGTCAGCGGCTGAGGTCAGCTTCGCCCAGACTGTACAACCCACCTTGTCGTCCTTGACAGCATGTATCTCGTCCCCTCCCCAGGCGTCCAGCGCTTGGCCATCCGCACCAATGTCAAAGCTGAAACCCGGGTCGAGATCGTCTGCTGGGGCCTGCGACTGAGCTCGAGAGCGTGGTCTGGATGGTTCGCCATAGTTGGAGACCTCGTCATCCGAGTCGATGGTACCGATGAAGTCGAGCGACATCTCGTTGAGCGCTGTAGTAGTGTTGAATGAAGAGTGATGTCAAAAGTGGTCGCGGTGGACATTGAAATTTGTTGAACCGTTCCTGGCGGACTACACTTGTGACCGGCAAGGCCCGAGCCATAGCCAAGAAGAATAATCGTAGATCGTCAGCATTCTTTCACAAGCATACATCGACTCGTCGCATCTACAAGATCAGAAGCCGCACGAGAACGACCATCTCAATCACCATGAACGCCTCGACATCACGGGCGGCACTTCGGCCCGCTTGCCAGGCCTCTCGCGCAAAGTTGCTTCTTCCCGCCCGCCCTTCCCTCCGACCCCCATCGAGCCGAGTTGCCACCCCAAGTATACCTCGCAGAACTCTCTTCAGCTTGCCAGATATCACCAAGCTGGCCAATCTCGCCTCGGCAGACGAGGGAGAGACACTCGACTCGGATCGCGATCTGCAGAGATTCCATTCACGGAAAATTCTACCCTACTCGCAAGCCCAGCTCTACTCGATAGTCGCCAATGTGCCATCTTACTCGTCTTTCATCCCATTCTGCACCGCATCGACCATCGTAAGTCGGAGAGACGGGTCTAGGCAGGAGGGAAAGTGGGAGTCGGACGATCGGCCATTCGACGTCGATGCGGAATTGGTCGTAGGTTTCGGAGGGATGGAGGAGAGGTTCATCTCGAGGGTCGAGGGCAGACCTTTTGAGAGCGTCACCGTGAGTCTTACTTTTCTTAAGGCGCAGTGCTTATCCTAGGCGACGGCAGCCAAAAAGTCGCCCATGTTCAAGACCCTCGTCACAACTTGTGAGTCCACTTCGTCAGTGCCCGCTGACATCAGGGTCTTTCTCACCCGCGTCCGAGCTATCACCACACTCGTCAGCATCAGCATCGCCGCCATCCGAGAACTCTGACCGCCCGCCAAACTCGTCCAACACCGACCCACACACAGGCCCGACCCTCCTTACCATCGACCTAGCTTTCGCCTTTGTCAACCCCCTGCACCGAATAGCCAGCCAGGCCGTCCTTCCCAAAGTATCAGAAAAGATGGTCGAGGCGTTCGAGCAACGCTGCTTGGATGTGTGGGGCAAAGGAAAGGCCTGATATCCCCTTTGATATAGATATGACTGCTCAGACGACCCATCCTGTATGCATGTGACCCGATTCAGCTGCCCCCTTGTAACGGGAGGTCGAGAGGGGTCCCACAAAGATCTCATCCCTGAATCTCGCCACTGTCTCTGACATCAGCCTGCTATTTCCAACTGTTCACCTTTGTCTCCATCGTCCACGTCGCAGAAACAATGCGAGAGACCTCGCCTTGACACACACCAAACCCGATCACAGCCACAGCGACCACACTGGACTCGTCGACTCCAGATCCACCACAAAATGGCCTCGTGCCGGGTCCACCGGCGGACCCGCCGCAAGCGGGACCGTCCACCATGGGTCCGCCCCTTCTGACTGTCAGACAGGGCTCCTACACCCAAGCAGACAGCACCGACACCTCGACTCCCCATACACGTCCCCATTCAGCCTCCATATCCAGCGTACACTTTGCCGAACACCCCACACACCGACCCTCCATCTCATCTCTCCGCTCTCACCGCGGCACACAACCCACCATCGATGAGGGCAAACCTCTCTCGCCCCACAAGACTCGGTCGACTCCTGTCCTCGGCTCGTCTCCACCATCCACCTCTAGCCTGCACGAAAATATATCTCCCCGCTCTCGCCAGGCCGAGCGGCTCAATGGCAGCCCTCGGCCACGCCCAAGCCATCGCCTCTCCACGCAGGACAGGCGGGTGAGGTCCGACGGTGTCTTCTTGCAGCATCGCATGTCCCTCCCGGCACGCAGTATCCGCCCGACAGCCGTCACCGGTGGCTACGAGTCTAGCAGCGATAGCGACTATGATGATCGACAATTCCAACTTCCCACATCACAATCACATCCGCTTGGTATACACGGCTTGGGGATCGATCAGGGCAGAAAACGTGCCCAGAGCCTCATGTCGCCTACCCTCTCAGGTAGTCAGACTCCAAGTCGAGAGGGAAGCGGATCAGATCTGCGCAGGATGAACGGGATACCTAAATCACCCCTAGGTTCGCCTCACGTCTCCAGGCATCCCTCCAATGCTACGCGATCACCTCGGAGTGGACACGCCTCGCGCGCTCCTTCTCAGTCTCATCGCATGCCATTTCCGCGGGCCGAGGGTGTATCTGCCGCCTCTAGCCGCCACCCATCGACACGCATCAAGGAAGAAGCAGGTCCTAGTCGATCAGCTTCTTCCCGCATACGCGAAGTCGAACGGCAGCGAGCGTCGACCCCTGACAAGGGAAAGCAGAAGGCAGAAGAGCGTAGAGGTGGACTCGCTGCAAGTCTGGGCCTCAACCCGGACTCCAAAGATGTCACGTTGAGCCTAGGTGAGTGTCAAGTCTGGATGCAGCTGACATCAGACCAAATACACGACTTGTTGAACGATACCGATCTCGCATCGGCTGTCCGCATGATCAACTCGAACAATATCGCCGCCACTCTGAGACCAGCTCTTGGACGCCGCGCCTCGTCGTTCTCCACTTCTACCTCTCGTCCCCGTTCCACTACTCCCACATCTACACCTCGGCCGGAACCGTACATCGTCTCTGCTCCTCCCCCGCTGACAGAGCAAGATCACAAGAGGGACCGCACAATCAGCGTTAGCAGCAGTAATGGTCCTCAACTTACACCGCGAACCGCGAGAGGAAGCTTCAAAGAAAGCAACGCAGAGCGCCGGCGAAGGATGAGCTCCGCTGCCGGTCTAGAGCCTGAAGAGGGTCACTTACCCTTCACCCACCATCTCCCGGCGCCCATCGCCGTCGAAGACGAAATGAGCGACGAGTCAGAGTCGATCGAGGATGACTCTTTAGCCCCCTTGGAAAACGGTAACATACAACGCTCCGGCTCGATGACCGTCAAAACTGCAACAGCAACTCCCGAGAAGAAGAGCCGTCTGAGCAGCTTGTTTGGCCTAAAGCGCAAAAAGAGCCCCGCCCCGCCATCCAAACCTCAAGACACAGGACATCTGCGTTTTGAGGAGAATCACGAGAAAATGCAGGCTGTCAAGGAGCGCGAAGAGGAAATGCGCCGCAGGGAACGGGAAAGACGAGAAGCTGAGCTCGCCCAAGGTAAGCTGTTCACGTATGGCCGAGCTGACCCTCAGAGCGCCGCTTCAAGGCTCTGACCCAGGTGGCCGCGCATCCCGGGGCTGAGCGGTCTGCATACAAAACCGGCTCTCACCTCCGAGCTTTCTACAATCACGTCTATGATGGGATAGATGATCCTCCAAGACTCAATCCCCTGGCGGTTCTCAGATGGAAGGAGCGGTCTACAGCTCAGCGGGAAGCCAAGGAGAGATGGGAGGCTCAGCAGAAGAAGCAAGCCAGGTCGCCTTCGAGACAAGTCTACCCTGAAGCGATGCACTCCAGTCCAGTTAGCGTGGATTCGCTTTCTCGAGGGAATCGCGAGTCTTTCGAATCAGCCCGGCACACTTCGTTTGAATCGTCGCTCCATATCTCTCCGATGAAATCCAAATCTCGACAAGATGTCGAGCATCAGCCCGCTCAGGCCTGGCGGTACACCGTCGAGGACATCGAGGCTTACAAAGAAGCCGACGGAGTGGTCAACTACTTCATTCCACCTCGGCCAACTATCCTCATCCAAGACGAGGCGGCCTCCGAGAAGAGCTCACGCCCCGACGAGAGCAGTCACGCAAGTTCGTCCAAGAAGGGTCATCGTACCGAAGTGCGGGTTGGATCCCCGTCAGATGTATCGCTCATCGACGATCATCTGAGTCACATGAGCAACTCCCCTCTCTCCAGGTCCACCTCCATCGACCACGCGCAAAGAAGAGATCATCGTACGCATCGATCTCATCAGAGCTTGGGAACCGTCGGTACTGGCTCGATCGGACAAGCCTTGCGTGCCCCTCTGGACATGATCAACAGACGTCAACGCACTTCGCCTGCTCCGTTTGAACATCCGGAGCCGCGCGACGATCATTCTCTCCGCACCAAGGCGAGCCAACCTCAGCGCTCGTTCTTCCCAACCAGCTCCACCGTGCAAAACGCCAAGGAGATACTCCGGCGCACCCATCAGTCGCAAATGTCTCTCACAGATGATGAGCATCCATCCAACTTCAACATCCGTCGATTGTTCGTCAAAGGGGCGGCAAGAGACGATCGAGAGCGGCTGATCTCGGTTCCGCTTCCCGACAGCAAACAGGCGATGCTTCGAGAGCTCGATGCGCGACTGCAGAGAGAGACTACATTCAGGAAACGGCAAGCGGAAAGGGCGAGAATCCAAACGGAGATTGAGGTTGAGACTCAGGCTAGGATCGATCAAGTCGAGGCAGAGTTGTATGCGGCCAGGCGAGCGTATGTTCCACAACTTCTCATAGACCCGTGCTGATCGCAGTCACGTACAAGCGGCCAAGGAGCGTCTTGCCAATACAGACGGGGCGCTTGGCGACGTCAACGATGCCATGACGCATTACATCAACCAGGCCGAGCGGTTGCGCGAAGGGACTCGCAACGTCGCCGGTGTCGAGACCACCTGGCCTCAGCTGGACTCTCTTCGAGCCGTTTACGTCCGGAGACGCACCATCAGCGAGGGTCACGGCGAATCGCAAGATGTCTTGTCACCACTGCGTGACTCAGAGACTGCCGAGCGCTCGACCATACGGCAGCGCCCGAGGCGGAAGAACACCCTGTCCACTCCCTTGCCTACCCTGTACCAGCCCACTGCAGTCAACGCCTGGACTCGCTCGTCCCACTCCGCCTTTGACCGGCTTCAATCTGCAATCGAGACTGCCGCCTACATCCAGAGACAAATGGTCCAAGAGCGTCACCGTGCCATTAGCACTCTGCACGGCTACATCAATCAGATCGATGCGCTGAATCGGCAGCGGGATAATGTCCGTGCTTGGACGAAAGAGGTGCTGGAGAAGAATCGGAGCCTTGTCTCGCGACTGGAAACTCTGCGGAGACAAGCCAAGGGTTCCAGAGCTCGCATGGGTCGGTTCAAAGACCGACTCTACGATGGAGCGGCGAGAAGTGTGGCCGCTCCGCTTGTTCGCAGCTTTTTTGGCATCTTTGTCGCTGTTCAGTACATCCTTTTGCGGCCTTTTACATCTGGCTTGCGGAGCCCATTTGTCAGGTATCCCATCGGATCGACGGTTGTCATGAGTGGATTGGTATGCTTGTTGGCGTATTTCTATTACATCGGTGGTTGATGTTGTACGGGATTACGAAATGCAGTATTACATGCTTGGATGATGGGAGTGCGATGCTGATTGCGAATGTTATTGTGTACAACGTCGTCCCGGGTCGATTCGAATCATTCGTCGGTGACCTCAGGTGGCAAGCATTGGCGGTATCCGCTGAGCGCTAGTGTGCTGTCGTCTCGGCATCTGCGATGATGATGACCTTGGACTTTGTTGGCTCAGGCCTCCTCGCTACTGCTGTCGCTGTCTATCGTAGTCGGCGTGGCGGTCCCTGTTCCCGAAACGTCTTTGACGCTCATCCTAGCTCCTCTCCCTTGACCCCAAGCGACCTTGCCCACATTCTCCTTGTCCTTTTCTCTATCTCCTACCGCGTCCTTCCACACGGTCAGGCGCTCGTTCAGGTCTTTCTGAGCAGCCTTGACGGCGACAGTGGCGGCTGCGTAAAAAGCCGCTGTGGGCGAGGCGGACGACTCGGCTGATGCCGCTGGGAAGGCGTGACTGAGTTCGGCAGATGGTGGGAGTGGTACGTCCGCTATGTTCAGGCCTTCTGGAGGGTTGATGGAGTATGTGATGCTGATCTGTGCCATCTTGGATCGTGAGCAAACGTCGAAGTGGCCAGGCTGTCTGTAATGGTGTCTCGGTCTGGTGAAGTTCGGATCCGAAATGACCGAGAGCGGGGACGACGGCCAGGCCAAATTTCCCTTCCAACCCAGGCATTCCTTTCAGCTTTGTGAATGCCTTTGTGCATCCACAACAAGCACAACAGTGAGTCTCGCCCCCATCACTATCCAACTACGACACAGATGATGCTCGTCATATACGATATGTTAGACTTCGGCAGGTCCTCGGACCGCAGTCGAGAACTTCTTTTGACCCTGATCCGTCCACCCTCCTCTGCACTCAGCAACGACTGTCCAAGCGCAATGAGCTGATGCTTAGACCGGGATGGCACCTGTGGCCGTACCGCCTCTTGAGGATCTCAGCCTCGACTCGGCTCCGAAAAAGGAGAAGAAGGAGGACGAGGGGGATGATGATGCTGGAGACGATGATGAGGTGGACGATGAGGGTGATGCCGATGCGGCTGTAGAAGGGGGCGCGAAGAAGAAGAAGAAAAAGAAGAAGCGTCAGCTTACATCTTTTCCGACATACTAGAGCTGACTTGCAGCCAAGAAGAAGAAGACGACTGTGGTGCAGAGCGAACCACCACGAGTTGGGTTGAGCAAGATCTTCAAGAATGGCGTCTACCCCGTCGGAGAGGAGCTCGAGTACAAGGTCGAGTAAGTCTTCTTTCATTCGTATTTGAAGTACACTGAGCGTAGTGGTACCTCACGTATGTCGTCCGCCGAGGCTCGCGAGCGTGAGCGACTGGCGCAGGAGGACCCCACAGACACGTATCAGAACATCCGTAAAGCCGCCGAGGTCCACCGTCAAGTGCGAGCATACGCCCAGAAGACGATCAAACCCGGTATGACCATGATTGAAATTGCCGACCTCATCGAGAATGGCACGCGGGCGCTTGTCGAAGAGAACGGTCTCGAGGCGGGTATCGGCTTCCCCACCGGTCTGAGCGTGAACGAGGTAGCTGCGCACTACACGCCCAATGCGGGCGACACGAAAGGTACGCCTTGTTCAGATCTGGAGCGTCAGGCTAACCAGCAGTGCTGCGAGCGAGCGACGTGATGAAGGTTGACTTTGGCGTCCATGTCAATGGCCGTATTCTCGATTCGGCGTTCACCATGTCCTTCGAGCACACCTGGGATCGCCTCCTCGAGGCTGCCAAAGACGCCACGAATACCGGAGTGCGCGAGGCAGGTATCGACGTCAGGATGTGCGATATTGGCGAGGCAATCCAAGAGGTCATGGAGTCTTACGAGGTCGAAGTGGGCGGCAAGGTGTACCCCGTCAAGAGTATCTCCAACCTCAACGGACATTCCATCACGCCGTACTCGATCCATGGCGGCCCGCACGGAAAGAGTATACCGATTGTGAAGCAATTTGGAAGGGACCTGGACGAGACACGGATGGAAGAGGGCGAGTACTTTGCTATTGAGACGTTCGGTTCGACCGGGCGAGCAAGGGTGGATGAGACTGGCACATGTTCTCACTACGCGTTGTCGCCGCGGATGCCGGAAAAGTACACTTTGCAGTGGGTCAAACCTTCTATCGATCGAGAGTCAGCGCTGACTACAGTCACCAATCGGCAAAGGCACTGTTGGGATCTATCAAGAAGAACTTTGGAACTTTGCCTTTCTGTAGGAGGTATCTCGACCATGCTGGCGAGAAGAACTACCTCTTGGCGGTGAGTCTCAACCTCCTCATTGATTCCGACGCTGACCCCAGCTCAATACGCTTGTCAAACAAGGGCTCGTGGCGGACTACCCCCCGCTTGTCGACCCGCAACCCGGAGCCATGACTGCCCAATTCGAGCACACCATCCTCCTGAGGCCGACCTGCAAAGAGGTCGTCTCGCGGGGAGACGACTACTAGCTTGACCTACACATCACACCATTGTATCAATAACATCCCTCAATGTCTTGTACTCTCACTGCACATAACCTCGTCATGCATGATCGTGATAGTCGTCGAGAGGCCCACCTCCACTGCGGGGACTAGAAGCCAAACATGTATCCCAAGAGGAGCAAGACGCAAAATGCCACCACGCAGGCGACTATTATACTGTCTCTTCGTCTGCGCGAGTGGATCATTGAGATGAGTGAATTGATGCCTGGCATCTGGGATAGGACGCGTCCCATGCGCGAGTCGATCTGCGCGAGGAGCGTCCGTTGTTGTGCAAAGTCTTCGCGGGTCGCATACGCTTGGCTGCACATCAGCAACCTCCTCAGGCGATGCAGTTGTGACTCACTTGAGCGTATCGTCCATCATGCGATGTGAAGAGTCTATCCGTCCGCGATCTTGCAGGAGGGCATCGGTCTGAGAGGGTAGGGACGACTTGTAGTCGCTACCCGTCAGCCACCTCTCTCCTACTAGAGTTCACACTCACTTGATATCTTTCCGTACCGAGCCGAGGAGGTTGGACCGCGCCACAGCCGCCTCAACATTATTCTGCCTCATCAGCACCTCCTCCCCCTCGTCATACAGCCGGGGTACACACTCTTGCACGCAGGAAATCCCGCCTGTAATCATCCAGATTATCCCGATGTCGCTGAGCAGCATGCTGCATGCTCGCGCTCGGCGGCTGGCTCGGCGAATTGATCAACGTCGTGAGATCCTCAATGGCCTGCTCGAGCTTGGCCAACAGTTCTTCGATCTCTTCTTCCACAAGCTTGTATCCTCCTTCTCCTTCGTCCGCCAGCGCGTCTCGGCTGCTGCTACCTCCCCCGCCACCCCCGGAGCCGGAGGGCGAACGCGAGATGTTGGCTGCTACGCGCGAGTAGGTGGATAGTTTTGCGTCGAGCGCTGTTTCGAGAGCGCGGGCATGCCGCCGTGCATTGTCCCATGAGGTCGAGGAGGACATCCTGCAGTATGCAGTACGAGTAGGGCTGAGTCGAGGTGTGCTATGCTACGCGCTGTCAGAAGGCAGCACGTATCGGGACCGGTGCACAGCGAGTGGGCGTAAATGGGAGGCGTATATATAGCACTGGAGGAGGGCCTCCACGCGACCAGACGTGCAGTGACGGACAAGTCCAGATGCATCGGTCTGAACGAATTCCACATCTGAACAAAGACCACTCGTGACGATGCCGCGCCTACGTCCGCCCATATGGTTCTGCGCGCTCTTATGGGCGTCCGTGGTGTCCGCCACAGCGCTCACAACCATGCTCGCGGCCAACGAGCGCTCGTGCTTCTACGCCGACGTCGATGGCGTAGGGGAGAAAGTCGGTGAGCCTCCCGTCGCTTTGGGTCGGACGACGAGCTGATAGGGAGGGTTTTACTTTGCCGTCCAGTCTGGCGGGACGTTTGAAGTGGACTATGTGGTCATGGACCCGGATGACAAGGTTTTGTTGGAAGGGAGCGGGGAGAGACAAGGCGATTATATCTTAACGGCGAACAAGGTGGGTGTTGAGCGAGCGGAGCGAGCGAGCGCGGCACCTGGGCAGTCAGAGTGGATGGAGCTGACGCAGGGTAGATTGGCGAATACACATTCTGTTTTGAGAACGAGGCGAACTTGGCGGAAAAGATGCTCGACTTGGAGTACGCCTCCCCCGCCTTTGCCTACTGACCCGAGCTGACCCGCAGCATCATGGTGGAAAGTGAACCGCGGCGGGCGTTGTCGTCTCAGCAAGCACCGCTGAAAGAACATACGAGCGCACTGGAGGAAAGCACGTACAAGCTGAACGGCCTGCTCAGCTCAATAGCACGGACGCAGAAACAGTGCGTCTACCCACGACTTGATTCGCAAGACGAGCTTGAGCTAACGCTCTAGTTATCACACTCGGCATCACCGCAACTTTTCCACCGTGCTTTCTACCCAAAGCCGGATATTCTGGTTCACCGTCCTGGAAAGTCTCGTCATCGTCGCCAGCTCACTGTTCGTCCGCTCTAGATGCTCGATTCAAGCTAACGGCCCAGAGCACAAATATGGATCCTCAAGACGTTCTTCTCCCGCGGAGGACGGAGGTTCAAAGTATGACCCGATATCCATCATCTGACGACACACGCCGTGACCACCATGGTCCAGGCGACGATATCAACACAACGATGCATGTCATGAGAATACAGCCAGCATCCCGTCATCGAGCCTGACCAGGCTGACCCTGCTGACCCTGCATTTGCGCAGCTCGCGCTTGCCGTCGCTCCTGCTCCATCCTCCCTGCCTCGTGGACATTGATCGCCTCGTCCACCCAAGGCAGCATGAAAAGATCGCTCCGTCGCAGATCCTCTTCTCGGACGTTGCCCCCATTCATCGCCGCCGTACCAATCTGGTATCCGAGCATCTGGTCGAGGTCTCGAGCTTGCACCGCCAGCCAATTCTGGATGAAGGCCTGCGGGTTTGCCCTGATCGTCAGATGAGAATTCATCTCGGCCATGCCAGACCCACGCAAAGGCCTCCAAAAAGTCCCGCTTTTGCTTGACATCCCTGGCAAAGTACGCCAACTCTCCAACCTTGTCCTCCAATGCCATGATCTCCTTGCCTTCCTCTCCCTCGAGCTTGCGTACGATATCTGCCATTTTAGACTTGAGCGGGTCATCCATCTCTATAGGAACGTCGAAGCATTTCTCGTGGAATTTGAAATCCTGGTCCACTTGAACGGTATAAGGGATGACGATTGGGTCGGGGTGTGACAAGAATCGAGCGACGATCTGAGGGATCTCGTGGAAGGCCATACCGTCTTGTCCAGGAGCCATGAGCTAAGTCATCAGCCCACATGTCTGCCAACATAGAGGGACGAACCTTTTGCATACCGCCCACGGGTCGGACGACGGTCGAGTCCTCCTTGTCCTGAGCACCGGAAAGCTTGATCAATTTCCACACCGCCGCCATGATCTCTGACCGAGTCCCTTCTTTCATCGCAATCAGGTCGGCGAGTGGGTTGATGATCTTGAAACGCTCGGGAAAGTGCGCGACATCCAAGATGATCCGGCATTTGACGTTGACATCGCCTCTCCGCATGATCTCAAACCCGTCTGTGGGTGCATGTTGGGCCTGTGGAGTCCACTGCCTGTCAGGGCACCATTTCTGGTAGGGGAAAGGGACACACCTCGACGATGTTGCCCTCTGGAAAGGTTGGCGCTTCACGCTGGTCAAACTCCACTACGACGCGCTTGAGGAAAGTCGAAAATTTCCGCTTCGTCCTGTCGAGTCTCACATTGCCCGAGTCCAGCAACCTCCCTTCTATGCGCAGATTCCACCCCGGTACGCCCTTGCCCGTATTGACATCCACTGATGGGTCGACCGCGGAGGTAGGGGCTCCGCTGGGGGGCTTGACCTCGCCTCCTTCTCCCATAGTGACATCTCCATCGGCTTTCGGCCCTGCCGCTTCCGCAGCAGCTTGCGCATCCTTCTCTTTCTGCCACGCTTGATCATGTGCCGTGTTCGAGATGAACACCCGTAGGGCACGTTTGACCTTGACCGGCCGGCCTAGCGCGTCGTTGAGTTCGGCCTTTTTGCGCATGAGCGTCCAATCGAGCTTCGACTCGACTTTGAGTAGTTCGTCAAAGGCTGCCGAGTCGGGCACGAGGGTTTTGAGGACATGGGGCGGAGGAAGGGGTGGACGGGGATGTTTGCTGTACATCAGCATCCGGCTCCCAGAAGCCCGATCTTGGCTCATATAGCTTGCATACGGAAACCGTTCGTGAGAGGAACATGACGAGACTCACACTCGCCGTACTTGGTCCGGGTCGGCCTCTGGACGGCGTTTGAGGTCAGACGATTGAGGAGGCTGGGGGAAGGAATTGCCGGGTTGAGGCGTATGAGATGGGCCCGCCACAGGCTGTAATGGTGTAGTCATCGTATTTGGGTTCTTGCAGGTGACTCGGAGAGCTCTCGTAGGTACTGCTGGCCTACGAAGAGGCGAGATATGATCAAATGAAGTGAGATAGAGACGAGATATCAACGATCAGTCGCGCTCTCCCCTTGTCGTAACTTGGACTTGGGGAATTGTGCCTGAAGCCTTTTTACGATTTTATCCGGAGAAGTTGGTGATCGAGGTCCACCTGCGACGTTGGGAATCATGTCTTTGTGAAGCAAGAAACAAGATGGCCAAGTCTGCCAAGCACAGCAAGCGCTTGCCGTCGCCGGACGACAGCGTACTTGAAACCGACTCGGAGGAAGACGAGTTTGCCGACGAGCGAAATCCGCAAAATGAGTCGGACGACGATGGTGCCGGCACCGACTTTGAGGAGGATGATCAGGAAGAGGTGGACGGAGGCGGACGTGGGCTGTGGCAGCCTGATGATTGGGACGAAGAGGGGAAGTCTGAACCCGAGGCAAGTGGATCAGATGATGAGGCAGGTGCAGACGAGGCGGAGAGCTCTGCGAGCGAGGAAGATGTTTCAGGCGAGATGGTGAGCTACCTCCTCTTGACGCCAGTGGCGGAGAGCTGATTCCATCAGGCAAGACTGCAGAACGGTACGAGGTTTTGCAGACTGCTCGAATATGGCTGACACACTCTTAGACCTCACCAGCCTGCCATTCGACTCGGTCATCAAAGCTCGGCGGGCGTTGAAGCGGGCCTCCGACCCCACCGCACAGAATGCCAAAGCAGGACCATCTATGTCGAAAGAGCGCCGGTTGGCAATGATGAAGGCACAACTGGCTTCGATGCAGCAGCGCAAAGGCAAGGCTGCCCATGTCACCCCCATCCGGCCGGGCGACCTCGGCAGCGACGAGGAGGACTCGGACGATGAGCCGGAGACCGAGTCCACCTCGAAAGGCCGGAGAGAGAAACGAGCCAGCAAGCATGCGTATGTCCCACCTTCCATCGGTGAGATGGAAGCTGAGCAGCAGTCCATCGGCCATGAGCACCAAGCGACAGGTATCGCGCAACCGTCAAGTCGTTGAGATCGGCAAGACCGTGAGTGAGCATCGGATACTACGGACAGAGCTGATACGCAGGACCGACGCGATCCGCGCTTCTCATCCGTCTCAGCTGGCGCGGTCAATCCGCATCTGCATTCACAATCATACGACTTTCTGCCCACCTTGCTGCAGGACGAGCTGTCCGGACTCAAACTGGCGCTCGCCACCGCTGTGAAAGCGGAGCGCACATGTTCCTGGGCGGAAAAAGCAGCGAGGACAGCTGAACGCGAACGGCTGGAAGAACAATTAGGCAAGGTGCGGACCCGGCTGGACCGCACGAAGCGAGAGGCGCGGGAGAGGGAGGTACTGTCCAAGGTAAAGAAGGAGGAACAGGAGAAGCGGGCAGCGGGCAAGGGAGCGTGGTATATGAAGAAAGGGGAGAAGCGGGACTTGCTGCTCAAGTCGCGCTTCGACGCGCTGGAGGCGCAGGGAGGCAAGACGGCCGTCAAGAAGGCGATGGAGAAGAAGAGGAAGAAGACTGCACAACAGGAGAAGAAGAGCAGGCCGTTCAAGCCAAACAAGCGGCCCCGAGCCGACTAGACCAATCCTCTCTGACACCCAATGTGTTGTATGTATCCTTAGATCTGGTCTTTCTTCGCCGTGCCCAGACGAGACACGAGGTCGTCGCGCAAATCATACATGCCGTGCAGAGAGAAGAGCCCGCAAAGAACCGTCGTCTAGCGTCCGCCCTTGCCGGCGCCGCCCTTCATGCTCTGCTTGGACACCTTGGGTGCGTTGGCAGCGCCGCCGGCGGGCTTGACCTTCTTGGCCTCCTTCTCCTTCTTCTCAGTCTTGGCCTTTGTGATGGCAGCCTGTCGGGCAGCGGCTCGGACCTCGGGTTTGGCAGTTCGCTTGGCGAGGATCGAGGCGAGGTCGGCGCCGACAACACCACGCTGCATATCAGTGACGCCCTCGTCCTTCCTCCCTGGTGCTATGGCCGCCTGCCATCCTGAACACTCTTGTGGAATGCGTAACCCACCTGGATCTTCACGTTCTTCCTGCTGCGCTTCTTGGCGACCTCCTCGGTGATGCCCTTCTTGTGCATCCGGCGGTACACCTGGGTCCAGGCAATCTTCCGCGGGTTCTTGCGTTGCAAGAACAGGGACTCGTTCTTCGCATTGGCGAATCGGAAGGTCTACACAGTCAGCGTTCAGCTCGTGAAGTTCGTGTCCCGGTCATGTCCATCGCGCCATCGACATGTCCTCCCTTTCCTGCAGCCATCCAGCATATCCACCAAGCCAGACCAGCTGGGTTCTCCCTCGTCTTCTCGTCCGCCAGCAGATTCCCTAGAAAGACCTTAAGCAACTCGATTGACAACCCACCTTCGAGTCACCCCGGACATAGGTCTTTCCCTTGGAAGGGTAGACTTTGAAGCCTGAAAAGTCGCAACGGTCGACACGCATCCTGTATCCTATAAGCCTTCCTCGCCTCTTGTCAATATCGATATGGCGTACGTTGCTGTCGTTCGAGAGCTTGATGGATAGAGATCAACCCCTTGTAGTCGGATTCACCCAATTCGAGGTAGCGGCAGGGGAGTGGGAGAAGCTAAGTGCCACACCGGGAAATCGTGGCTTACCGCCGAACCAGCTTCGGCGATTGGATGTATTTCTTATGTCCGACACTACCGGCACCACTTATTCATTGGGTCTTGCTTCACTGGTGAGCATGGGTGCATGCGAGTACAACAACAGTCTACTGTGAGTATCATACAATGCGGTATCAACTGTCCTTGCTGTCCTCCCTCTTCATCTCAGCCTCGAGTCCCTCCAGGAATGTATCGGCTTCCTTAGCCCTCTTTTCCGCCCGCAACCTCTCCACAGCTTCTGACCCACCCAACATCTTTGCTCTCTTGGCTTCGACCAGAGCCCTACGCTCGTCCAACTTGCGCTTTCTCATCTCCTGAGCGGCGCTCATTCCTCTTCTCTGCTCTGTTTGCACTCTTGCCTTCTCCGTCTCTTGCCGTTGCTCCTTCAATGCTGCCATCTCCTCGGCACGCTTCTCTTCGTCCAGCGAGAATTGATAAGCGCCAGCTCCGCGTGTTCGTACTGCTGATTAGCTGCGTGATTGCAGGTATAGTTAATAAGTACCTTCTTTGGTAGAATCGTAGTGGTGCGCTCGGGCCTCTTCCTCTGCCGCACGGTATTTCGCCCTGATCGCTTCGGGGTCGGGTTGGTAAACGGGAAAGATGTTCTGTTCGCCGTCTGACCATCAGCACCGACGACAATGACGTTTGGAAAGCTCACGGATAACATTGGACTGCCTGAAGACGTCAGCTTGGCCATAAGCACAAGACGAAGCGACTCACAGTACCTGGGCGTACGAGGAATTGGCAGCAGGTGGTGGTGCTGGGGCGTTTTTTGACGATTTCCGCTTGGCCATCTCTGCCTCCATAGCCTCTTTGCGTGTTCCGATACGACTGCGTCCCATCTCGTCGACATACTCTATCCGCTCCAGATCATCATGCACCTCGTCTCCGACCTACACGTGAGTGGAGAGTCGGTCAAATGGGGTAGACCTACATCTTCCCATGTCCGCCGAGCTGGTAATGCTGACTCGTCTTCGTCAGATTCCTCTTCACTCTCCTCATCTGCCTTCCTTTCAAACTGCCATCAGTCGACTACATGCAGTGGAGAAAGGCCTTACGTCGATGACGGCTTCTGCCAGCTCCTTCTCCGTCAACCCAGAGTAGTCCCCTCGACTCATCTGCTCGTACTTCTTGGCTTTCGCCTCGAGTATGGCTCGGCGCTCGTCTTGACTTGGACCATTGGGATCATCCTGAAAGTGTCTCTTCTTTGCATCGTTTCTCGCTTCTGCCGCGAGCCGCTTGATGAGTCCCGGCGAAGGGCGGTCGAACGGATCTTTGGATAGAGTCGCTGCTTTGGTCCGCTTGCTTCCCTTTGTGGCTTGGCGGCCTTCTTTGGAGAACTTGTCCACATGCTCGGCGGTGATTGCTTTGAGGTCGAGTAGGGTGCCCTGTGAGATGTGGGACGGGCCTGCCATGTTCACCTGTGATGCAGTATGCAGTGGCAACAGGTCCATCTCCAAGTGAAGCACCTCCACCCGAGCTGCTGCTGGACGCATGACGCGCCAAGGTGCCACATCGCCGTCCGGTGAAGCGGCGATTCGGGGAAATGATAACCGATGGCGGTGGGGGGTGACGGTGCGGTGCGTGCCATCATCATCACACCATCCCCCCACCTCTTCCTTTGCCTTTACTTCAATCCCTTTGTTTCGACTGTTTCTACATATCAACATCGAAACATTCAACAAGATGGCAAGCGCAAAAGTCTACGTCGGTACGTTGGTGTTCACACGAGAAGAATCCCCGGCGAGATGCATAGCATCATGGTTTCAGGTAACGGGTTCTTGAAGAGCGAGTGGCCTGACTCTTTTCTAGGCAATCTCTCGTGGAACACCACGGATGAGATCCTGCACCAGGTCCGCTTGTTTTCTTCGTTCTCGCTCGTTTGGTTAGCTTATCGCGTGTCCCGTCTCGTCTCGTCTGCTCGTCTCGTCTTCACATGGTCGCTCGCTCGCAATCTTTTCGTGTGCTTTGTTGCATCTCGTCTCGCTCTGCTCCGCTGGCATACGCTCTCGCTTTCGTCTTGCAAATGACTCGGTCTGTCCGTTCGATGGCCCTCACGCTTGTGCTCGGATCGGTGACTCGCTTCGCATTGGATTTGGTCCTGGTTGCGCTCGCTTTGCGTTTGCTGCTCCGCTTCTCGGGTCGCGTATCGATGCCTACCGTTTCCATGAGCAGACCTTCTCCGCATACGGTCAGGTCGTCGACGTCAGTTTCTTCTCGTGTCCGGCGTCTCTGTTACTGAGTGCTAGTGCATCGTCATGAAGGACCGTGAGACTGGCCGATCCAGGGGTTTCGGTTTCGTCGTTGGTCTCTTTACCCAGAGTTTCAACCGGTTCATTGATCTGTAGACCTTCTCCAGCCAGGCCGAGGCCGATGCTGCCATCAGCGGCATGAACGAGCAGGAGCTCGACGGTCGTCGTGTCCGCGTAGGTGCCCCTGCGATTTTGGGTGGCTTTGGTCTGAACAGAACAGGTCAACCTCGCCAACTCTAAGCCCGCTGGCGGTGGTGGTGGCTACGGTGGTGGTGGTTACGGATCTGGTTGTACGCGCATTTCTCTCCCATCTCAATCCCTGACTGAGTTGTAGACGGTGGCGGCAACTACGGTGGTGGTGGCTGTGAGTCGGGGAAGGGGGGAAACTCTCTTCATTCGCTGACTTGAAGACGGTGGCGGCCAGGGCGGCTACGGCGGTGGCCAAGGAGGATACGGCGGTGGCCAGGGCGGCTACGGTGGCGGCCAGGGTGGTTACGGCGGTGGCCAAGGCGGCTACGGCGGTGGCCAGGGTGGCTACGGTGGCGGTCAGGGCGGCTACGGTGGTGGCCAAAGTGGCTACGGCGGTGGCGGCTGTATGTTGCTCATCCTGCTGTCACAATCAAGCTAACGAACGAGCAGACGGCGGTGGTGCCCAGGGCGGGTACGGCGGTGGCGGCCAGGGTGGTTACAGCGGTGGCCAGGGCGGCTACGGCGGTGGTGGCCAACAGGGTGGCTACGGTGGCGGTTGTACGTTCTTTGGCCCCACGAGTAGAGTCGGACTGACCCTCAGATGGCGGTGCTCAACAGGGCGGCGAACAGGGCGGTAAGTGATTGTTCAGGTTTCACAGAATTTTGGCGTCTGATACGGCGTTCTTGCTATTCCCCATCTCTCCCATCCTCCCTTCATGACCTCTCATCTCTTCCGCGTCTTCTCGTGTCTGCGCTGTGCGGTTCTCTGGCAATGGGCAACGTGCAATTGTTGGCTCGTGGCAAATTCCGTGCTCCGTTTGGCAAACTTTTTCAATCGCCCGGCGTCTGGCCTCTCTTGTCTCTGTTCTCAAGTATCAGGCTACGGCGAGTCTGCAGGCTATGGGGCCCAGCCGAGTGGTCAGCAAAGTTACGATTACAATTCCGGTGGTTACGGTGGTGCGGGTCGTTTCTGTTTCCGTCGCTCTCCTCTGTGTATACTCGGGCTGTGGCATACAGGTAGAATCCGTGCTGACATACAGGCAACCAGGGCGGTGGCTACGGCGGCCAATACTAGGCCTCTCGATTTCGTCGTTGCCTCGGAATATCGTTCAATTCACCCCCTTCCCCCTCTGCTGCGAACAAGTCTCTCCTATCGATGATCTGCCACCGTCTCCGCCTTTTCTAATTCGGTAGTGTGAATGAAAGTGTGCGATCTGAAGTGGGATGTGCGTGCTGACTTGCTAATTGGTGTGGTGACGCATCCGGTCGGATGTTTGTGAGGTCTGACGATCATGACTGAGATGTCGGTGCTGTGGGCGTTCCATGATGTCACTATTGACGCTTTGGGAGTTCGGTACTGACGCACGTCGTTAGCTCGTCGCGTGTCGCGAGGGGGTCAACATGGCTTGTCTCAGAATTTTCTGCGGGGCATGTCACGGTTGGTATATGTTCAGCGGGAAGTCTACAAAGTCGTCAAGCATCACAAGCACCTCCGAAGGCAAGCCAAGGTTATCAACACTACTCATCTCTTAGCCCGTCAAGCTTCAAGATGCTCTCGCACCAAAGTCTTATCGTCCCGGCTCTCCTGCTCGTCTTATCCACCTTGACACCCTCCCTGGCGTCCCCATCACCGATGGCGTACGCCGGTCCGATGAGCGACAAACAAGACGGCTGGCACCCCATAACCAACACGACCGACTCGTTCTCGCCCTACGCATCCCCCATGGCCCACGCCACCTCCGCAGCTGGTTCACCTGGATCAGGATCAGGAGGACCAAAGGGCGGCGAAGGGGTATATACCAATACGCTCTCGGGGAAAGAACTCGTGGGACTGGTGTTGACTTTTGTCGTGCTTTTCTTGTTTGTGGCTGGCATAGGCGTGTGGTGTTTCCTCCGACAACATTGGAGCAGGGGGTCTGCCCGGTCCGCCGGGAAGGATGTTGCTGCCGAGAAGGGGACGATGGGAGAGAAGGAAGGATGGGAGAAGATCCGCGATAGGGCCGATGGAGGGGGTGTACCGAAGATTTGTGTCGAGGGGCCGGTTGGGTCTGTTAGTGCCAGTTTGGGCGGTGTGGGGAGTAGCACGATGGACGTCTTGGAGCAGAGGGGGTATGCCAATACGTGAGCAACGCACCGGCTGGCTGCTGATATGGGCTGATAGGGCAGCAGGACGGCACAGGTGCATCAAATATAGCCCCCACACCCCCCAAGGTGAAATCGAGAAGGAGAGAAGAAGAGATCTATCAGTATCATGAGCCGCCAAGCTGCCTCAAACCACAATGTACAATAGACCTTAGAGATCATGGCATGACCATCTGCAACATCTGTAAGAGCCAGACATGCATCCACATCAATGTCCGTACAACATGTGGATCCGACTCGGTCATCCACAAACAGACAGGCGCTACAGAGATCCGCCCAGGATTTTCTGCACGTCAGGAACGACTCCCTCTGCATTGAAATAGTACCCACTTCAATGTCCGACGCCGAGATGGGGCAGTCGAACGATGCGCTACTGCTGATGGTCGGATCGACCGTGATGCCCACCACTTTCAGCTTGAGGTAGAGATCGTAATCGATCGTGATATCTTCTGTGGAGCCATCCCCGCCGCACTTGCTGTACAGGTCTTTCAGGATCGCCTCGTTGGGGTCTTCTGATGTGGTGTAGCTATATGTCAGATATTTGGTTTTGACATGCACATTCAGACTCACTTGAATGTGAATGGGAACTGGAACGTCGAGTCGGTGTAACCCTTAAAGTCGAGGTTGTACTGCGTGCCACCGCCTAGGGACACATTCGAGTACCCGGGGTAGTGCACCGTGGCGGAGATCTCCTTGAAGTCGACGTTGAACCAATTCGGGTTGGCCACGCTGTTTGTCAGACTCCACCATTTTGAGATATAGACGACGCACGAAAGGTTCAGACTGAAGCTAACGCTGAGTCCGTCGGTTGTGAGGGATACCGAGTCGTCGGACACGATGATATTGTTGACAGAGACACTAGGTGGACGCACATACTGGGCGTCAGATTTAGCCACAAGATATGGAGGGGCGTCTCACCAGTGCAATGGCGAGAATGACACTAATGATGATAAGAATCGCGATCGTAGGCACGCAAAAGCAGAACCGTAACGACGTCCTCAATCCTCCTCCCTGCTCGTCAGCAACTCGCCTCGACGGGCCCAAATAGCACATACCTTGCTCCACTGTTTCCCCCTTTCATCCTTCCTCCACATCCTAAGGATGCCCGTCGAGCGAGGCGGCGGACCCATCTCGGCCCAGCTCTTCGTGTTGCCCGCCGGACCGCGCAACCCCTGTCGACCGGGCACAGCCCGCGCCGTCGCTGGAGGCTCATAAGGATCATCGCTGGGGTTTGTAGCGTTGATTTTCTCTGTCGAGGCTTCGGGCTGGTACCCCTGCTCTGTCTCGTCCGGATAGCGCGGTGCTTGGTCGAAAGACGGGTCGGACGAGTGGTAGTACGGTTGATTGCTCTGAGCTGGGTATGCCTGCGACTGGTACGGGTCCGCATAGTGTGCCGAGTAGTCTTGCTGATTGTAGTGCGCCATATCGTCGACGCTACCAGAGATGCCGCTGTTCTGTGAAGATACAAGACAGAAGCTGTGGACGATCAAGCCATTGACAACACTGCGGGGGGTTGCTTGCACTGCCATCGCCTCGACACGCGAAGGAGTAGTTACGTAAACCCAAGCTGAAACACGCCCCGATGAGCAGCGGTGATCGCCGTGATGACCACGCGATGATGACGAGCCGTCGCCGTCTGTGGCTCGACGTTGGGATGACCTCGGACCCCGTCGTCACCGTCACCAAAGAGTCGTATCACCGCAACATTCTACCACGAACAAAGAGGTCGTCAGACAGCGAGGACACAACTTCACAAAGTCATTCAACACTTCCTTTCTATTCCTACTCCTCTCTCTGTACATAGCTCGACCCCTCAACACAAACAAACCCATATCGGTCGCCGAGCCATATCGATAGCACCATGGGCAGGACACCGTTGCTCGATCTCCACCCTCTGACATTATCGGTAAGCTCACCTGCTTCTTTCCAGACCACAAGCTCAGCAACAGGATATCCCCGACCCAGACTCCCAAGCCTTCTCAGACTTCCTCGACGAGCATTTCGACTATGGCGAGCGGTTGATAGAATCCATGTCGTGAGACTTGCTGTTCTCGACGGGGTTTTCACCTGACAGTCCAGAAAATGGAAGAAACACAGTGTAAAGGTGAACGGCACTGTGCAGATCATCAATCTGGCCAACTCGGCAGGATGCAACGAGGTAAGGCTTTCTATGACCTTTATCAGCTTGGCGCTGACGCCTAGGCCAAGAAAGAGCTGGGACTCAAGGAATACTGGTGCGGCCGTTCGTCGATCCACACCACCAATGTACCCCTCAAACGCTCCACATCCCACCGCGCCTCGGTATACAACCCCATGAACCTCGTCAGGACGGTGTCGCGGTATATTCATGACACACCTGCCTCCGCTACGTCGCCCGGACCGCCCGAAGGATCAGGGCGGCGCAACAAGCCGAACGGCCATGTCAATGGCGATGCGCACGACGATCACGACGATCACGATGATCACGAGGAGGTCGTGGCACCGGTTCCAGTGCACGCTGCTGAGGCAGGGGAGGAGGACGAGGTGGCCAAACAGGCAAAGGTCATGAAGCAAGATCCGCACGGGTTGTACGAGCGCTTCCGGAGAGGATTGCTCGAGTATCATTCCGAGGCAAGTCGTGTGCATCGAAGATCGAGTGACGGTGTACTAATTGATAGAATGAGCGGGAATACATCGAGTCATGTCGGGAAACAGAATGCCTCGAGGTCTTCCAACCACACGTAGCCGAGGTTTGGCGTTTGACGTACAAAACACCGCCACCGACCAATCCGAGAACGTTTGTGGTACTGTTGCTTTCGCGCGAGCTGCGGACCGACCCAAAAGGCCAGCGGGAGTTCATGAACAGTGCGTGTCTCGCTTATACTCGGAAGAAGCTAGCTGAGCTCAGTCTCGATACCGTTTGAACATCCCAAATGCCCCGCAAAACAGGGAGCAGAGAAGACCAGGGTGCGCGGTAAATATGTGTCTGCGGAACGCGTCAGGGAGCTGGACAACGGCATGAAGGTCGAGTGGAAGATGGCGACGAGCTCCGATGCCGGGGGCAACATCCCCCGCTTCATGACCAATTCTTCCTTGCCAAACAGCATCTCGGAAGACGTGCCGAGCTTTCTCAAGTGGATGGTGGGTCAGCTGTACAGGTGACTTGAAGGAGCTGACAGGACAGGTGTCGCGTTTCCCAGAAGGCGGCGAGGTGGACTCGCACCCGGCGCCTCAATGATTCATAGTTTGACATAGTCTTTTGGTGTTTGGAATCTGTTGCATGCGTTTCGTGTTTGTCCCGGTGTCTGTTGCAAGACGGTTACAGCTCGTCGACGAACCTGTTCTTGATGCCGAGCAATTCCACCTCGAAGATGAGGGTCGACGAAGGGGGAATGACAGGCGGGTGTCCTCGCACACCTGTTCAATCAGCGGCTGCTCCAGGCCGCAAAGGTGACATACCGTAGCCCATCTCGGGGGGGATGGTCAACTTGCGCTTCTCCCCAATACACATGTCCTGTAAGCCCTGATCCCAGCCTTTGATCACCTGTCCCGCGCCAACTGCACATCAGCATCGAACCCCATCAACATCTTCTCAGATGAAGACCTACGCGTAAACTCGAAAGGCTGGTTACGGTCGAGGGACGAGTCGAACTTGCTGCCGTCACTGGCGAGAGTACCGGTGTAGCTGATGTCAGCTCGACCGCAAGCTCGACTCCTATGCGGGGCGAGGGCTCACTGCATGCTGAGCTTGTCGCCGTTTTGCGATTTCAGTGGACATTCGTCCGGCTTGTATTTGACGCCGATTTGGAGTTTTGAGCTGTCTTTGGCAGCTAGCACGAGGGCGATGCACGCGAGCAGAGCGAAGAGCAGCGAGCGAAGGGAGGACATGGCGAGTAGGTCGAGTTGAGAGTTGTTCGTAAATGCAGAATAGCAGAGAATAGACGCGACACGTCTCGCGCCAATTCAATTCCAATGACGCATCGCACCGCCCAACCGGACGTGGCGGTTCACGAAAGTATCATTCAAGCGGTATTTTGGCTTGGATGTGGAATATCATGCATGCCCATGGGCCATATGAACGCTCTGAGGTGGACGAGGTACATGGCCCGATCTAACGGCCCATCCATCCTCCCTTCTCGGTGCAGAAGGCCGCATCCCATACACCTCTATATCTCTCAGAATCGCCCCGATAGCCTGTGGAGTCCACACCACCGGCTGCTGGTTCTCATAAAGCACAAACAGCCTGTCAAACCCTTCGCCGCCATCAGGCATAGGAGACCGGATTTGTCGACTCATCTGAGCGAGAACCCGGCGGCCCGTCTCGAGATCCGGTATGGTCGGATGGGCTGTTCGGAGATGTATACGTCGCTCGAGAGAGTCGAGCGGTACGAATAGCGTCAAGCCCCATATTTGCGGTCGAGGAGTGTGCGCATAGGCAATGTTGATAAAGTGTGCGCGTTGTCTGTTGATCCTTCAGCAGAGCACCGCAAGAGGCGAGCGAATGAGCGGATGGATGGCACGGAGGGCACGTACGCTGGGTCAAAGTTGCATCTGTCGACGACGACGTTGTGTCCGTCTCGCAAGGCTTGGCGCACTACCTGTTCACATTCTTGTCGTCGGCGAGAGGGCGCGTCGTCTTGCGATGCACGGACCCATTGCCGTCTTGACGCTGCCCGGATGTAAGGAGTCGAGTCGGTGGGAGTCGGGCCGCTTGGAGCTGAGTTGCTTTGATTCGGGGTGGAGTTGGACCTTAGTAGTCCCTCGCAGAAAGTCGACTTGCCCGAGCCGGGCAGACCAACGAGGATCAGCAGGATCTGAGGCTACAAGGTGAGCTGATATCCCGCGGCGACTCGGGACAGCTCACCTCCTGGTGTGCTCCCGCAGGAGATCTATCATGCTCTATTGTCGATACGGGTATGTTATGCTCATCCACTGGAGCGCCATGACGACCATGCTCGCTCATGTGCACCCTTCGTCCAGTGGTTCGCAAGGCAAAGTATCTGCTCGTCGTTCACAAGCATTTGCTCGTCGTCGGCGACACGAAGCGGCGATCTCCGCCCTGCCTTTGAACCCGTTGCACTGCGTCACTCGTCTCACAGACCTTTCCTCTGGTTTGATGGATGGCAACACACCTATCCTGTTATTGTACTCGGCTCATTTCTACAGACTCCATGCTGAGGCAGCAAGATGGACGAGGGAGGTACAGAGCTGGTCGAGGCATATGGTGAGTTTTGCTGTTCCACTAATGAGCATGACTGACCTGATTGCAGACTATCTCTTCAAATTCATCGTCGTTGGTAAGCTGATGTTCTGCCTGCACGACATCGTCCAGCTCATCCGTAGGTGAGGCAGGGACTGGGAAGTCTTGTCTGCTATACCACTGCATACATGAGACGTGTGAGCTACATGAAATCTGGTTCGTATCAGCTCACGCCCAGTCAAGGAGCATTCCGCGCATACGATAGGGGTCGAGTTTTCCAGTCGGACGCTGAGAATAGGAGATAGGAATATCAAGCTGCAGGTATGGCAGTTACTACCAGCTCTGAAAGATCGCTGAGGGTAGTTGTGGGATACCGCGGGACAAGAGCGCTTCAGATCGGTCACTCGGTCGTACTACCGTTCGTATCTACCTCTAGCCTGACAAACTGTGCTGACAGAGTAAGGAGGTGCTGCAGGTGCAATCATCGTCTACGACATCACTTCGTGAGTCTCCTCTCTGCTTGTAAGGCTTCACGGCTTATGTGAAGACGACAGTCCTTCGTCAATCTCAACAAGTGGCTGACCGACTGTCGTGCGCTGGCTTCGCCGCATCTTGTCGCCGTACTCGTTGGCAACAAGCTCGACAGGGAGGAAGAGCGAGAGGTCGAGTACATCGAGGGGTCACGGTGGGCGCAAGAGAATGGTGCGTATCGAAATCGCCAGGATGGTCTCATCCTGTGCTGCGATCGCTCCACGGCTTCTTCCCACTCTTCATGATCCTCGCTGCGGGTCACGAGGTGACAGAGACCACAACAAGATGCTGACAGATAGGCCTGCTCTTCGTGGAAGTTTCCTCGTTGACCGGCGAGAACGTCACGACGCCCTTCCTACTCGCCGCGCGCTCCATCCTCACCTCGATCGACTCTGGTGCTCTCGATCCCGAATCGCCCGGGACTGGGATCAGCTACGGCGAGCGGCAGCTACGTGCAGTCGGCAGCAGCTCCCGTCTCAGCATGGCATTCGGGCGAACGGGCAAGAGACGGCGGAGAGACAGTGTGAGCTTGCGTGAGATGGTGGGAGGTAATCGGTGCAGCTGCTGAGGGGTGGGTCCTGGCGATGGCTTGGGGTGTGTTGTATATAATGTACGTCTCGGCTTGGTATGCTTCTATAATGCCAGCTCACCTGCTGCTTGTACGCTCCGTGATCTGATCCTTGGACCCACTGAGCACCTATGCAGGTGAAAGAGTAGTACGAGTACGAGTAACCGGCTGATAACTCGGTTTTAGTCGGACGTTGACCCCGGTTAGGGTGATTAACCGGGCTGATCACCTCTTTTTCCATGCACAGAGAGATGGCAACTTCGCCTCTTTGGGTGTACGCTCTGCAATGACTCACCGTCACAGAGTTTGGTCTCTCGAGTCGGACGCGGCAAGGCAAGGCAGCCCCATGCTAGATCATGCTACATATACCACCACCTGTCCCGCACGTCAGTGGGTCAAACATCCACCATTTGTTGATTACTTGAAAACGGACCCGCGACAAGTTGAACTCCCATCTTCACCTCATCCCGACTTGGTCTTCCGCCACACGCGTTTGTACGATCGCGTCACCTACTTGCTCTCTCCTTGGCCTCTAAACGTCTCTCCTCTCTGTCACTGTTCGACAACCCGTTATCATGTCCAGTTCAACTAGCAAGCCATTCGGAGGCGGACGCACAGGAGATAGGATATCCCCGCCCGCCAAGGGAGTCAAGGAGAAGGTGCCCCTCAGCACGCACCTCATCGCTGGCGGCGTCGCGGGTCTCGCCGAGGCTCTAGCATGGTGAGCTATCCGCGAGCCTCAGACTGCAGACCAACGTTGACTCCAGTCACCCCCTCGACACTATCAAAGTGCGAATGCAGCTCTCCCGCTCGCGCAAGCTCAGAGGCGTGAGCTCTTTTCCGCTTGCGCCGACTGCGCCAACACAGCTGACGTTGTAGCTTAAACCACTAGGTTTCTTCGCTACAGGACGACAGATCGCTGCTCGAGAAACACCGCTGGGTCTGTATAAGGGATTAGGAGCGGTCATCTCGGGTATCGTACCGAAGATGGCGATCCGCTTTGCCTCTTTTGAGAGTGAGTGCCCCATCCTGTGCGGCGCATCTCTGTGCGCGTATGCTGATACTCAGCGTACAAGGGTTGGATGACAGGGAGCGACGGAAAGATCTCCCCTAGCGGCACGTTCATTGCTGGTCTTGGGGCTGGGGCGACAGAAGCAGTGGCTGTCGTCACACCTATGGAGGTGATCAAGATCCGCCTACAAGCACAACAACGTCAGTCCTCTACTCCATCTTGCAAATTCTGTACTGGGGCTGATGGTCAGACTCCCTCGCCGACCCACTCGATATACCGAGATATCGGAATGCCGCCCATGCGGCATTCACCATAGTGCGCGAAGAGGGCATCATGACGCTCTACAGAGGAGTGACGCTCACTGCCCTACGACAAGCGACCAACCAGGGTGACTCCACATCGAGAACATACGTGTGCAGGGCTGACTGCCAGGTGTCAACTTTACCGCGTACCAACAGTTCAAAAAGCTCGCTTTGCAGTATCAACCGCAATATGCCGCGACGGGCGAGTTGCCGAGTTGGCAGACGATGCTCATTGGACTCGTCTCGGGCGCCATGGGACCCTTCTCAAACGCTCCCATCGACACCATCAAGACGTGCGTATCTCCTCCTCCTCAGCTTCAGGAGGAAATTGCTGATGACTCTAGGCGGATACAAAAAGCGTCCAAGATCGAAGGCGAATCGTCGTTGAAATGTTTTACACGAGTCACAGGCGAACTCTTTAAGAACGAGGGCGTCAGCGCGTTTTATAAAGGTATCACGCCCCGTGTGCTGCGTGTCGCACCCGGTCAAGCGATCGTCTTCACCGTAAGCAGTACTCGTTTTAAGTGGTCTTGGAGGTCGCTGACATGTAGGTGTATGAGCGTATGAAAGGCCTGATCGACCGGTTCAAAGAGTCGGGCTTGGGAGCAGACTACGAGGAGTAAGCGATGGACATGTCTTGGGCTTTGATCAAGGACGATGTCGCATTTATTGTCGCATGGCAACGATCTGCATTGTACAGTACAACAAGAGCCAGCGGCTCGATGCAATTCGTCGACACTGATGATGGAAACACTAAACCTGACCCGAATTGCGCAGATCCTCGTATCGCCTCTGCCGGGCTTGAGATCGCCAATCCCCATTACTGCCCCCGTTCTGCTCAGTCGGAGGCGGCTGCGTTGCGCCCTTTGCCCCGAGTCCCCGCTTCTCATTCCTCAGCTCCACCTCGATCGGCGCGCTTCTCCCTGTCGCGTCCTTGCCTAGGCCCGACCCAGGCGTCCAGCCCTGTGCCGCCATCATGGCCTGAGAAAACTTGCTGGGTCCTTCAGGTTTAGCGCTGGCAACGATTGGCGGAGTATTGCTATTGTTTCGATCAGGAGGCGTGGCGGTATCCCTTGGGGGCGAGGCCGTAGGGTGCATCTTCCTCCGGATAGCCGAGCGGTCGATGTACTCCCTACTCGGCTCGTTGAGTTCTTTCTTGCCGGTTTTCGGGCCCCCACCTGTGCTTTTTTGCAGGAGCGCCTCACGCAAACTAGCCATTTCGCGTTTGCGTTTGACCTCCCTGTTCTCCCTCCTCTGAGCGGACGTCATGGCCCAAGGCACCCCGCCAGGACCTAAGACCGCTGAAGTCTCATCCGTCTTGGAGGATGGCGGTGGCGAAGGAGCCTGGCCGTCGTCCAGACGGATCTCGTTGTCTCCACGCAGCTGACACGCATCACAAGGCCATTGAGGGTGGATGTGGCAGCTGAAGGTCGTGGATCCTGCTTTGAGACGACACATATGAGACAGCTTGGCGGGTTTCGAGGCTGTTTTCGGGTCAGACAGGCGCTCGAACGGTGCTTTCGAAGCTGGTGGCTCTGCCGATTGTCCCACGGCGTCTCCATTTCCCCCGTTCGGAGCCACGTACGTTCCGTGCGTGGACCCTGCGCAGTCAGCATCGCGCCTGCTTCTCCCAAATCACTTCCGACGAACCCATATCGACCACCCACCACCCCTCCTCTTCTTCCCCTTCGTCCGCCTCGTTGCCCGCCTTTCCCCAATAGATCAGAGCATGCGTCTTGCTCGCCGCCATCTCTCTGAGCCTCACTCGGGCCGTACCGCCCCTCTCCACCCTGTCCCGACCGAGTTGCACCCCTCCTTCTCTTGCATCGATCACCGCTACCTGTCCGACCTCGAGGCATTCCGACTTCTGGACGACCAGTCGCAAGATATGCGCCGGAGTCTCTTTCTTCTCCTCGTCCGCTTCGGGACGCCGAGTAATATCGCGCGAGAATGCGTACAGATCCGGATCATTGTAGTCTGGCTTGGAGGCATAGGCGGGGTGTCTGTTGGCAGAAGCAGAAGGTGTAGCTGCATCCTGTGCAGGTCGAGCTCGACTGGCGTAGACGGGATTCTTCTTGGGAGCAGCTTTGGCCTGCGCATCGACCACTTTCGCTACTTGAGCAGGCTCCATCAGACCTCCCCAACCGACATCGTCCTCGATCTCGCCTTCCTCTTTCGATCCATTCCTGGTCTGCGAAATGCGAGCAGCTGCATCGTGTGTTTGAGCTGATGACGATGCGAAAGACCCCGCAGGCATGTAAGACCATTGACCGGTATTCGGATCGGGGATGGCGTATGTATTGGAAGGCGCGTGGTAGTACACGCCCTGCGCGGCGTCCCATACCCACGCTGCCTGGTCCATTGTGGTCATTGGGGTCTTGACATGGTATTTGATCAGCTGTAGCAGGTGAGGCAAGTAGAGTACAGTTTCAAGTACACCACAAACGCACTTCTCTTGTAGAGGTGTGGGTGTCTCGGAGATGTGATGAACTCCGCTGCTAATCCGGGACCCCGCATCAGAGCAACGCTGGAATTTTGCCCAGCCAGCTGCTCAAGAGCAACTGCATTTGCATTGCCGTTTGAAACGACCGTTTGCGGCAACTGGCGAAACATGTCGTATCGTCTATCAGAGGCCCAGAGCGTGGAAGCAAGCTCTTCTCGACGCCCGCTCTCGGACTCGTCCGATTCTGACGATGACGACCGGGCGTCCGACTGGGTGTCGGAGCTCGGCGAAGCAGGCCATACCAAGTCTCTGTTCGACGACCAGGTCTTCGACAGCCCGGAGCTGGCTTTGACACATGATATCAAGACTCATGGATACGACTTGAAAGCGGAGATGATTAGGTTGCAACTCGACTTTTACGGCAAGATGCGTCTTGTTATCCTCATCAGGACAGAGGTGTGTCGGGTTTGAGTCTGTAGGGCTGAGGGTTGACCTCCAATAGGGACTCAGCTCTGAAGCTGCGAGAGCATTCAAGCCGGATACTGCAGGTCTTTCAGACGACAAATACTTGATTCCAGCTATTGCCGATGACCCCTTCCTGCGTGAGCGATCCGCGAATCGCAAAGACTGGTCTGACATGACAGAGCTGGACTTGGACGACGAGTGGTCGGAGGACGAGCTCGACTCGCCAAAACCACAAGCTGTTGCCGCAGGATCGTCGGCGACCGGTTCGCAAACCCAGAAGCTCGAGTCAGAACTGGAACATGCGAGAAAGGAGCTGGCACGTATGCAAGCTCTGTTGCAGACTACCATGGATGATGGGCCCGACTTCGAGGCCTCGCCCATACCGCACAATGACAAGGGCAAGGGCAAAGCCGAAGAAAGAGACGATGACACGCACTACTTTGAGTCTTACTCACACAACGGTGAGTCTATCGAGCTACATCCAACGAATTCTGAGCTTGCAGATATCCACGAGATCATGCTCAAAGATACGGTCCGGACCATGTCTTATGCCAAGTTCATCCTCTCCAACCCTAAAGTCTTCCGAGGTGCCACAGTCATGGATGTCGGATGTGGCACAGGCATCTTGTCGAGTGCGTCTGAGCTGTTGCTTGAGAAGTTTAGCTGACTCGCAGTGTTTGCAGCACGGGCTGGCGCGGCCAAGGTCTATGCCATTGAGGCATCTGCTCTGGCTGACAAGGCCCGAGAGAACATTCGCAAGAATGGCTTTGAGAATGTCATCACGTACGAGCCTTCACGGTATGATGGGATCTTTGCTGACTTGACAGCGTCGTCCAAGGCAAGGTCGAGAAGATCTCGCTCGACGTCAAAGTTGACGTTATCATTAGCGAGTGGATGGTCAGTGACAATGGTCGACCTAAGGGTTTCCGCTGACACTCAGGGCTACATGCTGTTGTACGAATCGATGCTGGATTCGGTACTTTAGTGAGCTCAAGGAGTCACGGGCCTCATCACCTGAGCTGATCAGACAGTGCCCGCGATCGCTTCTTGAAACCCAATGGTCTCATGGCACCTTCTCAGACCCGTCTTGCCATCACTGCCATCACCGGAGAAAGGCTGTACAGAGACCAGATTGACTTTTGGCGCTCCGTGTACGGTGAGCATAGGTCTTGCGGTAGCTTGTCAATGCGCTGACACGGGAGGCTTCGATATGTCGACAATGAATCAGACTTACTTCGGAGACGGTCTGACCGAATTCGTCGACCCGGCAGAGATAGTGAGCGACGAGTGCATCGTTGCCGTAAGTGTTGATAGCTTGATCGCGAATTATCTGAAGGGCAGGACGTCAACTCGCACTCTGCGACAGTTGCCTCGCTCGACTTCCGCTCGACATTCAGTATCGCGTCGACGTCGTCTCAGGCAGTCACCGTACGAGCGTTCTTGACACACTTTGACACTTTTTTCTCGCCCTTGTCTGGCAACGCGTCACATTTCGGGCCAGATCACGGGGTTCAGCTCGAGAGGTTTGACGGTGCCGACATCGCTCAATCTATCGCCGGGACTGAGTCGAACGATGGGGTCGAAGTCAGCTTCACGACCGGGCCTCGTGGAAAAGATACGCATTGGAAGCAGGTGGCTTTCCTGTTGAAAGAACCTCTGACGCTACAGCCAGGTCAGTGCATCTCAGAGAATCGAGAGCGAATAGCTGACACCTCAGGCCAGCGCATCAGTGGAGCATTCTCTTGTCACAAATCGGCGACCAACTCTCGTGAACTAGATGTTGAGATTCATCACACAGTGCACGCCGCCTCTGACGGCACGGCCATCCCGGCCGGTGCGCTCATGTCCGTACAAAGCTGGAAGGTGCGATGAGACATGCACAGAGGTCCGGACGCAGTGCAATGCAATCCAGGAATCTTTGCTTGATCATAGCTGTTCCTCCATCATTCATCATTCGAAGCTGCGGTGAGAGATAGTGACACGGGCGCATCGGCGATCGATGACCCTTTCGGCATCGTTAAGACCTTTGTTGATTGCGTTAAAGCCGGTTCCTTGATCACCTGGGTGGCCTCTGAGCGATAAGGCGTATTCAGAGCACTGGAACCTTCACGTCATGAGCTACCGATCTCGTACGGCCGAGGGTCATCGCCTTTGCAGTTGCAGTTCCAGTTCCAGTAGACTGGCCGTGGTGGTGACGAGAAAGAAAGTGGTCAGCCAGATCTCGGAGGAACCGCGGCAGAGCTGTTTTTGCCTCTCACGCGAGTGGTCGAAGACATCTTCTTATTGGTTCTCTGCCAGGCTGTGCATATCTGATGATCATCATCGTCGGCCGTGAACAAGGATTTGAGATTGAGGCTTGGGGGCTATGCATCATGTCCTTGCTCGTTGATCGGCTGACCGGAGTCTCCGTTGCGAGTGTGTGTCTCGTCGTTCCCACGTATATAACTGGCCGGTGCAGGTGAAGAAACGTCATTTGAGAACGCGAGGACAACCCTGTTATCCTGTGCCTCTCCTTGCCCTTCTGCAGTGTTCTCGCGGCGTCGCCTTCCCCCCTGCGCCGCGGCCGGCGCACGAGAGACGGAGCAGAGGCAGGAGAACAGGACAGGTGTGAGATCTCGAGGCGGGCGAGGCGGAATTGCCGAGGACACGCGCTCAGCTCAACATTTAGTCCCGGACCAGTCGGCCAGTCAATTGCAATAGTAGACTTAGGCAGATTCCAGAGTATCCGAATTCTTCACTCTGCCTCTCATTCTCTCCTTCCATCCTCATCACAAGCATCCATTCCATCCCACTCGCACGCTGCATAGCATAGGATCGCATCGCATCGTGTCCCAAGCCCACCGAGCCGCCACCCGGCACCCTGCTCGACTCGCATTCCTCCCTCCCTCCCTCCCTCCCTCCCTTCCTTCCCAGCCAGCCAAGCAAGCTCGGTCGAACATCCACCGACCTCCCCTTGCCCCATCCTCCTTCCTTTGTTCCAGCACGCTCGCGAGCGCGGTTCCCGTTTCGTCTGCGTCCCGTCGATCAAAGGAGCGACGCCTCGCTCTCCGTGCTGCCCGAGTCGCCGTGCGACTCTCTGGCCGCCCCCCACTCGCTCGGGGGACACACCCTCGCCTGACTGACCGGACGCACGAAGAGTCATGTACTTCGTCTTGCCACCCCGACCTTTTGTGCATACCAGTCCTTGATTCTCGCTCTCGCTTGTATCTAGTCCCCCCACCCCTACACCGAGACGCCCACGTCGCCTGTGCATAAGAAGAATCGGGTCACACGAATCCCACAGCGGAATCGAAATCGATGAGCGCCGTACTTCTCACGCAGCCGGTATCGATGTTCGACCGCAACCAACTCAGTCCGCCCGCCATGCACCTCAATCCCGCTGGATGGAAGCAAGAGCCCGACGTCCAGCGTAGGGACGAGGATAGGAGGGCAGGCGCTATGGCATGGGATGATGGCTCGGATTCCAAGAAGCGGAAAGCCAAGCCCAGGTGAGATACACTTTACTGGATTTGACGGAACGCTGATCCCAGCCGGACGTTTGCGATGAACATCTGGCAGCAGCCAGAGAGGGCGCGGCTGTGTTCCTACAAGGAGGAGAATGAGACCAGTGCGTTGCAGCTACGTAAAGCTCTCAACCTCAAGCTGACCGACAGTCGATAGGCGTCCAGTGGATCCACCTCCCGTAGTGGAGGTGCGAAGTCTCGATGGATTTAGGTGGGTGCAACATTACGGTACACGACTTGGACTTACACCTAGCAGTCAGGCTATTTACGATTCGTCCTCCCTGTTCGTCCGCGTCTCGATTGTCCAAGCCATCCCGACCAACGACGGCGAGCCTACCTCACCCATATTCACCCCCGTAAGGACCACCACCGGCGCCGATGCCACCGCTGGCGAGGTCATTCAGACCCCGGAAAAGCTCAAAGGCATGGATGGGCACCCTGCCTCGCTCTGCATCTTCGCCAAGCTTTCCGTCCGAGTACCAGGCGTCTTCCGTCTCAAGTTCACTCTTTTCGAGACAAACGAGTGAGTTTGCTTCCGCCTCCCAAAGGCCCTAAGCATGGCTGCGGCTTGAATGTTCCCGTGCTGACGCTGGAGGAACGGCATCTGCGAAGTGGCGTATGTCATCTCGGATCCATTTGAGGTCTTCTCTCCGAAGCTGTTCAAAGGCATGCGGGAATCCACAGCCCTGACGCGTCATTTGGCTGCTCAAGGCCTCAAAGTCAAGCTCAGGACAGACACGTCTGTCGGTCGACAGTGAGTGTTCTATATCGTTGCACCTCGTGCATGTTTCGCCTAGAGCAAAATCCATCGCGAGTGCTCTGGAAACTCAAAAGCGACCCTGAATGCCGAGGGCACGGCTGACTGCGCAGATCCGAGTCACGCCGTAGGCCCTCCGGTACGGGTGCAGCTGGCCAAAAGTCGACTAGCTCATCTACACTCGCACACTCGGGCTCTCTTTCGTCTCCTCTGTCTTCATCGGACTTTAGCGCAGGATCAGCCGCTTCGCGGTCTCGATCCAGCTCTTCCCACCTTCACCACCCGACCTTGCCCCAGCCTCCTCCTCGTTTGCCACCTGCACCTTCCCCTGCTCTTCGGTCGACCAGCTCTCTCGTTTGGCGCGGCTCGCCACATATCTCCCCGGACCTCAATTCCAGTTACGGATCTGAACGGTACTTTGGCAGCGGATCCGCCTCCACCTCGGCATCTGGGTCCAGAACCGGCTCCCCGAACGAGTACGGCGGCCCCGGCAAGCGCATGCGTCTAGCAGGAGATGATGGAAGCATTCCATCGTTGAGGGAAATCACCAGTCGTTTTGACCTTACCTGTGAGCTACCCCCGCTTGGCGCGTCATCTAGGCGCGGGCGTTGACGTTCAGCCACACCGCCCTCCTCCGATCTGTCCCAGTTCTCCCTATCATCGCATCTCGCCGTTCGATCGCCTCATCTGCTGGCATCAAGATCCACGTCCTATGGTCTCTCACCGCCTTCCTCGTCCTCCTCTACACCTCCTTCCGGTCGTTCTGCGCCGCCCTTCTCCCTGGCCCCGTCGACCTCTTCTACAAGGACATCGTCCATCTTGTCTTCAGCCGAGGCATTTGATGTGCCGCCTGTCGGTCGCCTGATGCTGGGCGGCGACGACGGCATACCTCGGCTGCCGCTGCCATCGGGCAACTTCATGCCCCCTCGGCTATCCAATCTTCTGGTTGCAGAGCCACCTGCCCTGGCGCCTCTTGAGCCTCCGGCCCTAGGAGGTTCGTACTCGGCCCCAAGCACCTCGACGTCGTTTGTCGCTCCGCCCTACGCGCGCCCACCCGCCGAGGTGCAGCACAATGAGATGATCAAGACGGTGCTACCGCCCATCCTGTCCAAGCCCATCTAACCTGGTCGCCATGAGGTAGACCGCTGGGTACTCTCGTTTGGACTGTCAGTATCGTTGTCACTGTCCCGGTTGTATGATTTCATGTATGACTGGTCATCGGCGAATGCATGCAATACCCATGCATGATCTACGTCCCTCACTTCTTCCTGTCAAAGATCCCTACGCGCTTCTCTGCCCACGTCTCTTTGCTCACGCCCATCCAGCGTCCTTGCCAGCCCAACAAGCCCAATTTGGGAGGGGCCGCCCATCCACTGACGGTCTCGGGTGCAAGTGGGAGAAAGCCGCACTTGCTGAGAATGCGTTCTCCACCAGGGGTGAACGGGTTGGTAAGTACCACCACGCGCTCTATACCAGTATTGGTAGACCGGCCATCTTCGGTGAACCCAAACGCCTTGTCGAGAGCATGTACGAGAAGCTCCAGTCCGACGCGGTGTCGACGTACGGGGATGTCAACGACGAGGTGGCGGAGCTGGGCGGTACCCTTCTCTCCCGTTGCATCCTCCTTCGCGGCGGGAGCGGTTGTCGTCCTCTTTCTCAGACCTTCTCTGCCTTTTCCTTTGCCACCGCCAGGGCCACTCCCGCTCGCACTGGAGCCGCTACGGTCCAGCAAACCATCCACCACGCCCTCTTGGCCCATCTCGCCCTCATCCTCACCCAATACACTGCCGAGCTCGCGGCCCGCCCGGCGCGCATCAAGCGCCACAACACCCACCACCTCGCCTTTGTGCTGGAAGACCCATACCCCCGACAAGCCCGCCGACGCCGCCGACGTCGGCGTCGGCGCGTAGTACTTGTCCAAAGCGACGAGATCCGGTGCGCCGAGCGTGCCCCGCATGAGACTGGTGAATGTGGGTCGGTGTGCGTATTCGGCGACGAACAAGATGGGGAGGGCGGCGAGGGCGAATCCGATCGCTGGGGAGAGGTACGAGAGCCATACGCCTTCTTGAGGGATGTACGAGGCGTAGTAGTCGATTCCAGAGCCTATGAGGAGCCATACGGCCAGTGTGAGCGGGTGTGCGTAGACTGTAGCCCGTCAGCTGGTTGATTTGTGACACAAAGCTGGTATGGACCCACAGCGCTGGTTCGACCGTGCCAGACCTTCCATCACACCTTGCCCAATCAACATCTTGACCATCTTGCCGTCGCGCGGCTCGTACGCCCTGATCGTCTCTTCGCTTGCGACGGCGCCCGAGGCACTGACGGCCTGTGTTTTGCTGGGCATCTTGCAACACACACACAGTGGACTATGTGAGACTGGATGAGGGTGGTCGTGCGACCTCGTCTGCGAGCTGGAGATGTACTTGCTGAAGAGAGACGAAAAAAAGTGAGAGACATGGTGTGTCTGGGTGGACTGCCGGAAGTGGAGGTCCCGGGGAGGAAGACGTTCCTGAAGATCAAGAGCCCACGTGCGTCGACAAGGGCGAATGACAACCCACCGGCATGATGAAGCATCTCGTCTCGCATGAAGCTTTTGTCTCGTGTTAGGTATGTCAGTGGCAATTAGCAAGACGCGTACGCGTCGTCGTCAGAAGAATGCACCATGCTACATCCCGTCAGTGACAGGTCGATGCCCTGATGAGTATCGCGTCGAGCTTCGACGCTGATTCTAATGATCAGTCGAGCTGGGAAGATGGTGGTAGATATCGATAAGTACGATAACAAGCGTGTCTCACGGGAAGTCCGTCGTCGATGCGGTGACAGCACTCACTATCTCTGACGCAAGTCGCGGGACATGATCACACCGAAGAGACGAACTCCCACACACACGCAGCGTCATAATCTTACGTAACGTATCCAGCTCATCACCTCGCGAGACGAGCAAGACGCCTTCGTGTCTCGGGACGCCGCCACCCTCGCGCCATCCGCCATCGATCATCGAGCAGCCATCTCTCGTTGTGTGCTGACGCGTCCGAAACATCCGGCAGGCAGCGATGAGGACACACACACACACACACACGTACGCACTCGCGTCGTGGGAGGTGAGTACTCGTACACACATCTGCATCGACAGACAAGACAAGACAAGACAAAACATTTGGATGGCAGATCATACTTGTTCTCTGCACCTGTGTCCGAGGCACTTTGCCGCCGGTACTCACAGACAAGATTGCTGCGGTCTGAGGCGGTCCCGATTAGGCTGCCCTGGACGAGACACGGCCTCTGTTCTGCGCCATCTATTCCCCATCTTCCGTCTTCTGTCTTCTGTCTTGGATCATTCTCGAGTCCCACGAGAACGGTCGTGCCGTTTTTCTCACGCTCCGAGCTTTCCCACATTGCCGCTCCGCCGACTGGCCATGGCCACTGGAGCGGTGGAGCTGACACCGCGAGCACCGCCCCGCGTCATCGCTCGTCCACTCACGACCACCCCAATAATTACATTGGCGTCCGATGGAGCAGTCCGCGTGGCCTAGTCACCGCCATGCCCCTGTGGCCGAACGATGGTGCCACATCGCTCGTCATTGCTGTATTGCCTGCTCTGCTCTTTTGGCCGGTATAGGCTAGCGCCTGCATTAGGCGAGGCAATGAATGAGGGTGGGTTATGAATTCTATCGAGTGCTTGGTTTGCCTCAGGCCAAGAGGGCCAGGTTCAGGTCCCCCGCAGGCGACGCGCCCTCTTCAATGTAAAAAAGAGGGGCGTGACTTTTCCCTAATACCCTATCTCTTAATCTCCGATCCTTCCTCTCCCTTCTCCCCTGAGTGTGCCTATGTCCTCGGATACTTTTGAGATACGTACTTCTAGGCAGTCTACGGCGAGCATGCCGTCTCTGCTGGCTCGCCCTTTGACCCTTTGGCCCTTTTTCGCGCGGACAGTGGCAACAATCACATCACCCCAACCACCATAGAGCGGGATGGACAGAGCGGAGCGCTGCTTGCTGTCCACATTGTCCAGTTGTCGTGGTCTGCCGTAGCCCTGCCGTCGCCCGTTCAAGAGCATTACGGCCTTCTCGGTCATCGCGCACTGTTACACTTCCCAAGCAAGGGCCGTGCGGCAACGGACCTCGGTCCCTGCCTTACGGCCAGAGCAAAAGTTTCTCCTTCGGCTGCAGTGCTCCTCTGGTGACGCGCTCCTTCCCCCTCCTATCTCTCGCTCTCTCGCTGTGCCACCCCGGAGGCCCTAGCCTCACTAGCGCCCGTCCAGGCGTACAGCCCGACGAGACTTCCCACCGCCCATCCGATAGACCTTCTCCCCAATATAAGCTTCTAATTCACCTCGACCTATATACCGCTCGACATTGCTCATCCCACGGTCTGTATCGTTGACACTTCCCTGTCTGCGCACGACACGACTCTCGCAGCACACCTCTGCACGACCCCGCGACACCAGACACCAACTGGTAGAAGGCTGGAGAGACGTGTTCGACCGGTTGGGATTTTACCAGACCGCCAAGAAGGATCATCTGGTCGATTGCCGCACTTCCTCACACTTACCCACCCACCTGTTCGACATCGAACCGTTGCCGTTGACACTTCACCACCTCCTCTCCGTGTTGACACCCGTCGCTGCTCTCCACTTTTCCGACCAACGTCCGTAGACTCACTGTGCACGACCACCCGACAGGACACAATTGTGAACGTCGGCGATCGTAGTGGACTATACTCTGGAACCAACGCCGTCAGACGGACGCAAACACCCATAGACCACACTCTGCCTGCCGTACTCGGATTCCGACAATCCATACAACATCTTCTGTCTCTGTCTCTTGTCTCTGTCTCGAACAAACATCTCACCAAACCTACCGCATTCGCTCTCTGTCATCTACATCGTTCCACGACAATTACACCACACCTCTGACACGCACGTCCTTGCTCGTCTCTGGATCTCGCGAGATGTTCGGCCGCCTGCCCCCCGCGGCCACGCGCCTCGTGTGCTTCTTCCTCCTCGCCTCCCCCGTCTTCTCCTTCGCGGCAGCAGCACCGGCACCGGTTGCTGGTGTCGCCAACCTCGCCTCGCCTGACAAACTCCAGCCCCGTGCACCTCAGCCCTCGCGACGGATGGGACAGCGGCGCTCGAAGAAGGCAGAAAACACGAAGAAGGATTACTCGTCTTTCCTCTGCCCGGGCGGCTCTGTTGCCTGCCCAATCCCCCCACCTTACCTCGAGGACATCACCCCGGCGTCCATTTCGACACTCGAGAGCAGCTTGAACAGTCTGGCAGACTGGTTCAAGGTTGGCTTCGAGTGCATCGAGCTCGAATCGGAGCTCAACTCGTGCGGCGGTTGTTTGGCACTAGGAGCCGGGTGAGTCTTTCCCCACGCGAGTTGATGGAATTGAGACTGACCCCTTAGACAAGATTGCTCGCTCATTGCCAATGCCCGCGCTACAGGCTGTGAATCGTCCTCGTGCATCGTCTACTCGTGCTACGACGGCTACGTCGTCTCGCCTGACCGGCAAACCTGCGTCAAGAAAGGCTCAGTCACACCCGCGACGCCCGTCACCGCATTCGCCAATGGCCAGATTGTGATGGAAGGCGAAGAGGTCGTCGAGGCATGAGCCGTGGCCAGGGATTTCAGAAGCATAGACATCATCCGCATGGCGACGGATCGAGGACACTGTATCATAGCCACACCTGTCAAAAGGTCACCTGTCTTACCACCAACCAAGACGACAATGTCACGGACATTTCAGTAGTCACCTCACAGCGCTCTCGCTGCATGGACACTCTCCCGGTCATTCACACGTACATATTATAGACGACTGTCGGTAGATATCAGAATATCTGTTGATTATATGCTTGTCAGCTCGTCATGCAGAGTCATACAACATACAAAGTACTTGGAAGTGGTGGTGGCAAAAGAAAGTCTGCCGCGGCACCGCCGCCTGCCTCGGAGTAGACCGTTCCTGACTTGGGATCCTACATCATCACTCACTCTCACTCGGCAGACTGCACCGCAGTTGGATTATCTCGTTTGGTCTTTCATCTCCAGCCAAGCAGCGCTTGGCACTCCACTCGTCTCTGCCTCTTAGTACCTGCCCGGCTTTGCCCAGTGAGGCCAGTCGCCCAGCATGTACAAGGTCTGTCTCCTCTCCCTCGCTCAACCTCCTTTGGCCTCGACAATAGGAAATGGCCACCAATCCCCCAGCTGCCAGCTGACGTGCAGGGTCGGCACATCGGACCCATCGACGACAACACCATGGCTCACTATGCCCTCCAAAGTCCCAACTCCCGCGACCCGGAGTACGTCCAAGCTGTCCTCTCGTCCTACGTCAACGGCAAGCTCGCCAAGGGTCGACCAAAGGCGCAAATCAGCTACAAGCTCACCCTCCTCGAGCAGGAGCTGCCTCAGTACGCTCAAGCCTTTGTGGCCGTCAGGAGCAAGTACCGCCTGGGTCCTAATCTGGTGGCGAATCGCGCCATGGCGTATGGGTACGAGTCAAACTTCCGTTCCCCGCAGCCGGCACTGGGACGCACTGCTTCGGCTTCTGCCTCGGTTTCGTCGGGGCGGTATGGCGCTGTGCCCTCGCTGGGCGGGGCGATCAATAGGGTGAACACGATCGCTTCTCCCAACACGGAGACTCGACCGGCGTCAGCACGCCGGTCCCGCACCTCCACTGGCGCGGCCGCAGGTGCTACCGCTGCTGCTGCTGCTGGAGGGGACGAGGAGGACCCACCCCCGCCTCCTTATACTCGACAAGATCCCGAGCCAGAGTCGACTCGTATGCTCGAAGAACGCCTTGCGGCCGAGGCGGCAGCCCGTCTACCGGCTGATCCCACCCCTTCTCCTCGCCCTTCGCCTCGTCGCTCGGCTGAAGGTAGCGCCAGCGCCAGCGCCGGTCCCAGTACCGCCGCTGCCCCATCGCATCAGAGGAGGCCGAGTCAGTATGACCGCCCGGACACACCGCCGAGGGAGCAAGAGTTGCGTCAGGTGTGGGAGGAGAGTCAGTTTGACGAGGCTAAACGAGCTAGCCTTGCGGCCATGCAGGAGCAGCAAGAGCTGGAGGAGGCGATGCGTCTCAGTCTCGCCGAGGCTGAGGCCGCGGGTCTCTCTGTGGGAGAATCGTCGAATGCCCAGGCGGGTCCGAGTACGCCTAGTCGTATGCCGCCGGTCCTAGAGGAGAATCATCACACTGCTGCTTCTTCCTCCTCTACCGGCCTCGAGCAGGGAGTGAACAACATGCGGATTCCCGGTTCTTGGGAGCATGACCTCATGGACATTCAAGACGATATGGACCAGCCTGGTACCCATGTGCCCCTGCTACCGACCAAGACTGGCGGTCAGCTAGGGAGCAACAACCCATTCTTGTCTTCTGCCGAGCGCGAGCAGGCGCAGCATGACGAGGCACAAATTGCTGAAACGTCTTACAGCCCTCCGCCGCCTTCGGCTCAGCCGCAATATCCCGCAGATCTTGGACTTCTGCAGCCTACTTCTCCTGTCCGACCCCGTCAGCCTTCTTCTTCTTCCATGCGCGACTCGCCAGGGTCGGGCTACACGCTTCAAAGCTTCACACCGGCGCCACGAACGCCCAGCTCGGATCGCAAGCCACTCCCTCGTCCACCGTCGCAACATGTAGAGCAGTATGCTCCGCCAGAAGGACCTCCGCCGGCTCATCTCCGGATCGTCACTCCTCCAGCTACTGTATGGCCGGATACTCTGCCCACGCCGGAAGGAGCCAGGCCATCGAGTCAAATTCAGATGGGCCCTCCGCCTTTGCCGCCTAGATCTGGTACTCTGGCATCAGCGCCCAGTAGTCGACCGGCGAGTTTCGTCGGTAATGGCATGCTTTCGCCTACTGCTGCAAACGACGTTGACTCGACCTCCGCACCCATTAGCTATCAGCAGGCGCAGGAGTTTTCGCAGGTGCCCCATGTGGGTATGCCGATGGCAAGAGTGCCGTCGTCTCCGATACCACCTCTACCGAATGGAGAAGATCCGCTGGAGATGCTTCGAGACTTTGACACGGTCTTCCTAGGTGGGTCTCCCTATCTTGTATCGTTCACATGCTGACTAGTAGTGGACGATTCCACCTCGATGGCTGGCGAGCGATGGGCGCAAGCACAGCAAGCCTTGATCGGCGTCGCCGAGCAGGCTGCGCGGTATGATGAGACCGGTGTAGATGTATACTTTGTCAACTCGAAGCGGGTGGGCAAGGAGCTCAAGGCGAGTTTGCTTTAGGATCCACATTACCCGGCTAATGGGTGCAGACAGCGAGTGATGTTGAGGATCTATTTGCTGGGCTCCAGCCGAGAGGTGCGACACCGTGAGTCTATGTGGCGTGTCGGTCCCGCCCGCTGACGAATAGCACCGGTATGCGCTTGGATGCGATCTTGCGAGAATACATGGTCCGCCTAGAGCGGTCTGTATTGGCTTCCCCCCTTCGAGAAGTTCCGGGTCAGGGCGGAGATCATGTCAAGCCGATGAACTTGATTGTCGTCACAGATGGAGGTGAGCCTGAGACGTCGGGGTAGTCGTGTATCGCTGAGCTGACGCAGTCTTCTCCCGCCCTGTCATTCAACGTCTGCACGCCCTTGCCCATGATTCTACGCTTGATCGCACTTTGCTTGTTGATTCAGCTCCGACGGATGATCCCGAGAGCGTGCTCATTGCGTGTGCTAAGAGGGTAGGTCTATAATTACAGAGAGACCGGCGCTGATAGGGAAGCTTGACAGAGGTGATTTCCCGCTCAGCCAAGTGGGAGTGCAATTCTTGCAGATCGGCGACGATGTTGAGGTCAGTGTTGTGCTGCCTGTACGAGTGTCTGCTGAGATGCCAGGCCAGGGAAGCATTGCAAGAGCTGGACGACGGGTTGGCCGCGGCGCACGGAGTCAGAGACTTGGTCGATACGGTACCCTATGATGGGCGGGAGATGACGGCGGGTTTGATCATCAAGACTTTGTTGGGAGGCATCAATAGGCGGCTTGACAGGCGTGGGGCTGCGTGAGGGTTGCATCTTTCTTGTAGACTTGCACATATACTCTATGCATTGCACGGATACTCGTAACGGCCCATGTCCCAGACTCCGCTCCAGAGACGGAAGCAATTCGATTGGTCGCTCAGAGTGGAGGATCCGGTTGACGCGACGCGTCTCGTCTCTAATGAAATCGCGAATGACTTTGTCATCGACTTGTCCAGCCGACACAATGGCCGTCGCATCGTGAGCTCGAAACCCGAGAAAAGCGCAGAGCTGACCTATAGAATGGACTATGAGTATGCACAGTCTTGTAGACTGGGAGATGAGTCGCTGACACCGCAGCCCGAGCTCGCCGCAGGTGATGAACGCCTTTTACCGGCGTCTCTTCCCTTACCGACCATTCTTCCTATGGCTGAACCAAGATCACGGTGAGTGTCTCCCCAGTCACGCATGAGTGCTAGGAAGCGGGAGACGGGCGGCTGATACGCAGCCCCATCGAAGCTCTTTACACATCGCGAGTTCGCATTCACCCTCCAGGGAGACGTGTACATCCGGTACAACTCTTTCCACAGCTCGGACGACTTTAAGAAAGAGCTCGTGCGACTTACGCCTTCGCGATTCGAGATCGGACCGCAGTACTCGGCCAGAGTAAGTCTTCCGACATACGAGGGTGCAGACCCAGGCATTGAGAGGGGTGCAGGGGAGGAGCTGACGCTCAGCCTCGAGATCGCAAGACGCTGGCGGCTGGCGCGCTGCAGCCTCAGCGCCGCGAGTTGGTTTTTGATATTGACATGACCGACTACGATGAGATTCGGACGTGCTGTACGGATAAGAAGATTTGTAAGCGGTGTTGGGGGTATATCGCAGCGGCCGTCAAGGTCCTCGACCATGCTCTAAGAGGTAGGACTTCCACCCTTCTCATCACCTAAGAGACAACCCCTTTCTGGTTGCCTCGCCTCTGCCCTCTCTGCGGTCGTAAGAGGACTCGGCTCACCCCAGAATCCTTCGGCTTCAAACACCTCCTCTGGGTCTACTCCGGCCGTCGTGGTATCCACTGTTGGATCTCCGACCCCGCCGCGCTCGACCTCAACGACGATCAGCGCAAAGCCCTCGTCACCTTTCTCGAAGTGATCAAGGGCAGTAAGGAACAGACGAAAAAGGTCAATGTTCGCGGTCCGAAGAACGACGGCGATCTTCATCCCGTATTGGACGAGGCGCTCGAGACTCTCAAAAAGGACTTTGTGAAATTGATATTGGATGATCAGGACTGTTTCCGCTCGGAACGCGGCTGGGAGACGTTGTTGGCGCTGTTGCCTTCGGACCGTCCGTCCTATTTTGACTTAGTGGACAATGGCTGATGCTGTAGCCCTTGTTAATGAGCTCCGACGCCAATGGCAGGCTGATCCGGGCCGATCGAGTCATACCAAATGGAACGATTTGAGGGCGGCTGTCGCTCCTCTGCACGATAAGGGCTTGCCTCAAGGGGTGAGCTCCTGACTCTGCTGGTTGACTCGGGTTAGCTGACGCCGTACAGAGAAAGTTTGAACGAGCGATGCAGGACGTCGTTCTGCAATACACCTATCCCCGTATCGACGCCGAAGTCTCGAAACATCGGAATCACTTGCTCAAAGCCCCGTTCTGTGTCCACCCCGGTACAGGTCAGCTGGTCGCTATACACTGCGAAGTACACCAGCTGACACTTCACAGGACGGATATGTGTGCCTGTACGACCAGAAGAGGTGGACGCATTTGATCCTGCCAAAGTGCCCACAGTGGGAGATCTGCTCAACGAGCTCGGCCAGGTCCCGCCCTCTGACAGCGAGGACCAGAAAGGGCGCAAGGCGGAGGGTAAGCTTCAACTGTTCACAAGACACACTGTTGTGTAGCTGACATTGCAGACTACGAGCATACGTCGTTGGCCCCGTACGTCGACATGTTCGAGAAGCATGTGGCGGCCGTCTTGCGGGATGCGAGAATGTCTAAAAAGGTCAAAGAGGAGTCGATGGAGTTTTAATCCGAGTTGATCCTTTCTCCTGCTTGCTTCTCTATTTCAGCTCTCTCTACACCTGCATCTACATTTCTCGCTGTCTCTCGCTGTTGTATGCATGCTCAATTCACCCATCACCAGTACAGTACAAGGGGAGCGGAAGCAAATTATCTTAGGGCGGCCAGAAAAAAGTCAGAACCGAGATCTCGTTCTTCCGACTGGATTTATACTGGTCTACGAGTCACTTGATGAGCCTGGTGCAGCGCTTGTTACCAGGCTTATCCACCTCGCTCTCATCCATCCTCCGTCTGAGCAGAATGGCAGCTCCTCCTCGCTCCCCCTCGCCCCTTCCTGGAAATCTCGACGACAGGCCGACGAAACGAGCCAAGATGTCCGACGACCCGTCTTCTACGACTAGTGCAGCTGTCGACATGTCACCGACTGATGAAGCTGCGCTCGTCGAGAGGATCATGGCTGATCCGCTGGAGTATCCCAAGGCGGCTTATTATCACGATTTGGATTATCGGGATAAACTCGTTCTGGCTCCCATGGTCCGCAGTGGGACTTGTGAGTCTCCCTTCCACTTACTATTCCATTGATGGGAGCTGACTGGCAGTACCGATGGTCAGCGCCTTGTGGTTGTGGAGTGAAGGGAGGATCGCTGATGGATTAGAGACTGCTCGCTCTCTATTACGGTGCTGGACTTGTGTGGTCTCCTGAAGTAGTGGACAAGGCCATCATTGGCGCACAACGAGTAGTCGACCGTCCGTCCTTCCCTCGCTTTATTCTAGCTGGTCAAGCTGACAAGAATAGCAAATACAGGCGTCATAACATATACCAAAGGCCAAGGACCGATCTTCTCCACACACCCTATCGAAAAGCCCTACCGTACGTCCCCTCGCAGTGTCCACTGGAGAACGATGTATCTGACTCGCAGTGGTATTCCAGGTCGGCTCGTCCAACCCCGACCTCGCCGTCCAAGCAGCCAAGACTGTCCAGCAGGACGTATCAGGTGTCGACCTGAACTGCGGATGCCCTAAACCCTTCTCGACGCATGCAGGGATGGGCGCCGCCCTGCTTTCCACACCTGATCTTCTGCTCAACATCCTTCGCGCCCTGCTCGACAAGATCGACCTCCCAATCTCATGCAAGATTCGTCTCCTTCCTACGCAGCCGTCCACCCTCGTCCTCGCCGCCAAGATCCTCCGTACGGGCATTCGCAACCTCACTGTACATTGCAGGACGAGGGACATGCGCCCGGCCGAGCGGGCCATGTGGGAGCGCTTGGGCGATATTGTCAAACTGGGAAAACGCAGGGGCGTGTCGATCATCTGTAATGGCGATGGAGAGGGATGGTCCAACTGGGAACGCATACGCTCCGAGACAGGTGCAGATTCCGTCATGCTTGCACGGGCGGCCGAGCGGAATCCTTCTGTCTTCCTGCCAGAAGGTCCAAGAGGAACGGTCGAGGAGGTCATACCCAAGCTGCTCAACATCTCGGAATACATTGACAATCCCTGGGGCAACACAAAATTCTTGCTGTCGCAGTTCAAACCATCGCCGGCGCCGATCTCCTCCATGAGCAAGCAGGAGCGAAAAGATGCCAGTCAGGCGGTCGCGCAGTGCAAGTCGATTGCCGATGTCGCGGGCAAGCTCGGGATCGAGGTCGGCAAGGGCAAGGAAGTCATGGCGATCATCAGCAAGAAGATTGAGGAGAGGGGTGACTGGGACGTGTGGCACAAGAGGACAGAGGCGGAGAAGGAGGGCCGGGTAGTCGATGAGCCGATCATCGAGGAAGAAGAGGAGACTGCAGTGAATGGTTTCGAGGTTGGCGTCGGACAGGCAAAGCCAGTGTCGAATGGCGAGTCCGCTGTCGCTATCGCCAAGTCTGAGGAGCCACCAGCCGCTGCAAGCGTCTTGCTGGCGGCAGAGGACGAGGAAGAAGCAGCGCTCAACGGGCACGCGCCACTGACTTCGCGCGCAGGGCTTACAGCATAGAATAGGCTCGTTACCGTTGTAAAAGTGGAATCCACCGATTCCGGCTGCCGGGAGCCCACTGTACCGCACCATCCTCTAGTGTTGTAGCATTATGCGAGATGTCTCGCTTTAGCACTTCGATCGCGGGCTACACTCAGCATTCCTGGCTCACAGGAGACATTCATACTCACTAAAGAACCCAGGTTCGGCGCCATTTCGCAGAACTGATCGAGCGATGTCAAGGCTGCGAGCAGAGAGTCTTTTGCTCTGGCGATGGCCTCATCCTGGCACTCAGCAGGGTCCCAAAATACACGATACACTCACGTTTCGTGTCCGGGACAAAGACGCCATCTTCCAAGCGGAGTAGCTTGGGAACAACCCTTTGCCTACTTTCTCGCCCGAAGCTGTAGTCGGTTTCTTCCGCGCCCACTTATGTCTCAACCTGAACTCCTCGACACTCAACGCCTTGCCCCTACCAAGGGGAACATCGCTCAGCAGCTGGAATCAGCCGAAAAAAAAATCCAGAAATTTGGTACAAGCTCACCGCTTGCATCGCTGCTGCCACATAGTGCCAGACGCGTATCCAGGCTGTGCGCCATGTGTTACGCATGCCCAGTGCCAATCGCGCAGACGTCACCTGCTCGACCCACCACCACGCCTGGGGCTCTTCACCGGGGATGACGAGCTCCGCGTCCCACGCTGCGAGGGCCGCGTCGAGTAGACAATCTAGCCTTTGCGCATGGCAGAATTTGGCGAGAACGCTGAATCTCGGATCGATACCGAGGGTCTCGGCAAACGCTGCTCGCTCGTACCATGTAAATGAAAGTGCGGAGTGATCCCTACGCTGACGGCTGCGATTGAGGATAGGTACAGTCAGGGTGGATATCGCACACTGGAGCTCAGCACCGATCGCGAGACAAGTAAGCAGGGCAGGCGGAAGGACTCACACCTCTTACGAGGTCACGCCACATGACCAGGCTTTTCGCCTGCTCTGGACCGATTTCGAGCATATGCAGTACTGCATTCGGTAACCCGGTCTCACGTTCGATCAAATCCCCAATTAGATAATCCGGCTCAACTTTGTCGAGAACGGTGGACTAATCTCAGTAACGGGACATATACCTGTGGCGTCCGTGCGCCGCCGTGACTCACTTTGTAGATGGATAATACCAAGGCATTAGGCCTTCGCGTCAAATTGAGCTGCATCATAGCTTGCCAAAGCGCGTCGCCCGAGTCTGGTATGCTGTGCAAGCGCATGAGATCGGCAACCATTTCTCGTGACAGTTTCTGCGCTTCGCCCGCACTGGGGATGTCAACCGGTAGGAGGGGCATGCTCTGGCGTAAAGATGCGGGCATGTTGTCGTCGAACCCGTCTGTTGGAAAGTCCTCGTATACAGGACGAGGGTCTTGCAATAGCCGTTCGAGCGCTCTGAGTGGCTGTCGCGGATCTTGCTGCACTGAGTGCAGGTGAAGATAGTCTAGCCACGCCTGTCGTCAACCCAAAAGTCTACCTGTTGAGAAAAGGGCACTCACGGATCGGACCTTCAGGCGGTGAACCAAGCCCTCGGTATCCTCCGCCAGCCGTTCCAGCACATGCATCGTCTCGCCGCAGAAATCGAGAATTTCATCCACCTCGTCCGTCATGCTCGTTGACAGGCCGTAGTGATCAAGCCACACATCTTCCAGGTCGTACACGTGACGTTTGGAGAACTCGTTCCATGCGAGCTCCACGCATTTGCCCGTGGCAGCGATGTAGGCCCGGAGACCGAGGGACACGCATGGTGAGGGCGAGTCGCCCAGCCTGTCCGGGTGGAAGTAGTGCAGGCAGGTGTAGATGCTCTGGCATAACGAGGATCCAGTGTACCATGCCATCTGGGAATCAGCAAGCTGACCGTGAGATGCTTGAGTTGCCCCACCTCCAATGCGGAGAGACGGTCAATTACCGCGCACACCTCTTCAGCGGTCAGGTCGGGCGAGGGGTCATAGGCAGGGAGTGGGACACTAAATCGGTCCAAGCCGGTATCAGTACGTGGGTGGAAGGTCTTGAGAGTCAGCATGGGATATCCCGATCCTGACGCTTGTAGATTAGCTGACCTGCAGGGCGTTCATGATGTCCAGGTAGCTGGACTGTGGGTGTTTGACGACATGGGCGGTCGGCAGAGCTGTATATGAGCCCAGCTTGTCCACTAAAGGCTCACCTTGACATGCTTGCTGGAATTTTTCTGTGATATCCGTCATCGCTGCGGGTCAGAGGCTTATACAGGCCTCTTTGAGCCGAGACTAGTGACAGATTACCAACATCAATGGACTCAAGCAGCGAGGATGAGCATGTTTCGTCAGAACATGAATCGATGTGGGGCCCCGCATTGACTTTGAACCGGCGGAAACCGACTGGAAATGGGTCTAGAAAGATGATGTCTAAGCCGTCCTGTCGCAATTGCCTCGTAGAGAGAACTGCCTCGACTGCATGCGCCAATAACGATAGCTTGGATCCAAAGAAGGACAACAGAGCAAGCAAGGGTTTTCATCAACCGACCAAACACGCATTGTGGCGAAAATGACGCTGGCAACGGTCGCTTTCAAGGTCAGTCTTCCCGACCGGTGAGGTCCCTCCTCGACCTGCCAATAGAGTATATAAGCGTAGCCCATCGCTCGCCCGCTCTTTCACCACCTCTTCCAATATCAAGATTCTGCACAATGACATTTGAGCTCATCGCTGACGACTACAAGACCGAGTTTGCGGTCGACATGACCTGCCAGAACGTGAGTAGACGTCCTGACTAAGCAAGTACGCCGGGGCGTGGCTGACCTGCAGTGCGTTAATGCGGTCGGCGATGCCCTCCGTGACGTACCAGGCATCGAGAGGTACGATATTGAGCTCGACAAGAAACGAGTGACAATTGTCGGCAAGACACCGCCGTCGCATCTCCTTTCGGCGCTCAAATCGACCCATCGCCAGGTGATCGTGCGCGGCGCGTCCTCGACCTCTCCCACTCTCCCTTCACAAGCGGCCGTATCCATCCTCGAGTCCCCTCTACCTCTCTCATCATCCGTCGCATCAACACCGAGCCTCGCGCTCGCCGGCGACAAGCCGCTGCCGGGGATGAATGAGGCCGAATACACCCAAAAGGTCTTTGGCATCTGCCGCTTCGTCCAGATCGCATCAAAGACAGTGCTCATGGACCTGACCGTCCGCCTACCGCCACCATCTCGTGTCGGCCTGGCTCAGAGTGAGAAGTACGACGTGTACATCTCGAGCACGGGCAACATGGTCAACCCGCCCGAGACGACCGGCAAGCCGTTCATCCGGCTCGGCGGTATCGGTCTCGACAAGGACGGCTATGGGGACATGTTCAAAGAGGTCGACGGGGAGCTGTGGGAGTGGATAGGACGCGGATGCATCGTCCAAGCGGCCTCTGCGACGGAACCGCCGGCCGCGCAGGCCGCAGTGCCCAAATCGACCATTGGCAAGATATTCGCCGGGGTGGTTGCGCGGAGTGCGGGTGCGTGGGGCAACGAGAAGACTGTGTGCGCATGTAGTGGGCGGACCATGTGGGAGGAAGGGAGGGACATGGAGAAAGCTATGCTTTGATACTTTGCGCATCCACGGACTCTCACGGAGAGGGGAGAGGGTGAATGTATGTTGTGCATCTAGAGGGAGTGTCCCGGTTCCAGCTGTACGCGCCGCGCCGAGACCGCCGCCGGCATGCTAGTAAAACTCTATTCTCTCGACGTGTATAGAGAAGCCGCCTCGTTTTCTTTCACGTTGTCATCCTCGTCATTGCCAGACCGTCTGGGACGATATGAGCCGGGTCTCATAGCGTAAAGTATATCTGCAAGTGTCTCTGCTCGACCGCAACCCCTTTCGGACAGCTGTAGAGTGGGCCTTTCACGATGGGCGACTCGCTTCTTGGCACCATCCTCGAGAGCTCGGCGTACGAATGGGTTCGCATCGTCACCTTTGTCTTTGGGGGATGCTGCTCGTACGTCTGCTCTCGTCCCAGCGTGTCATACTAAGCAGCAGGAACGTCTGGGCGCTCGAGTCGATTCTGAAGCAGCACCCTCAGTCCGGTCCGTTTACCTCTTTTGGACGTCCGTTCGGCTTGGAGCTAATGAGCAGGCACCTTTCTTACATTCTCCCAGTTTGTCTATGTCGCCCTCGGTACGCTTCCCAGTCAGATACAGCTCTTCTGGCCCCCAGAGTCCGGCAAGGGCTTGCGATTTCCTCGCGCCAGGCTCAAGAAGCGTAAAGTGCCCTTGTCGAGATGGATCATCCAGACCGCCTTTTTCCTCCTCGTCAGTCTGAGTGAGTATCTTCTCTCGCATGGGCCTACGCGAGAGGTGCTGATGGAAGTGAACAACTATGCTTTTGGCCTCAAGGTGTGTTTGCATTACGATCGAGCTAGCATCCGTCCAACTGACCCGCAGATACCCATGGTCGTGCATATCATCTTCCGGTCCGGCGGTGGGTATCTCATGCTAGTGCAGTGAGTGGTACTGAATAGTAGGACTATGCGTATCGATGCTTGTGGGATACCTCTTCGGCGGCAAGCGCTACTCCTTAGGCCAAGTTGTGAGTCCATCTAGCCGTCATGAGCAGTACCAACCTCCAGTTATCCGGAATCATCATCACGGTCGGGATCGTGCTCGCTACGCTGTCAGCACCTCGCCGAGTGCGGTCATCGGAGACGGCCTCGACGACGACGACCACCACGTCTAATCTGCGAGGGCACAACGAGTGGCTCTCGGACAGCGCACAGTACTTTGCTGGCGTCGCTCTGCTTTCGACGGCACTATTCCTGGGCGCATGGCTCGGTCTATGGCAAGAGGAGACGTACAGGCGGTACGGCAAGCAGTGGCGCGAAGGCCTTTTCTACTGTGTCAGCTACGCTATGCCACGCCTCGACCAAGCTGACTCAATAGCACACCCTTTCTCTGCCGTTCTTCGCACCAATGGCCCCGTCTATCGTCTCCACCTTTTCCGCCTACACCCAATCGCCTCCTGTGGCCCTCTACGCTTTCTCCCCATCCGCAGACCCCCTCTCTTTGCAATCCTCATCTTCTTGGACCAAGCGATTCAGCGTTTTCCCCCTAGTCGTGCCGAGCGCATTCGTCGCTCTGGCCGTCAACGTCCTCACGCAGTCCATATGCATTCGGGGAGTCAACCGTCTCACAGCGGTGAGTCGAGCCAGAGAAGCTAAGCTGGAGATCATGCTGAACCACAGCGAGTCACTTCGACTACGGTCAACCTAGTCTTGACGGTCCGCAAAGCGGCCAGTCTCGCCATCAGCGTGTGGTACTATGGATCAGGCATCACTCCTGGTCTCGTGATCGGCGGCCTCATGGTCTTGGGTAAGATTCTATGTCGTCTGTGCAGCATGAGTGCTGATCAAACAGGCGGCACGATCATGTACTCATTTGCGCCGACTCCTGAGCCGGACAAGCCCGCCGAGACAGTCATCACGCCTCCGATCAAGCCTGTACCAAGGCTAGGTGAGACGCCCAGCCCGGCATCGTTCAAGAACCACAAACAGCTTCCCTTACATCGCCGTCATGGGCGAAAAGAATCCAATAGCGATCTGTGATAAAGCATCATATTTATCTCCCACCTCAGCACCCAACGGACATGGCCAGGTCGTAGATGTGCATAGAAGTAGAATGCCCCGACCATGAGATGTGCGACTCGTGCTGTACATGCTGATATTTGTGTCGTGCTCATCACTGCTTGTCCTTGCCCCTCGGACGCTCGCTGACAACGCTGTCATGTCAGTCGTTGTCCTCGAGTCATGGAAGGGTACTCACGCCTTGTTGCCGTCCCTGTCCTTGGATCGGCGGGTACGCTTGCCCCTTGTGAGCCAGCCAAAGACCGAGCGCGGGTGTTTGTTACCCTTGGACTTGCCTCGACCACCTGCAAGTCAGTTGGTCCAGCCTGCAGCAGGAGAAATGGGGGCTGACCTCCGTGGGGGTGGTCACACGCGTTCATCGCCACACCTCGGACCCTAGGCTTCTGTCCCAACCATCGTGATCGGCCAGCCTTGCCAATTTGACGCGAGTGATGTTCTTTGCTAGGCCCATCAATCACTGATCTGAACGGCATGGAGAAGAGGTGGAAACGTACTTGCTGACCGTCCCAACGGTCGCCACGCATCCCGGCTCAAATCGTCGCACCTCTCCACTCTGCAGCTTGACAAGCACACTACCCATCTTCTTCTCGCGCCTGCCGCTCGCGTCTACCCCACCGCCCATCTTGAGGATGTCCACACCGCCGAGCGCCTCGCCCTTGGGACCGTGATGCGCAATGACCTGCGCCCACGAGCCGGCCGAGCGGCACAGCTGCATACGCCCGCCCGTGCTGAGTGACAGGTTGTGCACGACCGTCCCGGCTGGTAGGATGTATAGTGGCAGCACGTTGCCCGGTTTGACAGTCAGCGTGCGTAGCAGACCGAGCGAGCGCGAGTCGTTGGTCGTGTCGGCCTCCTCCGGTACCGGAGGCGAAACCGACTGTGGCGCTTCCGGGTCGGTCGACAACGGTGTTGCAGACGGTCTCTCGACCCAGCCTTCGACGAGACCGCGAGGGAATCCAGAGCGGTACGATACGACGGTCCCTCCTGCCCTCAGACCTTCGGGCGCGAGGATGTAGCTCCATCCGCCCTTGACTTCGTCCCTCTCTTTGAGCTGTTCGGGCGTGTCCACCCCTCCTGTCTCTGACTGCATCTCCGCCAGGCGAGCGCCCTCGTCGGCGTCCACTTCCACAGACCCGCCGCGACGCTTGATCAGGGCGATATGAGCCGATCGGCCGGGGTCGTATTCGATCCGCACCACATCGTGAATGCCCGCTTCGAGACGGTAAAAGTCGACGATGCGCAAGCGCCGTTTATGACCGCCGCCAACGAAACGGTTGACCACCTGTCCTGTGTGGTTTCTACCGCCCTTCCTTCTCAATGGAACTGTCAGCTCGCGCATCGGCGGGCCGGCATGAAGGTGGGCATGATGAGGGTGCACGAGGTGTCGCAGGCCCTGTCCGTCAGCGATCGTGTTCCCCGCCCGGTGTTCTTTCACTCACAGGAATCATCGGGAATCCCTTGCCTGTGTACTTCTTCATGGTCGTCCCGTCTCGTTGCTCGGCCCTGCTCGTCTGCGGTCGAGCGAGAACCACGTCCGCCTGGCTCACGCCAGTGGAGCTGGACGGTAGGGCCGTTTCGGTCGCATAGCGTCGCAAAGGTCTCGAAGTCGAGGCCGAGGCAATGGGCATTCGAGACACTCGAGCGGCCTGCGCTGCGCCTCTTGCCAAAGCCGACATGCTCGCGGTAGAGAACACGATGTAGTTGAAGTTGTACTTGGAACTGTCAACGTCGAAATTGTCTTTGGCCCATGATCAGCTCTGAGATTTCCCGGAAAACTGAGATTCTCCGAAATCTCAAGTTCCTGAATTTCCGGCGCGACCATTTCTGTTTCGAGCTGGCCAGGGTGACAAACGTCTGCCCATCTTTCTCTCAACTCATCTTTCTTACATTGACAAGTCACCTACTGCAAGATGGTCTCATTCACAGTGACCGTCAAGGGCAAGAAGCCGGTAGAGGTGCAGCTGGACGGCAAGACAGCCGCGACCGCCACGGTGCTCGATATCAAGCGGGCGGTCCAAGCGAGGTATCCTACCGTCAGCTTCTTCACAGGTGACACAGCGGACCTCCATAGCTGACGAGGAGCAGTACGTGCCCAATCGTCAGCGATTGACATACGGCACATCTTCGATGGTCAAGCCTACCCCGCTTGTTGACGAAGCTAAGACACTCGGATCGTATGGCGTACCGGATGGCGCGACCTTGCGCATGAAAGATCTAGGCAAGCAGGTGGGGTACAAGTACCTGTATCTATGGGAATACGTGAGGCCCAACTCCACTCGCTCATATAGTGAAGGGTCTGACGGGTAGCCTGGACCCATCTTCCTCGTACCGCTGTGGTATCGATATTCGCACTTGCTATGGGGCGAGTACGAGCGATCATCTCTGCAGACGTGGGTGTCTGGGCCGTACCATCTCTGGCCTGCCTTGGGCTGACTCGGCAGGGCCATTCAGTGGATTCTTGTACTTCACTTTTCAAAACGATGGCTCGAATCCTACTTCCTCCACACTTTCTCACGTGCCACCTTGCCCCTCAGCTACGTCTTCCGCAAGTACGTCTCCCCCGCCCTTGCTGCGAGTTGTCACTCATGCCACAGCTCCCTGTACTACTGGGGTGTATGCGGTCTACTCATCCCCCTCACTTTCTTCCGGCCACAGAACGGCGAGGCGGGTTTGACGGGCAAATGGGCGTTCATGAATAGCGAAGAATGGATCTGGTTCTGGAGTTCGTTCATCCTTGTACGTCCCCCTTCGCCGAACGTAAGTCTGGTCTGACAGCCGCAGATCAACGAGGTCCTCAACTTCAACGCACATATCCATCTCGCTTCGCTTCGCCAGCCGAAAGGTCAGCCGCGCAAGTACCCCACCGGTTTTGGGTTCGGCTCGATCGTCTGCGCCAACTACTTTTTCGAGACCCTCGCTGTGCTACCGTTGATAATCATGACCTTGGGCGACTTTGGCAGTAAGTCCACACACGAGAAGACGGGTAGATGGGATATTGACAACCAGCCATCGTCTACAACATCATCGCCATCTACTTTATGCAGCGCTGGGGCGGACAGAAGTACGCTCGATACAAGAAGGAGTTCAACTCGAAGGAGTATCCGGGGAAGCGGTGGATATTCTTCCCGGGGGTCTACTAAAGTGCGGAGCGGGAGCAGCGGGACTTGGAACTGGTCGGATGGCGGGAAGACCGGATCTTGTGAAGAGGAGGGTCCCGTGAGACCCGAAGCGGCCATAGTCCTGTGGGGAAGGAGGAGTCATAATAGCGATCACCATGACGCTATCTTCATGCATACAACAACAATGCTAACAACCCATGCGGATGTGCTGACGATGAGAAAAATGCTAGTCGCTATCGTAGCCAGCGAGGACCGCCAGTCCCCCAGTGATCGGTGCTGGCTCTTCTGGCTGTTTGACCGGTGATGGCTCCACTATTGGCGGCGGTTCCCTCGCCCTAGCTTTCGCTTTGGTCGTTGTGGGCGTCCCACCGAACAGCCCGTCTGCTGCGCTCGCAAATGGGTCATATCGCCGTGCTGTAGTCTTCCGCAACAGACTCCCCAGATCTGGCGTGGCGGTACCTCTGCCGACCCCACTCCCGCCAGCCCTCCCCTGTACTGGGGTCCCACTCAGAGCTCTCACACTATCCGAGCCCTCTTCTGGTGCACCATCTTCCGACCCACTCGGCTCGATCGGCAAGCCCGCCCGTTCCCTCCCAGCCTCCCACATCTCCCTTCCCCGCTCAACACTCTCATCGCCCAGATCGACATCCTCAGCGAGCCCATACCGCTCTTTGAGACCATCATCCCTGCCCTGTTTCTCCAACATGACGTTCTTCTCCTCTCTGAACCGCCGGCGCAGCGCCGAGGAAACAACATACGGATCCCCATTGAGGCGCGTGGACGCGTGGTACAGCTCGGTGAGACGGGACGTATTTTTCTTCGCCCATTGTTGTTGGTCGATCGTCTTTTCGACGTGGCCGAACGGATCTGCGGGCGGCTGGGAGGCTGACGGGGCGTCGGTATCGTGTATCGCGAAACCGCCGTTCTCTGCTGGATCCCAGTCTTCGTCTTTCTTCCTCGCGCCCTCATGTACGACATAGGCGGCGTTCTGCCCTCAGCCCTGGACATGGCACTCTTCTCGAGGAGAAAGACGCACCTTTGGGTCGGTACGGATTTCAAACCATCCGTCGCACAGGTGACACTTGCACCGGAAACCGTAGATAGGTGTCGAGTAGTAATTCCCCACTTTCTTCTTCTGGGCGTTGTACCGCACCCCAGCGCCGATATGCGCGTTGCACGTCCCGCACCAGATGTTAAAGGGCAGCTCGAACCTACCGAGTCAGCCTAGTCCGTCTCTCACATCAGAGATCAGGGGACGAGTCGCTCACCGTACGATCAAGATGCCCTTGTCGATATCCTTGGCACGCTTGCCCAGCGCATGTTTCTTCCCCTGATGCGCATTGAGGGTCGAGGTGTTTCTCGGATCAAAGTCCGCTGGGATATATCTGGCTGTCAGCTCTGCGATCGCATCCAATGATAGTCGAGCGGACCTGTTGAAGCCCTGCATGATGCAGCGTCGTTGGCGCCAGAGCCACCAACGAGCCAACAGCAGATTGATATGAGATGGACAGACGAAACACTCGAGCAGCTCTCACCTTTCAGCCCGCCGAGTGCGTCGCACAGGTGGAGGTCCGGTGGCAATCCTCTCAGTGGCAAAATACGACAAGTAAATGGCATTACATCTAATCGTGACAAATTCGTCAAAGATCACTACACGATATACGAGGCAACTAGCTCGCAAGCAGGACTCTAAGTGCCTCCTTGCATGTCCCAAGTCCTTCACCTTGACACACGTAATGCCCCACGTTTGGCACCTTCGCCCACTTGATCAGTCCGCTCTGGCTCACATCCTCTGCCAAGACGCGCTGACCCTCTGCCCAAGTCTCATCTTGCTCCATTCTTTCTGCGCTGCTCAGCACCACAGACGGGCGAATCGGGTATGTTTCGCCGCTCTTAACCAGCGCGGCGAAGCTTGCCGACTGATGTGTATGCGATGAGAAGGTCTCTTGGAGTAAAGCCTTTCGGAGGTTCTCGTTCAAGTGCGTCGTTCGCGTGTATCTCGACGCGAGTATCCTAGACAGTGACGACGATTGCTTGAACAGAACCGATGGAAGTCGTACGAGAGACAGCGGGGTGATGAGCGTCGGGAAGAGTCGTGTCGTCAGACGATGGGCTTGAAGCTTCAAGTACGCGAGGTCTGATGGTGGCTCGGAGAAGTATGTCAAAGATGTCTGTGCGTCGATGTGCAAGTACGAGTGGACCGCAGACGGATGACGTCCAGCGAACACTCGAGAAACGAGTCTAGATGGTCAGCAATGGCATCAATAGAAGGGGAATTACTTACCCGCCATAGCCCTCCGCAGCAAGAAGAAACTTTGAACCCTTGGTCTCTCCCGCTAGCTCGAGCGCGTCCCAAACAGCATCGGCAACGATGCCCAGATCTGAGCTGGAGACGATCTGCGAGAATCCATAACCGGGACGATCCCAGACACAGACTTTGCCAACTTCACCTTTGGCCTGCATATCGAAGATCCATCGGCCAGGGTAGGGGGCATCTTTCGACCTGAAGGGCTTTTCAAGAAGAGATAAAGACCCGGGCACCCCGGATGGCGGTTCGTAGAGAACAGTCGGCAAAGTCTTCTTCAATGAGGAGTCCACTGCAAGACTGGTGGTATTGGCGGGGTCCACGCAGGCGAGGTGCACCACGGACGAAATGGGAGATCCCGCAGGGCGAACCGTGATCATTTGAGAGAATCTGTTTGGGAGGTCCGTGCCATGATCATATGCCGTGATTGAGAGGTCGATGAGCAATAGCTATGAAGTCAGCTCGTGATGTGCAACGGACGCAATACTTACAGAGACTATGAGCGCAGCCGCAAGTCCCGAAATCAGACCGATGATTCCTCGTACTATCCTTGCGAGACCGTGCCAAAAGCCTTTTTCACGAAGACCATAGACGGCTTGCGCCCAATTGTCCTTGTTTCCATGCGCGGGGAGCATTCGATATATGCGCATGCTCTCCAACCACTTGGCTCGTCGAACAAGATAATTCGCCAACAAGGAGAAGACCACCGTGAGCGCTGTCGGAATGAGCGCCAAGAGGACGAAAGGCCAATGTGTCGCTCGCAGAGGCGGCGAGAGGAGCAGCAGCATCGTGAGTGGAATGTGCAGCAGGAACGCGATGAGGGATGTGATGAAGAAGATCTTGGATGGATGAGAGAACTTCTCGTTAGCAGGGTCAAGCAGCTTCTCGAGGACTCTCACAAATAGAAGGCTGCCGAGGCCGATCCACGACCCAACAGCAGAAATCCAGAATTCGAGAAAGCCACTACTTCTACCTGGTGAGCTCAAAGATAAGGGGGGTACAGAGACCAAAGCTCACCTCGATGGAAGCTTTGGCACATCGGCTTCAACCACGATATCGATGAGAAGCAAAAGCGTCATGACCACCGACACAAAGCTGCTAATGACGAGCAACCAGAAAGAGAGTAATATCGGCGCCGTCGTCAGAACTCTCTGAAAGGTCAACGCACGTCTGCAAGGGATTCGAGGACTATGGCTCACCTTTTGCCCCTCTCTGGTCACCCTCGCCGGCATCGTCATGGGGTTCTCATTATCCGTGGCACCATATCCCCCTAATCCGCTCAATATGCTCCTCCCACTGACGCTCCTCCCTCCCACCGAAGCCTTTCGCGCCTGGTGCTTCCCTTTCGGTAATGGCTGCGCATAGTTTCTGGGTGTGCGTGGTCGAGATGGAGGAAGAAGAGAGGTCACTTCATCTTGCCTGGGTGACCCTGGCGCAGCTGAAGCTGGCGGCGAAGACGCTGTAGATCGAATGGATTTGACGGAAGGCATGGTGCTGAAGCTCGAGGCTGCCCTCCGGTATCAACGGCCGGTATGGGACGTCAAGAGCGCGAACTTATCTCAGACTCTAGCTGCAGATGTGTTTCCAGAGACAAACGACATGACCAGGATTTGAGTCTGACGATGCTGTATGCTGCAGTCGCTTTTTCGTTGCAATGATCGACGTCACAACCTCTCGGCCCATGGCCCACTTGGGGCGTGCCTTGTACCTCGCCACCCATCCCAGTCCCCGCACAAAGTGCCACATCTGCAAAACTCCGATTGGGCCAGGGTGGCGACTGTGCACGCGGTGAGCCACGCCTCGCCTCGAGCCATCCCATTGAAGGCGCGCCTCTGGATAGAGACAGACAAAGGGGTTCCAGAGGTTCACTTTGGATAGTCACACTCTCAACACTACTCACCTTTCTCTTCTCCCGCTACACTTTCTGTCCAGAGATCCGCAGCACCAGCACCAATACGCACAGACCGCCGTTGTCCCTGCATCTCATTCTCAATTCCACCCCGACGCGACAGGAATCGTTGACCGATCTTCGCGGCTCGTCTATCTCTTCGTCGGGCGGAAAAGCATCGCCTGCACATCGACCTCTGTGACCTCGACATCCTCACACAAACCTCAACATGGCTGAAGGAAGCAACTACGACTACCTCTTCAAGGTAAGCACTGCAAGGCGTCAGGGCGATGCGTAGGCTGACACGTCAGGTGGTGCTCATTGGTGACTCCGGTGTCGGCAAGTCGTGTGTCTGCTATTAAAGTCTAAGGCATATCAGCTGACCACGTCTCTTTTTGCCTCTACGCTTTTCCTCAACAGGAACTGTGAGATCTTTGCTTGCCGCGTTAAGGCCAAGCTCACAAGATAGTGCTTTCTCGATTCACTCGTAACGAGTTCAACCTCGAGTCAAAGTCGACCATCGGTGTCGAATTTGCGACTCGAAGCATCAATGTGGATGGCAAGACTGTAAAAGCACAGATTTGGGACACTGGTGAGTCTCATAACGATACCAATATACCGGACCCTCGTGCTTCAACGCTATCTTGATTTGCTGCACTCCAGATCGGGCTGATCGTGCAGCCGGGCAAGAGAGATACCGAGCGATCACCTCGGCCTACTACCGCGGAGCTGTCGGTGCCTTGCTCGTATATGACATCGCCAAGCATGCCACATACGAGAATGTCACACGGTGGTTGAAGGAGCTGCGTGACCACGCCGATCAGAACATTGTTATCATGCTTGTTGGAAACAAGAGCGATTTGAAGCACTTGCGCGCAGTACCAACGGATGAGGCAAAGGCTTTTGCCAGTGAGTGTAATCACATCTCCCTTGATCAGACTATTACAGACGATATACGGACCAATACCATTGCTCCTCGGTCTGGCGAACATGTACTTGAACTGCTGCTGACCATGGCAGCCGAGAACAGCCTTTCCTTCATCGAAACATCAGCGCTCGACGCGTCCAATGTTGAATCCGCCTTCCAGAACATCCTCACTGGTTAGTCGAAGTTCAGATTCCCTTGACTCCAGCTGAGCGTTCAGACATCTACCGCATTGTTTCCTCAAAGTCTCTCGAGTCCTCCGGCGACGTCATCAAGCCTTCCGGCGGCGAGACCATCCTTGTGGCACCCACTGCCGACGACGGAGGTGCCAAGCAAGGCTCGAAGTGCTGCGCATAGATATCGTTCACCATACCTTGTTCAGTGCGATCTCCTCGGGATTGCGCAATAAGGTACATCTCTGGTTTTGTGTAGGGTTCTTCTCCTTCTATCATACTTCGTCCTTGAGGGCGAGATGTATTCGTAGCATGCTAGTTACATGACGGACTGGTCTCCTTCGTCTCCTTTTGAATCAAAGTGGACGCCTTGTCAAGGGCGACTCTGAGATACGCCCGGCGCCCTCGGATCTCCGCCGCCCGGACTAAACGAACAAAGTCGTACCGGTTTGTCCACCATCGAGACAGCGTTTCAGAATTGTCTTCCTCCCACATCATTGCATCTTGAACAGTCTTTTTGATTCTTCACCTCTCTTGGACGTTACCTCGCGCTGGCCGCTCGTTCTTGGTATCCTCATTTCCACTTTCGTTAGGGCTTGGCTCAGGCGATGAGCGCCCTCCGCCGTTTCTCCCTCTCCACATCTCCTACCGGGGTCGACTCAGACACTGATCGACCCTCCGTCCCGAAACCTACAAAGAAGACCACTATGGCAGAACTGAAGAGAAGCTTGGAGCAAGTGGGGCTAGATAGTAAAGGCAAGAAGGATACCTTGTTTCGGTAAGTCTGCGTCTCGTCTGCCTTGAGCCCGCGCGACTGAGCCTCGCCACGTTTACGAGCTGATCGTCAGCCGCTTGCTGAGTTTCTTCAAGCGCTCGACACCTAGCCCCGAAGATATCGAAGCAGAAACAGGAGTGACCGGGCAGCCCCAAATGGCGGATCCAGAAGGGCAAGGCGTTGCGCCCACTGGGACGAGCGCGGCTATGACTCCCGCGCCCGAATCAAAATCGCCTTCGAAGCCGAGGAATGGTCGTCAGATCTACGGCAACTATCTGTGCTTTGATGTCGAAGCTACGTGCAGGGGAGGCAAGGAGTTTGACTATCCCAATGAGATCATTGTGAGCTACATTGATAGGAATCCATCGTCCTAGCTCATGGGTAGGAGTTCCCCGTTGTTCTACTTCGATGGGTGAAACACGAGCCGGCCAGCCCTCCGACACCTCCGTCTCCGACTACTCCAAGCGCGTCTCATTCGCCCAAGGCTGGTCCATCTTCTCCTCGTCGGTCGGTAGAAAAGCCAGAACCGTCAACCTGGGCAGTGGACAAAACGCTACAAGTGGTCGACACCTTTCAGACCTATGTCCGGCCGACTTGGCGACCCAAATTGACAGATTTCTGCGTCAATCTGACTGGGATACAGCAGGTCAGCTTTCTCTTTGGGATTTCGCAAAGCTGACTTGCAGTCTACTGTTGACGCGGCACCCACATGGCCAGAGGCAATCAAGCTGTTCGAGGTGTGGTTGGATAAGTGGGATCTCAGGCAAGATGATGTGTTGAAGGACGCGGTTTGGGTCACAGATGGGGTGAGCCTGAATGTCAATGCTTATGCAAAACTGACGAGCAGCCATGGGATATCCGGTAAGGTCGTTGATCGATCCAAAGCCTATGCTGATACTGTGCTTTCTCCTCATAACAGTGATTTTGTAAGTCAGCTTTCGAGAGCGAGCTTCCGAAACTGATCCAGTCAGATACCCAAGCAACTGCACATCGCTCCTTTGAGCCCTTATCGATATCCAGCTTACTTCACCGGCTCCTTCGTCAATCTCAAAGAAGGCATGCACACCTATCTCGCCGAAACAAAGCGCCGTACGGCCTATGCACTCGCTCATCCCGGACAGCAAGGCGGTTCACGACAGACGAGTCGTATCACCACCGGACGCAGAGCTTCGAGGGCAGACGGCGCTTTCTATTTTACCATCACAGGCCAGCTTGAGAAGCTCGGCTTGCAATTTGAGGGCAGGCAGCACTCCGGCCTGGCAGTATGTCATCTGTTTTGTTTTTCTGTGAACTTAACTAACATAACAGGATGCCACCAATATTGGCCGTATCCTTATGGCACTTGTGGAACGAAATGTGCTCATCGAGACGAACATGCAGGTCAACCCGGGCTCCAAGAAGTGGGTCTGGATGGGCAAGCCGGGTGAAGTCCTATGGAACGAGGAGTCAGACAGCGCCATGTTGGCACAGCTAGCAGCTCCTTCTGCGACCGGCGGGAAGGCGAGTGCGGTCAAGGACGTTCCCCCTGCGACAACGTCGACTTCGATACCGTTGAGGCCGGTTCCGGAACCAGACCGGACTCCAGCAAAGCCTGACGAGAACGCAGCGCTGAATGCGCTATTGGGCGTCGCAGCGTAGCCTTTCTTGGTGTATTCCGCTTTGACGATAATGACAGCGACACCTTCTCTCCCTTGTTGTTTGTATATCTACTATTCTTAGCATCGCATTGCATGCCATCGCATCTCATCGCATCGCTTCTGGTGTCTAAGACGTTGTTGCGGAGGTGGACCTGCCGGAGAGCCGAATTGCCGGAAGATTCAAAGTCGAGGTGTACGAATTATCACCCACGTTCGCACTTCTCTCAAGCACGTTTATACATTTCAGACTGTCCCACTCGCTCTACGAGGCAAATGTCTCGTGCAGTGCGACCTGCGATCAGGCCGATCATTGGCTCGCAGACTAGCCTACGTGCTGCTGAGCTCTGGCGCGTGCCATGGCCAGAAGAGATGCCTGATCGCGCCAGGGGACTACGAGCTACTCACGCGCCCAGACAAATGCAGAGACTGTGAGCTGGCAAGCTGCTTCTGACTTGTTCTCTATACATCGCAATACTGCAACTCGCTTGTAGCAAGTGTGAAGACCGCAAGTACTTGCTTCAAGCTGGCGACTTGTGAAACGCAGTTCGCAAGGTCGATCCTTTCGAGCAGATCGTCGATTGGCAAAATGGCTTCAACGCCCGTTCCAAAGAACGGAGGCGCCCACTCGGGCGTCTTTGTCGTGCGTACGACTCAAGTTGTACTCGTTGCTTCTGCACTGGCGATCATGGCGAGTCTCCGGTGAGTCCTTCGCCAGTACTAACACTGCAACTCCATCGCTTGACGTTCGGCCTTGACGTTCGGTTTTGGGTGCGGAGTGCTGATGTCAGACCGCTCAAGTCGTTCGTCGGGAGCTACACCGACCTCCCCTCGCCCATGCTCGGCTACTCCCTCTCAGCAGTATCCATCGCCCTACTCCTCTGCGCGGCTGCCGCGTCTTTCCGCACGCCCCTGCGATTCATCTGGAATTGCTTCTTCAAGCCGTTCACGCACTCGGGCTCGGACAACGGGCAGAAAGACCGGCTGGACGCGTTCTACTCTGGGCAGGCTGATGTGTACGACACGACGCGGTCGCACCTTCTTAAAGGGCGCGAGACGATGTTGCAGCTCCTCGCTGCTCACTTGAAGGCACAGCCCATCCTCGCCAGTCCTGGTCGGAGCGGCCGTAAGAAGATTTGGGTCGATATTGGTGGAGGGACAGGATGGAACATTGAAAAGATGTGAGCAGGGCTGGTGTCATGTGAGGACACTGCGGCTGATGGAAAGGGACGAGTACCTCCCCATCACTTATTTCGACGCCATCTACCTCGTCGACCTGTGCGAGCCTCTTTTGGCTGTTGCCCGCGCGAGATTCGCCGCCAAAGGCTGGAAGAACGTACATGTGCTGTGCCAGGATGCGAGTCGGTTCGTACTCCCTGAATGGGAGTCGGGCGAGATCGATCCGCGAGGGAGCTTGACCGCGGTCACCCTCAGCTACTCTTTGTCAATGGTAGGCTATCACTACCTGCAAGTACAGTAGCTAATGGCAGATTCCCACGTTCTACCAACTGCTCGACAGATGCGACCAGGTCCTCGACCCACAGCGCGGCTTAATCGGCGTCGTCGACTTTTACACCTCTCGCGATGCCGGCACGCAGAGGGAGAGGGTCAGCTTCTCCCAATAGCTTGGCGGCAGCTGACAACGTAGGCAATTGGGACCGCCAGCAAGCGTGTATCGTGGTTTGCCAAGTGGTTCTGGGAATGCTGGTTCGAGTTGGATAACGTGCACCTGCACGGGTCCAGGCGAGGTCAGCGACCCCATATTCGTGTGGCAGGCGGCTGACGAACAGACTATCTCGAATACAAGATGGGCACAATCAAGACATACAATGGGCGAAACAACTTTCTCAACTCGTGGTTCATCCAGATCCCCTAGTGCGCCCACCCGTCTGAGCAATTTCGCCAGCTGACATGTATCAGCTACGTCTTCCTCGGATGTTCGCGCGCACGAGACGCCACGATAGCCGCCAAGGCATTCGAGGTCGAAGCTGGCAACCGGGTCGGCCTGTCGCAAGGCGGTCTCATCACCCCGACTTCTCCCTTCAATGTGCATCCGTGGGGTCCCGGCTCGCCCGAGCTCAAGTCTATTCCGGACTTTGCACTTGGCCCAAGTGCGCTAGGACAACTTGGTCAGCTGGAGAAGAACCCTCCGGGATACGAGCAGACCATCTATGAGGCTGGCGCGCCGCTCAGTCCGTTCCATTATCAGTTGCGCAAGGCTTGGAGGGTGCCGTATCTTGAGGAGAAGATCCATGAGCAGTTCAGGACTCACATCTATGGCTGGGTGGGTCGTCTAATTGCAACTGAATGCCTGGGCGGGGCTGATGCATTCTAGACGTGGGAAGACCCAGAGGTGGACGTGCGAAAGCTTGGGATCAACAAGGACGACCACGTCCTCGCCATAACTAGTGCGGGCGACAACGTCCTGCACTATGCCCTGGCGGCCCAGTGCGCTAGGATCCACGCCGTAGGCCAGTCTTGCCATCCGGCGCCGACGCAAATAGCTGAACTTCAGACATGAACCCGTGTCAAGGCCACATCCTCGAGCTCAAGCTCGCGGCGATTCATGCTCTCGATTACCAGGACTTTTGGATGATGTTTGGCGAAGGACGTCATCCCGACTTTGACCGTCTCTTGACGTCGAAACTCTCCCCATTCCTCTCTTCGTGAGTCGTCTGCTCCGGGGGGAAATATGCTGAGAGCAGCCACGCCTATGCCTACTGGAAGACGCACGCTTCTCAGTTCTCCCGCAACTTTTATTTCCGCGGATACTCTGGATGGGCACTCCGACTAGCGCAGATCGCCTTCTTCCTTGCGGGCGTCCGGAAAGACGTCAAGAAACTCTGCAACGCGACGACTACGGCGGAGCAGAACCGGATCTGGAACAAGAAGCTTCGGCCGATCTTGCTGAACCGCGTCATGGTCCGCGGGTTCCTCGGCAACTCGTGCGTCAGACTTTGAGCCAACAGGCGATGCAGTCAGCTGACGTCGATCGCAGGTTCTTCAACTGGCACGCGCTTGGCGTACCGAAGAACCAGATGAACTGTTTCCTCGAAGACGGGACAGTCGAGGACTTCATCGTTGCGACCCTAGATCCCGTTCCCAAACTCACTACTCTCCGAGTGAGTCAGCTGGCGGTCTGGGGTACCGAGCTGAAATGGGCAGGACGACAACTACTTCTTCTTCCTGTGCTTGAACGGGCGGTACACGCGCTCCTCCTGTCCTGCGTACCTCAAGCCCGAGGGCTTCCAAGCGCTCAAGAACGCGCGCATCAACAACGCGTTCAAGCTGCACACAGATACGATTCTCAAGTCAGCTCCCCTCATGCCTCCCGAACGAGCTGACATGCTCAGCGTCCTGCGCGGACTCCCCGACGAAACGCTGACCAAGATCATCGTGATGGACTCGATGGATTGGTTCGACCCCATCCCAGCATCCACACCTCTTCCGCCGACGGGCGCTCGGGCGCTGGACGAGCTTGACAATACGCCCGAGGCGGCGCTGGAGCACCTCCGCTCCGAGCTAGACTTTGAGATCCTCGAGATGCGGCGCGTGCTGCGTGTGGGCGGACACGCCGTGTGGCGTAGCGCGGCCAAGCGGCCTTGGTATAGGCATCGCTTTGAGCTGGCGGGCTTCAAAGGTGGGCTCGAGCCTTGAAATGCGGGTTGAACGACGCTGATGGTGCAGTTGAGCCTATTGATATTCGCGAGAATGGCAGGGCCATTGATCGCGTCAATATGTACGCGTCATGTGAGTACCCTACGCTGAAAAATGGGTGATGAGCTCATCCAGCAGTCTGGCGCGCTGAGAAAATGGCCGCTTGAGACAAAGACGGCTTGATGCAGAGTAAGGTCTAGGTGTCATCCGAATGAAACAGCCTCCTACACAATTCGCAGTGCATATGCATAGTATCATGTCTCATCGTCAGCGCTGCAGTCGCGTGCTTTAACCGTCACCGGTCAGATGTCAGGAGAGGTCAGGCGCGTCAGAAGGGGTCGTTACGCTCATGCATCTGCTGGATGTGTCGGTACACGCAACTCCACCTGACTGGGACTCAAGACCGGTTCTGCCCCCGGCAGACCCGTCCCGCCACTATTTGGCGGCTGCACCTCCTCTGCGAAGTATCCGTCGGCAGCGAACACCGTCTCTGGCGGTGTCGGCGGCCGTGGTATCCGATGTAAGAGGCCATAGCCAATGCCGCAACCTATCAGCCCGTCACCGCCCCACTGGCGTGTCGGGTACAGGATGACCTCACGGAGATTGCTACATGTCAGCTGCATCACTTGTTCTCGACAGCTGCCATACTCTAGATCCGAGTTGTAGACGAAGAGACGAAGAGGTTTGTCGACGTGCGACTCGATGAGGTTGTAAAAGTCTGTTTCGGAATGTAAAGGTCCGCCAGACCAAGCTAGCACAAAGTCGCCCCATGGCACAAGGCCTGCCATCTGCGAATCAGTTACTGTGTCTCGCACCACTGGTACATGTTGATACGCACCTCTGCCGGACTACCCTCCAGGACGTCTAGGACATGGTACACCGATTCGAGCGCGTGAGCGGGGTTACATACCCGCAAGCTGAGACCGAGCAACGACGGCTTGACATCGTCCGTATGTTGTCCATTCTGCTTCAGGCCCGCTACTGCCCACTCCCGACTCGGTACAAGCGACACGTCTGCATCATGTCAGCTGTGAGCGCAGCTCCAACGAGATTCAGTAGGGGACTCACCTCGTATCCGCTGGCTCTTGGCGTTGTACACCTTCAACCCTATTCTCCGCCCCTCATGACTATCCAGCACACGACCCAAGTCCACCGGACTTAGCCCGCGGATCCCCTCGCTCAGCTCGTCCAGGCCGTTCGGGCCGCCCAACAGGGGTGTCGATGTCGGGTCAGCTTCGACGCCAATGAGGTAGTCGAAGTACGGCTCGATGAGCCCGGAAGAGGGCGATGCGTCGGCCACGCGCAAGCAGTGCAGTGCGAGTTCGGGCAGCGAGGATGGTAGGGATGTCGAGGGCGACTGACCCATCGCTGGTGAGTCACAGAGCTAGTGACAACTGGCGCCGAGCGATGTCTTGATGCGATATTGGGAGAGGCCGAGGAGAGCACGCCAACGTGTGTTTGTGAGGAATAGCGCACGTCAAATCATGTGATATCCGCGAAGATTCCGCGGGCCTGAAGCTACAGGACTTATGAGACGGGAAGGTGTAAATGTGATATGTGTAGCAGTAGCAGGTAAGAAGACAATGGGAGATGACTTCACAAACGCACAGACTTCTTTCCACCGCGTCGCGTCCACGTGGCCAGTCATGTTGCTTTTACTTTTCTCAGATCAACAGAGTGGGATATGCATGCACAGTCATAAGGTCGTAACGCAAGCATTATGGGTTTTAACAGTAGAACATCCATCATTCGGCGATCCTGCCAACCCGTGTAGCTGGAAACCCATACGAGGTCCTCGAATCTGGAGACCTTCCAATGTTCGGTCGCATGACCTTTTGGGCCATCCCCGTCAACGAGGCGGCTTGATACGCTCCGTGGGCGGCATACGGAGGTGGGAGACCAAGACCGGATCCTGTCGTAGGTGTAGGACCAGACCATCCGCCGCTGCTTGACGAGGGTTTCCTCGATGGCGTCGGCTCGGAAAACACCCTGGCAGAGGCTGGAGGAGGGGAATCGTCCAGGTCCGGCGACAGTGGGGTCGACGATCCACTAACGGCACGCCCGTCATTCTTCTTCGATGACAAGCGATATATGCGTTTGCGACGCGCCTTGACGTTTCCGCCATGGTCTAGGGCAGGTGTTGTAGCCGCTGTATTGGTGCCTTTGCCCAGATGTGGGAAGGACCGAACGGCAATGTGTTCATGTGCTCGAGCGTAGGGCGAGAGCGTCTGAGCGGAATTGGAGAGGTTCGCGAGCTGGGAGACGGAACTGTTGAGCAGGGTGATACCGCCCAAGCCTAGATTTCGAGGCGGGAAGGAGGTGCCAGGGGAAGTGGACATCGACAGGGAGGGTTGACGTTCCCTGACAGGCGGGTTCGGTTTACTGGCGATAGAAATGGGTCTTGAGGAAGGGAGCTGAGACGAAGCAAGTGTCGACATGGTATTGGATCGCGTCGGTTTGTCCGTGCTCCACGAGGAACCGGAAAGGCGGTTCGTAGACGACGTGTTAGTACCGGATTGGCGCCTGGCCGGCGCTGTGCGATTCATCGGCACTCTTGAGAGCGAAGAGGGCATTGTTTCTGATCGTGGCATTGGGCGGGAAGAGGCTAAGAAGACGTCCGACCGAGACGTCGTCATGCGGCGCAAAGAAGAGGGACCCGGTCCACCCGTGGCCGCAAACATGTGCATATGGCGCGGGCCAGGAGTTGTGGGTTGGGTGATCGGGTGCATGCGGAGGCTCTGTACTCGTTAGCATGAGATGCGACGACACCGATTGCAGACTCACGCCGACAGTCGATGATGCTCCACCAACAGAGCTCGCACGAGCTGTCACGCTGCCGTTCGTTGCCGTCCCGCCGGGACTGGGAGCTGCTCCACCTGCTTCGGACGGCGCTCGGATTTGTGACTGCGAATGGTAGACTCTAGGTCGAGTAATCGTGCCACCGCCGACTGCCGGGAACGTCTCCCATTCGACGATATCCTCTTCCGTATCGCCGTATTGCGATGTGCGCGCCGACAGCACTTTCGAATGGCGCCTGGAAGGGCCGGGCCGGGCTAAGGACCGGAGGGATTCCTCCATTTCTACCATGTCGAAACTCCTGCCCTCGTCTGCGTCATCGTCGTCGTCCCAAGTATCCTCTACATCGCCGCGGTCTTCGTCCACCTCGCTGAGTTGAGACGGTCTCATTAGCCCGCCCAAGCCCTCTCCACCCCGAGCCTTTTCCCACAACCTCCCGAAAGCCTCGTATCCACTGTGCGTCGGCACGCCCTCCGGACGCAGACCGTAGGTCGGGTCGTAGTCCTCGATATCGGGAAAGATTGTGTATGATGTAGGCGAATCGGAAGCTGCGGTTGAAAGCCGTCGAGTTCGGGCAAACTGTTGCAGGGATCGTCTGCGCGGTGTAAGCTTGTCAGCTGTAAGGCCGACGATCGAAGGCGTGGGTGTATGCGGCGGAAAGATGGGTTTCTCGGCATATGGGTCGTTTGGGTCGAGCTCGTCCTCCTCGTCATCTCGCTGCTTGCTCGGCGTGCTCATGGTGCTATCCACTCCATCCCGATAGGCAAGCTCCACTTTGCCTCCCGTTCCAGTACCCGTGAACCATCTCTGGCTGAGTCTGTGGATAATGCCAGGTAGATCCTCACGAAACATCTCCCGCAGTTGACCCTCGATCTCCTGCTGTAGATAGCCACGAATGACTTCGACAGAGTCAAAGGTCGAGGAGACATCCACATTCTGAAGTGGGTCGTTCTTGAAGACCAGGGTGATTCCCTTGGAGGCCGAGACGACCAGAATGAGGATGGCGCGCAGATGCAGACGCGAGAGGCGGAGTGTCATGGGCACGAGCAAAGGCTGTGAAGCGAGCAGGGGTGTCGAGAGGGGCAAGGTCGACATTGGTAGCAGATTCGGGTTGTGCGAGAGTGGGTTCGCCTGTCCTGTCAATCGTGACACGGGCCGAGCTGCTCCTCCCGACATACCTGCACCCTACAGCGAACCTCAATCCAGGCATCTCCTTGATAGCCAAGCCTGAGGATCCCTCTGAAGCGATCCAAAGACAGGTCGCCAATCTCCAGCAACGTCAATGTCGGCGGCTAGACAATTTAACTCATGCCCCGATCCCTGCCAGAACACTGACCTCTTTGCCCATGCTCATGTCCACGACCTCGATCCTGCCTTGAATGACAGGCGGCTTGTTGCCCTTGTTCAGAGCTCCCTCCAGCATGGCCTTGGCATCCTCGATGAAGCCAGGCGAGAATGCCGTCGACCATGACGGGAATGTGAACGACATCTTCCCAGCGTATCGCTCTCTCTCTGGAGACGCTGAAAGCGCGCGCGAATTGCGATCTTACGCGGCGCTATCTGCCCATCTTCCTGGTGCAAAGTCGCTGCCGATTTACGGAAAGACAACGAGGCGACGCAAAAAAAGAAAGGAGATCAACGAGCACACATGAGCGCGACCCGAAGCGTTCACCGCCAATCGCGGCAGGGCAATTGTGGCCCGACGCTCGTCCCGCGACCAGTGCTCAGCTTTCATCAATGCATGACAATGCTGTACCCGGCTTGCATGCCACAGCTCAGTCAACGCGAGCGCATGCTATCTCACCCTAGCTTGCTGTAGGCTGACAGTCAAAGGCTGAATCAAGTCACAGAGGGGTGTCAGCCTGACAATCATTGTGCTCTTCTGACACTAATGAACACTGTCAGCCAGGGGTTGCTGGGCACAGATGAGGCATTTATCTGATTGGTTGGCTACTGGGAGACTCGCAGTTGAGGGATTTCTGCCATTGGCCAATGCCAGAGAGGTCGTCGAGAAATATCGACTGTCCCTTATCAGAATTACTCTATCAGGAAACAAAAAGACGGACGAGCAGCCGAATCAGATAGATCCCTGACTCATTTGACAGCTCTCTGAAAAGGATATAAACCCCTCCTTTTCCCCACCAGATTCTCTTCTTCACCCAACTCTTCATCTTTTGCCACCCACAGCAGTGCCTCCAACTGAGATTCTTGTAGAGGGCGGTCATCCCTCCCTCTCATACTCGTCTGTGTGCTCTTGTAGTCCCAGTGTATACTGCATGCGCACTCTGACCTAAGATCATCATTGTAATTGCGGCCATTGTCGTCGTTGTCATCATCGGCAGCGGTGGCGGCGGGAACGTCTGGGCGCGGCTTCGGAACCGGGACCTTAAGAGTGACGAAATAAATTCAGCTGCGCCGAGGTAAGCTGCTCTTCCTTTAATCTCTTGCGTCTTCCTTTCATACCATCGCTCTCACCTGCATTGTAGACAGCATGCACACCGCCGCCCGACGTGCCCGTGTCAGAGAGCGTGCGACTCACATCTAGACCCCACAGCTCCGGCCTACGCACCCCATGCCGCCCACCTGGGTCACAGACAACGGGTCCGCGGCCGTGATTGCGACAGGCCTTTCCCCTCAACGAGCGACGATGCCTGGCGGGGCGACCGACGATAGCTCAGGCGAGAATGGTAGTTCTACCAATGATAACGACACAGGGTGAGTACATCACGCTGCTTGGCATGAACCTTCCTACACCTAATCTCTCTCAACGTCAACTCCGTTCACTCGTCAGCCAACCCTGTGTCGAACGGGACGAATTGTGAAGCTCACGCTGATTCCATAGACCGTCTGCCGACCCGACAGGTGAGGCTGCGCCGGATGTGATCCCTGCTGCCGCTTCTACGACTCCTGGACGTCCGGCTTCGGCCAATATCTCACCTAGGTCTTTGGCGACGGCAACCCGACTGCTCTCAGAGGCACTCGAGGGGTACACCTCGCCGGCCCGGGGTCCTGCCCCCTCCACTGCAGAGGCGGCGTCAGCAGCAAACGGAACAACAGGGGAGACCGCCGGCAGCACTGGTTCGCCTGCGGCGGCAACGACCACAGGCAATGCAGCGGCGAATGCCCCAATCGCATCAGCGCCAGCGCCTGCTCCTGCTCCTGCCAACACCTACGACGTGCCCGCCATTCGTCGACAGATGTCTCCACCCATCGATGCCGAGACTCCGCCACCTGCGTACTCGCTTGTCGCCGCCCGACCTCGCACCGTTCAACATACCTTTGGCAATCACATTGCCAGCGGCATCAATGCCCAGCGACAGACTATCATCGCAGCTCAGCGCCAACAACTCGCTGCTCGAGCTGCTGTTCAGGCTGCCGCGCCTTTTGTAGGGCATAATGTGCAGAATCAGCAACACGCGGTGGGCTTCGACACCATACCTCGGCAAGCGCCTCGCATCAACAACGCGCCAAAGAAACCCGCGAGTCCCATTAATGCTCCTGACGGGATGACCGCGTTTCTCAGACTGCTGCCACCCCTCGACAATTCGCTCGTCACGGAGACGGATAGGGTCCCATGGCTTCAATTCCTTTTAGCGAACGTTGAGGCCCATGACAAAAATGTGTTGCGCGCCCAACCACAGAAAGCGGTTGAGTTGGCGGCAAAGTACGCCCCGCGCATCCCTCTCCTCGTCCAAGCATTCGCCAGCCATCATCGAATGACGGCGACGGGCCAGCCCGGAAACACCGGCCAGCAAAGGCCTCCATCGCAACCCAGCATCACGAACAATGCCCAAACTCAACAAGCTATGCGACCTCCACCTACCACTTCCCAGCCGCAGCCGCTCCAGTCAGTGCAACAGGGGCCCGACGCTCCTTTGCCAATCGCACCTGCCGTGCCGATGCACTCTGTACCGCAGCAGCAGGCGCCGGTGCGGCCGATGCAGCGACAGACCACTTCACCACAGATACCGAGTGTGACGGCCGACGATCCAATCGCTATTCGATGTGCGCTCGCCCAACAACAAGCCGCAACCCACTTCCAACAGGGCTGGGATTCCATCACCGTTCTGACAGATGCGAACAACGATCTATTGCGCACTCGCGCAGAATTGGCCGCACAGATTCGGGATCTGCAGCAACAGATCGCACAGCGCGACGCTGCAATACAGGCGGAGAGGCAGAGAGCCGCCATCACTCAAAAAGCTGCAGAACTTCACGCTGCCCGTCAGGGCGAAGTCGCTCGCAACTCCTTGACTGCGCAAAGAGAGGCGGACATGAAGAAGATTCAAGCCCTGGAGCAGCGGATCGGCCATTTGACGCAGTCAACAGCTGACGAAGCCCGAAAAGTCAAAGGGGAAATGGATCTAAAACAAGAAGCATTCTTGAAAGATGCAAAGGAAAAGCAACAAGTCTTGGAGTCCCGTATCAAAGACCTGCAAGCGCAACTTCAGGTATGTCGTTGGCTTTATGTATTTTCGGACAAGCTGACCCTGTAGAGTGGACACTCAGCCGAAGTCGTCGACCTGAAAGAGAGATTGCAAAAGCGGACCGCTATGATGACCAAATTGCAAGAGGAGAAGGAACAGGAGATTGCGGCCATTCAAGACGGACACCGAAGCGAAATTACGAAGTTGACCAAGAAGGTGGAGGAGCTCCAAGGGTCCAACGCCAAACTCGAGGCATGGAAGGAGAACCTGAGCAGCCTGCAGAGGAAACTCAAAAAGGAGCTTGATGCCAAGACGGAGGAGCACAGATCTTCTACCGAGAAGATCGCCAAGCTCGAACAGGAGGTTGAGGACATCATGCGCTCGAATGACTCATCGAGGGCGTCCGAAAAGCTGGCCGCAGCTGAGGAGTTTGCAAAGGCGATGAAGGCAATGGAAGATCATCACAAGGCTCAATATGAGGATCTCAGCAAGCAGTTAGCGACTACGACCCAATCCAAGTCACAGGAGATCGCAGACTTGTCCGAAAAGCTGAAGGAAGCACAGGCGTCGCTGGACAAGTTGCGAGACGACAACGTCGCTCTCGTGAGCGAGAAGACCGTACTTGAGCGGTCTCTTAACAGCGCCAAGCAGGAGCTTGCGGCGAAGCGGTCTGCCGAATCCTCCAATGTCCCCAGTCTGTCATCTGCGAGTCAAGCGGAGCAACCGCATTCGGAACCGAAAAAGGCAGCAGCGAAGCCATCTTGGGCTACGACATCAGCGCCAGCAGCCTCATCTAGTAGGCCTGTCCACTTCTTGATAGGTCGTCGCTGACGCATGCAGACCCCGTCAACAGCGATCGCACTAGCCGTCCCGCCAAGCGACGTGCAGAGACTCCGCTCTTCTTCTCGGTCGACATGTCCGACAAGGATGATGTGATCCCGATAGTCTCAAAACGTCCGAAGCATACCGCCAGGTCCCAAGCGTTCGGTGCGTATTCTCTGTTTGCCATGGTAGACTCGACTGACATGGAAGCGTCGCAAGCCAGCACGCCCTCTCAATCTCCTCATCAGGCCGAGGCTCCCGCCAGGACCGCCTTGCCAGCGACGACGACCACCACGCCGGCTCCTGTCAAGGTCAAGGTCAAGACCGAGCCAATGTCCACGCCATCTCAAGTGACCGGCGCGTCTCGCAAGCCAGTGTCTACTGCCAGGATCAATGTGAATGCCAGTGCTGTGACAGTCGACGAGGCATGGATGAAGTCGCGTCGTCACAAATTCTTCACCCGTCATGACGATGGCAAAGTGTCTTGCGAGCTGTGTCTGTGAGTGGTTCCTGCGTTATGTGTCATCAGAAAAAGAAGCGGCCGACTGACCGACAGAATTGACAAGGACAAGCAGAACGGTCAGACAGTTAGGCCGAGCAAGGCTCCCATGTTGCCTGGGAAGCCGAACGACGAGGAGGTCGACCGGCACATCATGACGGTGCACGGCAGACTGTTGCTGGGCCATCGCGTCAGAAGGCTTCAGCAGGGACGGGAGCCCTGCCCGCCTGGGTGGCTCAAAGAGGCATAGGGGATCTGGTGAGGGGGAGCGGGGAGGGAGTGAGGAGCATGGATGATGCGAGGACGGGGGAGGGATATATCACGGGGCGAGGACTGTCGGAATCGTCGACCGAATCAACTTTGGCTCGAAACATCGCTGGAAAGCTTTTGGGAGTCTTGTGCCTAGACATCAAGTGTATATAGTACGGCATCTCTTGTATCTACAACGTCATGTGGTGGACCGAGCTGCCAGCTGCGAACTGCGAATTGGGAGGACAGAAATGAGAATGGCTCGAACCAAAACCAAAATAGGGGACGGTTGAAAGTGTGCGTCTCTGCCTGGGAAAGTGGAAAGAAGAGGAAAAGGAAACCACCAAAAACAGCCACCATAGATGTCAAATGATCCAAATGACCTGCCTAATAGAGTACAGTGGGAGGATATGCAACATATACCCATGTAAACCATGTATACAGTCGGTCCCTAGGCAAAGACCCTCTTCCTACTGAGCTCATCCTCACCCACCTCCTCGCGCTGCCTCTTCCTCCTCTCCTCCCTGCCCTCCTCGCCCTCCTTCCGGACCCGATACTTGGCCCCTTGCTCCTTCTTGACCGACGCGCGGACCGAAGCGGGTGAAACGAATTCCGAATTGGCATACACCGTCGGTCCGCCAAACGATCCTTCGAATATTCTGATCGGGGTGAGGACGAAGCGGGGGCCGATCTCTACGAGGGCCGGTTGGGGTTTACTCTTGGTCTGCGCGGTGGTGGTGGAGGTAGAAGAGGGGAGGGGATCTTTATAGATGATTTGGTAGTTTCTGAACCAGATCTTGCCGTCGAGCACTGAGAAGAGGAGGATGTGGTCGATGAATGGTTTGAGCCTTCTCGATGTTTTCGGCACGGAGAATACCTGGTAGTCAGTCACCTGCTCTTCCTAGGACTCCTGGTCGCTATCGCCATTGCCATCGTTCGCCGCAGCGGAGGCTCGCGATCACTCGCTCGCTAACGCTCGCTCGCTCGCCCGACTCACATGCGCCAACATCTCCCGCATCAACCCCCACTCTTCCCCCTCCTCCCAGCTCTTATCAAACACACACAGCCCCCTGCTGCCTTTGAGACAGTTGCCCGTCATCTTGAGCTCGTCCATCGTGTGCAGGTTCTGCACGTGAAACTTGGCGCTCGGTCCGTTCGGCGTGCGCGAGACCCACATGTACAGGTCGGTGTGGCGTCGCGCCTCGAGGTAGATGGCGTTGGAGCACGAGTGCAGGTCGGCCAGCTCGTTGATTAGGTGCAGGGAGGACTTCGAGTCTAGCTTGGCGTCTGATCTCAGCACTTCTCCCTCTCTCTCCTCCGGTGGACTCTCCTGCTGAGAGGAGTAAGACTCACCCTTCTTCGTGTGTGGCAGCAGCGCCTCGAGATCCCCCATCAAGTGCCGCATCCTCTGCGTAACACCTCTCGAGCAAAGCATCAACACCTTATCTTTCCTCGGCTTTGCCTGGCTCGTCTCGCCCACATCGTCCCGCTCCGTCGTAACGGCCTTGGACTTGCCCTTGTCCTTGGCGATGGCCTGGGTAGCTTTAAGCGCAGATGCCATTTCGTGAATAGCAGTCCCAGTGTACAGTGTAGAGCAGTCACAAAATTCAGCGAGGTAGCCGGCTCAAATCTCGAAATTTAAACAGGGAGGCCCAAATAATTACGCCCGTGGAGAAGGTGAGATGCTACATGTGGCGTATGGCGCACGTCTACAGCTATATATATCTTGTGCACGATGGCGTGCGGCCCGAAGAGCATACGAGAGAGCGATATATACAGCACGGGGAGGTATATTGTGCAGGGTATAGAATAGATTGTTTGTCGACTTCTGACTTTCTGATCATCTCTCACCCTTCTGACCCACGGTACGGCCCGTTCGACGAGCACCATGGCCTGCTCCGAATCAGCTTCATCATTCTTGCACAGCAAACAGACTCACGGCCTCCACGCCCCATCGCCTCCCGACCAGTACGCTCGGCATCGCAAGGAAAAGCCGTACGGAAGCCAGTATCCCCGGCTTCCCTGCCTGTGCGCATCGACCATCTCGAGCATGTCCGAAACCTTTTTCGTCGTTGTCAAATGCCCTCGCGCGTACGCGAACGCGTCCATGGCCATCTGATGAAGCTTCTCCGGCCTGTCGAGGTACTTTTGCAACTCCTCGTGGATTCGCTCGATCGACCATGTCGGCTTGAGGACGATCGTGAACTTGGACAAGGCCTCTTCGTGCTCGGTCGGCAGGTCGGCCGCAACGACACATCCGCTGAGGAATGCCTGCGCGTACTTGCGGATCATCTTGCGTTCGAGGCTCGCGTCAAACACGCATATCCGGGACTCGCGCATGCCCTTGGCAAAGTCTTCCCGCGTTCGCAGGTGGTTTTGATAGTACTCGTGGTTGGGTTCGTACGTCTCGAGGGGCTGATGACGCGCCTGGTCAGACGGCCAGATGACATAGCCTGGATGCTCATGGCGATGAATGATCGGCTCGGGAAGGGATGGGTCCTCTTCGTGTCGGTGGAAATAGTCGGAGATGGCGGTACGAATGGGGTAGACTGAGATCAGCAAAGACTCATGATGAAACTCGACAACACTCACATGACCCGTCAAAGCCAAACATCTTGGCATCGGCCGTCTTGTTCGCCCACGGAACAGGGTAAAAGTCCCATTCATTGCCCTTCTAGTCAGCCGCTGGCTCTACGTCAACCAAAGACCACTGACAGTGTCTGGGCTGTGTCCAAACAGCCCCATCATCCATGCCGGGAACTTCTCCCGAACCCTGTCGAAATCAAATATCTCCTGCAGCTCAAAAGCGTACTTGGAGACGGTGATGTTGTTGGCGAGGGGATACCACTCCTTCAAGCAGCGCATCTCGTGGCAATCTCCCAGTTGTCTACGGTCAGCTTTGCAGTCCACCCATCAGGTATACACGCACTGGACGAGGAGAGAACCACAGTCAAGAGCATCGACAAGCGGGTCGTTCTGTTTGAAGATATCACTGGGTGTCAGCTGGAGGACGATATCGAGGCAGCTGCTCACGAGATGGTCCACACAAGGTCGAACGTCGTGGACGAGCACTCCTGCACATCCCCAGTGAACCATTCCGGCTTCTCCCAGACCGCCTGCTCCGCTTCGTCCATCCGCGGTGGCGCATTCGGTGCCCGTGTCGTCTCCGCAAAGGTGCTCCACCACTCTCGCTTGGCCTGCTTCCCAAGACCGAGCTCTGCACGACGCTGATCCTCCTCCCAGTCCCTTTTGGACGCCTCGAGTTGAGCAACGCGGTGTGCGCGACGCCGGACATTGGCAGATAAAGGGAGAGTACGATCCCAACCTGCCCAGCCCGGTCCCCAAACATCGACGATGGTATTCGGATGACGCATGGCCGCTGTGAATCAGCAAATGAACTTGAGATCAGAGATCAGGGAGAAGATGTACCATCAACAATTTCGTATGTGTGTGTATTCATCCTCTCGAGATAATCGTTGTAATCTGCTGTCAGTCACCGCGCCCCGTGACGACAAGCTTGCTCACCCGTCAGGAAGAGGACACGCTTGCGCTGTGCTTCTGGCACCGGTGCGGGCACATGATCCCACGGGCTCCTTCCTACGAGATCCGAACTGCCCCACCAGTCCGGCCAGTGATCCTCGACCTCCTTGGCGAGGTCCACTTCAGTCTGCAAGCTCCAGCCCCCATCCTCCACACTGCGCTCCGAACGAGGCAGCAAACGCCTCTGCTCATCCATCACATCCCGCAGCTCTTTTCTGCGCCGCTTCTCATAGACTCTGCGGACCTCGCGTATGTCCAAGCCGCCCAGTCGAGACCACACAGCTGCGCTCGGATCGCGCAGCTCGTCGGCGGCTCTCGTCTTGCGTATGGCCACTTCACGCATGAGCATGAGCGCCAGGACGGGGATGCTGAGTGCCAGGACGAGCGTGACGAGTCTGCGTCGGGCAAAGCTGGTGAGCGGGGTGGAAGAGCGGCGGCGCTGGCGCAGGGAGCCGAGGCTGAGGGGGTAGGGCGAGTGGGCGTGGGTGTGGGAGTGGGTCGAGCTGGAAGGAGGGAAACGAGGGTGAAAGGCGCTCGTCGTCGACGACGTTGACAGGGTCAAGCCTGTTGCGGTGTGGGTCATGGTGCATGTCGAAGTGCTTGACGTGGCGCTGGTCGAGCCTTCCGAGTCGGACGATGAAGAAGAAGAGGACGTGCGGGAGGGCGGGAGGACGACGTGATGTGTCCCGCGAGGCGAGGCGTGCGGGCTAGGCCGTCGTGATTGCGCTGCTGCAGCTGGTCGTTGTGAGTGGGTGTGTGGATGGGTGTGAGAGGGCGGGCAGACGTCGTACCCCGATGGTATGGTGGGTGAAGTGGGCATGTTGAATGCGTGTTCGGAGTACAGCTCGGATGCATCGGCGGGGTCGCGTGCTGCGCTACTTGGTGCCCATGCTCATCGAGGGCAAGGGGTGGGGTCGGAGGCGGGGTGCCAAGACTGAGCCAAGGTCAGAGGTCAAAGGATCGTGGTGGTGTTGTTATGGTGTTGTAGTGCTGCAGTGGTGATTAGTGTACAGATGAGACGCGAGCAGCAGAAGAGTGAGGAGAGAAGGAGTGTGAAAGTTTGGCTTGGTACAGCATTTTGCGGCCTTGGCATGACATCCTACCCACGCACCCTCGACTTCAGCTTACGACTCTCCTCCCTCTTCCCCTTTCCCTGTCCCTTTTTCTCCGCGTCGCCACTCCCTGACCGAATCCGTCTTCTTGTTCTTACCTTCGCAGCAGAGCTGACAGATGCATGCATACCTCGCAGCACAGCCTATTTCGGTGCATGCCGCAGCGACTCGACTCACCCACGGACATCCACCCGCAGGCCGCAGCATCTCCGTTACTTACTCGCGGCCGGCCATCATGTGATAGAAGAAGCGCAGCCCCATAGGAATGGGTTCCCAAGTTTCATGTAAAGGGAAAGGGAGACGACGAGAGGAAAGGCTCCGATGGCTCCGATAGGCTTCTGTTGCGCCTCTGCCGTCATGCCGCTTTGCCGCGGAAGAGATCACACGAGCAACAACCACAGAGATACGCAGTCGCCCCCCCTCCCCCCCCCCCTCCGGTTCACCAGCCAAGCTGCATGTGCTGTTTCAGGACCTTAGAACTGCCGACGGGCCGATTCTCTTCCTCCGTCCCTCCCCTTACCCCCCGTGCCGCAACCCGACCGGTTCTCCCGCAGCGACCCCTGCCCCTCCCCTCTCAGCCTCATGACGTGGCAAGATCGACATGCATATGCATACGACAGGTCATGCTCGCGCACGGCACAGCGCTTCGACACCCTCAACAGCCTCTCTAGCACTCGTACGGATGAACAGCCCCTGCAGGCTCGCCATACTGACATACCTCCCTCGAGCCTTTTGCTCATCCACTATCCTGCTCACGCGCTCGCCCAGCTCCTTCACCTCTGTCTCACCGAGTGTAGCCTCTACAGACTCTGACCCGCCGTAAAACTTGACAAACAGCCGTTGCGCCTGCTCGCCCGCCGCATCATCCAACAACTCCTGCACGTCCACCCTGCCCGGCCGGATCAACGCCGGATCAAGCTTCCCAAAATGGTTCGTCGTCATGAAGATCACCCTCTCCTCGCTCGACGCGACGCCATCCAGCGCATTGAGCAACCCAGAGAACGTGACAGACCCCTTGAAGCCATCTTCGGACGTCTGTGCACGTCGGTTGAACGCCGAGTCGATATCCTCCAGCAAGACAAAGCTGCGTTCAGGTACCAATCCCAGTAAATGGTTGAGCTTGTCGTCTGTCAGGCCGCGCTCCGAGAGGTTGAGCAGGCAGATATTGTACGAGAGCGCGCCCGCCAATGCCTGGATGAAAGACGTCTTGCCTGATCCGGGTGGACCGTGAAGGAGGTATCCCCGGCGATAAGGGATCCCTCGTTCGGCGTACCACTTGCCCCTGCCGAGGAAACCCCGCAGGTCGTGCTCGATCCGCTCCGAGACGTCTTGGGCAAGGACGACCGACGGCAGCTCCCGCTTGCGCCTCGGTTTGCCGAATGGCCGCCATTCTACCCCCCACGCGGTGTACACGACCGTCTTGCCTTCGGTGCTCTTCTCAGCGAGTGTGCGCGCTTCAGAGAGCAGGACGGGGAAGAGATGCCGGCAGGAGGAGAGTGTCGTGAGTGTGAGAGTCTCCCATGGCGAGCCAGAGTGTAGGTCCATGAGCTTGGCATCGCGTTCCCGTTTGACCTGCGGTCAGCTAGGTGTCCACGACGACCTGAAAAATAGTTTGAGACTCGGAAATTGTGACTCACCTGAAACCACGCGCCCTTGTACTTGAAGTAGTGCGTGCCAGGTCCTGGAACGAGGTTGAATACAGCCTCGCTACTGCCATTCTCGTGCTGTTTGTAGGTAGTCTCGACGGCGAGTTCGTGACTGCGAAGAGCGACGGATTTGCCCTTCCACCAGGAGGGGACCGAGGGAGCGGTAGCGACCGAGGAAGGGGATGCGGCAGCGACCGAGGAAGAAGAGGCGGCAGCGACCGAGGAGGGAGAAGCGATAGAGGAGAGTGAGGAAGAGGAAAAGGCGACAGGACCCGGCTGCGGTGCCCTAGCAGCCATCCACTCCAAAAACCAAGGATAGGCTCTATCTTTACTCGGTATTTCGAGCGTGACGAGCATACGCCGTTGTGCGAATGTCGAGCCAAGTGTCACGCTACGTCTGACAATAGTCAAGACGACTCCAATGCCCTGTTCTCAGTCAAACTCCAAATGAACAGACTCCATCCAATACGGGATAGAACAGATGGGTGACTGAAGGACAGGTGAGAACTCACCATCAGACCTGCGCCAGCGGAAAAGTAAGGACTTCAGGTCAGCTTGTGTTCTATACTGAACAGGCGACCCACTTGTCAGCCATCATACGGCTGATGAAGCTCTCCGGCTCAGGTTGGCCCGTGGAGGTCGGAGCTGGAGGAGGGGGAGGGAGGGTGGACGGGCCCGCTTCTGGCATCGCGGACGATGTATGCAGTGATGCGTCGGACGAAGTGGATGACTGTTGCGTCTGTTGAGACGCAGGCCGAGGACGGAACATCCTGCTTTGACTGGATGACCAAGAGGACGAGCTCTACGAATGGTCGTGGCAGTGTGACGAAATCGGACGACCGACTTTTTGGACCGTGACGATCCGGACTTTCGGATCCGACGGGTCCAAGATCTATGTCGCCTTCTGCCATGGGCCAAGGGATAATCATGCATGTCTACAGCTTGTAATGATCGTAAAACCTCGTCTCCCGGCAATCGCCCCTCTCCCACGTCCACACATTCTCATGCTTTGATGGCCTTTTGCGAGATCGTCACCTTGTCACCTATCGGTCAGCCCAAACCTCAGTCCTGAAACACAAAGACGCACCCAATGACAATGCGATACCCTGAGACTTGGCACGTAGCCGGACGTGTCCGCTCAAGCCTTTCCCATCCTCTGCAAGCTCGATGGAGCAATTCGCCAAAGCGTCCTCGCCAAAGAGACTCCGTGCAGCCAAGTTGGCACTGAGATACTGACAGTCGCCCTCGAGAGCAGCATCGGGTGTCAAGCACATCATGTTGGTCGACTTGACCAGGTGATCCAGGAAGGCGCGGAGGTCTGTCATTGGCGAGTTGACGGCGACCTTGTTCTCCCACTCGAACTCGGTCCACAAGGAGCGGAACTACTCGTTAGCAAGATTGGAAGATGACCGTGAGCACAACTGACTTGAGACTCCGGCACGTAGTTCGGCTCCACAAAAGACAGAATATCGCAGTGGATGTCGTTCATCACGATGTTGACGGAAGCATCGGCCGCGCCTTGCTTGTCATACACAATGTTTCCAAAGACGACCCCTGACGATGAGTCATAATCATAAGATCGGTCTAAAGACTGACCTGTTTCTGTCGACGACACTTTGATGGTCGCAGCGATGTGGTGGAAGCCGTGTGGGCCGAGAGTATGAGGTGCAGGTCGCTCCACTAGCTTGAGATCGCCAAGAGTCGCAAACTCCACCGTCAAGTTCTGCATCGTCTCGGTAGTCTGGTTGACAATCAGAACATCTGTGTATCAGTGCCATTCTCCAGTCGAGCAGCGATCCACTCACCAAGCAGGACATCGAAAGCCTGAATGGTCACGACCGCCTCGGCATATACAGGATCAGAGAAACCTTGCTATTCAGCACCGCCAGCACGCGTCTGGAAAAGCTCACCAGTCAATTGCACTATTCTCGAGAGCTTCGATACAAAGTCCTCCTGCACTTCTGCTCCAGTTGCCCGGACCACGTCATAGTCCAGCTTCTTGTCAGCAAGCATCCTGATGCCAGTTCGGCACTCACGTCATCTGCATCGCCACCAGCAGTCTTCTTCGACAGATGGCTAAATGAGATCAAATCGTCCACTTGTACAGTGGCCTTCTTGCTCTCCTTCTCCTTCTTCGCCTGGGCCTTCTTCTCCTCGTTCTTGACCATCTTCGCATATGCGGCTTTGGTGTCCTCCAGGAAAACCTTATTCATGACGCCCATCCCCTGCAGCTGCGCCAGGGTCTCAATGCAGTTCATAATCCGCTCTTGCGAGTCTTCGTCGATCGGCACTGCCGAGAACTTGGACTGTCCGACTCTGATGACGGATGTCATGATCAATATTGATTCCGCTCGTAGCGCGTTGACCGCTTGAGCATCGGACTGTGCTTCGGAGAAGCGCATCACAAGTTTTGTAAGGGTCGCTGCAAGGACCGAGCCGGTGAAGAAGTCGCCGCCGAGAATGAGCGCTCGTAATGGCGGTTTAGCAGCAGATCGGACCTGCTCCAGGCGCGCAGCTGCGGCATTCGACGTATACACGGTCTCTGTCGCATATGTCCCATCCGCGAGAACACGGGTGGTGGTGATGGCTTTGGGTTGATCGGCCGGCTTCTCTGGTGTTTCGTCGGCTGCTTCTGCTTCGTCCAGCAAACGCTGTTCTGAAGCTAGGATGGGGATCTCGCCGATGACTTTGCGCAGTTCGAAGATGGCTCGTTTGATGTCTGCAGCTCCAGTGCAGTACTCGCCCACGATCCACATGGCGCCTCGGAACACTTTGCCAGACTTGATCTCGGAGAAGGTCGAGATGAGCTTTTCCGTAATTGCTGGACGAAGATCCGGGAACTTTTCGACTACTTCTCGGACGAATGCGATCACATCTACTGCCGAAGGATTGTTGTTGTCGCCGAGGAAGTCCATCAGAACATAGACGACATTGGCGGCAACTTCTGAGAATTTGATCGCGCAAGAGTGTATTGACTGGATGAGGAGTTGGCGGTACTCGAGGTTCTAGATGTTAGCTTCGACACATTTCTAGCGTCCATGAAGCTGACTTTGTCGTACTCTTGCTCCATCGTGCTCTGCAATTGCTTCTTGAGGAACAGAACGACATCCTCAACGTTCCGGCTGGTGACCATCTCCAGAGCAACCCCAAGAGCTTTTCGCTTTACCTCCATATCGGGGCTGAATATGAGCGTGGAGAAGACATTGCGCACATGCCGCTCACCTCGTCAATACTTTGAGAATGTCCATGACCATGCTATCCAATACGTGCTCATGTTTTGCTCGCAAAGCATCGAAACGGTTCAACACGATCAATTTGACATTGTTGTCCGCTTCTTTCACGATCAATTCGGCGAACGCTACAGCAGCAGCTGAATCGTCAGCTTGCATCTCTACATGCCGAATAAGGCTGACCTTTCACGGCTGCAGGGTTCTGTGTCAAGGTGGTCAAGCTGACTGCTGCCTCATATTTGACGGCATGAGATGCGGAGTTGAGCAATTCGAAGATGCAACGGATCCACTTGGACTGAATCATGAGCTTTGACTTCTGAAAGGAAAGGGATCAGCTCACTCTGTGACCTCCTTCCGTCTTTGCTTCTTTGCGAACGAGCTCAATGACCGCCATCTGCATGAGCTCGTCCATGCCGCCGATTTGGTCGAAGTTGTTGAGAAGATACCGCACAGCGGTTGGCTGAGAGATGTTGCAGAGGGTGACGAAGGCATTGCGTTTGCAGGTGGAGTCGGATTCCTGGCTTGTCAGAGACTGCTACTTCTAGGCCCAGAGCAGAGACTGACTGCTGCGAGGAAGGTGTCCAGGAGCTCGGGCGCATCCGGGATGAGGTGCTCGTGATCTTGGTAGATGGAGTATACAGCGAAGACGGCATTCTTGCGGACGAAGGAATGGCGGTGTTCCTACTGTGTGAGCGGCAATCATCTCTGTCTGAGCGACGCTCACCAGACATGAGCGGACTGTGGGCACCAATGGCTCCAACAGCTCTGACTCGCGGACTTTTTGCAAGAACCGCAATGTCGCCCCCCGGATGTACTCGTTTGGGTGTTGCTGCAGGTCAGCTTACAGCAACTGGGAGTATGAGGACGCGAACCAAGTCATTTCTCAAGGCATTGCTGACAGGATCAGCGTACAACGAGGTCGTGTACTAGCTACTTACCAGACAAGAATCATCTCCTGTTTCAGCTTGCCGTTGTCGTCCAGCTTAGGGCAAATTCTGGGACCTCAGCTTGATCAACATCCATTGCACGGGCCACTCACTCCCAGTAGAAGTGCAGCATCTTCTTGATCTGCTTATTGCGAGAGGGCATGACGTATTGAATGATGGGCATGAGGAGTTGGGGCTGTCACCGTAAGCTTCGACCCCGGGTGCAGAGTGCCAAGGGCAGCTCGCGATAAGCGGGAAACATCACTCACATGGGACTGTCCATTGAGGGTACCGACGATGATCCGGCGCATCGTCTCGAGCTTGACCTCGTCGGACCCCTTCTGCAGCGCGTTCCGCAGGTCCTGCGTGGAAGGGGCGTCGACGAGGTCATCGTGGACGATGGTGTAGCAGATGGAGGAGGGGTTCATCGTGCCGGCCTCTTCTCTCCAGATTCCTGCTTGCGTCTACGGCGAGGGGGCGCGCCTTGTAGGCTTCTGGCTGAGGCGAACGATCAAGTATACGGTCGAATGTAGAGGTATCCTCGCTGGCAAGCTCGACGTCAGGTCCCGGCTGAGCTGGGCGCGCGTGTGGAATGGGTGACCCGTGGAGGAAATGCCACGCGTCGGTGATACGGCGTTTAAATGGGGACCTCTACCCAGCTTTACCGGAGAGCCCCGGCTTTAGTTGCGAGCGCGGACGGAAAGACGAGAATTCGTGGTATTGAAGCTATAGCAAAGTGCAAAAGCGATCTCATACCGCCCGTCATCCTCCTTCTCCATTTCTAAGGAGGACAGCTTCGAGGTAGTCGGCGATCAGTCCCGACGCCGACTTCTGAATCTCCCCCGAATCCCACTCTGCCCCCCTCTTTTCAGCCATGGCTTCCCCAACAGTCAACGTGAGTTGCTCCGCCCTTCAGCTTGTCAAGCAGGCCAGCGGGCGAGGCTAGCATGTCTAGCCACGGTGAATGGAAGGGACTGGACGACCAAGTGCTGACCCGCAGGTCGTCCGCTACACCGCCCTGCTCGGCGGCATCTTTTACGGAGTTGTGCACCAGTCGACATTACAAAAACAACATGACGAGGACAAAGTCAAGCACAAGCTTGAGCGACGGGAACACTTGATCAAAGAGGCACGGAAGGCGTACCAGGACAAGCTATTGGCAGACAAGGCAGGAGGCGCCGCTCGTGAGTGTCTTTCATCTCCGACTTTCGCCGAGGAGGGCGTAGAGGTTGTGGAGACAGGTGGGAATAGGTCGCTGTTTCGGTTGGAGTCGAGAGACCGGGAATGTTTGAGGAGTCTGAGCTGACATGCAGTCATCACCGACCCCGAAGATCCGAAATTCGACCTGGAGAAGCTTGTCGAGTCGTGGACCAAATCCTCATAGGGACCAGCATGCAGCATGGATAGATCATCCGGGGGCCCTCGGCATCGGCAACCTATCGATGACGAGATTTCAACATAGAGCCTGGGCGTCTCATCACTCGGTCAAGGGTATACTCAAATGGCTAACGATATACTACAACTCTAGCTTAAGCTCTTTGGCGATCGTGCGGTCCGGGACGAATGGAGTGAAAAGGAAGACCAAGCGAGGAGGGACTACCCCACCGCAGAGACCTCAGTCTGGGTACCGTTGTCTCGTTCCTGCTTAACCTCGACCTTCTCTGAAATCTCCGCAACGTCCCACTTCTCTCCTTTCTCGTCCCACTCGGCCTTGATTATCGGCGCATCGGCACGTCCGCGAACCGAGAAGAAACGCCTCCTTCCCCGTTCAGAAGAGGGTGGGGGAGACACGATGCGGTCTTGGGTTTCCTGCAACCACGACTTGACACCGGTTTTGACGTTGGCGTAGTTGACCTCGTCCGATGCGGACGCTTGGACGTGCACGTACAGCCTATTGGCGAGGAATAGCGTCAGGAGGCAAGACAGAGCGCACAGGGAGAGGAAGCCCGTGAACAGGAGAACCGGGATCAGGATTGCCACTGGGGATCAGCGAGAGGATTTGTCCAACAGCTCTTACACACTGGCAAATGAGAAGACCAGGACGAAGGTAAGGCAGATCGAGATGGCAGCGAAACCAAGGATGAAGAGGGTAGCGCCGAGCATGAAGGCACTATCTGTCAGCTCTGGCGATATGTGCTATGAGGTAGCTCACCCAAAGCAGCACATAGGCACGAAGCTCAGGGCGATGAAGATCGCAAGGAAAGTCTGTCTGTCAGCAGAGGCCATCGTGGAGTCTCCCAGGGCGACTCACAAAGAGCACAGGCTGGTTCTCTGCAAAGTCTCTGGCGGATTCTGCCCAAGGGATGGCAGCCGCTTGAATCCTGTGCATTCAGCTTGATTCCGTAGCAGACTGACTGAGCCCCTGACCTTTCAGATTGCGCCCGCATCTTGCGTACAGTGTCGTCCACGATACGCTGCACGTCCTGCTCCGCGCTTGGCTTCTCGTCGTTTGTCTGCATTTCGCGGTGGATCGGCCCTGTATCCGTAGCTACCCCCGAGTTCTGCTTCTTCTTGTCCGAGTTTTCGATAGGCTCGGTGTGCCCGGTGCTGAGCTGCTCCGTCGATTGGGTTGGGGGAGGCGCGGCAGTAGTCGGTGTGGGCGAATGCGGTTCGCTCACAATGATGCCCGATGTAGGGGTCGAAGGTGTCGATGACAGGCTTATGATGTCGTGCTCGTGTACGTCTTGGCTCGGTTGTCCAGGCGGGTATGACATGCCCTTTCTTGACCGACGAAGTGACAGATGTGAATGCGATGTGAAAGTGAGGTCGCAGCTTGACGTGTCGGCAATATGACGAAGGCCGGCGGTTTTCGGATCAGACGCGTCCGGCTACCAGGAGGGGTCGTGGTGGATTTGACTGTTCTTTCAACTCATCTCTCATCTTTGCTTTCTGTCTCTCCGAGCTTCTAGTCTGTCTGTCTTATTCTCAAGCAGCCCTCGCCGCCATGTCGTCCGTACAGGACCCCATAGATGTCGACGATGACATTGCCAACACCTCGGAGAGCCAGATCATCAACGAGGTGAGCTGTAGTCTATCTTCCCCTTCCGACTGAGCTGACGGGCAGGAGTACAAAATATGGAAGAAGAAGTACATGATCTTCTACTTGCGCATAGCCTCAGCAGAGACTGACATACAGCACTCCATTCCTGTACGACACTGTCATCACACACGCCCTCACATGGCCGAGCTTGACATGTCAGTGGTTGCCAGACAAGGAAAGGTGAGTGTTGCATACGGAGACTCTTCCGAAAGAGGCGGGCTGATTTTCAGTCCAAAAGATGCAGACTACACCATCCACCGAATGATCCTGGGCACACACACCTCTGGTCAGGCAGGTGACCATCTTATGATTGCCGAAGTGTTCTTGCCAAAATCGGCAATGGACATGACCAGGACGGAGGTGGCGGAAATGTACGATGAAGAACGGCAAGGTAGGTCTTAGACGTGCAGGAGCAAGCCGTATCACGCGTTCTGACAGTAGAACTCGGATCGCACACCAAGTCGCCCGCACGAATCCGGGTCAAGCAGACGATCAACCACGATGGCGAGGTCAATCGAGCTCGATACATGCCCCAAAACCCCGATTTGATCGCGACAAAGACGGTGAAAGGCGATGTCTGCATCTTCGACCGCACAAAACACGAGACAAAGGCGCCGGCGAACGGGGAGGCCAAACCGGATATCAGACTCAAGGGGCAGACCAAGGAGGGGTACGGGCTGAGCTGGAGTCCTGTGGCGAGCGGGCATATCCTGAGTGCAAGCGAGGATGCGACTGTGGCATACTGGTGAGGAGATTTCTCTTCGCTGACCATTGAGACCTGAACTGATCAACAGGGACATCAACGCCTACAACAAGAAGGATCCTTCCCTACAACCGCTGCGCAAATTCACTGGCCACTCGTCGAATGTCGGAGTGAGTGAAATTGGTCTGCAGATTGACAAATGCTAACTTTCAGGATGTTGACTGGCACCCGGTGCATTCGTACATGTTCGGCTCAGTCGGTGACGACCGAAAGCTCATGCTGTGAGTGTCCCGATACGCCTTCATAGGGCTGATGAGCTGACGGACAGGTGGGACACGCGGAATGACAATTCGAGTAAACCGTCAGAGTCGGTGGAAGCGCACACAGCGGAGATCAACTCTGTTGCATTCGCTCCTTCGTCTGAACACCTCGTTTTGACCGCATCGAGCGACAAGACGATCGGTCTCTGGGATATTCGGAAACTTTCGCTCAAATTGCACTCATTCGAGGCGCACAGCGACGAGGTCTTGCAGGTCGCATGGTCGCCGCACTCACCTGTCCACTTCGCCTCGGCTGCTGGAGACAGAAGAGTACACATTTGGAACCTCGATGCTATTGGAGCGGAGCAGACCCCGGACGATGCGGAGGACGGACCACCCGAGCTGCTCTTTGTTCACGGCGGACACACCGCCAAGGTGTGCGACCTATCATGGAGCCCGATGGCCAAGTGGCATATTGCTACAACCGCAGAGGACAACATTTTGCAGATCTGGGAGCCGAGCCGGCACATCCGAGCAGCGGTCGAGGCGGATGTGGAGCCGATGGAGTTGGAGTAGAGCTGCCGATATCCTGCGCACTGGGCGAGAGATGGCGCACATGGCCTGAGCAATGCATAATGATGACAACATGCGGGTATGGCAATGCGGGGTATATTCAGACAAGGGTATGTTTCGGATCTCTCGTTCGCCATGATTGACTAGGGAGGCTTGACAAGACCATTTTGTGATGTTTGCGCCTTGCTCTTGGCGTAGACCCCTCTTGGCACCGTCAACATCTTCCAATCGGGCAGATAATCCAGCCCTCCCCCCTTTTCCACCACCTCGTCCCACACTTTGTCCACCTCGAACAGGTCGATAAACTGCTGATCCACTGCGCGAGATTTGGGCGCGGAAAACCGTCTGTACTCGTCGAAGATCGAAGTGAGAGACCAGGATTGTGTGCGTCGAATACAGCCGATCAGACAGCCGGTGCGGTGCTGAACTCGTCAGCTTCTATGCATCACAGCAACCAGGAGCTCACCTTGCCCTTGTTGCAATGGATTAGAATGGGATGATTGCGCCGATCCAGTACTGTGACGAGCGCGGCGCGGATCACTTCCTCGGGGATGTTGTCGAAGGGTTCCTACATCATCAGACCTGGACGAGCTGGTACAAAGCGGGACAGACCTTGTTTCCTGGGATGCCAAATTGGAGGAATTGAATATCTTGTGATTGACACCACTTGAGATTCGCCTCAGGATAGTCTTCGAGTACCAAGGTCCTGGAGATCAGTTTCAGATTCATTTTGACGCTACTCAAGGCGCCCCTTTCTCATGACATGATGTGTAGCACTCACAAAACAGTTTTGAGCTGCAGCGTCTCCATGAATTTGAAATTTCGCTTGAGGGGGAATCCGCTCCTATACACGCCCTTTGATACGCAGGCAAAGTTTTCAGGTGGAACAACATCCTCTTCAACTTGCGGCACGCTCGGGGGCGGGAGGTAAAGCGGTTTCAACGTCGTGGGGCCGGGGACGGCCGGGGTAGTGGGCGATGGCGGATGTGACAAGAGATGCGCCCTGATCTTGGCGAGGAACGGCGGCATGTCGGGTCCACCATCTTGATCTTCTGACACAATCACTGCGTGAGGAGGCGATACTTGCGTAGAGGAAGGGGCGGTGTTGCTTGGTCCGCCACCATCGGATGAGATGTACGATGTGGCGGATGTCGAGGCTGGCAGAGAGGGCGAATGGGACGAAACGGGAGATAGGGTGGACATGGTGTCGTGCTGATGAGTCTCGCCGGGGGCGAAACGACTCTGGACTATCGTGTTATCATTTTGCTAGCTCGAAATGGGGCGACTGTACGATTGTCGAGCCAAACGTGCTTTCGACGTGCACCATCAACTGCAAAGCGTCGTCACGCCGAGGGAGCCGGCGGCTGCCACACAAAGTGGGGGGAGTGGCCATCTACACTAGACCTTGATCGGATCCGAGAATCAGGCACATTGTCGCCGCTCATGAACTTGTGCGGGGGCGCGTCATGGACGCGAATGACTTTAGCATCTCGTCCTCTCGCATGAGCAGCGGTATCCTACTGCGTCCCAAGGAGGAGTAGCCATCCGAGATGGCCTCCGACATTGGCAGCTGGATCGCCAACGCGTTCATACAGCACGACAAGAAACACGGGTCCAACTTCACCATTCCATGGCAAGGCAATCGCTACTGCCAAATTGTACAGGTGAATCCTTGGTTCGCAAGCTGTTCCTGCATGCTGTCCATGTGCAACTCGCCCTTGCTTGATGGTGTCATGCTGAATAAGGACTAATGCCGCAGTTCACGACATATCGTACCGCTCAAGACCCCCTCGCACAGATCAAGGGCGTCATCTCAGATCAGACACACCAAGTTTTGGTGTCGTTCGATGTGGATGCGACAAATGAGTATGAGACGTGAGCACTGTCACATCCATCATCATGTCCCACTGACGGCCAGCTCCGTTCATGGCGTTCCAGCGGAGACTCTGACGTCCGCACTCCGAGCGACAATACAGGTCAAAGTCTTCCGATTCCGCCCACTTCCCCCAGTCAAGGCATTGGGACAGAGGAATGACGACTCGTTAGACCTGCCGAGATTATCACTCGAAATCCTAGAATGGGCCGTCATTAATGGCGACAAGCATGATCCAGTCTTCTTTCCAGGTGCCCTGGAGATTGGAACCGGGAGATCGGATGGGGATGTGCAGAAAATCCTGAGAAAGTGGTGGGCCGGAGAGTAGGTTGCTTTGATTGTCAGACCGGAATGACAGGTCAATTACTGATCTACAGGTCTTTCACCGATCCTTCACAAGCCAAGACGACGCAAAGTCCGCATCGCTCACAGCGTCGTCGATGCGTCAGTGCGGCCTCAGCTGCTTTGCAACCCTACCTCTTTCCAGGTGAGGGCAAAAAGCCGACTAAAGCCATACCAGACTGGCTGTTCAATGTACCCGACGACACGATGCGAGAAATCGACGATATCATAGTATGGGGATTGGATGTGGCGGGAAGCTCGAACATATCGACAACACGCCCATCACAGGTAGAATCCAAGTACGATTCGACTGCTGAAGGGCGGCTCCCGCCAGGTACGCAAGCCACACCTCAAGAGTCCTCTTTGTCACCATTCCGTCCTCAAGCTCAGTCTACCCAGCACAAGGGATCACAAATCGCCGGCATATCTTCGTTGTCTGCCCCAACCAGGCCTAGTGACGACCCAACAGGGCGTCGTATGATTCAATCGGAATCCTCGCAACCAGACTCCGCTCCATCGGAGGATGGAGAGACTGATGAGGACGACATGTCCGACTACGAGCGCGAGAAACGTCGCATTGCGAAGGGCAAGGCAAAAGCTGCAACCGAGCCTCAAGATGAGTCCCCACCCACGCCCGACCCAAGCGACGATCCAGACTCTCCCCCTGCCGATCGTCTCGTCGGCGCTTCAGCAGAGTCTCTGGATCCCTCACAGTCGCTCTCGGGTTCGCACAATTCTGGCCATGACTTCAGCTTGTCCCAATTCTCAGGATTAATACCTGCTCTGTCAGTCGCAGAGAACAATCGTATACGGCAAGAAATTGCTTCTATGCCCACACCGAAAAAGTCGAGTCCGTTACCCGAATCTTGCCGAGCGAAACGGTCGCTCCCTCCCGGCGAAAACGCCTCTCCCTCGCGTGACGCTGAGAAGATCGAGGAGCAGCCCGCAAAACGCTCGAAAGCAGCGATTCCAGATATCTCAGGTAGTCAGACGATCCCTATCGATGCGGGGAAACGCAGTCCCTCTGTCCTCTCGTCCTTGAGAAGCGCCATCGGTCTTGCACAAGTTCCCCACAGCGCTCGCCATGCTGCAAGCAGTCCCGCCCCTCCTCCACTAGCTTCCACTGAGGACAAGCGGTCATTTTTGGGAAAGATAGTCGACTGGGGTCTCGGCCGATCGAGCCAAGCTCCCGAGGAACCCAGTGTCCCCAACAACCTGCCGAGTCAAGGTGAACATTCACGTCGAGGAAGCTCGTCATCAATGTCGGCATCTTTGGAGGAAAGTCCCGTCTTTGGTCGTCCGAGAGCGAAGAAAGCTGTCAGGAGATATCAGACGGCGGCTCAGCGCAACCGAGGCCAGAGGCAGCCACTCAAAAGGCCTCGACCCGATCCGCGCCCCCCGGGGTCCGTCACTTCAGCACAGCAACCCGATCTCGACGATGATTCCTTGATGATCGAGGCGGAAGAGGAGAGCGCGGTTGCCGAAGATGGGCAAGACGAGGTCTCAGAAGCTTACGACGAAGGTGTGGAACTAGACGATCGTATGGACTACACGGGTGGCGTGGAAAACAGTGACGGACAGCCGAGCCGAGCAGATCCATTGGCGGAGGACTTGCCCATCGATGCAGGTGGTTCAGGGGCGGCGGATGAAGAGAGCGGCTATATAGACGGGCCTGAAGTAGCCGCAGACGTCGCCGACTTTGAGGAACCGGAAGACGATCAAGTCGTCGGCTATGTTGCCGGTCTGGAGGAGGATGAGGATGAGGAGGACTACAACGAGGACCCCGAGGATAGGGGCCTTATCAACACATACGAAGCCGAGAATGAAGACGACGGAGAGATTGACTTCGCCGAACGATCCGAGGACGATGGGCCCGTGGACACGTTCGAAGCAGAAGAGGATGCGGGTGAAATCGAATTCGTCGAGCACGCAGAAGACGAGGGACCAGTCAACACCTATGAGGTGGAAGAAGGCAGTCTTGTCGGTGTCGCGGGTGGTACGATCGACCAACTGCCAGACACGGATGATGAACCCTTCGAAGCCGATCGAGGTGAGGGAGAACGAGCTCGGGCAAAGGCGGAAGCGGAGGCGGCCTACAGGGAGAAAGTCAGGCGCGTCTTTGGTGGCCCGAAGGCTTCTTCTTCTTCGCGATCCCCTTACCCTCCGGCGGTCTCTCCTGCGACCCACCCCAAAGTCGAGCCGAAGTCTAGTCCGAGTAGATCAGAAAATCCCAAATCCTTCTCGGCATACGCGCAGGCCTTGCATCCGCCACGACCTGCTCGTGTCCGGTCACCGCACGGGCGATTCAATCTCAACTTGAACCATCCCGATGGACTGGCTCTGTCAACAGACACCGTCAACTACATGCTCTCCCGAGCAGAAGAAGCGCGTCAACAATCTACCGGTACACCTAAAGGTAAAGGCAAGGAGACGCGGCGTCAATGAAAGATGTAATACGACTCCCTGTACACTATATATCATGCCATCTCACGAGATCAGACGATTCACAATTGCGATACCCCGCATCTATACCTCTTCGAATGACAATATACAGTCTATGCATCATGTGTGATGTGACATGGCCTCCCTATGATTGACAATATAACGTGCGCCCCCATACGCATGCTACTTCTTCAGACGCTCGGCGTACTTTTCCCAACCTTCCTCTTCGATGGTCTTGCATTTCTCCAACACCTCGTCCTCGAGTTTCTGAGCATATGCCTCAATCGCCGAAGTCAAAGAGGGTATGCCTCCACCTAGGATGCGGACAGCGAGTAGAGCCGCGTTGGTGGAGTTGTTGATTCCGACTGTGGCGCACGGAATGCCGCGCTGCGAACGTCAGGAAAGGGTACAATACTTCAAGTGAGAGACTTACAGGCATCTGGACGATGGAGTACAGGCTGTCCACGCCATCCAATACACTCGCCTTGACCGGCACGCCAATCACAGGGAGAGCAGTCTCGCTGGCCATCATACCAGGCAGATGTGCCGCTCCTCCAGCACCAGCAATGATGACCCTCAATCCGCGACTGACGGCGTCCTTGGCGTACGCAGTCATACGGTCCGGTGTCCGATGAGCCGAGGTGATGGTCAGCTCGTACGGCACGCCGAACTGATCCAGGATCTTCGTAGCGGGAAGCATGACCGGCAGGTCCGAGTCGGATCCCATGACGATGCCGACCAGAGGGTGAGGGTGGCTCTTCCCCGCCTTGGGCGCACGAGCGAAATCGTCGATGAACTCCTTGTCGAGGTCTGGCTGACTTTCGAGGATCGTACGGAGGTGAGTGTGGAGGTCCGCTTCGGATTCGGCTGTGAGTGTGATGTGGCCCATCTTGCGCGCCTTGCGCGACTCGGCCTTGCCGTACAGGTGGACATTGGCCCCGGGGACAGCGAGAGCGGCGTCTGCCATGGCGTCGACTTCGGCCATGGACGATGAGATGCCGAGAATGTTGATCATTGCTGCGCAGGGAACGCGAAGGGAGGTCGAGCCGAGGGGCAAGGAGAGGATGGCGCGGAGGTGGTTCTCGAATTGCGAGGTGAGGGACGCCTCGATGGTGTGATGGCCCGAGTTGTGCGGCCGGGGTGCGATCTCGTTGATCATCAATGAGCCTGTGTGTCAGCTCCAGGCCTGTCCTATGGTAGCTGTAGACCTACCGTCTTCCATCAAGAACATCTCGACACCAAAGATTCCAGCACCGTCCAATGTAGCGACAGCCCGCTCGGCGAGCTCGCGCGCACGCTGGTTGATGCCCCGCATCTTCTCTCCAGGAGCGCGCAAAGGAGCCTTGCACACACGCAGGATGCTGTCTCGGTGTACCGTCTCCACGGCGTCATAGCTTCGCACCTCACCCTCCTTGTTTCGCACCACCATGACAGCCACCTCCTTGACGAAGGGCGCCCATCCTTCCGCGTACAACGGGCGGTCCCCGAGGAAGTTCAAGCTGGCCTGAATATCTTCAGAGGAGCCCGACTTGAGGGGCGAGTTGCCGCGGCCGTCGTATGCCAGCGTCCTTGCTTTGAGCATGACGGGCACGCCGAGCTCGTCGACAATGTCCCTTACATCCTCCTCGCTTGGTTCCGCCGGCAGCGCCCGGAAAGGTGCGACGGCGATGCCCTTCTTGGCGAGGTGCTCCTTCTGCAGGTATTTGTCCTGGATGAGGCGAATAGTCCCGGGCGACGGCTGAACCTCACATAGACCTTCTCGTTCGACGGCTTCCAGTACGTCGGCGTTGACGTGCTCAATCTCGACAGTGAGGACATCGCAGGATTTGGCAAGCTCTCGAATGTGCTCCTCGGAGGTGAAGGGTCCATTCGGGTGCGAAGTAGACGGCGGTGGTAGCAGTGTCTGCTTTGCTGGCGTGTAGTCGCCAGAGTCGAGGATCAGGAGCGGGATGCCAAGGAGGGCCGCCGGGTGAGTGAGCATTCGGCCCAATTGGCCGCCGCCTTTGGTCAGCCCTGCTTCTCGTGGCGTTCAGAGACAGCTCACCGAGGATCCCGACGGTCTTTCTGCGCGACATGGCTGTATGCGATGTAGCCAGAGTAGATCAAGTCGAAAAGAAGAGCAATCTCGACTCCCTTTTCATCTGATCCTCGCGGAAATTTTGATTCCGTCTTCTGGGAGTCTGTCATCTCGGTGACGCACCGGCCATCATCCAGCCTGAGATCCCCCCTTCCCTTCCTCCCCTTTTCTCCCTTCTCACCGCGACCACATAACAGAACACGACCTGTACACCTACGCGAGACTTGTCCGCCTCGAGGACTTGTCATCACTCATACCTCATTGATCGCTTAGACACGACACGACTTTGTCACGACTGTAAATAACCACATTGCATTCCGCACAGCAATCCCCCTTCCGACGATCCCTTTCACAAAGCAATCCGGCCACGGCTTTGTCCACTTTCACTTCATCGGCCTTCCTCGACATCTGACGTGTCACCTCCAACATCTGAACGGTAGTCATGGGCGAGAGGTCAACATCCATGTCCTACTATCCGCCAGCGAGCAGGAGCGCATCGGTCTACATGGATGATGGTGATTCTGACCCACGACAATCACGCGTGGTATCCCAGCCGGCACCTCTGCTGGACCAATGTCAGTCGCCCCTCTTCTTCTCGGCTTCCTTCACCTGCTCTCGACATGACGGCTGACTCTTCTAGCTCATCTCAGACCTGGCGATCAAGCATCCCTTCTTTCCCACGAGCGCACTCTCGAGCTATATCGCGAAAACGCGAAAAAGACAAATGACCCCGAGCTCATATTCGAGTTTGCCGTCTTCATGATCGATGCCGCCAAGTCCATGGTCCCGCCAGAAGAGCAAAGAGATCCGAGCCAGAGTGCAAAGACAAACGCGCTGATCGACAAGGCCGAGGAGTTGACGAAAGAGGCCACAGCTCTGCTGAAGAAACTGGCGGATAGGGGCTACCCCGATGCACAGTACTATTTGGCCGATTGCTACGCGAACGGTATCGGGACTGTTCGAGGGAAGCAAGACTTCGATCGGGCATTCCCCTTGTTTGTCCTCGCTGCAAAACACGGTCATCCCGATGCTTGTTATCGCGCTGGGACCTGTTGTGAGCATGGCTGGGGGTGTAGAAGGGAGAGCGCAAAGGCAGTACAATTCTACAAGTCAGTGCCCTTTAGCCTGCCTTTCACGCACTGACATAGCAGAAAAGCAGCTGTAGCTTTGCATCCGGGAGCCATGTACCGCTTAGGGACGGCCGAGCTTAATGGTACATTGGGACTGGCTAGGAAACCGAAAGAAGGGGTCAAATGGCTCAAGCGCTCTGCCGAGCATGCGACTGAGGAGTTCCCTCACGCTCTACACGAATTAGCGCTGCTACATGAGCGCGGGATCGAGAATGTCGTCTTTGTCGACAACGACTATGCGGCCGAGTTGCTCGCGCAAGCGGCCGAGTTAGGCTACGCACCGAGCGCTTTCAAGCTGGGAGAGTGCTATGAATATGGCAAGATGGGGTGCCCCGTCGACCCAGCATTGTCCATACACTACTACGTAGGTGTCCTGCTGTCCAGCATTCATCGCTCACGCATCAGAACATTGCCGCAACGCAAAATCACATCGATGCTTGCTTTGCCTTGACGGCGTGGTATCTCGTCGGATCGCCGGGAGTATTGCCGCAATCAGACACCGAGGCATACCTCTGGGCTAAGAAGGCGGCCGAGATGGGGCTTGCAAAAGCTCAGTATGCGGTCGGCTATTTCACAGAAGTGAGTCACGCTTCTCCGGGGAGATCTGTCGCTGATCGAGCAGACTGGCATCGGCACAGAGCCCGACCTGCAAGGTGCGATGAAGTGGTATAAGCAGGCAGCAGAAGGAGGCGATCGTCGCGCTCAAAAACGGCTCACATCACAAGCTCAGGGTCGGGGGGGCTCGAACGTGCTAGACCGTCGACTGGAGATGGAGGCGCTGAAAGAGGAGCGCATGCTGAACAAGTCGACGGGGAAAGGAGATGGCTGTCTGATCATGTGATCTCATGCCGTGGTGGGGGGATGATTTGTATCGAATAGGCCGTGTCCGTTTTATGACGCTGCTGTTCTGTCTATACACTCATAGACGATTGGACCTTTGCGTTGGGTATGTATATGTGCATCGTGGGAGTATGGTACAGACGGTGGGGCGAGTGCGTCGATATGAACAAAGGCGGACAACGTGAATGGGGACGGACGACGGCAGCGATCCACAGGATGGGGGAATGGATTTGGACAAAAGCCGGGAGTGGTGGAGTATTAGTGATTAGGGTCAGTGATCAGATGTAAGGGGGTCGGGTTCAATCCAGAAGGTCGGTGGGCGCGGGATGGCCGCGCCTCGCTATTGCAGCTTCGTCTCGGATCTTGACGAGATCGGCGCGACTCAGTTGCTAAGAAAATCAGCGTCGTCCTCGGTCAGCAAATAGGGCGCCGACTTACCTTCTTGTCACAGAGACTGCGGAAGATCGAGTCACGCTGTTCGAACAGCGCGAGCGGCGTGTCAAATTCGGCGACTTCGCCTTGGTCCATAACGAGGATCCTGTCGTAGTACGCGACAGTCTGCAAGCGATGGGCGATGCTGATCAGCTACGGGTAGATTAGCTGTAGAATGTCTGCGGCAAAGAAGTGAGACGTACGGTCACGTCGGCAAAAGACGTCTGGATGATGCGCTGGATCAGGGCGTCCGTCTCGGGGTCGACGGAGGATGTGGCTTCGTCCAAAAGGAGAACTTTGCAGTTTCGAACGAGCGCACGCATGAGCGCCACTGCCAGTCAGCACACCTGCAGTGAACAAAACACAGAGCAGCTGACAGAGCTGGCGCTCGCCAGCGGAAAAGTTGGCGCCGCCATCCTGTACTTGAGCATCGAGGATGAATTTCTCTCGGACACTGGATGAAGCAGAGGCGCTATGGTGGATGAGAGATAGCGCGTCGTTGAGTTCCTGGTCGGTGTGCTCCCCTATCGGATCAAGGTTGTCTCTGCACCTGTCAACATTGTGTCAATGTGATACTCTGGAAAAGGCTCACCGCACGGAGCCGCCAAAGAGGAAGGCATCTTGAGGGATGATTCCAAGGCGAGAGCGCAGCTATTCGTCAGCCGACAATCCGTCTGTGGCAGAGGGCAGCTCACAGTATCCAGACCGATGCTGGCCAGATCGACACCGTCGACGACGATCTTGCCGCCGCAGATCTCGACCGTACGGAAGAGTGCCTGGGCCAGACTGCTCTTTCCCGCACCGGTCCTACCGATGATCCCGACCTTCTCACCGGGCTTGACATTGAAAGAGACGTTTTTAAGGATCATGGGCAGTTCAGGTCGGTAGCGCAGGCACACATCAGCAAAAGTAAGTTCGCCTTTGCTTGGCCAAGTTGCGGGCGGATCAGAGGGCAAGACGGCAGCGGCTTCTGGCTCGAGTTCATTGTAGTGTTTGACGCGCTCCACGTTGTTCTGGATGTAAGTTCCTCATCCGTGTGACTCGGAGTTACGATTCTTCTTACCATTTCCACCTCGAGCGACGACAAAGAGGAAACGATACTGGAGATAGCTGAATGTCAGCATTCCATCAGGTTGATACCTTTAACGTACTCGACGTGGATGCGATGATGTAGGTCAGAACGGTACCAAAGCGAGCAGCATCCACATCTGCCGCAAAAATGACTCCAAAAAGAGCCACCATCTAGCTATCAGCGCTCCACACAGGGACATGGGATGGCACTGACCATGACGATGTATTGCGCAGATACCTCTAGCCTGGCACCGATCCAACGGCCGGTGAAGAACTGCCCATCAACATCATTTGGCCTGTGACGCACATGGCAAGCTTTACCGTGAGGAGATGCGCACGCTGACCGTCAGACCTGTCTCTCAGATGAAAGCTTATAGACTCACATTCTCATGGTAGATGGCATCCTGCAGGCGACGCTCGTAGGTACCCTGCCTTTCAAAGGCTCGAATAACAGTCAAGCCCGTCAGTTGCTCTCCAAAGCAACTGTAGATGTGGCTGCGAAGGTTCGAATCGAGTCGCTTGATCTCGGGGGCGGTTGCCCGGTAAAGCATCAAACAAAGGTACTGCAAGTCAGTTTGGCAAGGCACAAAAGAACAACCGACGTCGTATATAGCAATAGGTATGAAGATAACGGTCAGAATTGGATAGGTGTAGGCGATCAAAAACAGGCCACCGACGAGGTAAAGAGCGTATCTCAACGTCAGCTCGGAAAGTTTGCAGCAGGTATGTCCCACTGAGCAAAATAGTAGAACCGTCCACCAAGGGTGTCATCCAAATTCGAAATATCTGGAGGTCAGAACGTGTGTGAGAGCAGGAAGGGATTCCCTGCACGGCCTACCTTTCGTGAGTCTGTTGGTAATGCGACCCATCTGCGTAGATGAGCCAGATTATCCTGGCGGTTGAGTGAAGGCTCACTGGTGTGCGGTCATGCCATCCTATCGAGGTGCGCATGACACCATTCCAGGCCCCATTGAACATGGTGATGCTGGCCCTTGTGGCTGCATAGAGCGTCCCAAAGAAGGAGACCGTCTGAACGTTACCTCGGTCGCTGCTAGCATTCGGAGGACTGACCATCATGACCGCAAAGAACGCGCCAAGTGCTATTGGATCAGCAAATAGGACCATGTACGACGGACGGTAAACTCACCCCCATAAACGATAGTGAACTGCCCAGTGGTGAGGCTCAAGTGCTGCCCACTCCACATACCCAGCCACCATGAGACGCACACAGATGCGGCCTGTTCAAGCAAAAAGGCCATAGCCACGAGACCGACAAGGATCCAGCTCTTAACGGCTCGCAGGTAGTAAAGATAGCAAGACCGCGGGATGGTTCCGACGTTGCGCTCTTCCTCAATCATGAATTTGGAGGCTTGAGTGCCCCTTTCATCCTTGCGAGCCTCACCCTTCTCCGCATCTTTGCCTTTAACATCGTCTTCCTCGCTTTCTCCCAAGGAGGCTGAGCCAGATCCACCTTGATGTGATGTCGAGCCAAAGTCTTGGATCAGTGTTTGGAATATCCCACTGGAATTGAGTAGATCCTAAGGCCTGAGCGGTGCTAAATTGTACGTAGCGGGACCGTGGCTCACAGAATATGATCCCTGTTGGACAATCCGGCCATCCCCATTGTCATCTCGATCCATGACTAGAATGAGGTCTGCAGAGGGAAGAACCTCCAGATTGTGCGTGACGAGAATCCGGGTCCGATGGGCGAGTGGACCGCTCAAGAGGCAATTGGCTAGGAGGTGGTGACCAACATGAGCATCCACGGCCGACAACGGGTCATCGAGCAGGACGATGCGTGCCTTGGAGTAGGCGGCTCGAGCTAGACAGATGCGCTGCCTCTGTCCACCTGACAAGGTGATACCTCGCTCCCCAATTTCAGTGCTGGCGCGATCAGCTCCGGCAAATTCAATCAGGCAGCTTACAGGTCGCCCTCGGCCCAATTTTCAACGTCGGCTCGAAGCGCGCAGGCATCGATGACCTCGTCGACGCGCTTCATATCGATCTCGTCATTTTCAGTGGAGAAAGTCAAATTCTCGCGGACTGTTCCGCTTTGTACCCATGCTTGTTGAGGAACTGACCATCAGCTCATGTCAAGTCAAGTTGTTGCACGGACCATATGAGACGGAATCGTTGAAGATCACGTGCCCTTTGATCTGGCGCACCTCGTTGATGAGTCCTGATAAAAGTGCCGATTTCCCAGTGCCGACTCTTCCGACGACGCAGACCAGTGCTCCTGCTTGTCAGATTCGGCGGCCTACGAGAGATCCCTTCACGTACCATCTGGAATAGACAGGTTGATATCTCGAAGAGCAAATGGCTGCGAGAGCGGAGTATCTACCGGGGGTGACGCCGAGGTACTCCGTTCGTCGCTTGACTGAGTTTGCAGATGCGACGGTACCTCTTCAAATTGGAAGTCGCCCTTGACATCGACGGCAACTTTCGCCGTGGGATCGATAATGTACTTGTGATGTATCTCCTCTGCCGCAAGCAGTTTGCCCACACGTTTCATTGCCACGGACATCTCGATAAGCGCGCCGTATGCCTTGGGAATGACCATGAGGGGTCTCTGTAAAGCGTTGAAAAGGTGGAGTGCCGTGAAGACGCGCAGAGGATCCAGTGTGTTACCAAGCAGAGAGTAGGCAATAAACGTCGCTGGGGCGGTCAGTGGCCGACTCAAACTTGGAGAGGGACAAACACACTGATTGCTGCGGCTATTGGCGTGAAATTTGAAATAGAAACAATTGTCGACCTAAGCAGCCCGTATCTGCGCAGGTATATGATCTCCTGCTTTCGCAATTCGGCAATCTTGGCGCCGAATGTTGATTCCCAGGCGTACACCTTGACCGCTCTGATGTTCGCAATGATCTCAGTCAGGAGCCGCGTGCGGCGATCAATAGCTTCGGTTTGCTTGAGCCTGATGTTGCGCAAGTGCGTGAAGAGAAGAGCTGCTTTCTTAGCCTTTTCCCTGTGCGATGGGCCTGAGAGAGTCACCTTGCGTCGGACCGCTGAGCGCGAGCACCTGCAAAGTCAGTCAGTTTCGCAGGCACAGACCAGTGACCCACCGCGACTCCGACAAACGAGACCGGACCTAGAACCCAGAGCAAGAGACCGATGCCAATGACCACTTGAAGTGGCATAGAAATGAGACGGAATGAATGCCCCAAGTTTTCTTCCTGAAAAGTCAGCACGGACCGCTGATGGTAGATGCGAGACGTGCCAAAGTGGACGTATCAGTCGACACGAGAGTTGTCAGTTTTCCGTTTGTATACTCTAGACGCGATTTGGGGGACAATCGCCTATGCCGTCAGCTGGTTGCGAGCGGCAGTCGATCATCGCTTACATGGTCTTGCGTGAGATGAGGTCAATGAGCTGTTCGAGATCAGCGACTCTCGGTGCTGGAATCTGAAACCAGAACTCACTGCCGAACGGAGATTGACGCCAATGGTTGAGCCTGAGGCCGCAGTCCAGAAGAGACACAAACTTCCAACGCACTGCCAGAAGAACAGAAGCACACTGAGGCCTATACCGAACCACAGAGGATGTGGCTTTGGCAGATCCTGTGTTGGTAGACCGAGAGATTCGGCCCGGTGGAGAGCATGGACAGCGGTGATCTCCCAGAGGATTTGACGGGTCAGCAGTGGGGAGGTGACACGCAAGTATTCTGTTAGTCATTCTCACGGCGCAACGCGTAGACGGTCAACTGACGACCGGCGGCATCGATCAGAACCTGACGGCAATACCTCCACATGATGGTCTTGTACATGGCTCGCCAAAGCGACATGTCGTAGACCTGGCCGCCTTCTACGGCGATGTCTCCAGCTGCTACGCGGCGCGCCGTGCGCTTACCAAACTTTTTCACAATGGCAGGATCGAGGCCATCGCTCCTCTCTGCGGCTTGTTCGCCGAGCAGAGGGCTCGTTTCAGCCTCCAGACGCTCGTCACCGCCCAAGTCGATCAAAGGCCGATAGCCAGGCGGTCGACGCGACGGCGGAAGGCGCTTGGCAAATTCGGCTTCGATCTTGTCCGCGAGCTGGTGGTCAGAACATCAAGCCTCTCCTTCGACGAGGAAGCGCTCACGATGCGAGCATTGAGAGTCGGTGGCAACTCATACAAGTCTCAGTGGTCAGTTCCTATCGATGACAAAATCGAACACGGAACGTACCGTCCTCAACGAGGGGGCGACTGTGGCCGACCTTGAGGATCGGACCTGCCCAGTGGTACATGAACCGGGAGAGAGGATTGGCATATTCGTAAGGGAACAACTGGCCTTTGAAAGGCTGCTGAGGCGCCGGGGCCGGTCGCCAGAACGGGATCGGCATATTCGGCAGGTCAGCAGGTAAGATAGGGTCGAATGGCGGAGGACAGCTGCCGGATGCATTATACCCAAAATCGCCTGGCCAGATCAGCGACGACGTATGTGACGCCAGAGATCTCTCCTTTCGCCTTCCCCCGCTCAGTGAAAGGAAGGGAGTTGGTGCCCAGATGTCATGCTTGTATGGCGTCAGAGGGGTCAGCGGTCAAAGGTGTATGTCCAACGGCGTTTCAGGTGAGACAAGACAAGTGTCAGGATGACCTCCACGGATCGCCTGCGCTGAATTCGATGCGCTGGGAGGAAAGTCAACATCGCCTCTTCTGAGTAGGAAAGCAAATGCCGGTGTTATATCGATGAGGTGTCTTCGAACCCATATATCGTGAAATGAAAGCGAGACTTAAGCGGCCTTCACAACAGGAGGCATGCCGCCTGAGCTCGGTTTCGAGTCTCCGTTGGCCTTGCCTCCTCGTCCGCCCCGATGACCGCCCCGGCCGCCCCGACCACCGCGCCCTCCCCGGAATCCACGCCCGCCTCCACCTCCACGTCCGCCGTGACGGTGGTTATCCCGGCCGTCCCGACCATCGTTCCTGTACTTCTCCACTGCACGTCCAGCGGCGAAGTTCGCCCGGTTGACCCAGAAGGTCTTCTGCTCTTCCTCTGAAGCATTAGCTAGAGGTCATTCGCAGCGCGATGGCACCCACCTGACATTCTCGTGAACTCGACAGTGACAGAGCCAAACTGGATTTTCGCATCGTTCAACCTTTTGAGCTCATCCTCTGTCACCGGTCCGCCGCTGTTCTTCGAAATGTTGCCGCTGCTCGATCCAGGGGGGTACGCCATGAAGATCTCAGACAGACCATTCTTGATGATCTCAGCCTGCGTCGTTAGTGCTCATCATTGGGGGCGAAACGAAGAAGACCCACCTTGAGGTCCTTCCAGTCACCGCCTTCGACCCCCTCGCATACAAATTTGATAGCCACATCGTTCTCGAAAGGCACACTATCCCGGTCGATGACCTGTCCTGTCTCGACGCTGCACTCAATGTCGTCTTTGCCGTTGTAAGAGAGCTTGAAGGTCTGGGGCTATCGCTTCAGCGGAGCCAGACACGGGCACAACGAAGACGCACCTCCTTCTTAGCCGACTTGGCAGGCTTCTCGTCCTCCCCATCCTCCTCTCGTCCTCGCTTCTTTCCTTCGCCAGACTTTGAGTCCGAGCGGACACCCTGTGGCGTTCCAACAACGGCTGTCCCTTCTTTGATCTGCGCCAAGTTCGGTGTCATTCCCTTCTTGATCTTGTCCATCTCTCTGAAAGCGTTGAATTTGCTGCTATGACGATCGGATTTGTTATCTTTACGCTTGTACAGCTCGGACTCCGGAATGCCCTTCTCCTTGGCTTTCATCTTGACATATGCGTCCCTGTGGTGTGAGAACCATCCCGAGAGACGACATACAGCTACTCACTTGCTCATGAAAACCATATCCGGGCCGTCTGCAGTGAATTTAGGGAGCTCCTTGAGCTCCAACATTTTGTTCAGATCTGACTCGTACTCAAATTCGACGAATACCGAGCCCTGTCGTTGTCAGCATGATACGTGTCAAGATCGCACATCGCACCTTGAACTTCCCCTTCCCTTTACCGGTGGGCTTGTCGTTCAAATCCTCGCGCCTCTTTCGGACTGCGGCGATGGGGCCGAACTGCTCGCAATATGCCTCGAGCTTCTCCTGGGTGTTGTCTTCTGTTTCACCCTCTCCAAAGCCTTTCTGCGTATGTCAGCGCGGTCCTCAACCGGGACTGAGAGGCTGACGATGTAGGCGGACCGCTGCCACGCTGTCGATCCGGGCTCCAAAGGTCTCTGCCTCTTTACGTTCTCCCCATCCTCGCTGACTGCCAGCAAGGGGTTCTTCCCCTCGGCGGCAGCCGCCTGACGGATGGCATAGGTTACAAATGGGACGCCATGGTCCTGAAACTCCCGCATGCGCTTGAAGGTGATGATCGTCTTGATCGGGACCCAACCCTCGGGGTTGCAGGCGGTGAGGGAGAAGAAGAACTTGTCGACGGGTAGGTTGGCATCGGAGAAGTAGAAGTTGACTTGAAGTTAGCTTCACCTGGAAATCGTATACAGGCTACCCACCTTGCTTTGCAGCGCGGCTCAAGAGAGCTTGAACATCGTCCTCGCTCATTCCCTCCACTTTGGGCAGATCGCCGAGAGACTTGACATCTGCCGAGGCGGTTGAAGCGCCAGCGGATGCCTTTTCATCGATCTGGCTAACGGATTCGATCTTGCTCTCGACTGCACCGGAAGACTCCACGGCGACCGGCTCTTCGGCCTTGACTTGTTCTTCAGACATGGTGGGGCGTTCGTCACAAGCGGCGGTATGGATTGGCGGCGGTGAAGCTTTTCACTATCTCGGATCAAGTCGTCTCGTGAATGTACGCTGTTTTTGCTTTTGCGACGGGGGAGGTGATGAAAGACGAAGACACGAGACACGCGCTGCAGATATGCTCTTTTGATGGAGATCTTTCAGCTTTTGTCGAGCAAAAGACTGGAAAGAAGAATCTGATCTTACCGGCGGAATCAAATTTACCGAACACGTGGTCTGGGACTTTGGGATTAAATGGGCCTCAAAGTGTTTGTTGCCGTCAAAGTCTCCAACCAGGAGGCCTGATCGACGGGGAGCTAGCTCGCTGATGCATCAAAGACCTTTCGATCTGCATCGATGCGAGAGAGAACTACGCTCCCGAAGGTCAGGCTGAGGCTGACTCTGCTGCTTTCATAGAGCAATCCTGGAAGCTGACACTGGCCTAATCAGCGATGACCGGCAGCCAGCCCTGAAATCAGGCGCGTGATATCCGAGGGAATTTTGTAATTTCTCGGCGGCGATGGCGGGAACCGTCGTCACCCTCCCGGCTCAGAACCATTGACTCGAAGGACAGCCGTCGTCCGATTCAATCGGCCAACGTATCGATTGTCTTTCTCTCTTCGTCGTTGTCCTTACGACGCAACAGTATGCCCGGGCGCGGCCGCTGACATCGCAATCTATCGTCTCTGAGGTCCCATCGCAGCGGATACCCACCAAAATGACCGCGGAATTACCCGGGATCGAATTCTCACTTGAACCGACGAGGGTTGCCAGAAAGTCGACTTGGCTGCCTGCGGTAGCAGTACAGGCAAGCTTGCTGCCATGACTCTTCACGTCTCTACTAACTGTACAGGCGCGCAGCTCGACATGGTATATCACAACCGTTGTCTGCGTCGGCATTGCCACCGATCTTCTCACTTATGTAGGTCCGTCCCTGCAAATGATTTGGCTCTCTAATCTCCCCTAGAATATTGTCATTCCAGTACTTCCTTACCGTCTGCAGGCACTTGGTCACGACAACATATCAGTATTGACATCATGGCTATTGTTCTCCTACTCCGCGGGCATTTTGTTGTGTCAGTCCAACCGTCATGCGCCGATCCGCGGCTGACGCCAAAGCGACATTGCCCATCGCCTACTTTTTCCACATTTACCCTTGGCGACGTCTACCGCTCGTGATCAGTGTGCTTGTCTTAGAAGGGGCTTTGGTCCTCTTCATGCTCGTCGACACTTTTGGTGTCATGGTATTCTCCCGATTTCTGCAAGGAGTATCAAGTGCTACAGTGTGGATTGGTGCGTTTCCAGACCATCGAGAGAAATCAAGCTTACCCTCGTAGTCGGGTTCTGCTTAATGTGAGCGCACAAGGGACCTTCTATATAGGTCCTATCTGATCCTCAGTACCGAGAATGTGGATCAGAAAAATGTCGGACGGCAACTTGGTTATGCCGTTTCCGGAGTGTCCATCGGCACTGTCATCGCTCCGCCGATAGGAGGAGCGCTGTACCAGCGCATGGGCTGGAAGGCGCCTTTCATTTTCTGCATTATCCTACTTGGCGCCGACTTGATCGCTCGGCTTTGTGTGATCGAGCAGAAGGAGTTGCCAAAGTACGGTTTCGCTCGGCCAAATAGGATCTTGGTCGGCGGCGAAAAGACCGTTCGTACATCTTCCGAGACGAAACGACGATCGCCATCACCTGGACAGCCGCTTGCCGGAGTAGCGGGAGAGGGACTGCGGCAGCGCAGAGTTTCCACTGTGGACGAGATCGACCCCGTTGTGGGACAAGTCGCGTCTGAAGATCCGGACGTGCCAAATGCCGTTGAGGCCGATCTGGGAGAACGTCACCTTAGTCCATGGGAGATCGTCAAGACGATTGGCAAAGAGCCCCGAGGTCTGACCGCTATGTCGGTGACGTTCACCTTTGGTTTGATCCTTGGCGTGCTCGATCCAACGTAGGTGCTCCAGTCGCTAGCCACGAAACGTACTCATACCGACAGGGTCACCCTGCGCATCGAATCTGTTTGGCATAAGGATTCTGCTTACGTTGGATTGGTGTATCTCGCCGCTGCTGCGCCTACCTTCGTCTCGGGACCACTAATCGGGGCGCTGGCAGACAAATACGGGAGCGAGTGGTTTATCGCGCCTTTCCTGGTCGCCTCGATGCCATTTTTGCCTCTGCTAATTCTCGACTCCAACTTGGCAGGCTTCATCGTATACTTCGCCTTCGTCAGTAAGTACCGCCTCTCGGTTTGTGTGACCAGTACTCAGTGCAGATCTTTTCCTCAGCTGCGCCTTGAGCCCTGTCAGCCTCGAGCTAGCGTTGTGCGCCCAGAATATGGTCAGTCTGAGCGCAGTCTCCTTGCGCGCTTGCTGATTGGCAGGACGGCATTGGCGAGATTCATCAATTTGCGGGCATGAACCTCGCTTTTGGTGTGTCGGACTACCTTTATCTTGTTGGTAGCTGATCAACAGCCATCTCCACGGCTGTGGGATCGGTCATCGGTGGACAGATGTACGCCCATGCGCCACATGGCTGGGCGGCAGTCTGCTGGTATGTTGTGATGTCCCACGGAGTCGAAGATGTGCTAATGGCCTCCAGGTTCTGTTTCGGTGTCATCGCGCCAACAGTTGTCGCTTCGTTTTTCTTCACCGGAAATGTCACCTTGTATCGAAGGGTGTTCCGCAAGCGAGTCCCTCAAGATATCCCTCTCGACGCTCAGTCGACCCAAAATGATCGAGTTGTTGCAGGCGGCGAACCGGGGACAACGGTTTGATCTGAAACCATCGAGTCCAAACAAAAGTACCACTCCAAGTATAACTGCTCATCCACGCGCATCTCTGTCAGCATTCACAGCTCTACATATATGTCATACACCAGTCTAGAGCCCTGCAATAAGACCTGTTGTCACTCGCATGCATGCTCAGCACCGTCAAAGAACCTATGTACCTGTTCGTTGGCGGCTATTGCTTTTAACCGGAAGTTACAGTCTGTTCAACAAGACCCAAACGGTCTTTTTGCCATGTTGAACCCACCTCTCTACAGGTATACACAGTGATGGGGCAAGACAATGGCCAGCAGTCGGGGCCGGTACGGTCGCCTCTTCCCATCGAGAGGCTAGTGCCGTATCTAGAGAAGCATGTCCAAAACTTCAAAGGCCCACTAGAAATCAAACAATTCAGCGTCAGTCTTTCCCCTTCGTCCAAATCGACTCCCCCCGCTGACGAGACAGTTCGGTCAGGTGAGCACTGCACGCTGTCCTCAGAAAGACTTCTGAGCAATGCAGTCTAACCCGACGTATTTGCTCTCCAGCCAAAGTGGGCGCTACGTTCTGCGTCGTGCCCCGTCGGGTCCCCTCCTTTCCCCTACGGCTCATCGGATCGACCGAGAATACCTGATTCTCGCTCATCTCAATGCGTACAACGAGATTCTCGGAGTCGATGCCAGACATCGTAGTATACCGGTTCCGCGTGTGTTCTGCCTGTGCGAGGACAAGTCTGTAGTCGGCGCCGCTTTCTACGTCATGGAGTTCTTGGAAGGTCGGGTGTTCAGCGACGTGCTCATGCCGAGCCTGATGAGGGAGGAACGGCGACAATGGTGAGCAATGCTCCCCTCGAATTCGTGCGTTGCTGAGTCTGTACAGCTGGAAAAGCGCCATAGATACGCTCACGAAGTTGTCGACCATCCCGCTATCCTCTCTTAAACTGCCCGCATCGTTTGGGCCTGATCCCCTGGAAAGACCGTACTTTCCTCGGCAGGTCAAGTCGTTGCTCAAGGTGTCTGCAGCTCAAGCGGCTACTCCGTGGAAAGGAGGTACAGTGGGAGAGATCGTACATACTAGAGAGCTGGTGCCGTGGTTCGAGGCAGGAGCCGCCGAGATTGGACGAGAAGAGCAGAAACGAAGAGTAGGCGGAATCGTGCATGGAGACTACAAGATCGACAATCTCGTGAGATGCTCCACGATCGATGGTGAGCAGGCTGATGTGATAGATATTCCACCCTACCGAACCTCGGGTGATTGGCATTCTCGACTGGGAGCTCTGCACATTGGGCTCACCCCTTGCCGACCTAGGCAACCTATTACTGCCATTCGCCTTCCCACCCGTGACGTCGGAAGAATGGCGCGAATTATCTGGTGGGAAGCATGGGAAAGACGCAGAGTCCTCCACCAGTAACAAGGGCCTCCTAGTCGGCTTGCAAGGACTGTCGTCCGACCAGACAGGCCTTCCGATGAAAGACGAGCTTGAAAGGTGGTGGGTAGAGGGTATGAACGACAACGCGACTTTTCATGCGCGGCAGTCGGGGCACTCAATCAAGCAAGGGGACCGCTGGCAGCAACCTATTTCTGGTATGAGGTCAGTACATGATACGGAGATATAGCACGCTGCTGATCATCGCAGCTGGGTGCGGTCTTGGATCTTCTTCCGTCTAGCTGTCATTGCTCAGGGCATAGCAGCACGCGCTGCTCTGGGTCAGGCCAGCTCAGCCGAAGCAACTGCCGAACGAGGCTTCTTTGACTTTTTCGGTCGCAAAGCATGGGCAGCTAAAGAGGAGGCAGAGCGGGAGGAGAGATCATCTCGGACAGTCAAATCGAAGCTGTGATATAGTGCATAAGCAGCAACTACTTGTTGGCGCCCCGTCCTGACCACTCTACTACCTGCGGCCATGCTTCCTGCTCTGCCCGCTGCATTGTGCCTGCAGGCGTGGGGAGTGCCGTCACTCCTTCGCCTAGCCACTTGTCCTCGTCCTTTCCGCTCTTCAGACCCGCCTGCGCCTTCCACCCGACCTTGCGCTTGGCATCGCGCACCGAGATGAAGCTGTCGTCGGCACCGGGCACGCAACCGCGCACATAAAGAATGTTGAGCGCGAGGTCGACGCGGTGGACAAGGAGGTTCTGGACAGTACGGGTAGCGACACCCATGTGGCCGGCCATCTTCTTTCCTGGGACCACACGTCCGGGATCCTACATCTCAGCCCTACACATGCATTGCCAAAGAAGTTGCGCACCTGATTTTGACCTGTCGAACCGCCCGATCGATGTTTCAGAGACACACCGTGTGTTGCTTTCAGACCTCTGAATCCATGCCTCTTCATGACACCTTGAAAGCCTTTCCCGATTCTTGTTGTATCAGCTTTCGCCCTTCCAAGTGCTTGATGAGGCTCACGATGTTCCCGTCACATCGACATATTGCCCCGGTACAAAGTGCCCCGCCGAGATCTCCGTGCCCACAGGCAGAACCGCATCGCTCGTCACCTGAAACTCCTTCAAGCGGTATTTCGGATCCACTCCTGCGGCCTTGAAATGCCCCAACAGTGGCCTGGGCGTAGTCCGCTCTGGCCGAGGGGACGAGCCGATTTGAAGAGAATGGAGGTGGTTGTTCTCCGGCGGAGGAGAGTGCCGGACAACCTGACACGAATCCAGCTGGAGCACAGTGACGGGCCACCTGCGACCGTCTTGGTCCCAGACAGCTGTCATGCCCCTTTTTCGAGCCAGGACGCCGGTGCGTTGGGTGTACGGCGTCCATTTGCCTGCGGGGATGGCGTCGAGGGTCGCACTGGAGGACGAGGCGATGGGCTCTTCTGCTGCCGAAGTGGCGGTCGCCAGTGTTCGTCGGAGGAGGGCCGGGCCTCGTGCGAGAGAACGGAAGAGGGATGTCATCGTGGCGACAGTCGCTGAGCGGGCTGGTGAATGTTGTGGAATGGGTGCAATGCAAAGACAGATAGACGAGTCAAGAGCTCATCTTGGACTGAACCAGATTTCGACGGAACCAAAATTTCCGGCTCAAAGGTCCGTGGATGGACGAGATGACGTCCACGGCCACTCATCTTCATCGACGTCTCCTCATCTCTAGGCTCGGCACGATGCGAACGACTGCACTGCGTAGCCTTCACCAAGCACCTATAGCTTCGAGCTCTAAGCTAGCTCCCTCACGCCTGCCAACAGTCTGTGCGGCAAGCAGACTGCAACCCCAGCGGAACAATGCCTCCCCGATCCCCTACCGCGCGCAGCTGCACACCTCTGTACCCCGCCTATCCGGACTGCAAAACATCTTCGAACAACCCGAAAGACCCGCGCTATCAATAGTCAAGCTCACCGACCGCGGCTTTCACCTGTCAGATCAACTGGTCGTCCCTGGTGGCCTCATCATACTCGATCACCGCGCTTTCTTGTGGGACGTCGACCCTCCTAGCCCGCCCACACCGGGCGGTTGGGCGACTTGGACCAAGGAACGGTTCGCCATGTTTGAGAGCGTCTCTCCGCGACCAGGCGAGTACGCTTGGTGATCTGCTAATGTGAAACTGACCGACAGAGATATTGCTATTCGGTACAGGGCGGACGGTCGTCCCTCCCCCGAAAGAGGTCCGGGAGTATGTGAGCTCGCTAGGGATTCAGATGGACGTCATGGACTCGGTGCGTATTCCACATATCGTTTAATTTGAGTGTGGCTGATTGGTCAGAGAAATGCTGCCTCGACATACAACTTGCTCATCGAGGAGGGAAGGAGGATCGGTGTGGCATTATGTCCTCTCAGCGCCGTCGACCCGCGTACCGGGAGTGGAAGATGATATCGATATGTTTCGAACCGCCTTCTCTGCTCTGCCAAACTCACCGTTCGTGTAGCCCCCGGACCCCCCGAGTGCACTTTCGTGTGGCTTCGATGCACTGACGCCAACGATGCAGCGTGCGTACGTTGTCTAAATACCGCCGGTCTTCTCAAGCGATCCTAAAAACAGTACAGGGTCCCCGGTCGATCGGCCGATGACGGTCTTTCTGCCTTCGAACGCGTTTCAAGAGCCGAGGGGAGACTTGACGCGACTGCTGCGCGTTGTCAAAGGATGTGCGCGGACTGGGGAAAGGGTCTTCGTGCTACGAATATTGGCAAAGTAGACATCGAAGTCCCGTTCCAACTTCGACCACTTACATCATCTACACATCCCCTCCTCGCTCTTACACATCCCGTAACCCAACCACTGAAGAAGAAGAACACATTCACTCACTTGACGATGACCATTCCGTTTTACAAACCCGCTCCGCCACCTCCTGGGGTGTTCTACAACGTGCCCCTCCCGGAGAGACGCGCGGGCTGGCTGTCCAAGCTTTTCTTCCATTGGGTCACGCCGATCCTCAAGGTCGGATATGCTCGGCCACTTGAGGCTGACGGTAAGCATGTCTGGCCGTGACGAAGCGATTGCTGAGACAAGCAGACTTGTGGACCTTGACCGAAGATCTGCAGTGCCGCACGGTCTGTCCTCGCCGACTGACTTGATGAGCATCTGCTGACTACTACTCGCAGAATGCTGAAATGCTTGAGGCCAACTTCATGAAGCGCATGCCGCCCTCTCTGCGACCCGCGGAGTATCGACCTACCCAGCCTGACACAGTCCAGGACGAAGAGAAAGGCAAGGATGTCGAAGGGCGTCCGCCTCCAGCTATCTATATCGAGCCAAGCACACCGGTTGAAGCGGTACACGACGAGAGACTTACGACTCTGCTGGAGGACAACCTCTTCGCGGAGCAGCAGCTCTCTCGCATGTCGTATGTTCTCCCGGAGGACGGCGGGAATCGCGCCTCTTTCTTCGACGCCACACTGCGCCCAACACGCCGCTCGTCCACTCCCTCGATCGACTCGCATGACACTCGAAAGATGTGGCGGGCTCGCAGAGACTCGCGGGTGGCCTCGCAGATATACGCTGACTCGCTGCATGAACAGTTCGACAAGAGAACCGCCAAAAGGATCTCTGAAGGCAAATTGGCGATCGAGGATGGTAAACGGTACGACATGTCGCTCTGGAAGGCTATCTACTTCACGATATGGAAGAAGTGGTGGTTTGCAGTGATCCTCGACGGCATCGGCTGTGAGCATGTGCTGCCTCTTCACAACAGACATTGACGCATTAGCCGCAATGAGGATCTGCACTCCCCTACTAACTCGCGTGATCATCCAACAGCTCACGGAAGCTCATGATTTTCACCAGGCCGTCGTCGCAGGCGAGTCCACCGCTGGCCTTCCTATCCCCAAACCGATTGGCTATGGCATCGGACTGGCGTTCGCGTACTTTGCGTTGCAGATTATCAGTGGTATCATTCTCTACTTGGAAATACAGATCGCTACAGTCTTAGGGTGCACGACCAAAGCTGCGGTGCGTTGCCATTGGATCCTGGTTCTCGCTGATTTGGCAATAGATCATAAGCGTGATCGCAAAGAAGGCAATGTAAGACGTGCTCCACTCCAAGATGAGATTTAGACGCTGACACGCTGAGGCGCCTCTCACCGAAGTCACGACTCGAGATGACCAACGGGAGGGTTACACAGATGGTGACTGCAGACACTTCCTACTTGGTTCGTCCGTTTCCTGGAGATAAGCGGCGACTGATCGACAGGACTGGGTCCTCCCTTCCACAGTCGAGCTACCGGTTCAGCCCGTCATCATCTGTGTCGGCATCGGAATCCTCATCTATGTGATGGGATACTCGGCGCTCGTTGGAATAGCTGTCAGTCGGCTTCTGCCCTTTGTTTAACGCTGATCGATAGGTCCTCTTGATCGCCGCACCGTCCCAGGGGTACATGTTCAAAATGCTTCTGTCCTTCCGCACGGAACAGGAAAGGCTGGTGGACAAACGGGTCAAGCTACTCACCGAAGCTATCAACAACATCAGAGTGGTCAAACTGTATGCCAATGAGAAACTCTTCCTCGACAAAGTCTCGGCAATAAGAAGACAAGAGCACGCGCAGTTAAGGAAGTTTGCCAACATCTGGGCTGCTGTCTGGGGCAGCTTTGAGCTTACACCAGTTGCTGCCACTATTTGTACGCAATTTCTATCAAGCCTGCGCATGCTTTGCGCTGATTAACAGTAACCTTTGTCACCTATAGCCTCTCTGGCCACACCTTGACTCCATCAGTTGTTTTTACAGGCTTGCAATTCTTCTCAATTCTCAATCTTCCAATATCAACACTTCCAAACATAATTTCAGGTCTGATGGATGCCGTCAGTGGTCTCAGTGGGTTCTTAATTGTTCTGTGACAAGTTCCAGCTGATGCTGCAGGGAGGATTACACAGCTTCTCAAGGTTTGCACTTCTACAGCTATTTGAGCTTCTGAGAAGCTAACAACATAGAGTGAAGATCTGCCCCATGACATTGAGACTGACTGGCACTCTCAATGGGCAATCAATCTCTCTGGTGACTTCCAGTTTGAAGGTTCTGCAGATGCAGATAAGAAGACTTCTGGTGGCAAGCGGTCAAGCATCTTGACAAAGCACTCTCATGATGATGAAGAACAAGACACAACCAAGAGAAGAGTCAGCTTCTCTGACCAGTCGGAAAAGCCATTCTCCCTTTGTGATCTCAACCTGCAGATCAGGCCCGGTGAGAGCAACTACAAAGAGCAGGGAAGATGTGCTCATCTCCACAGGTGCGCTTGTCTGTGTTGTTGGCAGGGTAGGGACTGGCAAGTCTGCACTGCTGCTCTCCATGGTCAATGAAATGAAGCAAGTAAGAGGGCATGTGTCCTTTGGGGGAAAACTCAGCTATGGTAAGTCAACATGGCAGCGTGCCAAAGTCCCTGATGTTAGTCCCTCAACAAGCATGGGTGCAGTCTGGAACCGTCAGAGATAACATCACCTTTTCAAGCTCACAAGAACAAGTGGATGAGATCAAGCTCAGAGCCGTAATAGACGCTTGTGGCCTCAATCAGGATATTCAGTCATGGACAGATGGAGAGTTGTGAGCTGGCAGAACAATCAGGAGACAAAGCTGATAGCAGCACTCAAGTTGGGGAAAAGGGCATAACTCTGTCTGGTGGACAAAGACAGAGACTCTGCATTGCAAGAGCGGCATATGATACAGGGGACATTGTTCTTCTGGATGACCCCTTATCAGCAGTTGATGCTCAAGTTGGGTTGCATCTGTTGCACAAGTGCATTCTCAGTGGTCCCTTGGCAAGCAGAACAAGAGTTTTGGTCACCCATCACTTGGATGTGCTACCATTTGCAGACCTGATTTTGGTCATGGATAGGACTGGCCCAAATGAGGGTAGAATTGTTCAGAAGGGCACCTACAGAGTGAGCTAACATCTCAGTTTATCCGCAGCTAACAAGCAGGAGCTGCTCTCAAGGCAAGGAGCCTTCAGTAAGCTCATTGCTGAGTTTGGCTCCACCTTGCAAGAGGAGCGGCAGAAGACACATGCATCCAAGGAACAAGAAGCAGTGCATACACCTGCCACTGAAGATGGATCTGACAAGCAAGAAAAGAACCAGCTTATCCTCACTGAAGAAAGAGAAACAGGAGCTGTAGGCTGGAAGGTCTATGTGTCATATCTCAAAGCCACTGGCTCCTGGCTTTGGCCCTTGCTGGCTGGGACTCTATTAATCACGGAACAGGGTGCAACAGTCAGTTCTTCTCTAATTTTGGGCTTTTGGTCAAGTCAAGACTTCCCTGGCTGGTCAAATGGCAATTACATGGGTCTTTATGCAGGTGTGTTGTGCTTGGTGAACAGGATTGCTGGGACAAGCTAACAACCAGGGGTTGGAGCTTCTGTGGCAATATTTGCCGTGTGTAATGACATCTTTGTCTTGTGAAAAACATGCTGACAGTTCAGTGGCTTACAGCATATGTCATGATGCTTGCTGGGATTGCTGCATCATACCGGATGTTCAATGCGGCATGGTATGCTGTCATGAGAAGTCCAACCACCTGGCATGATAGAACACCAGTTAGTTCCCTCCCTTGGAAGGCATCTCACCTGATTATTGCAGACCGGAAGAATCACAAGCAGACTGTCCAAAGGTTTGCCCAAAAGTACGCTGGAAGTGCCAACTCACTAGCAGACATACAAATGTTGGATGACAGAATGGCAAGCATGTGGTACCAATTCCTTTAGTAAGCTTTTGCTCAATTGCAAGACATAAGCTGATTCCCTCAGCTCTGCCCTCAATATTATTGGTACATTTGGGCTTATCATTTATACATATCCCTACCTTGGTTTAGCATTCATCCCTATTCTTGTCTTTTTTGTCAGTGCTCATTTGACAGGTTGGCCCGTTGCTGACATTGCAGTGGTTGTGTGCATCTTACTACCGCACTACTTCTAGAGAGCTCAAAAGGCTGGACTCAACTTTAAGATCTCATGTCTACAGCACAATTGGAGAAATGGTGGGTTCAGTGGCCTGTGCCCATACTGCAATTTGCCCTGCTGAGACTATCAGCTTGCTGGCAGAGTGGTGATCACTGCTTTTGCAAGACAGAGGGACTACCAAGAGAGACTAGCAGATGCTATTGATGGACAGAATGTGAGTCCTATCTGAAAATCTGTAGAGCAAGCTGACATTTAGCAAGCTTATATCCTGACTGTGAGCCTGTGCAAGTGTCAAGGGATTGACTGATTTCCCAGGTTGCTCTACAGAGATGGCTTGCTGTTAGGCTTGTGTTCTGCAGCCAAGGACTTGTGCTTGCAAGTCAAACTTTTCTGGCCACTGTACACAGCTAAATTATCAGTTGATTGCAATTTTTGGAATTGCCTTCCGAGAGCAGGTCAATGCTTCAAAATTTGGTGTAGTTATTAGCTATGCAGCAACCACAGCAACTGGTCAGTGTTCCTGTGATGGAGACACACATGCTAACAGGTGTAGTCCTGAACAATCTTGTGCCCCAGTTTGCCCGATGTGAAGCAGAGATGGGAAGTCCTGACCATCTATAATGGAAAGGTTCACTGACAATCAGAACAATGTGGAGCGTGTTCAGCACTTCATGCAGCTTGAGACAGAGGCACCCCCAACTTTGCCAACTGACCCCTCCCCCTCACAAAAATGGCCAACTGCAGGGGAGGTAACTTTCACAAATGTTTGCTTGCGCTACAGACCTGAATTGCCTCTTGTGCTGAAAAGCTTGAGCTTCAAAGTCCAAGGTGGTGAGAGGGTTGGCATCATTGGAAGGACAGGTGCTGGCAAAAGCTCCATTGCTCAAGCTCTGTTCAGGACGGTGGAAATATGTGAAGGAAGCATTGTCATTGATGGAAGAGACTGTAGCAAGCTTGGCCTTGATACTGTAAGTGTACAATACATCATTGTTCCTTGGCACTGACAATCAGTTGAGAACAAGGCTAGCAATCATACCACAAGATGCCTTCCTGTTTGAAGGGACAATCAGGTTGGTCATTCCTTTTGCTATACATACAACACTGAGGTCCAGGGAGAATGTTGATCCTGCTCAGGCAAAGAGTGACAAAGAGCTGGAGAGTGTACTCTCTCTGATTCACAATAATCCAAGAGCATCTGATAGCTTGCGCCAAAAGTTCAGGCTGGACACCAAAGTTGAAAGTGAGGGTGCAAATTTCAGTGCTGGAGAGCGCCAGCTATGTGAGTCAAGTGATCCCTTGCAGCTTCAGCCTGGTTTTGATTGACATCTAGTGGGACTGCTGAGGGCACTTGTGAGAAACTGCAAGGTGCTTTTGCTTGATGAGGCCACATCCTCTCTAGACCCAGAGACAGATGCCTTGATTCAGACAATTATCCAAACAGAATTCAAAGATATTACAGTGAGCGCTCAGTCATTGAATATCAAGTATATTGCTGACAACAAGCTCATCTCAATTGCACACAGACTCCAAACAGTGGCCTATTATGACCGCATTTTGGTCCTTGATGATGGGCAGGTCAAAGAGGCGAGCTTGACACCAGCACAGACCTGCAAGGCTGACAAACAACAGTTTGATGCACCACTGGCTCTTTTTGACCAGTCAACCTCCCCCTTCAGACTCCTGTGTGACCAAAAGGTGAGCATCCTGTCCTGTTTACATTGCCCAACTGAGACATGAGGGGTTGTCAAGGGCAGACTTGGTCAAGATACAGCAAGATGCGCGGGCCACTTCCCAGATGTGATATGAGTGATGTCCCACCCCCCCCCCTCCCCCCCACCCCCCCACACACACTAACATATAATCCTCCCCTACCACATGCATAACCTCCTCTGTGATTTTGTTTGTGGGTCTGGCCAGAGCGATATTGAAAGGGAGACACCAAAGAAAAAGGTAAAAATAAAAGGAAATGCTCTCGGACAAACCCTTGAACCCGGCGCCGCCGATCCCGACGCCGGGGTTGCCGGTCTCCAGACTTTCAGATGATTTTCTGATCAGACATACATATATATCGTTTTTTGACATTGGCAGGGCGTCTTTCCCATCGAGCGGGACTGAGACAAGATGGAGGGCGATGAAGTCGAAGGGTCCTCTGTTGCCGAAAGCGGCCGGCATGCCTCAGTGAGTCGTCTGCCAGGAGAACACGAATGCAAGTTCATGAGAGACCTGGCGTCGCAGTCCGTGGTTCATCACGACGGGTGAGTACTCACCCCTCCTTTGCTGGAACGATGGCTGACTCGGTCTAGTGGTCGCTATTGGTGTTGCGACTGATTGCTTTTGCTACGTGAGTGTGAACAGCTCGCCGTTCCTCTCGCCCGTCCCCTTTCTGAGGACCTTCTAACATCTCAGATGTGCATTGTTCCAGTCGTGCCGTTCCGCTTAGCAGAATTGGGATACACGGACGTGGCAGCCAAGACCTCCTGGCTCTTGTTCGCATTTGGTGCAGGGCAGGTCATATGTCAGCTCAGAAGCCTGATCAAGCTCATGCACGCGCTGACGAGCAGCCACGTTCCCCGTCACCTACGTCTTTCATCGGTATCCATATAGGAGAGGACCTCTAGTCATCGGCGTTATCACGATCACGGGTGCTTTGGTGCTCTTCATGCTTGTCGAGGCGTACTGGGCCATGTTCCTTTCCCGACTGGTCCAAGGCTTCTGTGCGACCGTGATCTGGTCTGGTAGGTCGCATCCCCAGTCGCCCAAATATGTCTCTCACTGATCCTTAGTCGGATTTGCTCTGCTGTAAATTTACCTTGGGTTCGCCGATGACTGCTCACCCCAAATTAGATGCGAGACCTGCGACTCTGCTACTATCGGACGTCAAATGGGGTTTGCGATGTCGGGAATGTCAATTGGAACGATCACTGTGAGTTTCTTTTAGATCCGACTGGAATGCACAATGACCCGCCCTAGGCGCCGCCGATAGGTGGAGCTCTTTACGCAGCGCTTGGGTGGAATGGGCCCTTCTTACTGTGTATCGGCCTTTGCGTTCTTGATCTTGTCTTGCGGCTCGCTGTTTCCGATTCGCCAAGCGTACATGAGAGGTCCGCAGTACTGGTGGACGACGATAACTTCCCCGAAGACGGTAATGAGGTGGCGACCAAAGCCAAAGCGGACCCCGCGGAACTGTCCCCTTGGGACATCATCAAGACAGTCATGACTTCGTCTCGAGGGCTCGCGGCGATGTCTTTGACGTCGCTTTTTGGTCTCGTGACTGGGGCTTTGGAGCCTACGTCAGTGGCTACCCGTCTTGGAAAAGGCAACGGGCTGACAGGCAAGGTTGACACCGAGACTGCAAACGGTGTGGGGCAAAGATGCCGCTTTTGTCGGCCTGGTGTACCGTCAGTCCACTTCAAGCTGCGAAGCTGTGTGATCTGATCATCAGTGATTGGCTGCATGCCGGGCTGTTTGGCAGGCCCCATCACAGGTGCAATCGCAGACCATTTTGGCGCGCAAGCTGTGGCAGGCCCATCGATTATATTGGTCATGCCCTTCACATTGCTTCTGCTATCTAAACAAAGTCTTCCGGCTTTCATTGCATTCTTTGCGGCAATCGGTAAGCTTATACTAATCCGTAGAGCTTGGCTCATGACAGATTTCTTCTTGAATTGCACCATGTCGCCAACCGGAGTGGAGATCACGAAGATAGCAGAAGAAACGGTAAATTGGCTGGCATTACTGCTTGCACCCAGCTGACATGACAGGAGGGCTTAGGCGAAATTCGTATGTCAGCAACTTTCCGTGCGCTCAAGCTAATGATCATCAGACCAATTTGGTGCATTGAACGTTGCATTTGGTGCGTTAAGGCTTGAGTGATCGGGCTGACAACCAGCGGTATCCTCAGCAATAGGAGCAGCCGCCGGTGGCCTGTTGTATGATCGGACGATTGCGGGTTGGGACGCTGTTTGCTGGCGAGTGATGAAGAAATAACAATTGGCGCGAATGCTGACGTGGAGGTTCTGTTTCGCGTGCTGTGTAGCGACTCTGCCTGGTGTACTTCTAAAAACCGGCGATCGGCCCTTACTCAGTCGACGTATCAAGCTGGAGGAAGAATAGATCCCATTGTTGTTGTCCAATTGCATATACACATCTCTCATGCCATCATCCTATTAGAACCAGATACCTCGGTGCACATCTCGAACAACGCTCTCACTCTGGCTACCCTCAGCAGACAATGCAATGGCTTTGTTTGTACAACACTATATACCTCCTCTACGCCTCGGTGTAGCAGATGACCGAACACCCGCTCCTATACCTGCGCTCCTTGGGGTCTGCGCAGCCCCAAGACCTCCGATCTTGGGTGCACGGGACATCGCGTCGTGCTGAATCTTCCTGGCTTTTGCTTGTTCAATTCTGCATGTCAGTGTTGGCTCGTTTGGTCCGAGTGACACGTACTCTTCCCGCTGACGAGCCATCTCAGCTTCGAGTTCCGTCCGCTTGCTGAAGTCTCTGTTCGCCTTCGCTCGAGCGAGAGCATCGAAATTCTTCTCACGAATTGAGAAGAACACGCTGCCGAGATCCGCCAACCAGTACGGGTCGACCGATGTGACGCACATCATGTATTCTGGACGGTTCAGCACGATAAAGATTCGAGCTGATTACGACCCACGCTTCGATGTCAAAACCAACTCGTGGTAGACCACGTAATCAGGCATGTCTGCCAGCATAAGCGAAAACCTCGAGCGCAGAGAAATACATACAGCCTAGACCATACAACGCACTCGTCGGGTGCAGCACGCATGGCAACTATTTGATCAGTTGAGTCGCACGGGTCCGACAAAGTACTCACGCCTGTCCTGACATTCATGTATTCTCCGATACCCTTGACTCGCGCGGCCTGATGGAAGTATCCGGCAGTAATGCACTTGCGCACAATGTCCCAGTCGGTACCACATGAGATGATCTCCATCTTCTGCGTTTTCATGATGTCCTCCAGTTGACCGCGGACCTCACGTGCTTTGCGCATGAGTTTGGGGTGCAGGAAGTGCTTCATGCACCAGTGATCGCTGTATCTAGCAACTTTATCGCAGTCCGTATGCGAGGTAAAAGACTCACCCATTGCTCTTCCATTGAGTATAGACGTGCAGTAGAGTGAGATGATCACTCTCAGGAACGAAGAACTTCTCTCGGGCCGCGTCACTCTCTTCGGCTCGCTGAAGTGGCCGATAGAAGACTGACGGCACCGACAGCATGGACACAATTGTCAACATTTCGGACGAGCATTTGTACTCAGTCGCGACGATGAGCATTTTGGCGAGAGACGGTTCCATCGGGAAGTCGGACATCTTTCGACCGTCCGGAGTGAGATCGCCCACGTTGTCGAGCGCACCCAGGACCCAGAGCTGGTACATGGAGTTGAGAATGTTTTCCTGCGGTGGAGGATCCATGAAGTCAAACTCGAGGAGGTTCTTGACGCCGAGTGTTTTCAGCAGCAGAACGGTGTTGGCGAGGTTGGTTCGTTGAATTTCGGGGATATTGTTTGGGAAGAGCTCGTTGAGGTACGCGACTTCCGTGAAGAGGCGGTAGCAGAACCTATCGCGATCAGCAGACGAGACGACGAGTAGAAGCGCTTGTCACGTACCCGGGCCCAGTACGACCTGCTCTGCCGGTTCGCTGACCAGCATTGGCCTGACTGATTGGGGTGATCTGCAGAGCATCCATCCCGACTTTCGGGTTGTACACCTTGAGTTTGGAATACCCCGCGTCGATCACATACAATATACCGTCAACGGTAAGGGATGTTTCGGCGATGTTCGTGGCAACTACCACCTTCCTTCGTCCATCAGGCGTCGGCTGGAAGATTTTGGCTTGAAGGTCGGCCGGCATTTGCGAATAGATGGGAAGGACCGCTAGAGGAGGCGGATCATCGAGATGAGACAAGCGCTCTTCGATCACTTCGCACGTGCAAACGATATCCTCCTGACCAGTCATGAAGATCAGAACGTCCCCTGCAGGCATGGACAAGTGAATCTGCAAAACCTGCTTGATGGCGCTGTCGACGTAGTCTTCGCACGGCGACTTGCTGTGGTAGATCTCGACAGGGAATGTTCGACCGGGAATGGTAAAAGTAGCGGCGTTTCCGAAGAAACGGGAAAACTACTTGTCAGTTGCCGGCATGAGAAAGACACTATATATACCTTCTCCGCGTTCATGGTAGCTGATGTGACGATGACTTTGAGATCCCGTCGTCTGGTGAGGACTGCAAACTCAGCCTCCGTCAACTGAAAATTATTTGGACCTACTCTTTCGTAGAAGACCCATCAGTATGTCCGTACTCAGCGAACGTTCGTGTGCCTCGTCCAGGATTATGACGCTATATCGATCGAGATCTCCTTCGTTCAACGATTCTCGAAGAAGAACACCGTCGGTCATATCTACGCGTCAGCGTCTTTCACCTGATTGCGAATGCGGATGCCAACACTTGATCTTCGTCGCCTTAGATGTACAGTCTTCAAACCGAATCGAGTATCCGACTGTATCTCCGAGCTCGCACTATTCCTGTCAGCTTGCAATCTCAGCAACCGAAGATATGCTTACCTCCATCTCCTCGCTGACACGCTTGGCGACCGACATTGCAGCCACTCGACGAGGCTGTGTGCACCCAATTATGCCATTTGCACAGTATCCATCCTCGTAGAGGAATTGAGCGAGTTGAGTCGTTTTACCCGAACCCGTCTCACCGATGACCACCAACACTAGCGATTAGTCAATCGATGCTTGATACCGAATGAGGCTCACCTTGATGATCTCGTAGTTGAGCCATGAGATTCTCCCGGACAGCGAATGCGGGAAGATATTCGCGTTGCTCCTTGAGCGTCCGGCTTCTTGCAAACGCAGATTGGCCCTCCGATTTTTGCAGATGCGAAGAGAATTGGGAACCCGCTTTGTAGTTCTGGTCGTCGCCGTGCTGACCTTCTGGGCATGTCAGCATTTGCACGAGCATCACAACAGCAGAGCTTACCCTCTCCAAGATCCGGCTCGTCCTTGACGCCTAGAATATTACCCAAGGCCGTGCCCGCCATCGAGGCCGCCTTTGCCGCTGCTTTCTCCCGCTCTTGCCGTTCGCGCCGTTCGCGGACTAACAAACTACCCTTCTTGCTGAAAATGGCCATATCGCTTGTGGGATCTCGGACCGGATTGATTGGTTCCAATTGCCTTGTGTAGGCGATCGTTCCATCGAGGAAGGGCGGCTTAAGATCGTGAACCAATACGTGGACTTTCGAGTCTTGGTCATCCTCAAAATCGAGATCGACTGCGCCTCTTTGAGCAACACCAGACTGCAGCATTCGATTGTTCTCCCATAGGTCCGTGTCTGCATTCTGGAAAATCAGATCTGACCACGGTCAAGCTTTGCGACTCACATATTGCGCTTGCCGGGCAGTTTGCCGCTTGGTAGCCTTTATCTGCAACTCCTCTTCTTTGGCCTTTTCAAGGTTCTCCCACTGCGAGAAGGGGTTATGCTCCTCGTCACCAGCCTGGGACATGAGCACATTCACGATCGAAGTAAACAACTCACGACCGCTCCTTCATCGTCGTAACTGTACCAGTCTCGATCAAGCCGGACTTGTTCCTCCTCCCATTCTTTCGAATTCACATCAAAGACCTCACTGTCGTCCTCCCTCTCTGCCTTGTCGCCTGACCGAGGAGTTTGATCCCAACGCTTCCGTCCGGCATCGGTATCGCCCTTGCCCCAGCCTCCAGGACCTCTCGATCTAGGGGTCTCATCCCAACCACGATTCGGCACACGCATGCTCCCACCATCCATTTGCCTCTCCCCCTTGACAGAGCGCGGAGTCGGTGCTGCCTCCCAGCTTTTCCGGTCGGAGTATCTCTCCCTATCTCGGCCTGCTTGATCTCGGCTATCGTCTCTGCCATATCCCCTATCTCGACCTTGCGAGCCCCTGTTGAGTCTTGATTGGAAATCATCAAATTCTCGCTTGCGGTTTCCGTCTCTTTCGGGCTTGACCACCTGGGCAGCTGAAGTGGACGGTTGATTCCGCTCTCTCCTGCGCGCTTCCAGTCTCCGCCGAGCTTCTTCAGAGAGGCCTCCACCGTGGCTGGGGGTCTCGTCGGGCCGAGTCCGAACAGCCTCACGCTTGACTGGAAGTGCCGGGACTGAGAATCAGCTAGATATCAACATCAATGGTGAATGAGAGCTCGCCTTTAAAAACACCGCCCGATGACGACGCCCCCTCATCCTCGTCCTGAGGTTCCATCTTGACTCGCTTACTTGACGGCTCCAACTTTGCCAGAGCAGCTGCAGCAGCTCTTTTCTCGGCTGCGAGCTTGTCCAGACCAAACAGAGAGGGTCGCGAGGTCTGCGGGGCACGGAATGCGACAGACTCAGAGGTCAGTAAACGAGTCCTTGCGGCAGTTCACCGAGAACTTACATCGCTTGTCCGCACCAACCCTCCCTTTCTCCGCGGCTCAGCTGCCAGGGTGTCAGTAGAGTCGTGATCCATTCCCTCCATCTGTTCCTCCTTGACACCGCCGGCACCGTTTGCGCCCAGCATTCTCGGCGGCGAATGTCCAGATCCCCTCCGGTGGCCAGCTCCATTGGCGCTCGAATGTGACACCATCGACTGGTGCGCAAGGATCCTCGAGTGCATGTTGAGCATCGTATCCTCTGGAAATTTACCAAACGCCGATACTGCTTTGAGAAACGAGTCGCCAGTCCTGTTGTACTTGGCAATGTCAATCACGCGCCGAGCGAGCAGGTCGTTCGGGTTGATGGTGTTGAGGAGCCGCGACATCTCCACAGCAATTTGGTGGACGAAATCGTGCTCCTCGGTCGATTCCCCATGGCGTGGAGGGGACTGGGCCGACATGGCGGCGCTCTCAGTGCTGTTTGCTGAGAGTTGTGCAGATGAATGAGGGCCGCACCCAAAATCTCGAAGTCTGACCTGGCTGGCTCTCCTTCCACCGGAACCGCCGCCGGCGCGTGCTAATCGGCTGCCTAATGAGATCCGGGAGATTAGGCAAGAGTTGGGAATGTGGCGGCAATCATAAGGATCTTTCGCTTATGGCCTTCTTCCGGGATGTCCGGAGCCAACAAGCTCGTCTTTGGTTTCCAATCCAGCGCTTTCATCATCTTTTGCTTCTCAACAGTTCGCCAGGATGAGCGAGGAAGCGTCGAAGGAGGTAAAAGCCTGTCCTGGCCCTTTCAGCGACCACGTCTACGCCACCAAGCACGGCGTCGACATCCCGCTTCGCATCTGGCCAGCCCCTAATCCCGGACCGAACGCTCCGTGGCTGTTGTGGATTCATGGAGGTGGGTCACAGCGGCTGACCTCACGACATCATTTGAAAAGGCATCACTTACATCGTAGGCGGCTTTACTGCCGGTAGGCACTTTATTCCCGTGCGTCATCATCAAAGACAGCTCAACGGCCGCGGTTCAATATGCTGACTGTACGTCAGAACGCTTGGGTAGTTCCTGCCTTCTTGCCTAAAGGGTACCATGTTGTGTCTATTGCGTACCGCTACGCTCCGCAAGTAGGCATCGACGATATCCTGGAAGACTGCGCTTCGGCCCTCACGTGGTGTCAGCAGCACCTGCCAGAGATCGTCGGCTCGGTCGACGTGAAGTCGTATGTCGTTGCCGGCGACTCTGCCGGTGGCTCCTTGGCAACACTCTGTGGCCACTTGCTTCGACCGCGCCCAAAGGCGGTCATCGACATCTACGGCGTAGTCGACTTTCTCGACCCGTACTACTCTCACGGCTACCCCAACCCGGAGTACATCCGCGATTGGCCGGAGGGCTATCTGGAGAAGGCGGCCAACGACCGCGATCCTTCCAAAGCAGTCACGACTATCGCACTGCGCCGCGACCTGCCGCCCAATCAGACGACAGAGGAGCTGCAGGTCCGCTGGGGCGCCAAGTACACTCCTTCGGACAAGGATTACGAGGTGAACGACATGTATCGGTACATGGGCAGCAAGGCGAGTCTCATGAGCACCCTGTTCCGCAAGGAGAAGTACACGGATGCCGAGTACGACGCAGTGTGCAAGGATCATTCTCCCTTGTTCATTCTGGAAACCGAGGCGGGTAAAGAGTATCCCCCGACATTCATACTGCATGGAACGTCCGACTCGGCGGTTCTGATCGCTCAAAGCCACGCCTTTGTCGAAGTCCTAAAGAAGAATGGGATCGATGTCAGGTACGTCTACACCGATGATGCAGAGCATTGTTTCGACGACTATATCGAGGTGAGGTTGACAATCTTCTCTTCATGTGCAACACTAATGGCAGGGGCCTGAGCATCCGGGTTGGGCCGAGTCGATCGTTCCGCTCATGGACTTCATAGAGAAGCATGTGAAGTCTGGCGGCGCCTGATCCGAAAGTCGAGATCACCAGAATAGAGATCGTGTCACGAATGTTGGGAATACGTGTGGGGCTAAAAAGGCATTGAACGTTGTACATGGCCAAAAATGTTGTTACGTAGTGCAAACGTGTCTAGACTAGCGAGTTGTGATTATGATCGATGACATAGGGCTACACAAGTGACAACAGCTTGCTCGGAGATATCTAGAGGGTTCTGACAATAGGAGGCTCGCTTGACGGCGTCTCGTACTTTGGTGGAGGAACGACCACTTCCGGCTCGCCAAAGATGGGTCCGTGTCGGCGACCGCTGACATGTGCCGCAGCCGGCCGAGCGGGGAGTGTGGTCTGACCGCTCGTGCTCTCGCCTGATGGGTTAGTCACCGTCACTTCTGAAAGGAGGGTGAAACGCACGATACGTTGGAAGGTCCGGATCCAGGCTTTCTTCAACTCGGGACACATCGCGGCCAATATCGGTGCTCAGGCTTCTCCGATGATACGGCACATATGGGTCGTCGCCTTCATCTCGCCTGTTGGCTCGTCCAGTAATGTCAAGAGCAGTTTGTCGAAAAGTGGGTCGCTCGCCAAGATCTTGTGTAGTGATCGGCAGTGTGCCATTGCGTTTAGCCTTGTGCACCTTGGCTTTGCGGGCGGCGACGCGATCTGACATCAGATTTGTGTGACAGAGGAGAGCAGGACAGTGCGTACATAGATATACGACGACAATGGCCAGGAGGACAAAGATAGCGACTGCGATGCTGCGCGTAAGCTTTGGTGCGGCTCGCCCTGCCCAGTCTTAGAAAGGACTCACTAGATCATTGCGTGCTGGTTGGAGTCCAAGAACACTATAAAAAAGTGGTGGTATGAAAGACAAGTTACAAGTTACTAACGGTCGCAGGTGAGCCCATCTGTGCACCGCCCAAAGTCATCGGGTGGCGGCGATCGGCACGTTCCGGCACGAGCTCGGCCGATCACTATGACGAATCCTTGGCTACTGGTGGCGATTCGCTCGATATCCCTCCGTTTCGCAGAGCGTCCAGCATGAAGGCCTCTTTCTCGCGAAAGGATCTTTGTCCGGCGCGTCGGCCGGGCTTGGTGGTCGTGGCTGCTCTTCAGCTCGAGCAGCAATAGCAGCAAGCCGGCCGCTCACCCTTCAGCCCCATCCTCACCGCTTGCAAGCAGATCTGATGTTTGCTTCTGGTCTTCCCGAACTGATTTGCGATCCATTCCCAATCGACATCGGCGTCAGGTCGCCTTCCCTGTGCGGCGCCATGAGCGGAGGACTTGGGGGTTTGATCCACTCCTCGGCGAGCTTTGCGACATGACGCCTCGTACAGATCCCGCAACCTTTCCACCTCGATCTCTCTCCACGGACCCCGGACAAAGTCGGTAGGCAGCTCCAAAGGCATGACGACTGGCGAAGGCGGTATGGGCTCCTCCGATGCTGGAGTCTGTGGTACGTTTGACAGAACAGAGGTCGATGAGCGCGTCCGTTCCCAGTGGCTGACCGGCAAGCTGGATTCTGCAACATCCCCTGATGACACGCTCGACCTCCGGTAACTTGCCGACGAAGGCTGAGCGTGCTGAGCCGCATTCATTGGTAAATCATGCTGTCCACCTAGGGTAGAGCCTTGGGCCTGCGATGTCAGTCCTGCACCGTTGGGGGGGAGACCGCTCTCACGATCTCCGCGCACACCTGCTGTGCGGCGCCAATAAGGGAGGTCGTCTGGGAGTCGAGAGCGGCGTGAAGCACGTCGGGCTGGGTAGATTCCTAAGGGTGAATCAGGTCACAAGCTCTGCAAGACCAAGTGAGATTGCGCACCATCATGTCTGACAAGGCTGCAAAGAACCTAGCTCCTTCGCGCAGAATATCGATCCGAACCTTTGAAACGGCCTCCCGAGGCGGAGCCTGTCTCGCGAATCCGACAAGCTCTGGAGGCCCTGTAGGCTGCTCGGGCTGCTTGGACGGGGACCCCCGTGCATCCACTGGGAAGGCGGCGGGGATGGCTGTATCGGGAAACTGCAGCCATTCCTCTCCTGGGAACGCCGAAACTGGGCGCGGGCCCTCCGCCTCTGACTCGTTGGCACCGGCAGCACCATCTTGGGTCGTCCATGTGGAGACGGGGAGTTCGAGGCTCGCCGGACGAGGTGCTGAGGACGATCGCAGCCGGTTGGCTGGCGCAAAGGTGAAGTGTGCCAGTTCTGCGGGTGCCCGGATCCCGAATACGGCATACACTTGACCCAGATTGAGCGGTCTCTCTTCTTGTCTCCCGTCGTTCATCCTGCAGAGCAGCCGGTCCGGCACGTCATCCCACCTCCGAACTTGAACCACCTCGAGGCTACTTATGCAGTGTGAGTGGCCATGATTGGGTGTATGCACAAGAGGTTAAAAGCCCCAGCGTGTAGAAAGGTGAAGCAAGCCCGTGATGGCCGTGATGAGCGGTCAAAGCGCGTCGGGACAAAGGAATGCCAAAGGGGTCCGTGCTCTGAAAATCATGTTGTTGCATCATCAACGACCTAAGACCTCTGCAAGACAACATTCAGAATCTCCACCCTCCTATACAGACATCTTGAAGCCTCCCAAGCATCATCGATGGGACTAGACTGTCGAGCCTGTGCCAATGCGGCGAGAACTCTACCTCGCAACTCGTTGGCGCGGACAAGGACAACTTCAGGAAGGTCGTTGACCGGGATGGCGGCCAATATGCCGGCAGCACGGCTAGCATCGTCGAGAGGATTGCGGTAGAGGTTGGGAGGCTCGACTTCAAATAGCACGTCTGCGTGCGATGGGTCCTGCAGTCTCTTCAAGTCGATGTCTGATCCATTAGCCCGGCCCTGCGATGACGACGAAGGGAACTGACTGAGACCGTCAATGTCCGTACAAAGCGTAGACATCCAGTGTACCCAACCGGTAGCGTCCGCCACGCAAAGCACGTACTTGCGCGCCCAAGTCCACCAAAGGTCAATTACCCGCTCATGTACGCAACGAGGCTGTCCCAAACCCGTAGACACAATCTCCGCGGCACCCTCTCGGATGCCCTCATCGTCATCCTGCAGCAGACAGAGCAGACTCTGGTGCAGCGTCTGCAGAGCCGCGTCAGGCAAGAGTACGGGTGAGTCTGGCGATCCTGGAAATAGAAGCTTGGCAAGTGGTCGAAGGGCACGCATTGATGATGAGCGGGAAGGTTCAGACTAGACTCGTCAGTCGGGTTTATAGAAACACTGGCAGGCTTGCCTGGTCTTCGTGTGAAGCTCGCAGTGTGGCTGCTGCCAATTCCTGTAATGATCCATTGCTTGCCACGCCGCGTGCAGCCATCTGACGATGTCAGCCTTCGGACGGCACGGTCGACGGTGTGCTTACCTGGCTAAGAGCCCAGCTCAAGACTGGTAGCGATGCCTCGCGTATTTGTACGCATGTTGAGACGCCAAGAACTCTTTCCATCTCACGGATCAATCTGGCAAGCATAGAATCGCTTGCAGTGTCCAGCACATTGTCACTCCAGCGGGTCTCACAGAGGGCATGCAAAGCACCGACTTGCAGCTCAAAGTCGAGATCGGTGGCGCATACGACGCTCATGACACGCCTGAGGGTCTTCGGATCACTGACGGATGGCTGCACCGGAAGGGTCTGCAGAGCGAGTCGCACTGTAGGTTCGGAGAGGAGTTCAGCGATGTCCGAATCCGCATGTCGAAGGAGCATGGCCGCACAAGCGTCTTGAAGGAGGTCATGTCCTACAGATGCTGCAGGACGCGACAAGAGCTTGATGTGCTTGACTGCTTGCGCGACTGTCGTCTCTTTCGATAGATCAGGATTGGCAGAAAGTAGAGCGTCCACTGCTTTGACCAGCTCGGTAGCGACAAGTGGCACATTCAAGGTCGTCCAAACGGAAAGGGCAGCACAGATCTCGTCGGCGAGTGATTCCGTTTCGGTCGGCACCAGCTGCGACCATTCGATGACATTCTGTGCAAGCAGATTCAGAAAGTACGCCCGTCCGTGGATTGCGTTGACATTCGAGGTGGCGTCACAGATCTCTGAGCACAGGCTCATAGCGAGCTTTGTCGCATGATCAGGGTCGGCCAAAGCTGACATCGCTTGTGCAGCCACTTCTCTGACTTGCCATTCGTGACTGGCGAGGAACGGGAGGACTGCCTTAGAAAGCTCTTCTTGCACCGCCTCGCCCTCTTTGCTCCATCTCAGACTGCGAACGATGATGAGGACAGGAAACAATGCGGAGTGTCGAGCGAAAGCCAGTGCAGGGCTCAACGGTAGCTGTTGGAGATATGCCCCCAAATAAGGCAGCAGAGAAGGATACTTCTCAGCCCAGCTTGCGAAAGTTTGCCGCGTGGCAAGTATGGCTCGCGAGGAAAGCATGTCTTGAGACGTTTTGGCATTGCCCAGAGATCGGTGAACAAGCGTTGAAAACAAAATTTGGCCGGCATTCCGAACATTCCAGCTGGCACATTGTCAGTGAGATCTGGTCAACGTCCAGCTGGGACTCACTCCGGCGAGCCAAATGCCCGCAAAGCTGCGATGACAGCTCGCTCAAAATACTTGTCAACGAATCTCGAGTGTTTTGCGTCAAGCAAGACTATCTTCAATATATTGAAGCAATGGACCTTTGTGACGTCGGAAGAAGGATGATCGAGTTGCGCCAGGGAGAGTAGTCGGGTCAGGGCCATGTCGAACATCTCGGCATTGCCATTTGTCAAGGCAAGGACACTGTAGGGCAGCCCAGCGGATCGGCGTGTAATGGAGACATCGTCGAGGGTAATGGTATGAAGCTCCAGCTGCATTGTGAGCCCGTGGCCTATGTCCGACACGCATGGCACACCTCTAGCCAGTGGGCCGGCAATGATCCAAGAAGAGGATGTTGACGAAAACATCCAACGAGGATCGCAAAGGAGTTGGCGATCCGAGTGAATGTACCGCGATGTCGCACGTCATGCAGCCACGTCAAGAAGGTCTGGCCGGTGCTATCCACCTCCTCTCGAGACCAGAACGGGGCGCTCGATGGGGACCGGAGTGGTCGAGCAAAAATTGCACAAAGCAGTTCACTAGGATGAGCTGAGCAAAACGTCGCCGTGACTTGAAACTCACCTCGCGTTGCTCGTTACTCTGAAGCACCCTGAAAGGATTCCGGTGGCATCCGGGCTTTCCTCGTCCGCCTCACCGCCCTCGTCTACTCCGAGCACAGTATATGCTCGTGCGATCTCGTGCCCTGCGCCGTCTTCATTGGATTTCAGAGATATGACTCTTCTCGTCACTGCCCAGATGCGATCAACGAGACGATTGATCTTCCTGTAGATTGATTCCCATAGTGCTTGTACCCGCTCATCGACATCGACGACCTCAAAGAGATCACTGGAAGCGTCAATCAGGGCAGCAGTAGGGACACTGCGACTCACTGCAAAGCTGAAAGCTGGCCGTGAAAGGGATGTTCTTCCATACCTGAGACCAGGTCCAGCTCAGAATGTTTCACGCTTGCCTCCAACTGGTCCAACAAGTCGTCCACGAAGGCTCGTGAGCGGCTGTGCAGCTCATCGTCTTTTTCGTACACCAGCTTCTTGAAGAGGATGCACAGTGTGGATTTTCCCGCTTCAGCCTGAGTCCGGCGAGGATGGCACAGCGAGTTGAGAGAATCGGCAAGGAGCGAGGACGCGGCTTGGGCTTCCAGATGTTCATAGCCTGGAAGCGGTAGCGACGCAGACTCCAAGCTGCACGTGAATTACAATCGTGGGAAGTCACGCTGGGCACTCACATCTGCTTTGCGCGAGCCCTCACTTCGGTATAATCCGATGCTTGACAGCCAATCAGGTATGCAACTCGGACCAAAGTGAACACAGATTGTTGCACCTCTGCACGAGATCCGAAAATAGCCAGATATTGCTGTAGGACGCCTAGGGCAAGCAAAGTCCTCGCGACTGGGGGATGTCGCGAGTCCGCTAGAGCAGGAGTGACGAAAACATCAATGATCCACGCGTGGAGCTCCTGTCCAGACTGTTTAGCAGCTGCAAGTGCCGAAGGCGTTAGAGTCGTCTTTTTGGTCTGCAACCCTGCCGCAAGTTTCTGAGATGCCGTCTTGACTGTGGTTTCGTGGACTTGCATATTGGTGAAAAGCGTCCGACATGTCGATATGAATGAAGACCTTGAACTTGAAAGTCAGCCAGGAGTACGCATCAGGTTCAAAGGAAGCCCACTCTAGCGATGGTAAGATTACATTGCTGCTGAACGCCAGCTTGACGAGATCTACCGCGGTCGATGATAGGATGTTCTTGGTCATCGCGATGAGTCGGAACGCTCGTAGCCGGACGTCTGGGTCATGGTGAGCCGTCCCCGTAGATAGCGCCTCGTAGGGAAGTCCTTCCAAGTCCAAGATCCCCTCTGACATTCCCGCGGATGCCACCGCGATCCAGGCCGGGAAGAACTGTTCGTCGATCGGTCCTGCAGGACTCTCAAGGAGACCGAGCAGTTGCGAACATGCGTCCCGATTATCCCGAAAGAGGGTAGGAAGCAAATGCCGACTGACGTTGAGACTGGTCGTTTCCGGAACGCGGCCTTCCTCGAGGAGAGGGAGAAGAATGACAAAGGCATTCGCGGTACAATAGCTCCGGCGACTAAGAAGTTTTGCGATCATTAGGCTTCTGAGGTTCGGGTACGTGCTCAGTGAGAGGTCGTCCAGAAGGCGGTGCAGTAAATCTTGAGGTAGCGAGTTGTCGGGCAGGCGATCAATGATACATAGACCGGCTGCTAGGTCGGCTTTGCTTTTCAAGCCTTTGGAGCACAGCCAGCTGAAAAAGGGGACCAGGAAGTTCTGCTCCTGAGAGGAGCATGTCGATGGTGGTGGGAGGGCAGTTGATAGATGGCCGATGGCTGTCAGCGCCTCGTTCGCTCTAGCTGTATGAGGTTTCGAGCTGGAGCCGAGTTGGATGAGGACTTGACTGATGATTGATCCCTCTGGTCGGAACGCCGGAACGAGATGCTCATGTACAGTGTCGGTCAAGGTCGGATCGTCCTTGAAGGTAGAGACATAGCGCGCAGTGGTGGAGAGTAGGCTGAGCCACTCGAGCGTTGTCTGGCCATCTCTTTCGTGTCGACTGAGCAGCTCTTCCAATGCCGACTGGCAGCAAGCTCTTAGACGATGAGTAGAGCTCACGTATCAGTGCATGAGACTCACTTTTGCGGCTGTCCGCACTGCACCGCTATGAGCAGCTGCTTGCGCAATGTCTTGATGCTATTTGCATCCCTTGGCTGTCGTGACCCCATCGAGACGAGTGAATACGGACGCGAAATGGAAATTTCAAGACCGACCAACATCGGCGACATCTCGGCAGATCGTTTCCCCCTCGTACCTCGTATCCCGGTTATCGGCCGGGTCATGCGGTCAGGTCAGGAATGAATGGCATGATGATGGCATGACTGACCCTTCGCCAGCGTGTTGCCACTTGCCTTTGTCTCTCGTCCTGCTTTCTACACCAACCATTCAGAGCAATCGCACATGGGCCGAGCATGATGACGCAGAGCCAACGTCGCGATGAGGTGCCTCGACGCGGTCCAGGCGTCTGTGCGATGCGAGGCAGCTGTGGAAGGACCAGCATCTTCGGAGCCGACCTCCCATGTCCAGATGACGGCGACGCGACAGCGGTACGTGTATCGCATCTGCCTAGCCTAGCTCTGCTGATTTAGCAAGCCGAGCGAAGAGCTCGTTCAACTCATGCGCGATGTTTGTGGTCCCGCCTTCGAGCCGCCATCTGCTGTCTGTTGCACTCAAGACCAGCTCTCAACGCTTGGAGACCGCTTGCAACAAGCTGCGCCCCTCATTGCCTCGTGTCCAGCTTGCATCAACAACTTCCGCTCCTTCTACTGCGACTTCACCTGTTCCCCCGATCAATCCACTTTCCTCTCTGTTCAGGATACACAGAAGACAACCGAAGGAAAGCAGGCCGTCAAAGACGTCGATTACGAAGTCAGCTCCGCCTTCAAGCAGGGGTTCTTTGATTCCTGCAAGGATGTGCAGTTTGGGGCGACCAACGGATTCGCGATGGACCTCATTGGGGGAGGGGCGAAAAACGCTTCGTCATTCCTGAAGTACATGGGGGACGTCCGCCCTGGTCTCGGTTCACCTTTCCAGATCAACTTCCCCGATAATGATGACAGCCAATACAGACGCCAACCGCTCCAATGTTCAGACACAGGTATCGAGTCTCGATGCGCATGCGCGGACTGTCCTTCAACATGTCTCACGCTCCCCTATGTTGCGCCCCCCTCCGCTTCGCATTGCCGAGTCGGATCGGTCACCTGCCTGACGTTTTCCCTTCTTATCATCTATTCTGTGGCCATATTACTTGGCCTTCTCTTCTTCTCCTGGAAACAAGCACTGCGGCACCGGCAGAGACGATACGAGCGACTGGCCTTGGTTGATCCACCTCTGTCACCCTCGACTTCAGGCCCTACCAACGGGCTAGATGGTTTGGTCGGACGTGGCGACGATGCTGAATCCGGTCCCAGTGGCTCGCTACACTTCCGCCTCGGTCGTGGAGCCAGCTTGCTGGATCCCATGGAGCATTTACAGCCGAAACAGAACAAGATCAATGCGACTCTGCGACGCTTCTTCTACCGACTCGGTCTGTTTTGCGCGACACGGCCGACGGAGACGTTTGCGTTGGCAGCTGTGGTCATCGCCGCTTTGAATATTGGCTGGAGGTTCTTTGCTGTGGAGACCGACCCTGTCAGGCTATGGGTCGCGCCATCAAGTGAATCCGCGACGCAGAAACACTACTTCGATGACCATTTCGGACCATTCTACAGGGACGAGCAAATCTTCATCACCTCGAAAGATGGCGCCTCACCGATGAGCTACGAGACCTTAGATTGGTGGCTTGGAGTGGAGAGTCAGATTGCCGAGCTCCGATCGCCAAGTGGCTTCGGCCTGTCAGATGTGTGTTTCGCACCCGCCGGTCGCGGTACCGCCTGTGTGGTACAGTCTATATCCGCCTGGCTTGGGGATGATATGGAGGTATGGGGAGATGACTGGAGAGACAGAGTCTCGGACTGCGCTGCTCGACCTGGCGAGTGTCTTCCGCCTTTCGGTCAACCGATCGAACCTCGCTTGGTGCTAGGAGGAGCCGATGGAGATTGGCTTCGTGCCAAAGCCCTCGTGATCACCTATGTCGTCGACAACTTCAACGACGATCGTGTGGCACCTGCGGAGGAGTGGGAGAGAACGCTACGAGACTATTTACACGGACTATCGCACGACAACCTACGGATATCGTACTCGACTGGTGTCAGCCTAGAGGAGGAGCTCAACAAGTCCACTAATACCGACGTCAAGATTGTTGTCCTCTCTTACCTTGTCATGTTCCTCTATGTCTCGCTAACACTTGGAGGCGGTCTGCCTCCGTCGGTCATCCGATCATTCTTCACCACCATCTATCGCGTCTTTTGCCGTTTGGCAATCCTTTTGCGCCTCACCAAGGCAGAACCGCCTTCGCCTCCTCAAACACCAGCTTTCTCGGCAGTCCCCACACTCCTTTCCGTCAACTCGAAGTTCTCCTTGGGACTCTTCGGCATCTGCATCGTCCTGATCGCAGTCTCCTCCTCTGTGGGGCTGTTTTCACTGCTCGGCGTGCGGGTAACTCTGATCATCGCGGAGGTGATCCCTTTCCTGGTGCTAGCTGTGGGCGTCGACAACGTCTTCATACTTGTCCATGAACTCGATCGACAGAACGCGTTGCATGCTGCGACAGAAGACGAATCGATCCACTCGGAGCATCCGGCTCAGGTCGCCACCTTGCCTCCTGAAGAACGGGTAGCAAGAGCAGTCGCACGCATGGGTCCTAGTATCCTGCTCAGTTCCGTTACCGAGACGGTCGCGTTCGCTCTCGGCGCTCTTGTCGGCATGCCGGCGGTGCGAAACTTCGCCATTTATGCCGCAGGCAGTGTGTTTCTGGGAGCAGTCATGCAGGTGACTGTGTTTGTCAGCGCGATGGCTCTGGATCTACGACGTGCCGAGGTGAGCCTGACGTCAGATATGCGAGGCTCTTTCTGACGAGCAGGGAATGCGAATGGACTGCTTCCCTTGCATTCGGCTGCGGCCTCCTATTGGACTATACGATCGAAATGCGCCTCAGGGAGAAGGAGTCATTGCCAAGTTCATTCGCAGAGTCTATGCGCCGGTGCTGCTCCGACCAGAGGTCAAGCAGTTCGTCATTGCTGCCTTCGGTGGCATCTTCCTCGTGTCCATCGTTGGCATCCAGCACATCACCTACGGACTCGATCAGCGTCTCGCACTTCCACAGGAGTCTCATCTCGTCCCGTACTTCAATGATCTCGATGATTACTTCGACTTCGGTCCGCCAGTATACTTTGTGGCCCAAGGCAGCCATCCAGAAACTCGCGATGGACAGCAGGAGATGTGTGGGCGGTTCACTACCTGCTTTGAGCTGAGTGTCGCAAACTCACTCGAGGCGGAACGCAAACGACCGGAGAGCAGTTTCCTGGCTACCCCTCCTGCAGCCTGGATCGACGATTTCCTGCAGTGGACGAACCCGACCTTTGAGTCGTGCTGCCGAGTACGCAAAGCGGACCCAAGCGTTTTCTGTGGACCCCACGACTCTGAAAGAGCTTGTCGCCCCTGCTTCCAGGGCCAGGATTGGGACAGCACCATGAACGGTCTGCCCGTAGGGAGTGATTTCATGCGTTACCTCCGACAATGGCTCGTGTCGCCTGCCAACGAGGATTGTCCTCTCGGCGGTCAGGCGGCTTATGGATCCGCACTATCTCTCTCCGGCGACAACACCACCGTTACTGCATCGCACTTTAGGACGTACCACACTCCCCTGAAAGCGCAGGAAGACTACATTGACGCTCTCGCTGCGGCAAGGCGGATCTCTCACGACATTACCCGCCGCACAGGCGTTCAGGTGTTCCCCTACTCCCTGTTCTACGTCTTCTTCGATCAATATGGCCATATCGCATCGACGGCGATAGAGCTACTCAGCGTCGCTCTGGCCGCCATCTTCGTCATTACCTCTGTGCTCCTCGGCAGCTGGCGCACTGGCGGTGTAGTCACATTCACCTGCTTCCTTGCGACGACGACGGTGACCGGCGTGATGGGATTCTGGAGTGTGAGCTTGAACGCCATCTCGCTAGTCAACCTCGTCATCAGTGTCGGCATAGCCGTCGAGTTCTGCAGTCATGTCGCCAGAGCCTTCATGGGCGCGGGCACAGGGCTCCCGTATGAGAAGGAGGGCAAGAAGGAAAAAGATGAAAGAGCGTTCGCGGCCCTCGTCGACGTTGGGCCATCGGTGAGTACTCCAATAGTGTCTTGTATGCCCGCTGATGACAGGTCTTCTCCGGTATCACCCTGACCAAACTCATCGGTATCTCGGTCCTGGCACTCACTCGCTCCAAGTTGCTCGAGACGTACTATTTCCGCATGTGGTTGTCGCTCATCCTCTCCGGCGCGGCGCACGGCCTCATTTTGCTCCCCGTTTTGCTGAGCTACCTTGGCGGACCGGGGTATAGCCTGGAGGACACGGACGAAGAATGGGTCACGAGCCAGATGCGGCGACCGTGGGTCAAATTGCCAGATGTTTGAATATGACTGACGGACAGAATGGACTATGAGTATGCCCCTTTCGCCGACACGGACTCGATCATCTCGGATAGCTAGTGGACATACGACCAAGTCGTGAAATGAATGCACATGCATCGTTGTCGAGTGTAATTTGTGGGTTGCGGCTGTGAGGACACACATGAGCGTATCTACGGCTCGTAGATCCAGGCCTGGGCGGCGAGCTTGTACTGCTGGATGCCCCTACGAGTCAGTGACGACGTTAGGAGCGACGGGAGAGAGACATACTCAGGGAACCAGAGCTTGATTTCCTTCTGGCCGTTCTCGACCGAGTCAGAGCCGTGGCCTGTCTGTGAGCTGAATCCCCAATGCTTCAACTGTACAGCTCACAAACGTTCATGCCGACCTGGAGGGCGTAGTCGCCACGGATGGTGCCTGCGGGTCAGCTCAGCCATGTGACATGAGGAGATGGACTGACCGGGCGCAGAGGCGAGCGGGTTGGTGGCGCCCAACATGGCACGGCCGGTCTTGACGGCGTCAAGGCCCTCCCAGACCATGCAGACGACGGGGCCGGAGGCCACTGCGGATCAGCGTTTGGCAAACGTGCTTCTTGCCCAACTGACTGTAGTCGACGAGACGGGGGAAGAAGGGCTTGTCCGAGAGGTCGGCGTAGTGCTTCTCGAGGTGGGCCTGATTGTCAGTCCCTGCCTTTGTTCGGAAGACTTGAGTTGGGGACTCGCCTTGCCGGGCTGGTCCATCTTGAGGGCGACGAGCTTGAACCCGCGCTTCTCGAAGCGGGCGATGATCTCGCCGACGAGGCTGGGTGTGAGCCATGTCGACAACCATGCCAATAGAGCTTACCCTCGCTGGACGCCGTCAGGCCTGTAGTCGGCGAACAAGTGGACGAGTAGGTCATGCGAGAGGACGCGATGGGTATGAACAGGGTGGGAATGGTCGAAGTGAGAAGATACGCGTCAGCATGCTGTCTCGCTGTTCAGCAGACGGTCCGAGCTGTCGCACCGACAAACGTGCGCAGCTCTCCCGCAGCGTTAGACGCCAAGGATTGAGGCGAGGGGACTCACTTGACCATGATGTAGGTCTGCTCGGTGGTGGACATGTTGGCTGTTGCTTGGGAGGTGGGTTAGAGTCGAGTGAGACGGGTGAAGATTGGTTGCTGGAATGGAATGGAGCCTCGACGATTTCAGAAACCTTTCTTTGCGTTGTCCCTTGGCTCACCTCCACCGGAATCTATCTGACCGCCTCGCCCCTCGGCGATTCTCGGACTTATATCCTTACCACGTTTCTCCGTTCTCAAGCGCGAAGATAGTGGCGGCGATCATCTACGGGCCCCGCATGCACCCCGACAGTGTCCACCGGTGCTCATGGAGGAGCCTTTGTAGTCATTCTGACACCGACATCAACAGCTCCAGCAGCTCGACCTCAGCAGGACGCGCTCCTGCAGTATCGTTGCTCGCTTTCACATCGCAGCTACGCCTATCACAAAAGCCCGACAGGTTGGGGCATCTGGCGAGACGACGAGTGAATGTAACGCCTCGCACACTTGAGAGGTAGAAGCGATCCACCAGCGCGGCCGCATACGAACAGACGCCACCAAGGGGTCTTGTAATCGGACGAACATTCACCCACTTCCATCTCACCCGATATGCCGGTCTCTTTTGCCCAAAACACTGCGCCGCCTGCACGAAAAGCAAGCCCCCGGGATGACACCTTGTCTTCGTCGCCGGACAGCAGCTCAGCCACTGTCCCCCAGCCCAACGCACTTCACCTCCATGCAGACGATCAGGAGTCGCCTTCGGATCCCGAACGACAACCGTTGATCGCTACGAGAGAGCTCAATCGTCGTCGCACATGGCTGCCTATCGTCGCGTGCATCCTGCTTCTTGGCGTTTTTGGCGTGGTCCTTGGGTTTGGCGGGTGGAGATTGGGCAGTGGAGAGGGATCTGGGAGGTGGCCCGGTGGACCCCAGTGAGGAGACGTTTGCAACGACCCCGAGCTCGACTTTGTCGTCGGCTCGCGATGACTCCTGGATCCGGTTGACGGTCGACGCGAAACTATTTTTACGATCAAGGCGTGATCAATGATGGCCTCTGGAGATGTTCATGTTGTTCATGTGTGAAGGAGACCTGTTGTCAACACCACTTAACGTCCTTGTGCTTATGCATCTCTGTGCTGACTCCGTTCTCACACCGGTTCTTTGTCGCACTTGTCCGCCGCTCGGACCTCGGCGCGACTTTACCGGAGCTTGTCCACCCACCTCTGCCCGTTATAGACGTGGTCACTCACTCACCCATGTTTCATTCCTCTTGCAACCCCTTGCTCACTTGTACATACCGTGATCCAATACTGCTCAGCAAAATGCTGGCGGGACCCTCTCGTATAGTTGCTGTCCGAGCACAACTCCCTGCCGTGCCCAGCATATCCATCCGTTGCTTGGTACGCCTTTTCTCCCAGCGATCCAACATGCGCAGGCGCTGACCTTTCGCAGATCACCGGGCCACCACCTAACGTCCCCACGAAGCACTACCAGACCCCCACTTCGACTCCACTACCACATCCCACGCCTCTCTCAGCCGACTCGCAGATCACTCCGACACCAGAGCCGCTTCCACCGCCACCAACAAGTGGCGATGGTAAGCCGTTGTATGTTCCGGGAAGTCAGGCCGAGCGCCAGGCGCGACTCGGGAGGATGAGCAGTCCCCTGCGAAGAGGTACGCATGAGAGTTGGTGGAGCAGGGAGATGGGCTGGTTCAATGCCGTGGCCAAGGTACGTGCCCCCGACGGCTCATTGACTGCATACGACGCGGCTGACGGGCAGACCATACCGACGTATCGCGTTTTAGATGAAGAAGGTCATCCTGTGAAAAATGCTATTCTACCAGAGGTGCGCTTACTGTGCTCTCACTCAGCTGGCACTGACCACCAGATCGAGAAAGACGAGGCGCTGGCTATGTGAGTGATACGAGATCAGCATGCCTGGCACTACTCATTATAGGTATCGCACCATGACGCTCATACCTATCGTCGATAACGTGTTGTACCAGTCTCAGCGCCAAGGACGGATCTCCTTCTACATGCAGTGCGCGGGCGAAGAAGCAGCCGTGGTCGGCTCGGCAGCTGCCATGCGAGCGCACGACGAGATCTTTGGTCAATACGTGCGTGTACCACCGAAATGACAGTGCCCGGCTGAGTGCGGTAGAGGGAGAGCGCTGCACTTCTTTACCGAGGCTTCTCGCTCAATGCACTTATGGCGCAGTGCTTCGGCAACATTGAAGATCTAGGAAGCAAAGGCAGGATGATGCCCGTTCATTACTCATCACCTGAATTGGGCTTTCATACTATCACCAGTCCGCTGGCGACACAGTGAGTCAGAGGTGTACAGCTTGCTATTGAACGAAGCTGAGAGCAGAATGCCCCAAGCGGCCGGCGCGGCGTATGCCTTGAAGCTTGATGATGAGCGGCAGGGCGATTGTGTGATCTGCTATTTCGGAGACGGTACGTGGAGGGTTTCTGTGTGGCACATGGCTCATCCACCAGGTGCTGCCAGTGAGGGCGACTTCCATGCCGCCTTGGGTATGAATTCGGTCCTCGGTGGACCATGCATATGGTTCTGCCGCAATAATGGGTAAGGACCAGGGATTTTTACATCTGTGCTGACGCGTCAGCTTTGCTATTTCAACACCGATCATCGATCAGTATGCCGGCGACGGTATCGCCGCAAGAGGTCCGGCATATGGTCTCGATACCATCCGTGTCGACGGCAATGACGCTCTGGCTGTGTTGTCCGCAGTTCGCGAGGCGCGCCGACGAGCAGTGGAGGGGAAGAAGGGAGTCCTTGTGGAAGCTATGACCTATCGTGTGGGACATCACTCGACCAGCGACGATTCCAGCAAATACCGCCCGATCGAGGAAGTGCAAGAATGGTCGGTTGTCGGTGAATAGTCTGAGCTATTCGACTCAAACAGCTGCTAAATGCCAGACAACCCCATTCATCGCTTCCGTGCGTATCTGGTTGCTCGAGGATGGTGGTCTGAGAGTGAAGAAAAATCTTTGTTGGCCAAGAATAAGCAAGATGTGCTGAAGGCTTTCGGACGAGCGGAAAAGCTTCCCAAGCCAAAGTTGACTGAGATGTTCAACGAAGTATGGGCGGTTCCAAAAGGAGAAGAGGTGCCAGCTGTCATTGTGAGTTGCACTCTGCAACATCCAGAAGGGCAGCTGAGTGGTAGATGGAGCAACGCGCCGAGCTGGGCAGATTGTTGAAGAAATACGGCGACGTGTGGGAGCCTTGGAGAAAAGAGCGGAAACGATTTGTCGAGGAGGGCGAGGATGTCATGGACTGTGATGGCCGAGGGTCGTGAGTGTTCTGTGCATGTTCGAGGGCACCGTCAGCCGATGTTGTATTCATGCATGTTGTCATTGTTTGCTATTGTGCTTCCCTTCTCTTGGCCAGCCCCTCAAGTCTCGGTGGGAAGGCTGGACATGCCCTTCTCCTCCATCTGCCGAGTTAGCATATCCGTCGGAGTGAAAGAACAGCGCACCTTCTTGGCGGTCTCTTCGGCATCAGGCTCAGCAGCCTTGGCCTCCTCGGAGATCTGCTCGGCGGGGACGACCGTCTCTGGTTGTCAGCGCTCCTTCCTCCTGCTACCTCAACTTTTCCCGAGGAAAGACCGACCTTCTTTCTTTTGCTCGGCAGACATGTCTGACACGGTATGCGGTAGTCGGATAAAGGCAGGTAGTCTGGACTGTCGTGCTACGACTCGACGTATCGCGTACATGTACAGTTGTAGTACAGATGAAAGCGTAGCACACCTCTCCCGCTATTGACTCAGTCATGGCCAGTCTGTCACCACCGATCGACATTGCGTCATTATTCCAGACTCCAGACCACTTCGGATCGACACCCGACACCGATTAACCGGCAAAAGTCGCGTGTGATTTGTTCGCGCCGAGCAGTTCGGGCATGCACAAAGTACGATCAATCCTCGTCTATCTGTCTGTCTGTCTGTACAGGTCTGTGTATGTGAGCTCGCCCCAACATGAGCAGCGACGACGATAGGGAGGTGTTGGATTTGCGTCCCAGACCTACCATTCGGTCTCCCAAGTCTTCTACTAGAAGGAAGGCAAGTATGGACAAGGTGCAGCGGTGGTTGAGCGACGGTGGGTGCTGTTTTGGTCTGGAGGTGACCGGCTGATCCGACCAGAGAAGGTGGACGAAGAGCCTCTCATACCGCGGCATGTAACCGTCGCCGCCCTGCCACCAAAAGGGCTGGAGCAAAGCGAAGCACCACCCTCCCAGCAAGACGACTCTCGAGCTGCCGCTGCGACCTCTGCGAAGGTGTGGACCCGGAGGCTATCCCGATGGGCAGTCTTGCCTGGCGTGGTACTTTGCATCGCCCTGTTCGCCCTCTCTCGAGCATGGCCGACCATCAGCACGCATGGCCTCGCCGTGACGTCTTGCCTCAGACGTTCTTGGCTTGACCCCGAGCAGGATTTGACCACCTGGATCCGCACCGAGCGCAAGTTCGCAACGAAGATGATGCTGAGGAATATCGGTCCTATCGCCGGCGCCAAGGAGGGATTGGTCATTGCGTCTCCCAGTTGGGGTCAGTACGAAGACGAGCCTGACTACTATGTGATCATCACACCTCCCCCTACACTCCAGAGTATATCTGACACTGTAGTATACGTGGACGCGAGACAGCGCACTCACATACTCGACGCTCCTCGCGGACTTTCTTCCTGCTCGGTATCTCCGCCCATGGGACGGGAACGCGTCGACAGAGTTCAACGGCGAAGACGAGGGCAACGTCCTCCTGGAGCCCTTGCTGAGAGAGTATATCCGGAGTCAGGCCGACCTGGAAGTGGTCGACAACCCCTCGGGAAACTTATGGACTGGAGGTCTGAACGAGCCAAAGTTTCAAGTGGACGGTAGTGCATTCGAGGGTCCGTGGGGACGGCCGCAGCGGTGAGACTGCTTTTGTGTTCCAATCTAGCTACATGGCTGAGTGATAGCGATGGTCCAGCTCTCCGAGCGTTGGCGATTATACCTTACGCCAACTACCTGCTTGATCGCGCTTGGCCAGCGGATTTGGACTACGTGGCGAAAGAATTGTGGCATCGAGACCAGCTACGAGAGATGGGCAGTGTGATCAAGAACGACCTAGAAGAGGTCGGAGGGACTTGGTGGAAAACGGGTTTTGACCTGTGGGAAGAGGTGTAAGTTACATCCCGGCTTCTGTAACAGGGCTGAGAACCCCTCAGAGATGGCCATCACCTCTTTACCTTGCTCGCCGCGTATCGAGCTCTCCAAGCGGGGTCGAGCCTAGCGATGCGAATGAACGATACTGGTGCCGGGATCTTCTACTCGGCTCAGGCTGGTCTCCTGCACGACCGTCTCGAAGACTTCTATGATCAGTCGTCTGGGTATTGGAAGGCCAACCTGCCACCAAATAGTCTGCAGCTCCCATCGACATCCTCGGTCACTTCGTCCGATACAGAGAGTGACGACAAGACCGCTCGCGACGTCTTACCTATCCATCCTAAGCGAAGAGACCGGACCGGTCTGGACTGCGCCTTCCTGCTTTCTCTCATCCACTTTGGCGATGATGTCCTAAACACCACGTCGCCCGATGTGCTGTCGACCATTTGGCACTACGTCAAGTCGTTCGATGGGCTGTACGCCCTTAACAAGCAGCCATGGACATCAGGCTGGGCCGTCGGTCGGTATGCCGAAGACGTGTATAACGGGGTAGGCACGAGCGAGGGGAACCCATGGCCAGTCTCTTCACACACTGAAGATGAGGATGGGACTGACCCGACAGGTTCATTTGTACTTTCTCATTCGCACAGGTGCTCTTTGCGGTCCAGCATGCCTTCCTGGACGAGGGCATCATCCAATTGCATAACCTGTCCATACCATTTTGGGCGGACCTGCTCGGTGTGCCCAGCGACAATCTGCACGAATCGACTAGCTGGGTGTCGAAAGGTCAGAATGACAAGCTGTTCGTGAGGGCCGTTCGGCGCTTGGGTCAAGTGGGGGATGCCTTCATGGGAGTAGGGAAGACCGCCGCTGTAGATGGGCATATGAGCGAGCAGATCAGCCGGTGAGTCTCCCCTCTTAGTTTTCGAGCCGACAAGGTGATGCTTACTAGTAGGTACGATGGGAGTCAGGTCGGCGCGAGGGACTTGACGTGGAGCTACGCCAGCTTTATCGAAGCTGCTCGGGCTAGAATGGCCGCCCAAAAGGCTGCCAAAGAGACGTTGTAGATATACTTTAAGCCACTTCATTCCTTCTTTTCACTAGATCTGTTGTTGTATTCCTAGTCACGACGCACACAATCCCACGATTCCATACGAAAACATGCATCATCGCACCGTGCTCTAAGAGTGTTACAACTTTGTTCACCTGTTCACGCGCTCAACACTCGACCATATGCCACCTTCTTTCTCCAATGTCGCCATGCCTACAGCTCGATCTCCCATTTGTAGATGAACTTGGCGAGGTACGTCACGCCCTCAAGAACCTCATTTGCTGTCGGCCGGATGAGCTTGGGCGGAAGCATAAAGCCGTACTGCCTGTCAGATACCCTGCTGTTCAGGTGTGAAAAGCACTGACCGTCCCAGTATCCCTCAGTTCGGCCGAGTAAGTCCAGCGAACATCGGTAACACCGTATACGTAATCGATAGCGTCGCCAGGGGCGCGGTATGTCATTGAGCAAGCCTGGCCAGCTTGGTACGTCTCCCCACCGGTGGATCGCATGGCCTTCGATACACCGAGAGCAGCTTCCATGAGGAACTCGGCGTCGGGCGGAAAGTCGGAACACGAGTGTGCAAAGGGGAACATGACTGAGCTCAGCGAAGATCACCGCGAATGGCGAGATATGACACTCACAGAGCTGGCCATAGGAGTGAAGGTCGACAAACGACCTGACCTTTGCGCCTCCGCTCAGGCCATCAGCCGAGCCGTTGCTGATGTACGTGGCCATGGCGCTCGTTTCGGGCGCCTGGAACGCCTCTTCCCCCGGGAAGTTCTCCGAGCACGGGTTGGGCGATTTGGACGGTCTCCACTTGTATCCCCAGTTCGAGTTGAGGTCCAAACCTACACAACCTTTTCTCGAGCCGACCGTTTGTCGGTTCTTGCGCCACATGCGCGAGTGATCGTGCGAGTAGACGTACCCGTCTGGATTGATAGTCGGGACAAAGGTGAAGTCGAAATGGTCGAGCAGGTCATCTGTCAACGACGAGGGCGTCTCGGCGTCGAGTGCGAATGAATGCAGGAGGTACAGCGCCGAAGCGGGGCCGACCCACTGTCCATCAGCTTGAGCTCAGGAAGGTCACCACCTATCTGAAGGCCCAGACCCACCTCTCGCGCATGCTGCCCAGATTGGATAACCATCTCCACCTTCTCTCCATACTCTAGCTTCGTGCCCGTCTTGCCTTTCTTTCCTTTAAGTTCAGTTGACTCCTTGCGCACTCTGTATCCCCAGATCGTCCTTCCCTCCCAGCTCTTTCCAACCTCGAACCTGTCCACCGCACCAAAACGCCCCACGAGTTTTTCTCCAAAAGCGTCAATCTCGTCAAGGGGATGGTAGGCATCGTGAAAGGTACAGTTGAGGAAATCGAGATCCCACTCGTCTGGCGAGGAGGGGCGTTTCTTCTTCGGTTTCGACAGATCGACGAGTTGTTGCAAGTCAGGTATATACGGCTGCAATTTCGCTGAGGGTGGAAGAAGGGTATCGAGATGTGCGAGTTGGGCAGGGGAAAGACGAAGGTCGATCTCGGCGGATGAGGCGCGCCAAACGTCCAGATCGAGATCCTGCGGATGGTAAGGCTCAAGATCGTCTTGTTGAACGGGAAACTCACTTCGAACGTGCTACTTAGGCTTCGATGGATATCTTCATCTGCGTCGGTCCAATCCAGTCTCCACACGGAGTGACCATCATACCGGCTTTCGCTGGTCGAAGAGGGATGTTGCGAGGATGGTACTTGAGCCACAGCTTGTGGGTGCTGCGGTGCGGATACGACCGGATTGGCCAGGAGGACGAGGGTCAGGAGGGCGACAAGGCGAGACGCCATGATTCGTCGTGGTCGTAGGGATTCTCTCGGTCTGGTCAAGGATCCTCAGATCGATGCAGGCAAGCAAGAGAGGGGTCGAGATGCGAATACTTGAGAGAGGACAGCGGATTAGAGAAGGAAGATTGGGAGGGAGAGGGAGAGAAGGATGCCAAGCGAGCGTCACTTGTCCCAAAGTAGAGAAGTGCCTGGACCTGGCCTGGTCACGCGACCAATTATCGGGAATTCCAAGTACACAGACGATTCAGCCTAGTATCATCCTGGCAGTTGCAGCATGCAAATGCTATGCAATGCATGCAATACGTGGGATCAGACGCTGCGAAGGCTTGGCTAGTCTGTCTCCATGCTATCGTCTCCGCCAGAAGCCGGCCCTCCGCTCGCCCCGCCTTGTTCCCCGAGCGCCCTCAGCGCCTCCAAGAACTCCTTGGGACCCCTTCCTGCCTCGGCGGGCAGACCGATGTCCCGCATCATGGACTCGGGCAGACCGCCGCTCCTCAGCGCATTGTCGAGACTCGCGATGGCTTCGGTGAAGACCGGGTTCGAGACGATCGGCAGAATGTTTTCTGGGGTTGGGTTCGCCGGCACGGCAGACTCAGGCAGCAGAGGCGTGATAGTCGAGAGCAGCTCTGGTTTGCTAGACAACAGCTGAGACAGGTTGGCCGGAGAGAGCACGTCTGTGAGGCGAGCATCTGAGGTGTCAGTGATGGCACGGGACTTGTGCACGGCACCAGAAGTATCCTGAGAGCCTCTGCTCACCTTCCAGGTCACTCCCTCTAAGCTGTTTGGCCCTCGCCCAGTCTACCAACATGCGAGCGATATCTACAGTGCCACCTGCTCCAGGAGCCGAGGACGAAGCTCCAGAAGCCTCGGCAGAAGTGGTGCTAGGACCAGCGGCAGGCGGCGCGGTAGCAGCCGGAGTCGAAGTCACAGCTGTCGCACTGATACCGCTGCTGGCTTGGGTCGCCGGGGCCTGTCGGGGAGGAGCCACGTAGCCCGGGCGGTTGGACGCTTGCGGCCTGGCATCAGAAGGGCCTCCATCCATCGCAGGATATGCTCACTGGTGCGAGGGATCCTGCAAGAGGCTGTTGATGTCGGCACGGGAGCTCTCGTAGGTAGTCTGATCGGCACGTTGCAACCAGAACTGCAGGTCAGCGACCGTTCCATTCGTGAGAGGAGCTGTCCGCACAAAGTACTTCTGGTCGGACGAGCTGAACTTGAGTACGTGGGTGCGGCCTGTGGGGTCCTGGCTGTCAGCTTCGACAGGGCATTGAAATCAGACTCGCTTGAGACACCACCTCGAACGTCGCTTCACCAGGGAAGATGATGAGCTCCTGCTCGGTCAACGCCACGATCGACCTCGTACAGCTGGCTCACGTCCTCGCGGTTACTTCCATCGCGCGTCTTCCACCCTGTCATCAGCGCTGCATGAACATATTTGCTGTCTACTACTCACACAAGTGCATCAAGTCGTCCTCGACGAGCATCTCCAGGAGGCCTTTGTCCGGCTGCGGGTCGACCCATTTCTCCTCCGGCGAGCGGCGGATGCAACGCCCAGCCGGAACAGATAGCAAAGCGCGGGGCATGATGTTCCAGTCTGCACGTCGAGAGGTTTCAACACGCGAAAGCTGAGATCACCGTCGAATCGGCGACGCGCTGACGACACGGAGGGCTGGATGGATGAGCCTGACCATCGCACACGTGGGCCTTGCAGTCCGGTGTCAGGCTCTCCGGATATGATGACCGATGTGTCATGCCCATTACTTGAGCATCGGCCTCGGAGTCGTGCCTGGAGAACAATCGATCTTGAGGCGATTTGGGTATATGACCAGGTATATTTTTGCGCGCCCAACCCACGTCTGTCCAGTTTTGCTCTCGATCCCTCTTGATCCCTACAGAGTAGACTCCAAGATGTCTTTCTTCAACATCAGCCCATGCTGCCTGAAAGGGACGGTCTTAACAGGTGAGCCTCGGGGTGTGTATCAGCCCGTGTCGCTCGCGGACAAACGGACCGCCGGGCGATACTATACCACCCCTGAGGATGGAGTCAAGCACCCCAAGGTGGCCATACTCTTGTATATGGACCTGTTCGGGTTCGCAATTGTAAGTGGCTCCTCCCAAGGCCTGAATCAGCTGACAGTGGTACAGCCCAACGGCAAGATCCTCGCCGATCTTCTTGCCGATAAATTGGGAGTGGCAGTCTATGTCCCCGACTATATCGGTGCGTTGACCTCGAGTATCGCCGAGGTTGCTGAGTGCAGCTTCTCCTCCCAAGCCGGAGAACTTCGATCCGGTTTTGCCCGCCTTCCCGGGCGAGCACGCCGCCAAAGGTCGTCTCCAGGTCATCCGAGAATGGGCTTCGGCTATTCCTCGCATCATTGCTGCGATGTACAACAACCGTTCTTCGCTGATCCTGCCCACATGCCGTAACGTAAACATGACAGTTTATCACCGTCGATGTCAAGCTCATCTTACAGGCCATCGCCGACCTGAAGTTGGAAGGGTACGAGAAGATCGGCGCTATCGGGTGAATTGACCCGAGCTACCCTGGTCCACCAGATTGTGACTGACGACAGTTACTGTCGCGGAGGCGGCGTGATCCTCAACCTCCTGGGCGAAGGTCTCCCCCTTGACTGCGCAGTCATCGCACACTCCTCGCCAGAGAGCCTCAAGCTCGCCCAGGGCATCAAGAAACCCCTGCAAATCCACTGTGCAGGGGAAGACGGTTTCTTCAGTCCTGCCATTGGCGCGCAGTGGCGCGATGCCGTCGCGAAGAACGGCGTAGAGGCAGAGCTCAGCTCCTGGCCCGGTACGTCGACTATCCTGTATCCGCACGAGGAAACTGATCGGCAGACACGACGCACGGATACGCATGTCGACCTGCGCTCACACACGAGCCTACCAAGAAGGCTTTCCACGAGACGCACGAGCAAGCTGTGGCGTTCTTCACCAAGCACCTGCTTGTCTAGTGCATGCACATCGACTCACCAGTGTCGGCGCTTGCTTAGACCCTCGTAGACCTACCTTCACATGCAAGTCCTGATCTTCTCCGGCAGGAAGCGGCGGCGTCGTGCCTGGGCGTCGATCCGAGGTGTAGTCGCCAGTCCGACCCGGTCCAGTCAGCCATACTTTACCCAATGACCCCATCCCATTCTTCTCCTCTTGTCTCTGGATGTCTGTACCACACCTCGTTCGCTAAGATGTCGTCGTTTCTCCCTATCAGCCCCTGTTGCCTCACGAGCAGCGACCTCCCAGGGGATCCTCGAGGGGTGATGCAGCCGAAAGACGCCGCGGCTGGGCGTGGTGTTGCGCGGTATTACACAATTCCGGCCGATGGGGTCAAGCACCCTAAAGTGGCCTTGGTGCTGTTCACAGACTTCTTCGGCTTCAACATCGTCCGTTCGTGTCATCTATCACAGCACCTAGCTGAAATCGTAGCCAAATGGAAAGATCCTGGCAGACCTATATGCCGACAAGCTCGGCGTGGCAGTCTTCGTCCCAGACTACCTGCGCGAGTCAACGCCTCCAGCTGGCGATGCCTCAGAGCTGACTTGCAGCTGCTCCGCCCCAGCCGGGATTGCTTGACGCCCTGACTCCGGCATATCCTGGGGCAAACGACTCGAAATCCTGGTGGTGGACCATCAGCTCGTGGCTCAATGTCCTCCCGCGGGTCATGCCGCTCATGTGGTCAAACCGTGCGGCACTTCTCATTCCAAACTGCCGAATTGTGCGTCTTGCGCGGCGACATGGTAGAAAGTCATAATGGCTGACAAATAGGCGCTCGACGATCTCAAAGCAGAGGGATACGAGACGATTGGCGCCATTGGGTGAGCAGACATTTCGCACAGTCTACCGAGCTTCGCGCTGACAATAGCTTCTGCCGCGGAGGTGGGATGATCATCAACCTCCTGGGGACTGGGGCTCCAATTGACTGCGGTGTCATCTGCCACCCATCCCCAGAAAGCATTTCCCTCGCCAAGGGGATCACTAAGCCGACTCAGTGGCATGCAGCTGGCGAAGATACCTTCTTCACCCCTCGCCTGGCCGAAGAGTTCTGCGACGCCATCAAAAGCAGCGGTACCGTTGCCGAGCTGACCGTATGGCCGAGTGAGTGGACGGGAAGGACAAGCGCGTCCGGAGTCTGATCAGCAGATACTTCCCACGGGTATGCTTTCCGGCCCGTCATGTCCCACGAGCCGACCAAGGAGGCATTTGACGGCACACACGAAAAGGCTGTCGAGTTCCTCAAGAAGTATCTCTTTCCGTAGTCCTTGTACACACGAGCAATGATCGGCCAAATGGGGGTTGTACATGTTTTAGGTCTGCATCTTCGAATACCCTAATCGTCATCGAGCACAAGGATTTTCGGCTCCTCTGCTATCGGTACCGGTACCGCCGCTGCCATTTGTTGAGAGGCATTTTCTGTCGGTCCCTGCTCTTCATCCGCCTCCCGCTCGTCCTCCTCATCACTGTCATCGTCTGGTCGCTTGAAGACGACCCCACTTCCCCCACCGGCCAACTTCCTCGCGGGATCGATTCCTGTTCCATTTGCGGTCGCTCCGTTCGGCACTCCCTTTGCTCCCTTTTTCGCGGCCTCTTTCCTCTTCTGCCTCTTGGCGCGATTCTTGGCCGTCTTCGCATCGGCCGCCGCGTCCCGCGCCTCTTGTCGAGCTTTAAACGCAGCCTGTTCATCGAGCTGAACGTTAGCCCATGTACCTTACCTAAAGGGCTTAGAGCTCACTGCTCGCTGTTTCTCCTCGAACAGCTTACTCCGCTCCCACTCTCTCTTCCTGGCGTGCTTGTACACGTGGAACTCGCCGGAACCAGCACCAGACGAAGATCCCTGTACGTTCTTTACCAGGTCAACCGGGTCGCGAATGACCTTTTCACGTGTGGGTTCGGGGAGAGCGACTTCTTGGTCAGGCTTAGCCAGGAGTTTCTCGACCTGAGATCAGCCGTACATCCGTACGACAGCCCGCACTGTAGAAGAGAACTACTCACATGGTATCGCTGGATGTCGGCTTCTGTCATTTTGACTCGTGGCTTCTTCGGTTTCGACGGTCCTGCTTGGTCGGACAGCGGATCTGGAGAGCGCGAGAGGTTCCGCCGGCGAGGAGAAACCGAGTCATCGCGAACGTAGGGCATATTGTAGGGGTTGAATGCAAGTCGACAGCAGGCCTTAACATTGCTCAAGAGGGTCAGTCGCCTAGGACGGGATCAAATTTATCTCGGGTGACGTGTTCGGTCTCTGTGGTTAGCCGACTGGACCACGGCACCTTCGCGTTTCATCTCCGTGATACCCAAGTGAGCACAGACATTTAGTTTGAAGAAAAATATCATGTATCACCTTCGTACATGTCAGAGAGAGACCTCAGACAGCATTGGACTTCTCACTTCTCGATTTGCCCCACTCCAAAGAAGACCTTTGAAACGACAGCACTGCCTCTCCCCGAGAAGGCCGTGACGCTCGAGAGCGTCCTTTCTCATGGCGACTCCTGGTATCCTGCGTCAATCCTCATGAAAGGTAAGCCCAAAGCCTGCGAGGTGATATAAAGAGGCGCTTCTTCCTCCTGGTGGCGACCAATCCACCTCATTACCTTCTCTCTGACCAGATCCCAACTATAACGGCGCTGATAGACATGAGTAGTCTCGAATCGCCTGGTTACCAGTCCACACCTGCCCCTTCGTATTTCTCCTTGCCTTTCTCACTGGCCGTCAGCGTCCCAGTGACAGATCTCCTCACTTTGGCCTCCCCGCGGGCCGCTCCGAACTCTCTCTCTTCCTTCGCTTCTATCCAGCTCATACACTCTCCAACCCTCCCTGACCAGCAACAAGCCGCCATGGCCGTGGACCCCACCGGCCGGTACAAGGGGAACAACTATGACCCGCTCTATCATCAGAAGCGGCAGCACAGGAACAGCCAGTCGGGCGGCGGATCTCGAAATGGCCCGCGAAGGCATCACACGGATCCCACTCGCACTGGACATCGGGCAGAGCAGCGTGGTCGACAGAAAGGCGAAAGCCACCGGGGTGATCCCAGCGACCGGGCGCACCCCGGGCGACCTGACGCTTCTCGGACACCAGTGTCTCAAATGAGTACGTCAGGTGCCTCCAAGGTCATCGCGGCGGGTCCAACAACCCCACAGGGTGATCCCACCGGCAGTGCTTCGGAATCTGGTGTCACCATAAAGCAACAGGACAGAGAGAAAGAGCCGGGCGAGATCGATTCTGCACCGGGAAGTGCGACCTTCCCGCCAGAAACTGCCTCCCCTCTGTCTAGCATACATCCCTCTCGTTTGGAGCAGAAAATCACTCCTCGCTCTCTCATCACCAAGCGCCCGGAGAGTCTCGATCTATCAAAGACCGCCCGCATGCTGAACACTCCCGAGAAGCAAGGGCAGGATAGGGCCACAAGTCTGCCGCTCATGTCGCCTTTGACCGATTTGGAGAGACTGCGCAAGTTCAAAGCAGAGGTTGAAGCCAGTCGGCGTCGCAACGTTGGGAAGAGCACACCTTCCTTGACCTCCATGGCTCAGTCCTTCTTGCAAAGTCAGCTGCCTTTCGCGAATGCACTAGCGGCCGGCGACACAAGAGATAATGCCGGAGCAGCGGACGACTCGTCGGCTCAGCGAAGAGAGCAAGAGCTCAAAGAGCGTTTACTCAAGTCGCGCCAGAGGACCACACCTAGCGCTGATGGAGGATCTTTGCGCTCACATGCTGCCGAGGACTTGTCCCCGAAACTCCTGAAGAGACCAGCCAGCGCAGCGCCGGACCAGGTAGTAGACCTCTCGCCGAAGCGAGCTAAGCTTGACGATAATGCTCGCGACAGAGAGAACCTCATCAAATCTCGGGACGTGAAGGATCCTGCACTCGACGATCGAGCCCAGCACAGTCCACAAGGTCAAGCCAAAGTACGCAGACGACCTGCAAAACCAAAGATCAAACTGAACCTTCAGCCAAGCGCGACGAATTTCGTTCCTGCGCGATTCCTAAAGCTATCGGGTGACTCGTCCAAAGACCCTCAGCTCGGGTTTCGAAGACCAGTAGCTGCTCGGGAAGAGGCACCTATCCGTGGTAACGCTCCAGCCACCATACATGGCGGGGGATCTCGAAATAGGCCGGGCTACGATGATCGACGGGTTGAGCGAGGGCAGGAGCCGGCTTACTCGTGAGTAATGTGACATGTCCCTACGCTGACACGACGCAGCCATCGTCGGGCATTCTATGACTTTCGCTATCCCTCGGATCTTTCGCCTCGAGCACAGGCAGCAGACAGCCGCACCCGAGCTCGCGCACCTGCTCCTTTGTCCGGACAGCGACCCCCTGTCGGCCGAGTAGACCCTGTTGTTGGGGGCAGACAGCAGGGTGCGTATCATGGCGCCGAACGGTCCGGACATCCGTCAAATCATGTCACTGTAAGAGAAAGTCAAAGCTCCGTCCCGTTTGTGACTCGTGATGCTGTTCGCCCTTCGAATTTTCATCCGGAACTGTCAGTGGACCGACGTACAGGCAATGTCCCTTGGGAACCACCTCTCGGGTGAGTTGCCTCTGATTACAGTTATCATCCACTCACCACCAGCAGCCGCGGATCAAGGACGTCTGGCTCGCAGACTCCGCCAAAGGGCGACCCGGCTCCTTACCAAACCGCTCCGGTTCGGACGCCCACCGCGGATCAGCGACAAGTAATGGAAGCTATCAATGTCCTCAAGGCCCAGATCGCCAATTTGGAGCGACTTGTTCCCTCTCTGACACTCCCTTCGCCTACAACCCCTGCATTGGTAGCTGCAACGAGTCATCCGATCCTTCAGGACTGGTCCAGGCCGGATTCTCTTGAAAATCGCCGCGATCATCAAGCACCAGCGATCAGAGACTCTGAAGAGAACCAACAACCAATCATCCAGAGATATCAAGGTCCAGGTCAGTATCGTGACCCTGCACCGCTCGAGAGACGCAACTTTGTGACGAGGAGAAGGACCCATACGCCCCCAGAAGTAGCCAGGGCGATCCCGCGATATGGCGAACGGTATGATGGTCAGAGCATACATGATTCCACTCGAAAGCCGTCTCAGCTGGAAGCATATGACCGGGCTCCCCCGGCTTACCGACGAGAAAGCCTCGAAGCCTTGGAGCAGCGTTCGAAGAGATCACCCATCACTCAAGTGTACGAACGGCGGCAACAAGGTCATCCAGCTCCGTATGATCCTCGTCCCATACCGTCTGCCTACGGGGAACGCAGAGGCAGTGACGGGCGCGGTTCATGGGACAGAGGCAAGGCGTACAACTCTGAACGCGATCGAAATCATCATGAACGCGGCGCTGCCGAAATGACACGTCGAATGGGAGTCTCACCAAGAGGGGTCTTTCGAGAGCGAGGCCGAAATGGGGAATAGATTGCAATAATCCTGTACATACCATTGATTCCCTCGGCACTCACTACTTTCGGGATACATGCAGCTCCTGTGCAAATCGTCGATATGCATCATGTCAACATGTCACCATATGTCCAAGTATGTACATTATTGGCCAGAATAATACCGCCATAGCTTTTACCGGCGGGCCTCAACCTCGTGGGGTACGGGTCCATGGCGCGAAGCGCAGGAGACTTGGGTAGGTGTTTCATGTCATGACGCGACAGACAGGAGAGCAAACAAAGTCAGCTCGCCCTCAGGACAAAGTTACAACAAGCCATCGGGTGCCTAAGGAGGGTGACATCTGAAACGCGGGACCCCGGGGATGATCTGAAACGAGGTTCTGCACGTAACTTACCTGCTGCCCTTTGGATGAGCAATGTGGATTGTCACTCCTTTGCTCAAGGGAGATTGCAGGGGGGATGAAGGTGTGAGAGTGAATTCTAGACCGAGGTCGGCGGGTCGGGACAATGCTTGCATGTACTGTGACCACAGCCATTGGGGGCCTGGAGCCGTAACGCTACACACATAGCCACTCCGCCCAACACGGCACGGCCGGATGTTCAAGGTTCGGGGTCAGAGAGAGTGCACTGTTGTCAGGCGACCAGACCAGAGGAGAGAGGGATATAAACGAATAGGGTACTTGTCGACGACGACGACGAAGCTTGTTTGTCCTGGAGACCTGGGATAAAATCCACAGTTCCCTCGACTACGAAACGCCAAAGTGCTCATCGATTGAGACCCGGATCCCATTCTTCTCCTCCTCCTCTTCATCTACACCTTTCAGACCCACCCCGACCTCTTCCTTCCCATTTCTTACACGGTCGTCTACGCCCGCCGTTAGGTCTTGACCCGGCAACCACGCTCCTTTTCTCGCCCACATTAAACACACTCTTTCGCTTCTCCTCTTCCGGGTCGGTCGACACACAGCATCCGCGATGCTGTCAGTACACCTCGTCTCCCTTCTCGCCCTCCTTGGCACACTCGCACACGCCGGACCGATCCATATCCCCAGCAAATACACCAAACGCAGCGGCGCGTGCAGAGCCACCAATGGTACGCTCCAGGCGCAAGTTGGTGCAGCTTGGGCCGGGGTCCAGAGCGGCGTGGCCTCTGGTGGCACAGAGCCGACGGGAGGGCAGGGCGGCTGGGGTGGACACCATGGATGGTCGCATGCTACTGATGGAGGTGGGGGCGAGTCCGGGACGGCCTTCCAGGGCCACATACCTACCGGAGGGCAGACAGGCGGCTCATGGGGTCCATTCGAGACCGACTCCCAAGGGGTCAAACAGACGGGCGGCGGCGCAGGCACGGCCGCCGTGCCCACCATCACTGAGACGTTGACAAGCGCGGCGGGTGCGTCAGTAACACCGGCCAGCGCCTCAGACACGACGACACCGGCTCCTCCGGCGGTCAGCACCAGTCCCAGTCCCGGTACGATCCCCACGACCACCAGCAGTAGCAGCACCACTGCTCCAAGTGGGTCGTCGAGCGACGAGGACACGCTCTTGACCTTGCACAACAACTTTCGTGCCGAGTATGGTGAGTCGCCTTATATCAGCTGCCGCAGATGGGTGGAGTTGACGCCAGGTGCTTCAAGCCTCACGTGGGACTCGACGCTGGCGTCGTATGCCCAGAGCTACGCTTCCAAATGCGTCTTTGAGCATTCGTGTGTCCCCCTTGTGCACCTACCTTGCGGGATATGACTGAGCGCAGGGGCGGGCCATACGGCGAGAACCTCGCGGCTGGCGGCGGAGGCGGCTACGACGTCACATCAGCTTTCAACTCGTGGGCGAACGAAGCCGGTACGTCGCAGCTTTTGATGTGAACAGCCAGCTGAGTCCAAGCCGATTACAACTGGGGGAGCCCTGGTTTCAGTGAGTCGACCGGACACTTCACCCAGGTCGTCTGGAAAGCCACCACCAAGCTTGGCTGCGCGTACGTCACGTGCGGCGCCGACACCGTCATCAGCGGCTGGAACAGCGATGCGGGTTATCTGGTCTGTAAGTAGCCCACAATCTTCGGCGACTGTAGGACGAGTATTGATTAGCAGGCGAATACTCGCCCGCCGGCAATGTCGTAAACGATGGCGAATTTGCGGCCAATGTGGGGGAGAAAGTCTCATGAGGCACCTCGAGATGATTGCTGGGGCCTAGCGACGGGATCGGTGGCTCAGCATTTGCTTATACAGGAAGCCTCGGGTAAGAGAACGGCCGAGCTGGGCTCGGTCAATTGAGTAGAGGCATGTCACGGACCCTTGTGTTGTGATGATTTGCATTCAGAAGACTGACGTGAGCGCACAAGCCCCAACATCAAGTCCACAAACAGAAGGCTTGCATGATATTCTTACAACAAGCATGCGCGTTCGCGAAAGCGCTACTGCCCATTTCCCATCGGATGTGTCTGGGGCCATCCTATCGGACCGTTCTTGTTGGCGTCAAATTGCTCAGGTTGCTGCAGCACGTGCCCGTTCTGAGCCGGGATGTGAGACTCTTGTGTTGGCGGCGGATGGTCTCCGGTCATGGGCTGCTGAGGCTGGTTGGTATACGGGTACGTGTAGCTGAACATATCGGTCAACAGTCGATCGACGGGAGACATGTGATTGTAGCCGGATTGCTGGATAGGGGCCCCCGATTGACCTTGCGGCAAAGGTTGAGATTGGTGAACACCAGCGTGTCGCAAAGCCGGGTCCATCTCGAAAGGCGAGTGATTTGATGCCATCCAGCGGTCCGAGGTGTCCATGTACTGCTGCTGAGGTGCTCCGCCACGCGAATCGTGTTGTACCGATTGCGCCTGTTGAGCAGGATGTTGAAGCGGTTGATGGGAATAACCATTTCCGTTCACCTCTAGAGGCATTTGCTCTTGGGGCGCGCCGTTGCTTGCCGTGTGCGGCGGGTAAATCTGATGCTCGTAGGGCGTTTGAAGAACGTGAGAAGGTTGTTCCATCTGACGGGTGTCGGTCGGCAGAGAGGCTAGTTCCGGCGCGGACTGACTTGCCGCCGCTATGGCTACCTCGCTTTCTAGCGCTTGCGTCCATCCATCCGCTATCCGAACCATCGACTCGACCAGACTGCTGCATCCGCTTGCGAGCGATTGGGGATCATCGTCACCATGCGCCTCGTCCGCATCCGTGAGCGACAATCCTCCGATATCCGCCATAACTTGAGACACCTTTCGCATCGAAAAGATCCACTGAGGGACCTTGAAAGCCTTGTGTAGGGTATTGCTTTGGCGGTGTATCAGGATGCTCCCAGCCTGCATTTCCATGAGGACCTTGGAGCAGTCGACAGCGATCGAAACGACCTCGTGAAGAGGCACAATGTCTCCCAAACGTTCCGTTGTCGGAACAAGCTTTTGGTTAATCGATGAGAAGGCAACGAGAATCTGCTCCGCGATCTCGCCTCGCTGTATGCCCCATTGCCACAGTGCTTGAGACGCAGGCGAAGGTCGCATGATGAATGCCATCGAGTCCTTTGGATTGGCCGCTCGCGTCAAAGCGTATGATACCTTTGTTGACGCAGCATGTATACCGGTAGGTAGATTGGGGAAAGCTTGAGAATATCCAGGGAGGTAGGCGGTTGCGGTAAGCGCCCGGAGGCCCGTCACAAAGATTTTGATGGAATCGTAAGGCCGTCGTAGGTTTCGATATGTGGTCCAGCCTGACGCGAGGGGACGAGCAGAATCGGGCAACATTCCTGCGGGTCAGTTTCAGGCCACAGCGTCACTGAAAAAAACGTACGCAAAAGCTGGTCGTGACGCTCATCGATCGCACTGAGACGCTCTCCAGACTGCTTGAACTCATCCGTGATTGCCCCGACAGGGTCAAAGTCTAGCTCGTCACATGCCCGGATCAGGGCATCCCGGATTCGTGCTAAAGATTGGAGCACCTCGTGCAAACGGCAGACCCGATCACACATTGCCAGGCGTCCGAGGAATCTGTAGGTGTCATCATTGGCGATAGCGTCTCCCCATAATCCGGAGCTCTCGGGGTGAACGAAGGCGTCGACGACATTCCTCGCTAGAATCAGATTGTCGGGTACCGCCCGCGTCTTCTCCTCTTCCAGGAATGATCCGCATTCAGTCGTCACTAGAGACAACCAAAGCCAAGTATCAGTCATGGGGAATGTCGTTGTCGGTCCGAGAGAGAAGAAATGCTCCATTTGATGGGTGAACCGCAAACTGTCCCAAATATACTTGAGCATGACAATCTGTCCGCGCGCCACACTGAAGGATGCAGGGTGGGCATTCTGCAACGGCAGTACGCCGAATGGGGCGTGCACGGAAAGAATCTCCAAGCAGTTGAGGGTCTGAAAACCGAGTGGCGCCTGCAGCATCATGGATTCGCGCAACGCCATGATGAAAGAGGTCAAGGCATCGCGGAGTGCCTTCACTGCGGGGTCGATCGGGAGGGATAGCGACGCCAGATAAACCGCCAGAGCTACTTGGAGGTTTGTTACGAGACTCGGCACCATCTCCAGCCGCTCTAAGAGGCCGGCTATAGATGGCAGGTACGGATGAAGGATCTGCACTTGGGTCATTCTGATAATCAGCTTTGATCGGTGACATCAACCGCTGCTCTGACCCGTGTTGCAATCTTGTCCTCATCTCAGCGGATAACAGTTTATCAAGATCCATGTGTCCGGCATATCGGAATGACCGAGGAGTGAAATTGCCCATCCCATATGCCGCTTGCAGCATGGTGCTGGCGAGCTCAAGAGGTCTCCCGTGAAATTTGAGACTCCGCTCTGCTGACTCTGGAGGTGGTCGGGGGCGGGCTGGGCGAGCATTGTTTGCCTTGTCCTCTGGGCTGAGTGGCTCGAAGGAGTGCATAATCTCTAGATTCGGATTGATTGCGCTGGGCCTTCGAGAAGGACCAGGCGAAGATGGTCGGGGGCGTCTGGGCGCCGGGCGTCTCTTTGGGGAGCCACTGACGGGTGTTGATGAGCTACTGGCCTGAGCGAGGGTGGCGGGTATCGACTCGCTGTGCGGCAGAGCTGGCCCCTCATCTCGTTGTCGCTTGCGGCCCTTTCGAGCGCTGTCGTCGACCACACATGGCAAGGCGAGCACCCGACATCGATGGCAAGACTTGTCCGCGGGCAGAGGGTCGGATGACGGGGGCACTTCCAAGTCTGGCAGCTCGCATCTCGTCTTGCGGACCTTGCACAGGTCGCATGAACGCCGAGCATGTGTCCTCTTGGCACGAGGCTCGAGATTGACAGCCGCAGACATGCCGAGGTCTCAAGGGTCGTGTCTCGGCTCCTGACCAATCCGCAGACGACTTGATGGAAGGAGGGGACCGGCTACGACCAAACTTGGATCGCTGGATGACCGAGGCTCTAACGCGAGGTCGTCGTCGTGAGAAGCTGCTGCTTTTGCTGTATGCGAGAGTTTGGTGTAAATAGTCGTCCAGGTGACGATCGACAAACCCATATTCCAATCCCAATCCCAATCCCCAATCCCGACGGGAGTTGGCGGGACTGAGGCGTATCAAAAATGGGGGGATCATTCAGCGATCAGCCTGGCACTCTCCGTTGCCACCCACCACAGTTCGACTGCTCTCGTTGTCTTTCTCAGACATTTGTATCAAGAACGACAGTAGGCTTGCGGTATGGCGACAGTCCACCCGTCCCGCATGGGGATGGTCCCAGGGGCTGCAGCACTGCCTCCAAAACCGCCAGCACCGCTGCCACCATCTCTTTCTCGCGAAGAAGAGCTCCGCCAAAAGTTGCTGCAGAGACGCAATGGCCAGGGCTCAAATCGCGGAAAGGAGCTGCTCCCAGAAGCAGGCAGCTCATCGAGATCGTCATTGGACTCAATGAGAGACCGGTCACGATCCCACAGCCCCGTCAGGATTCCTGAAAATCGTTCCACGTTTCATCCTCTACCACCGAGACCGGTTGAACGCCAACCGTCCCCGGACCGAGCATATCGACAATACGAGGACGAACCCAGGGAGAATGACGCGAGACGAAACAAGTCCCCTGTCCGGGATCTCGATCTCTCAGTCCGATACTCGAGTCGAAGTCCTGAGCGGAGACATCGTGCTGCGTCGCAAGGTTGGGACCGTGATGGCAGGCACCCCGGCCACCACCAAGATGCCGCCACTATCGACAGATATCCCGGAGGGAGCCCGCGCAGACCAAATCCAGCTGAAGATTATCAAGGACCTTCTGGCAGCAGAAGGCCGGACTATGAATCACCTCGTCGCTATGCAATGCACGATGGTTGTTCTCCCAGACAGGATGGCCATTTTTCGCCCAGGCGCGATTCGAGGCCTCCTCCGCCCCATATGAACAGCTCGTTCCGCCCTCCACCTCCTGATTTGGTCCGCTCGGCGCCTCCTCCGCCAGGGTACTCACAACATCGCCCTCCGCCCCGATACATGAGAGGACCAATCGACTTTGAAAGCCGACGACTTCAACGAGAGGCAAGCACGCTCTCCGTCTGGCCACCATCGCCGAAGGAGCCGTATATGGACGAGGAAGAGCTGGAAGCGAGGCGCAAGGCCGAGAAGAAAGCACGAAAGTCCAAGAGACGAGCGAAGTACTCGTCTGAAGACGACTCCGGCTCGAGCGACTCGGAGTACGAGCGTCGTAGACGAAGGCGGAAAGAGTGGCGACAGAGGCGAAAGTATTCCGACTCGGAGCTCGATTCTGAAGATGAGCGCAGGAAGGAGAGGCGGAAGAAGAGGCGCAGCGAGACACGAGAACGCGAACTCAGCAGGACAAAGTCGGCGACGCCTGCCGTGGCAATCAAGGACCATACAGAAAGCGCTCAGTGGGTCGAGAAAGCTGGCGACGATGCTGCTTCAATGCGACGTGAGGACTCAGCTGGCGTTCCGGCCGAGGAGGAAGAAGTCGAAGTCGGTCCACAATTGCCCAAACTGGGTATGCTCAAAGAGAAACGCCCTATGTAAGTATAACTCATCGTTCTCCCTACTACTCCCACCATTGACACTGCAGATATACCGACATGTTGCCCGGCGAGGCGGAAGCCATGGCCGCCTATGCCGCTGCGGGCCAGCGTATCCCGCGCCGCGGCGAGATCGGCCTGGATGCGAATCAGATCGAAGCGTTCGAGTCGTCCGGCTATGTCATGTCTGGTAGTCGGAACAAGCGCATGAATGCCGTCCGGCTGCGGAAGGAGAATCAAGTGATCAACGCCGAGGAGAAACGCGCCATTCTGTTGCTACAGCGGGAAGAGAAGGTCAGGAAGGAGGGCTTGATCATCAGCCAGTTCAAAGAGGTGAGTCATACATGTGTGTGCTGGTGTGTCCGATGGCTGATCAGTAGATGATGGACGAGAATCTGAGAAAGCAAGGTTTGAAGAAGATCTGATGACTATGTTTACGAACATGCAATACAACAATCCGCATAGCATCGCATCACATCACGGGCATACGTCCAAAGTCACTATGCATTGCCGCCAACATGCATCTACGTCCACGTCCATGTCCATAGTCCATGCACTCACTGCCTGCCATTCCGAATCCACTAAGTTTCAATCGTTAAATATCGTCACAGTCATTACATTACACGAGTCCCTTCTTCACGCTTCCCCTCCATCCGCTTATTGCTTCACCGCCAGACTCGCAAGCAAGTCGTCGATATCCCTATCGAGGCCATCCAGTCGAGACTGCAGACCGCCGACAATAGGCCTAAAGTCCGGGTAGACATCGGCCATGTCCAGCCGCTCGCCATACAGCGCACGCTGCACCTCGTCTACCTTCTCGCTCTCGTCCGGCTGTTCACGCTGATCACCTTTGACGGTGAGGAGGTTACTTGTCCCACGCGTGAATCTCGAGCGAGGACGCCAGCCGCCCTGCTCTTCCCTCGCCCGAGCCTGGATGACAGCCATCATGGCTTTGATGCCGAAATCGTCCGTGTACACGACGGGCGCTTTCGGGGTAGGGCTGACAACGCTGACCGAACGAGTAAAGACCGCGCCGAAGAGAGGCGGTGTAGGGTGAGTAGACGAAGTTGCCGTGACGGGCGTAGAGGATCGGTCGTCGTCCGCCTGATAGTGCGGCGATGGTCCCGAAATGTCGGACATGATGGACGCGATGGACGGCTGTTGCCGATGCCGGGAGATGATCCGATTGACAGATGCAGCGGTGTGCTGGTAATCACTCCCGGTCGATGTCGTTGAGACAAACGAAGACGAAGCCGACGGTGGAACGCCTCTGGCCGCGGACCGGTCCGGTCTTTCGGGTCGAGGAGTCATATCCGCCACATTGTCCTCGGGCAGAGTGGATAATTCCCTGTCTCTCGCCAGCGGCGTCGACCGTCCGGTGGGAGGAGTGAATCGACCTGAGGTACTCGAGGCGACTAGGATCTCGGTCGATTCGGGTCTCTGAGTTCCGGTGGAGCCGGCAGATGATTTGACCTTGTTGATCACTCTTTGCAGCTTCTCCTCAAGTTTTTCATTCGGTTTCCCTGCTGAGCGCTCGATGGCGGTCTGGAGGATATCGACTGATGCTGACGAGCTGGACCGCTTCCGCGTGGAAGGCTCGCCCGTCTCGTCAGGAGTGCTCGGTGCTGTGACGTAGAGACTCTGGTCGGTAGGCGCTCGCAATAGCGGTGGAGGCTGCTGTAGTATCTCGGGGGAAGATTTGGATCCATCTGGGCCCCATTCCTCCTCGAGTAATTCCGAGATATCGTACGTCTCCCCTCCATCGTCGATGAAGGAGTACCGCATCTCCCCAGATCCGATGATACGGGAAGAGCGGAAAGTACCACGAGTGGGGAGGTGAATGTCCACGCCCTGCTGTTGATTGGCATTGGCCGATATCAGAGCCTTTTGATTCGCTCGAGAAGCAGCACGCTGTGCAGCGATGATCTCCTGGGGAGAGAGTGCTCCTCGAGAGGCGTCGGGTATAGATCCGTTGGCAAGTGACGGCGCTGCCTGTTCCTTCTGCAGGACACCAGCCGACTTCTGCGCAAGGGCCACATTATCCAGCGGTTCTCGACGACCGGTCGACAAGGGGCGGGGGATGACTCGACGAAGCACGAAGACAGGATCAGTCGGCAGAAGATCGGCCGCGGATGCGGTCGATTGTCCTCCGCTCATATCCCTTGACCGCCGTCTCTGTTCGGGCGTGGTACGATCAAGCGGGCGCAGGTTTGGCGGAGTCGAGTACGCCTCCAACAGCTTGCCTGAGGCAAATAGGCGCCGTTCTGCAGATCAGTGATGGGGAGAGTGCCAGGCTTTGGGACTGACCTTGACCATTGGAAACCGCCGACAGCGTATACCGCACTTTGGCTTGACTTCGCCTTTTTCCCGCACGGTCTTCAACGTCATCGCCGCCATCCACAACGCCTTCTTGTATCCCGAACTTATCGAGAGCTTGCTCGATTGCTTCAACGACCGTAGCATTTCGGGGCATCACGAGCAGCCTTCTTCTGAAATCCGGCATTGACGCTGATTGGTTGTTCATCTGTCGTTCCCGCAGCACAGCTCGAGGAATGATCGCGTCACTGGAAGGGTCGAAGGCCAAACCATCGGGAAGATCCGCAGGGTGTATACGAAGCTGGACAGTGAAACGAGCAGACGGAGAGGAGAAGCGTTCGGGGGATGCCTGGCCGGTTGTAGAGATCGTAAGGGATGGGTTATACCGAGGTTGAGCCTGCGGTGTTGGGGGACTCGCGGTGAGCGTCTCTGTAGCATTCGATGATGCGTCCCAGCTAGCGCCCTCGGAGACCGATTCTTGTACCGTGGAGAGCTGTGTGCTGTACGAGGAGAATTCGCTGTTCGGTTCCGGCATGCCTCCGTTTGCCTGTTGCGAGTTTGGCCTTCGCCTGTTCAAGTACAGCTTTACCGTGGAGTCGTCGGAATAGTCATTCATCCCAAGTTTGGCGATCGCAGGGTGATTCGATAGCGACATGACGCTCGATATGCTGCTGACGCTTGATCGCTTGACAGTCTTGATGGCGTCTGCCTTGCCGGCACTTTGGTCATCGGCATATCGCTGCACCGTCTCCTGGAACACCGCCAACGGTTTTTCCGACGCTGCAAGCTCCATCTCTTCTCCAGAAACGTCCTTCACCGTGAGGAAATAGTTCTCTTCCGCGTTGGGTCGACTACCATGAGACAGATGGAATCGTTGTATTGCTTGGCGGATTAGATCGCTAGCGACCGTTGTTTCGTTGAGCAGGACCGTCTTGAAGCTAGCCTCGGAGCGAATGTGATCGCCAGCAAAGACGCGCATGACATTGAGCAATGGCGGGCCGGCAGGATTTGGCGATAGGATGATACTGCTCGGTCGGGCTTTCGTATCACCATTCATGCCAGCAGCAAGCCGCATCGCAGCCGCACTTTGTGCTACTGCGGCTGCCGCCTCTGCTGTTGAGGGAGCACGCAAGTCACCGGACTGTGAGCGTGATAGGTACTTGTTGGCGTACAACTGCTGGGTGGCTTGCTCGCGTTGTGCCATGCGGGCTCCGTGTGCTGACATGGGCGGACTGACCACTATACCGGGCGCACCGTGATGGTCGTTGGACAGACGGCCCTGGCTGGCGGGCGAGGAGTCGATGGCTCCGCTCACCATGCTTTCCTCTGAGCTGCGCGGATCGTTATTCGATATGCCTTTCTTGTCCTTTTCCTTGCTCTTCCGCGAGAACAATCCTCCTAGCATTCCCCTGCTTTTCTTCTTGCCGTCCCCAACGAGGTCCTCTTTACTGCTCTTACTCCGCGATTTCTTGAGAGTCTTCTCGTCGGATGAAGGGCTGGTCGGTGTCCCGCTCCGTGTGGACGTCGTACTCACAACGGAGGCGACTGATCCTATGGACTGCCCGCTCACATTACGCGTGCCGTTTGCATTCGAGAGAGCTGCGCTGGGTAGGAGCGGTCCGCCGCTTCCTTGGGCGACTTGCGGGGTGACGGTGATGCGACGGGTCTCTTGCGCTTGGGCTGGATCGAGCACCGGACTGCCGCCGGGCTGAGACGAGGCCAAAGAAGACACGGAATTGGTTGTTGAGGGATATGTGGTTTCGACCACTTGTCCCAATGTGGGCTGATTGCGAGGGGCAAATGGGTTGTTCGACTTTGGTACGACGGCACTGCCTGATGGAGGTGGGGATCGCATGCTGGATTGCTTCTGATCCAACAAGCGTTTTTGCGCGGCCTGACCCGCCCCATCTGCCCATTCCACTCCGTCGTCCGGCTCCATGTCGATGCCTGATTCACCGCGCATGAGGCTGTCCTCGACTCGGTTGACCTCTCGCTCATGCTGCGAGTCATCGCCATCGGGATGTATATCGTCCTGACTCCGGTCGACCTCTTCCACGTCCACATCGCCTTCTTCTCCCTCGTCCTCCTCGTCGCTACTCCAAGTGACGCCTGGGTGTTCGACGTATGTCGGAGGGGCGAACTCGACCCTGCGACTGCCGCCACTATCCTCCTCGCCTGCTTTTGCTTGTCGGACACTCTTCGCTTTGCCCGATATCGCATTCTTCAAGCGCTCCCTCCCCTGCACAGTGCCGGCCTGCTTCTCCTGCTGCGTGGCCGCGGCCAGGTCGACGTTTCGGTGTTTGTTCAGCCGGGCCAAACGTTCGTACGGTGTTTCGATGTTCTCGGCCGGTATATACCCAACGTCCTCCGTCTTGAGGACGCGAACTAGCCACCAGTATGAATTGGCATCATCCAGCAAGAGGAGCGAGTCGCCCTTGACGACTGACGCCTGGCCCTCCACGGTCGCCAGAAAGGTATGTCTAAATGTCAGCGGATGGGAGCTGCAAGAGCTTTGGGATATCCTCACAGAGCATACGTGAGCGAGAAGTCGATATTGTCGTCCGGTATGCTAGCCGTGCTGCTCTCATCGTCCGAGTACATCTCATCATCCTCATCTCCCCCTTGACCAGAAGCAGACTCGTGCGTGCTTGAGCGCCGTGACGGCCCTGCGGCATTCTCGTTTGTCCCATGCTGCTGTGTATGCTGTTGATAGTAGAGCGCCTGCTGCTGTTGTTGTTGATAAAAGTGCATCTGATCCGGAGTCATGGTGAGGTCGTTGTCGTCGTTCAACTCGTGGTCGCCCCTCATAGAATCGTCTTCATCGTCCACGTCGGACGCATCCTCCATCACAGACTGTCCGTTGACGTGATACTGCTGGCCGTACGTCTGCGCCTGATACGGCTGTTGCGCGACTGCTGCCATTTTGTCGAGGTGGACCGCTGGGAGTTACTCCGAGACTTGAGGTGAAAAAGAGTCGTCCCGTCGGACAGGGGTGGTCGGTCGTCGAGACGTCGTGATCGGGTCGTGAGGTTTGGTCGTTCGGGTGCGTCGAAAAGGCTGTGAGCGTGCTATCGCGCTGCTAAAGGCATGCTTCGCCCTCAGTGTGAGAGCGAGGAGATGCAAAGTTGTCAAAAGGTGTACGACCCAGTCCGTTAGCGTTGCTCATCTCCCCCTTGAGTCTCCCCCCCGTGAACCAAAACGCGCCTCGCTCTCTGCTCGGACCCGCCGCACATCAACAAGGTAAAAGGTCAGTTTACGTAAATTACATTCCTCTCCTCCCCAAAGCGGCAATTGTGAGCGGTTTCATCATCCACTCGTCTCTATTGCACTGTCAAGGATATTCATCACTACATGGAAGGCCTATCAGGTGCGGAAAGATACGCTAAAGACGTATCAGCCGACTGGAGGAGGCGCAGAGTCGGGCCACACGCTTACCTCTCGAATGACTCGGGCGCAAGGCAACAACCAGCTCACTTCGAATCGCCTGCCTTCGTGCTGCGGAGACGTGAGCGGACCCGGTGATTCCTTGATGGAAGGCCCACAATATCATGGTGGAAAGCGCGGAGCATCTCGGTGACGAGCACATCCATTCGCCCGTCGAGCTCAATCGAGCTGACACCCCTGCGATGTCACTCAACAGCAATGGACCGCTGAAGCGGGATAAAGTATATCGGCTGACCTCTCGCGCCAAAAGCACCATTCCTGATCACTGTCAGACCCGAAAGCCTGAGAAAGAGGACAGAGGTCCACCCAAACAAGTTTCGGACACGCTTCACGGAGTTGCCGATGTCTATTTGCCTTTGACAGGTGCGAGCCATGAACGCTGATTTCAGTCAATCTCACCTCCGAAGAGGAGGGACATAACACCAACATCATCTTCTGACTTCCGGAAAAGATGTGTGTGCTCCAAAGGGACCATCGTATCCGTTCGCGGTTGCCAAACAACCCAACAGCACGCACGGTCCCGGCTAGCCTCGAACACCTGCCCGGCTTCTCGCGGCTGTTCCGAATACAAAGACGCTTACGCTCAGCTGCGTGATTTATGCCAGATCCATTCACACCCTCCTTGCACCTCTGCCTTTCACTGGTCGAGACGGCTCGAGGCATGACGTACGTACCTAGTAGAGGTCACCGCCCCACTGACCAACGAGCAGCCCCGTCCTTCAGCCCCGTGTGACTGTGGACCAAAAGAGCCACAGCCAAAGGAGGCGGGCAAAGGGAGGAGGTGGTCAACGGATAGCCCTGGATGCGACGTGCGACACGGCCGCCGTCGATAGTTGAGACATCGAGCGGGTGCGCGTCCTTTGAATTTTCATCCCGGCCATGCGTCGTTGTTCTCGGGGATGCGACACTGCGCTCGGTGTGAGGAGGACCAAAATAGGGCGCGGACGAGTATTAACATCAGCAACGACCACCAAGATTCGAGTGCATGTCGTCTGCGTCTGTCTATTGAACGCGGGCTGAGCCTGCCAACAGAAACAAACACTGGTGAGTCGCGGGCCGGTTCGCTAGTCGACCAGTCGCTGACGTGCAGACAAACCTCACTGATCTGCTTCACCCAGTCCTAGCGAAGTGCCGCTTGCAAGAAACCACACCACCATGGATCTCCTCACTGCCCTTTTCGACCTGCTATTCCTCCTCGCGGCATTCTATGTCTATCCTCGGGGTGAACCAGGACCGAACGCCCACCAGCCTCCCCCAATTGACGTCCTCACATCGCCTCCCCGCTCGCCGCTCCCATCTGCACACTCACACACGTCGCTCCCCTCACCCCTGCCTTCCGCAGTTTCGTCCTCCAAGCTCGAAGTGCCCAAGATCACTTACACGCCCGAAGACCCCCGCAAGCGCTCGCGGGAGAAACGCAAGTCTGTCTCATTCTCCATCTCGTCTATCGACGACGTGCTTCCTTCGCATAAAGACAAGGGCAAGCGACCGCCCACGCCCTGGGTGAGAGGTCCGGTCTCGCCCAGCGTCCGGAGCGAGGAGGAGGACAAGCCGAGTCTGCCGAGCAGCCCCCTTCCTCCCACCCCGCTGCTGCACTCGCATGACGCTGTCGACCCCATGGGTGTCAAGAAGCAGTGGCTCATGGCGACGTGAAGCGACTGAGTATGTGTGGAGCAGCCAGAGTCTGTAGGGGGACGAGAGGATGTCTGAAGAGACAGCCAGAAACGGAAAGACGGAAAATCGAAAGTAGCCACGCTCTTTACCCACGTTCATTACTTGTAGCGCTAGCTTCACAATGTACCTTGTACCACCAGCAGCAGACTCGGTACCTCTTTCACGGTCGAAAGGGCACTTACTCGCCTCCACGGAGCGCAGAGGCGGGGCGGAGGCAAAGCCTCTCTGAGCCGGTCGCCTCGTCACGGGAATCAAGGGCCATGTCATCATGTCTTGTACCTACTGACTCTTCCAGGCAAATGACGTGACCGTTCTACGAGTCGCGCTAGAAGTCCTCTCGCTATGCAGGTCACCAGCAGGTAGCATCGTATCGATGAAGACTTGTAAATGAGAAACCAGGAATTGGAATCGAGAATTGGGTTGCGGTAGAGAGTTCAGGCACGATCCACGTCGATCTTCCGAGCAACGAGCCATTTTATGCCGCATCCGGCATGTCCACCCTCTCCTCCTGCACCTCTCCAGACACCATCGCATGTTTAACCCCCGCACACTGCGCTCTCATCCACTTTGCATTGTCGCCCCTCGTGAGCGCCGCCGCCGCCATGCCGCCCCTCGGCGCTCGTCTGACACCTCATTACTCGTTCAGCGTCCTGGGCTCTACAGCCCAACACCGCTCATGGGCTGGCGAGACCGCCTTCAGCCAGAGTTTGAGCAATCCGAACATACTCCGGGCCTTTTTCTCCACTCGTCGATCCACCTGGCACAGGTGTGGAGTACATATACAGTGATGCAGCCCCTGCTGCTCCCTTCCAGACCTCTCCCATCTGACGACTGACGACTTGATTGATCCATTCGCCGCTGGCCGGTAGACACACACGCTCGTTACCCAACGGCCAACCAGCGCAACCACCTCGGACTCCCGAGCCCAAGCCCAAGCCCCCTCTCCCACGCCCGGTACCGTCTTGAACGCAAGGAAGATGCACGCCGCAGCCCTCCTTGCCCTCCTTCCCCTTCTCGCCACCTCCATCGATGCACGGCCGCGTCCCGATCCGGCTGGAGCAGCGGGGTGGGATCACAAGTCCGTCGAGCGACCGCTCTATGCTGTCCCGGACCTCGGCGAGCGCAGCTTGACACCTTCGTCCTCCTCGTCGGCAGCGGTGAGCACTACGTCTGGCAGCTCGTGGTGGAGCAAGTTGGTCGGTGGCGGCAAGACCACCCCATCGGCTTCTGCCTCCGCATCTGCCAAGGCTTCCGCCTCTGCCTCCGCCTCGTCTTCGTCCAAGGCGTCTGCGTCTGCAGCTAGCTCTTCCAAGGCATCTGCAAAGGCCTCAGCATCGTCGTCGACCAAAGCATCAGCATCGGCGTCTATTTCCACCAAACCTTCCGCGTCTGCCTCAGGCAAAGCGAGCTCGTCGGCCAATGCCAGTACCTCTGGCAAGGCCAGCGCCTCGGCCAGCAGCAAGTCGGCGTCGGTCACTCCTTCTGCCAAGGCGTCCGCCTCCGCCTCCGGCACCAAAGCCTCTGCGAGTGCTTCAGCCCTCAAAGCGTCCTCCTCTGCTGTCGCCGCTGGCGACGACAGCTTTGCCCAGTACATCACCGATCTGCACAACACTTTCCGTGCTGAGTATGGTGAGTCGTGCAACGTTTCTTCGGGAGCCGTGCTGATCATCAGGTGCCGGCAAGCTCACCTACAACTCGACGCTCGCCACGTACGCCCAGAAGATCGCCGACACATGTGTCTTCAAACATTCCGGTGGGCCATACGGCGAGAATCTGTAAGTGTGCAGTGATGATGAGCCGGGCTTTGGCTGAGTCGCAGTGCGGCCAACTCTGGGTACAAAGACGGCGTCGGCTCGTCTTTCGACGAGTGGGCCGACGAAGCGCAATACTACAACTGGAGCAACCCCGGGTACTCCGAGTCGACGGGCCACTTCACGCAGGTCGTGTGGAAAGCCACGTCGCAGCTCGGATGTGGGATCGCGACGTGCGGCCCGAACACCATCTTTGAGAATTGGCAACAGGTCAGTCGGCTTTCCCGAGCCTACTCGTCGATTGATGGAGTCCTGAGCGCTGATCGGGCAGAACTCAACGTTCCTGGTGTGCGAGTACTACACCCCGGGCAACATCATCCTACAAGGCAACCCGTCCGCTTACTTCAAAACCAACGTTGGGCAAAAGCTGGCCTGAGCCCTCGACGCTGGCAGGTTTTTCGAAGGAAGGTCGGGCATCTTTGTTATACTCTCAATGTCATAATTTTATACTTCTGTAGCACTCGAGCACGGTTCAATTCATGAATACACTACCACCGTGATGCCCGTCGCCCCTCATCATCTTTCCCAATGTCAATTGACGGCGTTTCAGCCGAAGTATAACGTGGACAAGGGCGAAGCGTTTCATCTAGTGCCTGGACGTAGCCGTCCCGCCGTCCGGAGGCAAGGCTAATTACAACTTCAGCATCGTTCTTCCCCATCGTCTCTCGTCGCATAGTCGCAAAATCGTTCACAAAGCCATGGACGACCTGGGAGCGCTGTCCCAGGCGCTCGAGGAGGCGTGCAAGCCTTCCGGTAGGTCTTGCATATTCAGATGGGCGTATCTGACTTGCAGGCGGTGGCGCCGAGGGACTGTTCGTCTTGCTCGAGCCGTATCTGAGATCACCCGAGCGGAGAGTACGCTCGGCGTCATGCGCAGCTTTGGACGACATGCTGAGTGACCCGAGTCTGTCTGCAGAAGCCAGACAAGAGCGGCAAGTACGTCTGTCCCCCTTGCAGCACATACACGACAGCTCACGGGCGTAGACATTCGCATTCGAGGCCAACTCGATGGTGTACATCCCCATACTGCTCAAGAATCTGCCCGACGCCCCGACGCCCGTCGAGCATCTCCTGAACACTATTGCGGATATCGCGAATGCCAAAGAGGTCATGTTGGCACTGGGCATGTGCCTCGAAGAGCTGCAGTCAAAAGTCGAAGGCGTGGACGTCTCGGACGACGAGGAAACCGGGGATGATCACGCTGAAGGAGAGGAGAACGAGGAAGCAGATACGGATTCGACACTGCTGTCTCTGCAGCTCGGGATCTTACTGAACTGCTACGCTCGTGGTGGGTTCTCTGATGTGGGACTCGAACGCGTTGGCTAATGGAAGCCATTCCCCGGTTATCGATCACAAAGTCCACGCCTACCCTGCTCGCCCTACTAGACAGCCTGTCGGGCCTCTTGCCGGCGCTGGCACCTGACTTGGAGGCACCTTCGGCGTTGATAGTACTCAGAGGAGTAAGACAGCTGGTTGTCGCAGCGTGGCAGTGGGCCCAGACGAAGAGAGATGGAGACGGCGAGCCCAAGGTGCGCCTCGTCCTTGTGGTTCATCATAAGCGGTGGCTGATGCCAGACACTACTGCGCAAGCTGCTCTCGCAAGCCGTGGCGCTGCTCTGTCCTCAGCTCGGCACTGTAATGCTGGACCAGTGGTTCCTGTCGCACTTTCCCAAATTCCAACCGGTGCATCCCGAGCTGCAGGCATCGACATCTGCCTATGGGGCCCAGAAGGTAGCAATGGACGGCGTAATGGTATGTCCCTCAAGTCGTCTCAGTTGATAGTCATGGCTTACCGCGCAGGATGCGTTCCAGTCGCTCGACATTGGACCCGATCAGCTGCTCGATGCCGTACTGTACCCCTCATCGATCGACTTTCACGCCGCACTTGCGGCACTACAGGTCCTCGCGCACCTCGTGTCCCAATCCAAGGCAGACAACGATCAGGTCCTCCCTGCCCGAATGATGACACGCAGTGTGCTACACGACAGCATGCCCGTGCTCACTGCGGCCCTGAGCAGCTCGGGCATCACAGCGGGGCTCGTATGGACATGGGAGCTTGTCCGGCGTGCCGCTGAGGGACATGTTGATGTGGACTACGACTCTACATCCATGATACTCGAAGTGAGCTTCCGTCTTCAGTCTAACGGGAAGTCCTCGCTGACGCCTAGCACCTCACGTCCCTCGCAGAGCGCCCGACAGGTCCAACTACCCAGCTCGCACTGGTCAAGCTAATCGGCGCCATCGTCGCTGCGGTCCCTGGACCAGAAGACCAAATCAGGCTGTTCAAACAGCTCATCGAGCCTGCCAGCCCCTTCCTCCGCGCCCGACTCGAGTCTCTCCGACTCCTCAGAGAAAATGTCTCCTCCTCTCCACAGATACCAATCCCCGAGCAGCAAAGACGGAGCAGCTTGCTCTGCACGCAATTCAAGACTGTCCTCGCGCCCATCATATTCGACGTGACTTGCATTTCTGATATGTGGGAGCACGACGAGTCAGCCGAGACCTTCCGCCCCGCATGGTATACCGAATGTCTTCAGCTCTTTTGGCTCGTCCTCCATCTCGACAAGGAGGACAAGACCGGTCTGCACGACCGGACTTACCCCGACAAGCTGCGCGTCGAGTGGCTTGGCCCTTTGAAAGTAAAATTGGAAGCTGCTAAGGCCGACATGGACGGAGATGACCTCGAGACCGCATTCATGCTGGACAGATGGGACGATGCGCTTCAACGAGCCGAGGCTGCTCTGATGGAGCTGCGGACGTGAAGGCAGCTCCTCGCGCCGTGTACATACCCTGCACCGTATACCCACATGACTTCATACCACCATGACACGCATGAGCCGCCCGAGCAACTGAAAGCAGAACATGACTTGTGCAGAGACGAAACTACTGAAACGTTGAACGGGCACTACGAACATACTGACTCCACTATTGGACAGGAGAGATGAAAAGACCGGAAAAGAAGGTGATGGGGCGGGGACTGTTGGGTGTGTTTTGCTGCTTTCGTTTTTTCTGCTTGTTCGAAACTGACGATGAATGGTCGCGTTTGATTTTGGGGTTGATCGATCCGCTCGCTCGCTCTCGCTCTCGAAGATCTCTCCACCGACGCCTCTCACTCTCCTCTTGCTCTCGCCATATCCGACTCGCTCAGACTCCCACTCTCCACCCTCCGCTCTCTCGCCTCGCACGCCCTCAACCGCACTTAGGCGGCGGGAGCGGCGTCAGTGACGTTGGCACCTTCGTTGGCACCGTTCGGGCACTGGGCGGAAATGTGGCCAACCTGACCGCACTGGTAGCACTAGAGCGTCAGCATGACGAACACGCCGACACCGACCACAACTCACAGTGCGACCCTGCTGCTGAGGGCACTCCTTGGAGATGTGACCGTCCTGACCGCAGTTCTACGCCTATCAGCTCTGTTTGCCAAAGTCTTCATGAGACTCACGAAGCACTTGCGCGAGCCGCCGTAGCCACCGCCAGCGGCGAAGCCGCCCTGGCGCGCGCCGGCCGAGGGGCAGTCACGCGAGATGTGGCCTACACCACCGCAGTTCTGCAATGAGCCACAAGTGTCAATCACATATGGTATACTCACGTAGCACGACTTGCCAGCGTAGCCACCGCCGTAGCCGCCACCGTAACCGCCGCCGTAGCCACCCTGACCACCGGCCGCACCAGACTCGGGGCACATGCGGGCCTAAGGAATAAGCCCTGATCTCGCGGACACGACGGCACGCAGGCTGGTGGGTGCATGACTCACAATGTGACCGGGCTTGCCGCATCGGTAGCACTCACCACCGCCGGCACCGCCGCCGAAGCCAGCAGCGCCGCCAGCACCGGGGCCCTGAGGGCAGGCAGAGGAGATGTGTCCCTCCTGGCCGCAGTTGTAGCAAGCCTTGGGCTTGGGCTGAGGGCACTAACTCGTCAGTTCTCTGCAGCAAGATCCTCTGCATGCTTGTGCTGCCAGGCTTACGTCTCGGGAAAGGTGACCGCGCTCTTATCCACGTCAGTACAAACACGCGCAAATATCAAGAAGACTGACGGCCACAGCCGTAGCAGGTAGGGTCACCCGAGTTGGGGCAGGCCGATGCCAAGTGGCCGGCTATAACATAAGTCAGTAACTCTCCTCCTCCAATCCGCTTGCGCGGTCAAAGTCAGTGTGATGTGATGTGATGCGGTGGTGGTGCGTGTGCCGAGACAAGGCCGTGAATGGCTGTGACAGTCGTAGAAGCTGAATGTAGAATAGACATGATGGTGGCATATAGGCAAGGCTCGCCGCCCAGTCTCGCTCCCCAGTCAGTCTGAACAGCTCATCAGAGCTGCTCATGACAGACGAGGTAGAAAGACAGGGTCATGCGGATTATACAAAGTCACTCGCTCCGCGCTACGCCAACAGCGCGCTCGCATCGCTCGCAACCCCGCACAATCAAAGCAAGCCACCATTGCCACCCGGCAGGACAGACGAGGAGAAGGCGGGTGGGCGATCGAAGTGGTCGAGGTGGCTCGAGAGCATATCGAGGAGCAAAGGCGGGTCGAGACTCGCGCGCGTGTACTCGAATGCGGGCAATCGTGCACTCCCCGCACATCACGACGATGCGACACACCGCACAACACACCGCACCGCACCACGACGCACCACACCACACCACGTCACTCGAAGAAACCCGCTACCCACGCATGCCACAGTTGAAGCAGTTTCCTCGTCCGGGACCGCCGCCGTACATCTTGTCGATTCGAATTTGTGGGTGGTTGGGGTAGGTCTGAGAAGAAGTAGAGTCGATGAGTGCTGACGAGAGAAACAGAAGAAAAAATCTTTGCTGGCGAAAGAGAACAGGGGGGAGAGCAAAGGAAAAAGTGGGAATCGGAGTTGTCCGGCGATATAACCGGGGTGATCATCTGTGGCGCTTTGACCCCCTTCTCTGATCGTGGATCCACCACTGATTTCCAGCTAAGAAGGGATGATTTGGGCAAATGCATTATGCAGGCGAGAATCACATACTAATTGGACAACATAATTACAGGAAGTATCTGTGGATGAGTACATGTCCCCAGAAGGCATGGCCGGGGGCTTACCGGTCTCCGAAATCACCCAGTCCAGGAACAATGTATGAGCGCGAGTCGAGGCCTTCATCAACCCAAGCAGTGATCTGTGCGGTCAGCATCAGCGGATCGAACAACGTTACTTGCAACAGGACTTCGCGTCGCTGCCTATTCGATACTAATGTGGACGAGGAAAGGTAGAAAGGGTCAGCTTACCATTCGAAGCTTGGGGAATCTCCTGCAGACGTTGTTCACCCCTTCCGGTGAAGCGATCAGATTCGTCAGACCAGGTTCAAGCTTCTTCAAGCTTTCAGGTAGCTCACAAGGTTCAAGAAGATGATGCGTTCCTCCTTCACGCCGTGCGACAACAAAACCTCGATCGCTTTGATGCACGAGCCGCCGGTGGCTAGCGTCATCAGCAGCATGCCCCAACCGGGACCGATAAGGCGAACCTAGCATGGGGTCAAGGAGGAGGCAGTAGCGCTGGGCAATGTCGTCGGGCAATTTAGCATACTGCAAGTCGTCAGTGCTGGGATCTAGCATGGAGGTTGCAGGACTAACGAATAGCTTTGCTTCCGCTGTTTCTTCATCCTATGCATGTCAGCTGGAAAGTGCCACACCTCCGATCTGCCTCACCCGCTGTATCAAGATCTGTAGGGCGACGTATCAGCTCGAGTCCCTCAGAACGCGTCTCGGCTCACTTTGCCTATGCGAACTGCAAAGTCAGCCGCGGGAGCGATCTCGGGCGAGTGGGGTCAAACTCACCCGAGCGGCAGCAATCTCTCAGTCCCGCCTCCATTGCCTTGTCAAAGTCAGTCAAATGGCGTGACGGCTAGGAAGCAACACACCTCGCCAGCTGTAGCGGTCAGCAGAGTCCACATGAAAGCGTGTCGATAGCCCGTTGGCTGGCAAAGGGCGTTGACTCACCTCGCATAATGGAGACACCGCATATCCGGCCCTGAAAAGCGACCCCATCGTACTCCATGCCTACGGGCGTCTTGACTGTCTTGGGGATGACCGGAAGGTGGTTGAGACCCTCTTCAACCAAGAGACGGATGATGCGGTCGGACGTGCTACGTTCAATCAGTGTCCAGGTTGGCTATCTGTAAGAGAGAACGGACAAGACAAAGTCTCCTCTGCACTGTCAGCACGCGTCGTCAAGCGTGCCTGGACGTGCTCACCGTTGGGTCTTCTCGTCTCTGATGATAGTGAGGAGTGCTTGCAGCTGAGTGGTAGGGGGTAGGACGAGAGCATTGGCTGGCAGCTCGGCCTTGTTGGCGTTACAGCCAGACGCGGGGAGGGAAACGGTAGCGGTCTTTGGGGATGGCGTCATCTTGGCGAGAGTCTGTGTCGCTTGAAAAGAGTGCGTTGAGGGTTTACGGCGACTCTGGTCGATGACCCAGTGAGATGATGGAGGCGAAGTAGAAGGGAAAGAAGTGCAGAACGAGAAGCTTGAATACAGATCAGACCCAGAAGCGAAGCTCCAAAAGAGCGCCAGAAAGGGTTGTCACGCGAGCCACACGTGACTTTCTGACCTGAAAAGATCCCGACGGCGTCGGAGGTGGAGGCAGTGATACCGACGTGGCATTTGTTGGTGGGACACGGCGTAATCCGACGGCGGCGTCCCTGAAAATCCGGCAGAAGGGATCTCGTGCGGTCAGCCAGCAGCCAAATCTTTCGGCAGGAAAAAGAAAGCATGCATGCTCATGTCCTGGACAGGAAGAGGCGCGTCTCGCCCGACCCATGAGGTGAACATCGAATCGAGTCTGCAAAGAAGACTCGGACCCGACAAAGGTAGTCCGTCCTCTCTGACGACGCCGACGCCAACTACGACAAAACCGTCATCGTACATCGTGTTGCACTCCCACGCTAAAGAGTCAAATAGGAAAAAGCTTTGACGGATCGATCGTTCTTTTACTGCTCATTTCTGCTGGTGCGACGGTCAGACGCTATGGCGGAGCCTCTGCAGGCTGCGAGGGGCTTTGAGCCACAGCCGATCCCCGACGACTTGCCTTCCAATGCACCCATTCTGCACGACATCGAGCGAGGGTACTCGGCATCGGCAGAAGCAGAGGCGTACGACGACGATGGGCAGCCAGAAGCAGGACCGTCTGTGGACAGGCAGAGGAAGGAGAGCCAGGCGAGCGCTCTCAGTCAAGGGAGCAATGGGCAGGAGAAAGTGAAGAAGAAGCAACGAGGTGCAGGTCTGACAGAGGGAGATGCAGGTGGGCGAATCGCGTGGATCGTCACCCCACGATGCTGACTATGAGACGTCGACGATATACCGAAGAACAACCTCGCTCTGGTGATGCCAGCGTAGGTCTTCTTTACTGCTGACAGTCATCGACTAACGAATCGTAGAGTAGGCTTGGTGCTCTTCCTTTCAGCACTGGATCAGACAGTAAGTCCCTTGCCTCGCTATGAGCATTCCGCCTAATAAGCAGATCGTCGCCACAGCCCTGCCAACAATAGCAGAAGACCTCAATGCCTCGCCGTCCGAGTACTCATGGGTCGGCTCGTCCTACCTGTTGTCCATGACCTTGCTCGCGCCCGTCAATGGACGAGTATCAGATATCATCGGTCGCAAGCCAATGCTCTACGCGGCTATCCTGGATTTCACAATCTTCTCTGCACTATGTGGTGCAGCAAAGAACATCACTTGGTTCGTTGTCCAGGTGCGGGAAGGAGGTGCACTGACCGCCTAGGCTTATCGTGTGCCGTGCGTTTCAGGGACTCGGAGGGGGCAGCATCATTGGTCTGACAACGATCGTCGTGTGTGAGTGAACCAATCTCCAGAAGAATCACGCTGACGTTGAAGCGGATATCGTCCCTTTGCACAAGCGCGGCACATACCAAGGGTGGCTCGGGCTCTCATGGTCCGTGGCATCGGTGGTCGGACCCATCCTGGGCGGTGTTTTGACTGAAAAGGCGTCATGGTGAGCGTAATCCTTGCGTGCAAATCCAGAAACTGACCAGACAGGCGATGGTGTTTCTGTTGGTCACTTCCGGGAGACAAGTTCGTACGCTCATCCTTCAGATATCAACTTGCCTACCTGTGGCATCGCCTTTGTGCTGCTACTCCTCACGCTCAAGCTCAACCCTACCCGCAAGCTCACGCTCGACAAATTCCTGCGAACGTTTGACTTTATCGGCATGTGCGTGAAGGGAATCCTAGCGGCATGGTGGTCACTGACGGTGTAGGGCGCTGACTATGCTCGGCGCAGCGCTTCTGAGCGTCGGCTTCTCCCTGGCTGCAGATGCAGGCTTCAGCGCCAAATCAGCATGGGTATCCATCCTCGTTGGCGCCCTCCTATTCCTAGGGGCGGTTGTCAATTTCTTGACGACCAAGCGAACCGCAGTCATTCCAGCAGTACGTCCCCCATCGAAGCACCCAGATGGAAGACAAGCTGACACTCCCAGCGCATGTTCAAGAACCGCACGACGCTGTTCTTCCTTATCGGCTCCCTCCTCCACGCCACCGCCTTCATCCCCTCCAACTGGATCATCCCCGAGATGCTCCAAGGTGTCCGCGGCGTCGGAGCCATCGGCTCCGGTGTCCAACTCCTCCCCTTCTCCTGCATCGTCGCCATCTGCACGGTCGTAGCTGGCCAGATCAACTCGCGACTCCGCATCATTCGACCGGTCGTGTGGACGGGCTACGGGGTCGCCGCACTGGGTTTCGGCCTGTTCTACCACTTCTTCTCATACCCCATCCCATTCGCCACGCAAGAAGTACTCTTTGCAGTGGCGGCACTCGGCACCGGTCTCTCGCTTCAAGTACCCATGCTCGTCTTACAGGCCGCCATGCCCCTGAAAGACATGGCGGCCACTACGGCCGCATGGACCCTCACCCGCTCTATAGGCGGTACGGTCGGCCTGGCCGTGTTTACCGCGGTGCTCAACACGGGTTTGAGGAGCCGGTTCGAGAAGATCCCAGGGTACGGGACGGAATTCACGGTACCGCAGAGTTCGAGCGATTATCAGAAACTGCACGATCTGCCGGATGGCGAGTTGAAGGATAGGGTCCTGGGTGCGTTTGCCGATAGCTTCAAGCTGTGTTGGATTATAGAATGTGCCCTCTTTGCAGGCGCACTGGTCGTGAGTCCTCCTCCCCCCGTCTATGCTCTGGTGAGAAGCTAACGCCTCAGATCACACTGTGGACACGTTCGTACTCGCTCAACCGGACCCGCGGCCAGCCTAAAACACCAGCCGACACCGACATTGACACCCCCGACAACGTCGACCAGCAAGGGCCAATCAGCTCAGGCAGCAGTGAGACGGCCGTGGCAGGCGAAGAGAAGGTCTCTGGGGCTGCAGATGATGGCGAGCCCGTACCTGTCGGAACAGCAGTAGGAACCAAAGTATAATGTTTTTCGGCACTGTATCACGCATGTTGCATAGCATTTGTTAAGGGATAATGCATTAGATGTCAGATGTCAGTAACAGTCGAGGGGACGTCAAGGCTTGCATAGTTTGGCTACATACATGACGAGACTTCTACCGCCACGGCTGGGGTAAGGTATGGCTCTTGACTGCATTCTTCTCCCACCATCGCCTTAGACATATTTGGGCGTCTCGCCCGGCCTGCCAGGAGACAGCAGCACGACGGCCTGTCTCGTCAGCTCGAAACATGACCGACAATTGAGGTGACTCACGTATTTGCCGGAGATCTTCCATCCGGGCTCCTCTTCGTCCAGCTTCTCGCCAACGCCCGCGGGGATACCCACGACCACATCCGACTTGATGGTTCGGAGGGAGCAGACTGGCGGGGCGCCCGCATCGCTCGCAAGCGGTCCGATGGCCATGGGGAACGGGGTGTCGAGCGGGGCGTGACAGTCGTACGTCAACTTGCGGTGGTTGAGATCGCCCTTGAAGATGACAAGGTCCGACTCGGACAGGTACTGGAAGAGATCGGGTGCCTCGGCGTTGAGGTCCCAGAACGTGTAACCGGTGCACCAGAAGGGATGTGCCTCGTACTTCCACTTGCCCTCCTTCTCGTACTGCTTCCATCGGTAGCCCATGGTGCGCAGAGAGTCCATCTCTTGATCCGAGGCCGACGAGAAGAGCTGGCCATACACACAAGAGTTGAGAAGCCAATCCCAGTCCTTCTTGGTGACGTCGGAAACGAACCAGGGGATCTTCTTGCCGTGGAAGATGACCTGCGAGCAGATGCCAGACTGGATGAGCCAGTCGGCGTACACCAAGTCGCAGTACAGCTCAAAGCCTGACATTAGCCTCAATTCAGTGTTCCAAGATGTCAGGAACTCACCTGCGTTGTCGAGGACAAAGTCGATGCGTCCGCCCTTGATCTGACAGACGTACTCGGCAAGCTTGGGCAGGTCGTTACCCAAGATGTTCTTCTCCGAAGCAGCCAAGTGGTCACCGCCGGTAGATTGGATCTTCTTGATGTCCTCTTCGGTCATGTCAATCAACAGCGACAAGTCGGTAGCGTTTCCCCAGAGGCAGACTGCATGTCAGCCTGGCTCGGAACGTCACACTTTGGCCCACCTTGAGTCAGCTCGTGGAAGAGCAACTTGTTCTTCTCAAGCAGCTCAGACGCCGAGATGTTGGCATCCTGCTGGACAGGTTGGGAGAAGCGCAAAGATAGCTCAAAGACCGCTTGGTTGGAGCGGGAGAACGTGTCGCACTTCTGGCGGAAGAACACGTCTACTCGTCAGGTACGACCATGACATCCCGCAGGCAAGGACTGACCGTAGTCGACCCAGAACTTGGAAAGAGAGAAGCACTCCCTCAATCGGCGGTACTTGTAAGCCTCGGCGAACAGCCATGGAGCGTTCATGAAGTCTTTGCCACGGAAGAACTTGGCAATCTCCTGTACTCGTCAGCGATGATTTATGCGTTTCATGATGGGCCACTCGCCTTGTTCCACAGAGCGACATCACCAGCACCGTCATCGGCGATTGGGCGAAGTTTGGAGTTGCCCTGCAGGTCTCCCATGAGATCTTCGGCGCGGTGAATGCAGTTGACGAGATCCACAATCTTCTCCTCATCCGACTGCTGGTTAAGTGTGAGCCACACGTCGTCGATGGCTTTGCCGAGGATGGTAGGCAGACGAGTGCCCATGGTGGCCTAGAGGTCAGAAGGAAGACAGGTTTCGCTTGTGCGATACGTACGTGGGCGAACGAATACTCATGGTAGCCACGGTCTAACGAAATCAGCTCTGATAGGCGATTCGATGCGCCTCAAGTCGCTCACATGCCGGCCAAGGAGGTTGGTCTTTAGGTCAGCGATGCTCCCAAAATATACGAAAGAGACGTACTAGGGTTCACACGAGATGGTGTCCGGGGCCACGCCTGGCAAGTGAGCCCACGCGCACTGACGAACCGACTCTGATGCTCACGCTGGTGCTGGCCTTGATGTCTGAAGCCTTGAGCTTCGGGGGCAAGTTGCCCAGGTTGAGCTGAACCTTGGCAGGTGCCTTGGCCGAGGGGTGTTCCTTGTTGCTCATGTCGCCTTCGGCGTCTGCTTTGACGGGAGCCATGTTGATTGCGCGTCAAGTCGTGTATGTGCGCAACGAGCAGCGACGAGAGGAGGTGTGTTCGAGTGCGGTGTTGACAAAAACGTCGCGAGAGAAAAAGATGCCAGCGCGATTTCGGTCTCAGACGGGGTCGGACGGAGAATCCCCCAGGGCGGATGCCGATGACGATGCGTGAGACAGGACCGATGAGACGAGGGTGTCGATTGCAAGGGCGACGAGTCCGCGATAGGATCGAGTGAGGGTCGGTGAGGGTTTTCGGTTACCAAAGAATGAGAGTTGATGACCGTTCCGTTTCAATCGCAATCCGTGGGCGATGCGCGATGGATACGGGAAATACGGAGCGGAGAGGGTGCAAAGAGTAAAGAGAGCGATGGAAAGTTCAGGGACACAAACGTCAGCGGTTGCCGTCTTCTCCCTGGAATGAAGCAGAACAGCTGAGATGCCGCCGGACCAGCTATTGAGCCTCAGGGACACATGGGTGTGCCGCTGAGGTCATGGCTCGGAAGTGGTAGACTCACTATTAGGTAACGAGTCTGGGCACGAGTTGTAGATGGTAGATGGTAATGCTGCAAGCGAGCTTGACGATGCAATACGATCGACTGACTATATGCAAAGTAGAGCGGCGGTGGTCGAGTGAAGAGATGAAAGCAGGCTGGAAGGACGTTGGGTACAAAGGGGCTTCGATCCCCCCAGCTTATATAAAGGAGAGAGACAACACCATGAGGTCATGACAGGACCCCACTTTCCCCGACCACCCCGCTACCCCACCACCCAGGCCACCCAGGCTGATCAGTCGGACAGCAACAGAGGATCGTTGAAAGGTGAGGCTGTGATGTATTTCGTTGACGCCCGGTCACATCGGACACGAAGGCAGGTGGGTCGTTGATTGTGGGATGACGGAGGGAAGGATGTGCACTGATTCACTGACGGAGCGATGAGTGTGGTGTGTGTGCAGTCTGTGCGTTGCTTCTGTGCTGATGGTACCTGAAGGCGCCTCGTCAACGGCCCCGGCCGTTTTGACGACCAGCTGATACGATTTGGGTAATCCGTAAGAGCTGACTCACTCTTCGCTGCTGCACACGTCAACTCGATTCGACAGCCCATGCAATACATATACAGGTCATCTGTGGACTGTGGTACTCCCCAGCTTCCCCGACTGATTCCCCTGGACCATCATCGCCTGCACCACCATGACCGCTCAGAAAGCCCTGGACGCCTTTGATCGCCTTTTCAAAGAACTCTCCCGAGGGTCTGCCTACGCGATGGGCGGTACTCTCTCCGCCGCGCAGGTCGACCACCTCAGGCTATATGTCGCCTCGGATACCCAGACCAAGTCTTTCTCGTTCCCACTTGACGACGATGCGGCAAAGACCTTGTACGACTTGGGCTCGCCCTCCCCTCACGGTCGAGGTGGCGAAACGGTCTATGACGAGACCTACCGCGCCGCGCGAGAAATCAAGCCTCCTCACATCGCCCTCTCTCACGAGCTCTTATACACCACCTCGATCGTTCCTCTTCTCGTTGACCGACTGGGTCTGAACGCGCGTTGATCAAGATCAACAAGCTCAACATCTACACCGAGGGCGGATTCTTCAAGGTGCACAAGGATACCCCGCTTGCCGAGAATCACATCGGGAGCATCGTCATTTGCCTCCCATCGAGCTTTGAAGGCGGACAGCTCGTCGTCAAACAGCAAGGCGAGGAGCGAGCTTTCGATTATGCCGCGGACGCCGCCAACGGTCGCGTGGGCTGGACTTTCCCATACTCGGACTGCGAGCACGAGGTCTTGCCCGTCACCAAGGGAACCAGGGTCACTCTTGCGTACGATGTCTATCTCCCGAGCAAAGAGTCTTCGCTGTCCACGTCGCCGTCGACTTCCGATACTCGAGCGAGTGCGATGCTCAAGGCACTCCAGGCGATCCTTTCACCGCAAAACAGGGCGCAGACGCGTTTCATGGTCCACGGAGGGCTCCTCGGTGTCGCGCTGGTGCACGAGTATACGGTCAGCGTGTTTCCTCCGGCAGCGAGGAGCGGCGCCTACGTCCGCGACTTGCCTGGTCGCCTGAAGGGTATCGACCGTATCATGTACGAGGCTATCCTTGCCATTGGCATGACCTTTGAGTTCAACGCAATCTATGAGGGGTACGATGACGACTACCAGGATTACTACATGGGGGGTGACGACGACGACGACGCAGATGATGACCCGGACGACCGAGTGGGAGAAGACGAGCACACGATCTTTTTTCGCTCTCCCTCCTTCTTCACGGTACAGGACAACGAAATGGGCGAGAATGGTGGAAGCATGGAGGAGTGTGGCACGATCCCGACCAGAGGCGTCAAGTGGCTCGTCGCTCCTTCTCATTTCGAGGTGGAGAACCAGTATGTGGCTTACGGGAACGAAGCGGAAGTGGGGTATGTCTACGCCACCCCGGCGATCATCATCGAGGTCCCGACCGTCAGTGGAGAGCGGCCAGCACTCAACTTGGATCAAGGCAAAAAGAGGCGTAGGAATTGGTGATGAGCTCCAGAACTTCGAGATGTTGTATGAATTTGTTCACTACGTACTCATATGAGGACCTCGTGCATTTCTGCCGTGCCATCTTTGCTATCAACTATGTCCTGTACCGCCGGCGCCACCTCCACCTTCCATTGCCACACAGCCTAATCTCCAAAGTTACTATTCGCATCTATCTCATCACAGCTACGTACCCAACATGTCCGCCCCGCCCGCATCCGCGGCAGACATCCAGACGACCATTGCACCCTATACGCAGAAGCCATTCTGCACGCGAGCCCTCCTGTCGCCGCAAGAGCTGGACGCCGTGATTGCCGAGGCGGTCAAGGCTCAAAAGTCATGGAAGAAAGTGCCGCTAGACGAGCGGATAGCCATCGCCGAGCGATGGGTCGTACGTTTTTGTCTCATGTATGATCGATGCAGAAGGTGCTGAGCAGTCCACAGACCGAATTTGAGAAACAGACGTCTGTCCTAGCTGAAGACCTCGCGCTGGAGATGGGCCGGTCAGTCCCCTCTCCTCCCCACCTCTTCCGCCCACCAGGTCGCTGACGTACAGACCCATAGCCTACTGCGCAGGGGAGATAGCTGGAACCCTCTACCGCGCTCGACACATGATCAAGATCGCCCGCGAGTGTCTCAAGCCAATCCCGCAGACTGAAACCGATACGGACGTGCACAAACGCATGATCGTCAAGCAGCCGCTGGGCGTCGTGGCAGCCATCACACCGTGGAACTACCCGCACCTATGTATCGTCAACTCGGTCGTGCCCTCGCTGCTCGCAGGCAACGCCGTGCTGCTCAAGCCCGCACCGCAGACGCCTGTCCCTGGCGAGCGCGTCCTGTCCACTTTCCTCGCGGCTGGCTTGCCGACGGGTGTGCTGCAGGTCGTTCATCTCAGCCAGGACACCACGCTCGCGCATTTGTGTCAGGATCCACGGGTGGACATGGTGGCGTTCACAGGTAGCGTGGCGGCTGGGCGTGCGGTGCAGCAGGCTGCGGCGGGCGGGAAGGGGTTCAAGGCGGTCAACCTCGAGTTGGGCGGCAAGGATCCGGCGTATGTAAAGGAAGACGCGGATGTCGCCTGGACAGCAGAGCAGCTCGTGGATGGTGCGTGCCGCGAGACGGAGCATGATAATCTCAGTGGGGTGGGACTGATCCCAGGTGCCATGTTCAACTCTGGCCAGTCGTGCTGTGCCGTTGAGCGCATCTACGTGCATTCCAGCATCTACGACGAGTTCATCAAGAAGTTTGTAGAGGTCGCAAAGGCGTACAAGCTCGGCGACCCCATGGACAAGTCCACCACACTGGGACCCGTGGTCTCACTCGCATCAGCAGCGAGGATACGCAAGCAGGTCCAAGATGCCGTTGCGGCCGGTGCTCAGCTCGTCCTGGACGAGTCCCACTTCCCCGAGGCGAAAGAGGGCACTACTCTCGTGGGACCCCAAGTATTGGTCAACGTGGATCACAGCGAGTCTTCCCATACAGGCAGGCATGCGTATCGGCTGACGAGCAGCGATGGATATCATGATGGAAGAGACGTTCGGGCCGGCCATAGGTATCATGAAGGTCGAGAGTGACGAGGAGGCACTCGGTCTGATGAACGACTCGCCATACGGTCTCGTGAGTCCTCTCCTCCCTTGACGTCTTGGTTTGTTTGTCGTGTTGTTATGTTGGCGCTGAGGGCAGACCGCGTCGATCTGGACATCCCCCACCAACCAAGCCTCACTCACCGCCTTTAACCATCTCGCCGAGGAGCTTGAATGCGGTACCGTCTACCTCAACCGGTCCGACGCACTCGACCCCGCTCTTCCATGGAGCGGATGGAAAGATTCAGGTCGAGGTGTCAGCCTGTCCACATTCGGATACGACCACGTCACCCGCACAAAGGCAATCATGATGCGCGTCACCTTGTGATTGGCAGTGACCCAAAGTCAGAATTACGACCATGCAGTGCAGATGAACATATGTATATATACAGTACACACAACATATCCACCTTGGATTGAATTGGATAAATCAAGCCTCGAGCCACTTTTCGTACAACTGCGCATTCCCCTTGCTGACAACGACCATCTCCTCGCCCCGCTCTTCCCTCCCTTCAGGGTAGACCATCGTCCAGCTCGGCGTGCCACCTTCACCATCGAGGACCTGCTCGACGTCGTCTCCATACGCCAGCTGCGCCGCCTTGATATACAGCTGTAGATCCTTTTCCTCCGCAATGGTCCGGGACGAAATCAACTCGTCCGCGTGATAGTGTGTGTACCAGTCGTACTCTTGCGCACGCTGCTCTATGTCTGCAATAGGAGGCTCGACCAGATTGCGTACGAGTGTTTCGATGGCGTGCGGCGGATCTCTCGGCGCACCATCATCTACTCCCTGCGTCTGCGTAGTTGGCTCTGGCGCATTCAGCCACCGCCTCGCCACCCTTCGTGGAGGGCCGACGGGCGGCCCGTCGCTCATCTCGCTCGGGAGACGGGACTCGAAGGGCGAAACAAGCTCGTGTGGCCTTGCGCGGTGCAGACGGTTGGTCGAGTTCATCGTGTAGGCATATAGCCTGTCGAGTTGAGACAGGATATGCGGCTTGTAGTATTCCTTGAAGACGTCGTTTGTCGGTTCCAGTGCCCGACGCTGGGGCTCTTCTAGGTGCTTGGGATTGTACCATTGTCGATAATGAGGTCGATTGGCGGGATAAGCTGGAGGAGAGGGGTCTACCCCGAGGAACAGATTTATCGCCGCCTGCTTGTCCGCATCGAGCATAGAATTGTTGTAAAATCGCCGAATGTTCTCCAATAAGTCGCGCGAGTGCGACGACCATTGACCAGCCTTGGTCCGGCGATACGTCTCGACTCGATTGACCAGTGCGCTTCCTGTGTATTGCCATGCGAGGGTGTCACCATGATCGTGGTACATCTCTGTGAGGACATCGACCGCATCGCAGGAGAACGGCAGATAAGGTGTTGACAGGAAGCCGAGGACATAGAGCTGGTGGCCTAGAGCGCGCTTGGCGATAGCGAATTGGGCAGCATTAGTCCTATCCAAGCAATCGACGCAGTTCGTTCGCAAGATGCCATGTTGCAGCAGAGGCGTTTCCCGCCGTTTATCCGCTCTGCCCTTGTAAGCTCACGACGCGGCCTCGAGGCTTGCTGTGCGTACGCACCCGATCTCCGCCCGACTTGGACCGCCATGAAAGAACTTGGTGGCTTGTAAGCTCTCTTCGCAGATGTCTTCCAGAACGCCCATGATGTCCTGATGACCGCTACCAGTCAGCCTGAGCATGGATATGAGGTCCATCACCTACTTCTTTGCTGCCTGCGCCATGTCCCATGCGATATAGACCATCTTCTTGCCTTCGGGAAGGAACTGATTGAGATAGTCGACACACTGGCCATATTCGTAGAGCAGTTTGCTTTCCCTTGGAACTGTCTCCCGGCTTTTGACTAGATTCAGGATGAATATTGGAGCTCCGTATCGACCGAGCAAGTCATCGAAGTGCTTGGCAGCTGGGGTGTAGAAGGGATCTTTGATCGTGACTTTCAGTCAGCCAGTTCTGTGGTCAACTCTGCGTCGGACCCACTTTCGATCGGAGGCCGCGGCGTCATCTGATTTGATTCCTGGTGCCACATGACCGGTATACTACCACGATATTGCACAAAGCTGGTATAGCCTCCGTATGCCGAGACATGATGCTTGCCTCTCTCAATGCCGAAGCCGGTCGACAGTGGTTCTGAAACTCTGCACGTTGTCAGCTGAGATTATTCGTCGATATTGGAGTTACATACATCTGCTCGGTCTCGACCTCGTTGGCCACGTGCCCCTAAGTCGTAAGTCCAGTTCGACCACATTGCCTGGCGCTCACATTCTCGTTTGCCCCACGAGTAAGATATCGAGCTCCGGCATAGAACCGCGATCTTCTAGCAATGAGCGTGATGTACACTGTGCGAGAGAAGACGTTGATCTCTGGGTGATGTTAGTAAGGACACCCAAGTCCTTGCATTACCACTGACTGGCTTGATCTACAAATCCGCGTATCATCGGCAGGATCCAACGGCTGCGCCCTTTGGGATCCTCGATGTCGAAAGCAGGAGCGACCAATCGGTGATTCCACATGAAGCGGGAGTTCCATGGCCTTTCCCCTGCAGGTATGGTCAGATTCGTCTGTAAAGTGTTCGTGAGATCGTATGAATATCTGACTTGAGCTCATCCGGTACCGGCAGGGCTAGCTTACGAGAAGTAGAAATTCTTTGTCAGATCTACAGTCTGGAAGGTCGTGAGAAGCCTAGACGAGGATGAGTCGATAAGCTCGGGTATAAACGTTCAAAAGTCTCACCTGGACTCCTGCGAGCTGCGGTCAGGCTTGGTCGGGATTGGCAAGACCTGAAGCCGTCAACCTCGTCTCTCGAAGAAGCAACAGCAAACCGACTGCAGTCTCATCGCAATGATAGACTGGGAGTCAGCCCAGTTCCAATACCATGGGATAGTAGCTCACTGTAGTGACCACCAAGCAAGCCAACAACAGATCTTCGAGCGATGCCGATCAGATACCACCCAGCGGTGAACTTCACGAATCCGATGAGGCCGCTACGGAATGAGCTGACAAGCCTGATTGGCCGCTCGATCAGGACATACTGAAAGTCCATGACTTTTTCCAGACCTCCAGAGCTCTTGTTACCATCTTTGATCATCAACAAGAGCTGCTCCAGTTCCCTCGCTGTATATGTCGTCGGATCCTCGACCACATTGAGGCCGGTGGGGTCTGTGCGGTCGATTTTGAGGATGCGATGTGCTTTCCCATTCGAGGCAGCGATGATGAGGCGTCTGAGGTCAGCACATCGATACACGCAATGATGGGGTTTAGATGCACCCTCTCGTCTCGTAGAGTGTAAACTTGGAGAGCGATGCAAAGTTGTCAAAGTCATCTCGGTGGTCTCGGCCCTCAAGGGGTGGCAACTCGGGCGGCTGCAGAGGGGGCTGAGACGACTGCCCAAGCGGGACAGCTGGTGGGTCGGGTGGAGGCTTGTCGCCCATCTCGTCTGCAGCTTACGCAGGGGGCATGTCGCCGAGAAGCGTCGCTTTGGACGACTGTCAATGTCAATGACAAGATGGATACCATCGAGAAGGACTCACGCGTCACTTTAGCCTGGTAAAGGGGATTCAGGAACCACACTGGCTGGTTTGGCCGACAGTTACCGCTTTCCGTCGGATCCGCGTCCGAGAGAGAGAGAGTTATTGGCGCCTGGCCAAAAAGTGTAATTCAGGGCTGGAGTGGTTTAAACGCAGGGTAAAAAAGGGGAGAGTGGAAGATAAGGACGGATGGGATCCACGGCAGACTCAGATTGGACCGCCGCCGCCGCAAAATCTACCCACGCACACCACGAGCCAACTCTCATCGTCACTACTTCACCTCTTCCTCATGTTCTTCTTCAAGACTTGTGTATAGTCTCCTTCGCATCGCACCTGCCTCGTTCCCTCCCTCCTTCCTCCCCCCTATCATACATCCTCACTCGTTATGAGGCCTTTCAGTCCCGAATAATCACTTCTCATTTCTTCCTTTACCTTTCCTTTCTCCTCGCTTAGCTTCCGGACTCGTTCCCCAGATCCTATAATCGACAAACACTCGCATACCCATCACACGGCAAAGGTTCGCAGCGACGACACACCATGGTCAAGGGCAATCAACCTGTCCAGATTCGTCTGACAGAGCCCGTCATCTTCCTCAGAGGTCCATCAACGGGATACGATTTTCGTGGGCGGCCACAGGTCATCTACCGAGATGCCCAGCCAGCCATGTTGCGAGGTCTCTTGACCTTGCGGCTTTCGAAACCCACGAGGATAAAGAGCATTGCCATCAAGCTAGAAGGCAAGGCGAGGACAGAATGGCCAGAAGGTATGTTCTCCGATACCATCGGAACCATCACGCGAGAGGCATGCGCTCACCATCAGGCATCGGACCTCGACGTCTCGACACTTTTGAGCAGAACATTTTCATGTCAGAGTCGACCACATTCTTCTCGGCCAAAGCCGAATCGCGTTCACGTTCGGCCAGACGGGCTGCTTCGGTCGGCCCGGGCTTGACCCTGTCGCAATGGGACCTAGATGATGACGTGCTCGAGGACGACGAGGACGAGTTTGATCAGGATGGTTTGGACCGGCCTGGGGCCGACTTCGAGAGAGGCAGGGACAGAGGAAGGCCTCCGAGGAGCGCGAGTGCCCTTCCAGGCATGTACGACAGGATGGATGGCTATGTCAGGCGGGGCAGTTTCGGCCGAGGACCCCTCGCAGCTCCTTCATCGAGGCTGGAAGCGTTGACCATCGCCGAGCGAGGACCATCTCCGGCGTACACACCTCGGCTGGATAATTCCATGTCTGGGACATCTGGCGTCCCCTCGACCTTCCGACCCCCTGCCCAGGCGCTGGACTCTACCCTCTCTCCCATCGCCTCCGCAGCCCCATCGCGTTCCGCCTCGGATGATGACCATGTACGGTCGCATCCGGAGGCATCCAGCTCATCTTCGAGGCCACCGCTTCGCTCTAGTGCCAGCGCCCGATCTGATCTACTTGCACCGGATGAGACCTTGGAAGGGAGAGATACCTCCTCGTCGGATGAACCCCCTCAGGTCTCCAGCGATGACGGCCCACACCGTCCCAGTGACGACTCTGCCAATTCAGAAACCGACCCAGAGATTCGGGCAACTGGGTCAAGCAATGGGCCACCAGTCGCAGGCTCCAGCAGGGTCAACAGAGCCGCTTCGATCAGGACCATCAATTCATCTTTCTCGACTTCCACCGGTTCCCTTTCGATCGGCTCGCACGAACACGCCAGTGAGATGCACCATCCGGCTATAGCAGCGATCCAGGCGATTTCCGAAGCGCCTACACCCGCTGGAGGCTCCCCTGCTCCTTCAGCCCCGCCATCCATCCGACCTCGTGCCTCACGCGAGCACCTACCACACTCGTCCAGCGAACATCTCCCCCGCACATCTCGTGAACACCCATCACACGAGCCACCTGCCACCACGTCTTCCACTCCACCGCGATCTGGCCGCTCTTCGTTTTCGAGTCTTTTGCACCATTCCTCACGACAAGGATCTCGCCAAACGACCCCTTCCACATCTTCTGCCGAATTGCCTGAGGTTCGTGCTGGCCGCAAATCCCGACACGGTAGCGCTTCAACCATCGTCATCAATAACCATCTGCCAGAGCCATCGAGCTCTTCATCCATTCCGCCTGTACCTCCTCTACCTCCTTCCGCATCCAGCTCATCGCAACGCTCAGGAAGTATCAGCTTCCAGCCGCGTCGACCTTCTGCACTGCATCATGATCGGGCCTCCGACAGCAGCATTGATGATCGTGGCAGGAAAAGCCACAAGTTCAGCCTTTCGGCTGCCCTTCGGGGTCTCAGCCAAGACGTCAAAGAGCGGATGCATCATGGGCGGAACTCGTCCAAGAGCAGGGCCCGCAATGAATCGTCAATTCGTGGCGAGCGATCTCGTACACCCACGATCAATGATCCTGACCATACCGCCGGGGACAGCAGCTTTTCCATGAGGAGCACGTCCGGAACCGCTATCCCGCCACATATGCTTGATGAGAGATCTCTTCGGTCTAGATCGGGTTCTGGCGGGCAGGAAGACTTCGTTGCGCCGTATGGTCGTGGCGGAGCTGGTCGACGCAGCCGATCAAGAGAGCCGAGGAGCGCGAGTCGAGATTCGGATAGGGAGCGGAGCAAGTCTCGAGCTCGTGGACGGAACAAGGGCATGAAGGTCCTGACGGATGCGCTGGGAATGGGCCACGATTCGGACCACGATGAGGATGGTGTTTTGCCGAACTGGCAAGAATTCCGCAAAGGTGTCTACAACTACCCGATCTCGTTCCCCATCCCGGTCGATGCGCCACCGACTATTCACGGCGAGTTTGGCTCTGTCACCTACCGCTTGAAGGCTACGGTGGCCCGGGCCGGCGCGTTGACGCCGAACATGGTAGAGGAGGTGGAAGTCATTATGATCGCCACTCCGCAGGAGGACGATCTGGAGGAGACGGAGAATGTCTTGGTAGAGAGGCAGTGGGAGGAGCAGATGCGTTATCAGATCACCCTGGGCGGAAAGGCTTTCCCAATCGGCGGTCAGATGTGAGCTCTTCGCCGTCAATGACTCGCTCAGATATTGACGGCCAGACCTCTGGGTATCCACCTCATGCCGTTGCTGAAGTGTAAGATCCACCGACTGACCGTCTCTCTGGAAGAGAAGACCGACTACTTTGCCCACGCTCGCCGTGTGGTACGACACGAGACACCTAGAAGTTACAATCTCATCTTCATCCGCCAGGTCGACAAAAAGGGCGGACGACCCGACCCTTTGCTTCCCATCATCTCAAACGACCCCAATGCGGCCCGCGAGTCTCCACTTGCGCCCTTGGCGGCGCAGGCTTTCCGGAACCGCCCGCTGCAGACGAGCGACTTCGATCCGGACGGAAACGAAGAGGACAGCATGTACGCCAGTCTGTTAGACCCATTCGGCCCCTGGCACCTAGAGACTACACTCAAGATTCCCGATTGCGAGCAGAAAGTTCGCTTTTCGACCAAGCATGACAAGACGAACATTGCAGTCTCGCACATTCTCAAGGTCACAATCCGTGTAGAGAGGGGAGACGACGTCGCTGTGGATGCGAAGACTGGACGCAGGAAGCAGTTTGACATCATCATGTACGTCTATCCTGCGGTGGGCTGTCAACGGGCTGACGAACCAGCGAAACACCCATCAAGATTCTAGATTGTCGGGTCAACCCGCAATACAACTCGCTCCCCACATATGCGGCTGTCGGTCCAGCGTCCGGCAACCCTGTCCCGGGCGTCTGTCCCGTTCATGGCGCCCCTAATCCATTGTTCTCAGCACCGAGGTCATCGCACGCGCCGCCGCCTCCTCCGCTACCAGATGCCGTCATCTCCGCCGCCACCCTCTCTGGGCATGTCGGACCACCCCCTTCCGTGCTCGAGTTCCGGCGCGACTCGTCTGTTCCGCGCTCGCGTGATCGTGGCAGGCCATCATCCTCCTCTCGCCCGCCGCACCACCACCAGGAGAGCGTTCACGACGAAGACACGTTGCTCGAGCGTAATATCGTGTACGACCAACTCATGTCGGGCCAAGTGACCGAGACTGGTGAAGTGCCGCCGACTTATGTGGAGGCTATGGCGTCGGCTTCTGCTCGCCAGCGTGCTTCGCGCAGCCAGTCGAGGGATGTATCCAGGGTCGGCAGAACGATGAGCCCCAGTCCTCATCTGAGTGCGCCAAGCATGGATCGGGGCGGGAGCGGGAGCGCCGATTCGAGAGGGCGAAGCAGAGGCCGAATAGTAGAGTAGTCGTGTGACGATTGTGGTGAAATGGTGTCATGGGTAGAGGTGTCAAGTGATCATGTCATGAATGAATGTGTTGTGATGGGTATTCAATCTTGTCTCGATACCATAGGTTGGTCGTCCGGATCAAGATCCTTGCCGAGCTCGACCTCATCTGCGAGGTCCTTCTCGTATGCCGTCTCGCCCAGAAAAGCGTCCCTCGGTACTCGCCCTTGTCTGCTTGTTAGCCAATCACTCCAAAAGCCTCTTTCGAGATAATTTGGACGCACACTTCCGTCAAGGCGCCCCGGAGGACGTAGAGAAATGGAGAGGTACCAGCCGGCGGCGGTCCAGTCTGATACGCAACTGCCTGTCAGCTCAGGCCTAACTCTAAGATGTCTAAAACTGCGAGGTCTGTAGGCTCACCTGTCGAGCTACACCGATGGCAGACGAACGGCTGGCGCATCTCCAACCCTCCCGTATCCTTCCTATTCGTCAGTCCTGCCGTCTCCCAATCCTTCAGTCTCCTGGGTGTTCCAGTCTCACGGGTCGCGAGGAAGAGAGGGGCGGGGTGAACGGGACACGTACCGCCGTACAAGACATCTCTGACCGGGCTTGGCGTTCAACTTGAACTTGCGGTCTCTGTGTTCTGGAGTAGCTTGAGAACGTATGATCCAAGCGCCGTCAAGCTGTCTCTGGGGGAGTCGGTCCAGCTTCCCCTGCAGGACAAGGAGAAAGTCGCCGCAGATGCAATAGTAGGAACGGAGGATGGCGCGGGAAGAGGTCGCGCTGGACTGGGCGGGCTTGGTGGTGTGGCCGCCTGCTGGAGGTGGGGCTGCAGCGGACATGGTCGTAGAATGCAGAAGCAATCACCAGACCCCAGAGCGAGATGAAATGCTACCTCGGAGCTCGGAGCACCCGAGTAGGCCAAGTTACTGTACTGCCACGCTCATACTGTAAGTGGCACTGTGGCGCATGGGCGAGTGACTTTCGCCCCAGTGGCACATCGCAGTAAGCTATCGATATAGCGAATTCCGGACATCAAGCAGTCGCCTCTGGTGCTTGATGGTGAGTTCAGATGATAACGTGCTCCTGTATAATGAGTGAACTCGCAGAACTCGACCTCCGGTCCGTCATTTCATAGGCGCTAGGTCTTGCGCGTCTGACAACTGGGAGGACCCGCATTCGGGCGGTACGGGAAAAGGTGAAGTCCCATTGCAGGCAAAGTTTGGTGACGCCCACGGAGGAGCGATCATCACCTAGAATGCCGCGCGAGAGGTGTGTCGCAAAGGCATCAGGCCCGCTTCGCCGTGAACAAATACCTGAATCGACTATCGCGCCACGCAAGCGGCTTATGGGACCCGTAGATATGAAATAAGATAGATGCATAAATTATAGACTTGTCCGGCCACATAAGCATCGAATTGGCTGACATGGACCTCATTCGTGCCATGTCTGCTTCTTCGGCGGGGTGAATACCAGTAGCACGGGGGAGGGGGGGGGGGGGGGCTAATGACGGCTTGGACAGTTCAGCCTGATTATGCAACCGGGCAGCCGCGGGGCGGCAATGATGGGTATATATGTTCATGGTGCATATGGAGACACGAGATGTCAAGGCATCTGTTAGGGAAGAAAGCTGAAACTATCACCAAGCGCGAGACAGTAGAAGTTCTCTGGCATATTCGTCTTTACGATTGCGGGACAATCGGGATGCCAGCTGCCTCCTGGTTTCAAGGTCGACTCTCTGCAGCGAGCCGAGGGCGGAGCGATAGTTCATCAATGAGTCCCCCTTTGAATATGCATCAGTTGTGGCGGTCGATTTGAACTCTTTGGCAGCAGCACGCGTCGTGCTTTTGCACTCATCGATGGCTTTGCGCAAAGCATTAGTTTCTTCTTGCAGTAAGTCGTTGAGCCGGGTGAAAGCTTCTTCTCGGTCGAGCCATGCCTCGTGCGTGATCAGCCGTTTCATTGCCCGTCTTGTTTGATCCGATACTTCGGTCGGAAGGATGATCTCAGTGAGCTGGGGATGCATCTCGCGCAACGCCTGCCAAGCCGTTTTATCCCTGCCGATAACCTCCTCTTTTAGCGCTTGCGCTTCTTGCATGCTGAGGGAAGGGGATCGAGTTGCAGATTCTGGCTGTGTCGTTGGAAAGGTTTGCCGTCTTGTGGTAGGCTGGGGATCACGAGTGCTTCGGTAACTGGATGCCGAGGACGAAAAGTCTTGTGAGTGCCCCTCCCACGGGTCATGATCGAACACATCTTCTCTGTTTCCCAAGCCAGGGTCGGGGGAATAGTCTTTCCTCCACGGGTCACCAGTGAAGCGGTCCTCATCAAAGTGGTCGTCAGAGAGGTCATCTTCCTCGGAGCTATGAGGTCTGGCCCGCTGGTCATCTGAGTCCGCATCTTGTCTGTGTCTGTGAAAGTCTCTTTCCCCCCGCTCCCTATGCGGCCTACGGGATGGATCGTAATCGGGGGGGCGGATTCACCTGAATGATGGTAACTCCCGCTGGGTAAGTGTAGCTTTGTCGGCTGTGAAACATTTTCGATGCGTATGATGTGGGGAGGCGCCTTGTGAATTGGTAGGTGGGTGTATAGAGATAAATGACAGGCGGGTGTGAAGTCTGACAAGGGGTTTTATAGTAGGACACATGTATTATATAGACTCAAAGGGCTGACTGCGGTCGGAAGATTGCGGGCAAGAGAAGAAGAAAGACAGAATTCGATCTTTTGTTGCTTTGTCAGAGTTTGCAAAACACGCGACGATGACGGCCACCTCGAACACTCCACCTTCCGTGCGTTTCAAGTCGCCGCGAATTGGGGAGGAGGGGAGGGAGAATGATTTGCCTCGGCGTTTCGTCACGCATAACTCACTTTGCGACGAACGAAAAACGTGTAGCAAGGAGAAAGAACAACGGAAGGGTAACTGCTTGATGCACTCAAGAATTGAGACGTCCGTTGCTGCAACGTGTTTCGTCTTTCCAATTCGGTCTAAACTCGTATCCCTACAAGTGCTCCACACTCGCAACGCTCCCCGTGTGTTCTCCGAATCGGGGCCACTGCGAGTAGAGCTGTATCAGAGGGTAATCCGGCTCACTGACAGGGCAGACTTGTGCAAGTCAGGTGCTCGCCCCAGTTGTTTCCCATGCAATATACTGCCCAAACGGCAGTCTCCCCAAGGCAAATTTCGCCATCCTCACGAGGGACCCAATGATCGCGCGCAGACGTCTGTCCCATGTCTGACATGTTACAATTTTGGGAAGCCGAGCTTGATGTTCGTCCTAGCATTCATTCATAAGCGACGCGAGCACTGCCTCTCCTTCTGACCTATATCGCGCGTTTCATCCATCCAAAAGAAGACGAATTTAGACACTCGGGTTTCAGCAACACCCTTGCTTCCGAATTTTGTTGCGCATTAAGGCCTCATTGCTTCCGGGCCATGATGAGGGCCTTCCGACCACATTTGTGTAACTACTGCAAAGGCTTGCCTCATGTTCCCATGCACCAATACACGATAGAGGATCTTCCAATTCATTCGCGTAATTCATTCGCGTCCAATCGTCAAAGACGTTTGTACAATCTCTAGGTTTCATGCAGACCTATCGTTTGACACACTTCAACGACCATTTGTCGGGAGTCAGAGTGAGCAGATTAGTGCCCCGCGTCACTCGCTCCCTCGTCATCTCATCGGTTTCCCCTTCGAGTCGTACGGGCTCAAAGTTGAATCTCTGACACAGCGTGGCGAGGATCGAGACCATCTCCACCTCGGAGAACCGCTTGCCCAGGCAGCCGCGAACACCGCCAGACCAGCTCCCATGCAACGCACGGTTCTTGGCGCCCTGCTAGCCCAAGAAGCGCGAAGGGTCAAATACCTCCGGGTTGGGCCAGTGAACCGGATTGCCACCGAAGGCTGCCAAGTCCAGACCGACGTGATCGCCTTTCCGGATGTGATGGACGTGATGAGTGACCTGTCCGTCCTCGGTCCATGTGGTGTATGGGATGGTCGTGTCCTCGAAAGCGATCCGCGGCGCGGTCCGCACCAGATCCCGCAGCCGGAGGGTCTCGTACAGAGTGGCCAAAGTCATCTCAAGCTTAGGGAAATGATGATACGCTGTAGTCAGTCATACCTCGGCGTGTTATGGGTCCTGACGCTCACCCAGAGGTTCATCTTCGCAGACAGAGACGATTTCTTCGTAAACTGCTTTCTGCCATTCTGGGTATGCGGCGAGGAAGCCGATGGCAAAGGCCAGGGTATGTCCTGAAGTCTCGTGACCCGCAAGAATGAAGATGACTATGGGTTGGTTCAGCCACGAGGTAGAGAGTATTTGTGTACTGACAGACGTTGCCGACTATATCGGAAAACGAGAGGCCCTGTCCTTCTTGCTTCTCCATTCCGATCTGGGACGCCACCAGGGCACCCAGCAAGTCGGTAGATATCTCAGGATGCTTGGAGCTCGTGGCGTCCAACTCGGCCCTCTTCTCGTGTATCATGCGCTCAAAGTGCTTGCGCAGAGCAGCTTGTGCTTGTCCGACCTGTCTCAGGGAGCTGAAGGGCGACCACAGCATCAGGTTCAAAGGGAGGAGCATGTTGGTCACGAAATTTCGAATGACCGATGTCAATGCTTGGTGAAATGTCACTGGACCTCAGCTCTGACTCGCCAGGCGGCTTATCACTGTCCCAGACTTACTGTTCTTCTCTCGTCTTGCAGTCTGGAAAGAGTAAGGGAACCACACTCCGAACCCGGTCGAACCGATGACCATGAGGGTGACCTGTCAGTGATCAGCTCATGGACGTCAACGGCTGCAGGCTAGGGCTAGACTTGCCCTCATCATCGCATCACAGAGATCAGATATGATGCCTCCCTCCACTACCCCCTCGATCTCCATCATCATTTCCATTACCTTGACCGAATTTAACCAGACGGTCTTCATGATCTCTGCTCCAAAGCATCCTTTTACCACACCGCGATGGCGGCGGTGATCAGTCCCCGTCTGCGCTGAGATAATATGATTGCCGAAGAGCGCAATGAAGCGGTAGCTTAGACTCTCGACCGGTTTGCCAAAATGATGAGGACGGTTCAGAACATCGTTCGCCGTGATCGTTGATCCGACGCAATACACGGCATAGGAGGAGAATAGCTGAGGCGCAGCAATGAGATCACATCGTGCCTCTGCGTACTCTGCGGCTTGAGCGGATACGTTGTGAGCAGGAATGGGTATACGCACTCTCCCATGGGTTGTTGAAGTCAAAGGCATCTTTGGGAAAAACGATGGGGATGTTGGGAGTCACGTTCCGGTACAAGGCCTCGAAGTACTCGAAGAGAGACGGGATGCGCTTGAGCCCTTTGGCGCGCTGAAGAGGATCGTTAACGACACTCTAAGCAAAAGTGAAGGGATGGTACAACTCACTCTGACAGTGACGATGAATGTGCTGATCATGGAGAGGAGGTATACCGCCATGCCCGACAGGATGGCCCATCCCATGTGCTGGAACAACATGTCGCCGAGGTATAGACCAGCAGAGTGGGGTATCGCTGTCGAGTTGGAAGCTAAGGGTTTGGCGTTGCTTCTCTCCTCTTATAAGCTTTAGTGAAAGAGCTCAGGAGGATGGCGGCGGGGAGCCCACACGCACTCAGCTGGCAGCAATCAAGGAGGAGCGGGAAGAAGCAGGTGCGTCCAGTGTGGAGTCCATCATATCAGCAAATGTATCTCATGTCATGCCGAATCTTCGGCGAGGGCGGGTGCTAGCGTCGCAATTCGGTTTGCGACCGTACAGGGGAGCGACAATCATTATTTCCTGGGTGGAGCCCGCCATCGAAACGTCCAAGACACAAGATCACTTAGCATCGGTCAGCAGCCAATGCAAGCCGGGATTAAGCTCGGCTCAGAGATTGATACGGACACCGAGGTTATTCATGATCGCTGACACCTGGCCGACGGCCACTTCGTGCAGAGTAATCTCGCTGTCTGTTCGTCCTGATCGAGGGTATAAAAGTCGTAGCACGCCACTCCCCCCTATGCCCTTCGACATATCAAAGCCTGAGCTTGAGGACATCTACATCTCGATCGCGATCTTCGATGAGCTGCCATGTTACTAATCGGGCAACTACCCGATGAACATCTGTTGTTGTGTTCCTTTATGCGTTGTGTCAGGGTTGCATCATGCTGCAGAGCCGCGTGGTGCTGTGTTTTTCCTGCCTCCAAAAACAGACATAAATGGATGCGCAACGACTTCTTGCATCCTTTCGGAGCGGCGAATAAAGCGGGGCGGCCACAGCAAACGCCGTAATCAGTTGACACGATGCGCATGCTTACACCTGACTCGGACATATGTGCGGCATGGCAGTCGCTATCGCTTGACTCCCCACTTTTAAAGTCGGTCCGCGTATATCTTCCATCAGCAGGCTGAACTGCGTGACTGAAGGACAGTGTAAAACTTCGAGTTGGAATGCCCGGTTCCGTGCGATATTCTCCGGAAATACAGTAACGATACGGCTTGCCAAGGGTGTATACAGTACCGTGTCAAGGTCGGCGTTTGCTTACGACCGTCATTACTGAAACAAAGACAACATGCAGCTTGACTCAACAGCGACGTGACCAGCGGACTCTCTCTCCTGCTTAGGCTCAAGCGCCTGATCACTCGTTGGCCCTCGCGGCGTAAAGCGCAGCAGCTGACGTACTTCTGATCCCCACCATCTACCGTGTGTGGATGGAATGCCTACCTCCGAGCATCTCCGATGATCTTCCTTTCGGATTCATCTACATCAGCGTCTGGACCGTGGCCCTCACATACTGGTGTAGGAGCGATCAGACGGTGCCACTGCTCAGCACATCGGCTATTGTTACGCGTCCCGGAGAAGGGTGGGTGGGGTCGGTGTGGTGGACCGAAGTCGTCCTCAAGAGCAGGCTGGCGCGCTGAATGCAAGTCCTTCTGATGCTACGTCCAAGATCCGGATTGTCATGATCCGCTGACCAGATCCCTGATCTTGATCTTGCGTGTGAGACATCCTTCCGGTCTTGCGCCGAAAGCCCAGTGCGACGACTAGTCCTTAAGACTATCGGCTGCTGGACTCCACCAATGAGGACCGCGTTGTTCGTTGTGTGCCAAAAGTCTCACGCTTGTCATGCGATCCAGCGCAAAGGAAGGAAGACCGGTTGCTTCTTCCACCCGTGTCGGATCACGAGAGGGGTGGGTGATTGGTCTCCCACGAGGACGAGAAGCATGCCCCAAGGCCGAAAAAGCCTCAAATATGAGTGGATTGTCGCTCAAGATTCCTTGCTTGACCTCGAAGGCTCTTCCTCGATTATTGGCCGCAATGAGTCATCTGACAGGTAAGATACCTGACATGTCGTCTCTCCTCGGTCGTACCGACATACGCATCCCGATCGTCGTGATTGTGCTCTTGATCCTCGTTCAGCTGGGCAGGAGAATCCTCTCCTACAGGACAATGATCAAGGTGTGTCACACGATGCGTTCTTGCCAACCTGATACATAGGATCTGCGAGGACTCACAGTGATTCGATCTGCGTTCGAGACGTTCGAGTCACCTTTCAAGTACAAAATCCCTCATATCCCTTGGCTCTTCCCCATCGACAACTTCACTCTTGACGATCCATGGAAGAGCTAGTATCCCCCAGCTCACCCCAGCACTATCTGACAAGCAGAATATGCCAAGGCCCAGTCGGACCTGATTGTTGCCGCGCAGTTCTCGACGCCGCATCCCGTCTATATCCTCGGATCCCCGTCGAGCATTTCACACGTCCTGTCTCACCCAAACGAATTTGGGAAACCCGTCGACGATTTCCGATACCAAGCCCTCAACCTGTTCGGCGAGCACATCGTCACTCAGCCGAATGGCCCCGAACACCGGCGGCACAAGTCGGTAGTCAAGGCGTGTTTCGGGGAAGAAATCATGCGAGGGGCGTGGAGCAACGCGGTTCGTTCGGTCGACCTCATGATAGGGGAAGAGGAACTGGAAGGGGGCGGCATTATGGAGAACGTCAGGCGGACGATGCTTAAGGCGAGTAACTCCAGTCTTCACGATGGCTTTCGCTGATGCTGATACAGGTGACATTGCTCGTCATTGGCGCCTCGGCTTTTGGTGTAGACTTCCCGTACCACATCCCCGACTCTGTTTCTCTCAAGGGTCGAAGTAAGCTCTACTTCAGTCGATACGCCTACTTATCGGTTCAGTGTCGATTGAAGAGTCAATAGAACTTGTCGAACACTCTTTCATGGTGCAGCTGCTTGTCCCGCGATGGATCCTGGAGCACTTCCCCTTGGCTTCAGTTCGAAGACTAGGCAAAGGTCAAAGGTCGATGCACGAACACCTCATGGACCTGATCATCAAACGACGGAAGGAACTGCAGGCAGCATGGCAACAAGCGGAGCTGGCAGGTGAGAAAGTCGAACCGCCTACTGACCTGCTCGGCGCTCTCGTCGCGGCCCAGCTCGACACGGAAAGGACTTCGCATGGAGTCGGTGACAGCAAGCAGAGTGTGTCAAAGCTATCGACCGGTCTTACATTTGAAGAGACGGTTGGAAACTGCTGTGAGCCTCACTGCGTGTATGTGAGCGGGGTCTCTGCTGAATGACGAGTCATCTTCCTTGGCGCAGGGCACGAGTCGTCCGGTCACTCGCTGTCATTCGCTCTGGCCCAGCTAGCAATGCACACTGGATGGCAGGAAGAAGTATACCGGGAAATCTTGGAAGTCTGTGGGGAAGAGATGCCTGGTGGGTTATCCCAGGCTTCAGATCCCCGTTGACCAGGCAGGTTACCACCACTTTGGCGCACTGCACCTTACCCTTGCGGTTATCTACGAATCTCTTCGACTTCGGGACATCATAATGCACCTCTCGCGAGTGGCGGTGGAAGACACGACGATCCCCTATTCCTCGTGGAGCATGTCAGGCTGCCAAGCCGATGCTGAGACACATATTCTGTCCGTGAAGAAGGGGTCCACAGTGGTACTCGACCTCCCTGCCGCCGGCAACAACCCCGCTTACTGGCCCGACCCCGAAGTTTTCAATCCTGGTCGGTTCATTGGCAACGATGGAGCGAAGAACAAGGCCCAACATCTGGGCTGGGCGGCGGGGCAGCGCGTGTGCATCGGTAAGCGATTTGGGGAGATCGAAATGTGCGCCATCCTCGCCAGGCTCGTAAAGACTTATCGGTTTGCCCCCGTCCCATGGGCTGGCGAGACCCCCGCGGACACAGAGCAACGGATCTTGAAAGGCAAGGGACATGTCACCCTCACGCCGGGCACGTTCGAACTGGAGCTCACAAGGCGATGATTGCTTGGAGAAGTGGAACGCCCCGTACATATGCGCGTGTAAGGACTGTACATGAGTTGATGACGCGTGCTATTATACATGACAACAAATCTGTTTATACTGTACAATACCTATGACACCTACGACATGAATGAGATGAATGACAGATGACAATCACTTCCGTACGGGCGAGCATGCGGTGAAAGCTATGATCGCACTTCCAGCTGCCGGCTAGCAAGCTGCAGCCTCGATCTAAGCGACATTGGTCGACCGGGACGCCACTTTCGATTGATGTGTCGAGGCGGGGAACTAGGCTTCGATACAGGGTCGACTTCTCGTTGCGAGCGCGGCAGAGATGTTTCCCGAATCACAGAGGTCAATCCCCCAACGAGATCCGCCATCTGCGAGTCGGAAGGCAGGAGCTGACTCATAGTCAGATGCCTGGCAACGTTGCGGTTCTCGACGATGGGAGAGACGGGGAACGACGAAGGGGGAACGAGAGGACTTTCGATCAGCATTTGTGGCGGTTCGCCTCTCTTCTTGTCCGCAAAGCTCTCCCAGCTTTCTATCTCTTCCTCTGGAGGATGTTCATCGAGTCGAGACTTCTTGCTCGGTTTCGACGGTACGGCCAACGGCGATTCGAGGCGTAGTCGTTTCCCATGACAGGACACCGGTGCCCACGTTTGTCTGCTATTCTTTTCTGGGGTCCGAAGGAGGTGTTGCAAACGGTCACCCGCTTCCGAGACATGCGAACGAGTGCAAGGGCTTGATGTGGGATGTTGACGAGGTGAAGGGGCGAAAGGCGACGGCGGCGAGGTTTTCCATATATCTGGACTTGGCTCGGATTGCGTCCGCGTCGGACGAGGTCGTGATGGAGACGGCGTCGGCATTTCCGGTACGTCGATTGTGGACTGCGAGCTGGACCGCCAGGCCTGACGCACGGAATCTTCCGCCGGCGAAAGGGGTTGAGTCGTCGTGGCGTACCCCAGGGCTTCATGCGCAGCTTTGACCAGTTGAGCATTGTCCAGCGCTTCAAGCTCAGTACAGCGTCCTGATATTGCAAACTTACTTACCATCGGTCCAAGGTCTTTCGCTCGGCTGGTAGATCTTCTGGAGTCGCGGAAAGCGGAGCTCGTACAGCCCCCCAGGAAGCTTGAGAAATCCGGCCCCCATCACCTCGCAGCACAACGGCTGTTCGAATAGGATCGAAGGTGCCGGCATACCGGTGCAGAACTTATAAGTCCAAGAGAGACCAAGCAGTCGCTTGACAATCAGCCATTGCCCAAAAGAGCGGGAAGCTGTGCTCACCCTTTTTAGAGGATCATCCTTATCATACTGTTTGCTCTTCCACCTGCCATGCCGGATATTGTTATTGTAGATCTCCAGCTGATCCCGCTCCGTACCGTACGACGCCCTGAAGAGGATGTCAAAATGGGGAATCTCCCGCCGAGCACGGACGTTATCTCCATTGCGAAGGACCCCGATGTAAAAGGTTGTAAACACCGAAGTGTCCACGCGCATCTCGCGAGCGCGGTCGATATCCCACCCGGCTCCAAGGACGACCAGATCGACGCAGTCTCCCAAATTCGGAATGTAATCCTTCTTGAGTTTGACCCACGGCCACTGCATGTTCACATAGCTCGATTCGGCGGCTTTGAGGACGAGACCCTCCTGGCAGTCTTGACACGATCGTTGGAACGCCTCGCTCAGAGCATTTCGCGCGCAAGTCCTGCCGAAGTTGAGCGGGATAAGCGTACGTTCAGCGAGGAAAGCGAAGCCGTCAATTGGCCGAATAACCATTTCAAGATATTGCCGGCGACGATCATAAGTTTCTTTCAGCAAGCTCTTGCCGTCCAAGAGGAGGATGTCGAAGAACGCCAAGCAGAGGTGTCTGTGTCGATCGCGTCCTATCTGCCAGTCCGGTCGACTGCCTGCGCCTTCTCCGGCGGTGACACCAGCCGGACCTAGCCACCAGAATTCTTCGACACCTGGACCTCTGCCACCTTCCCTGTGACCTTCGTTGTATGGCAAGACCTCTGCTTCGAGGATGACAGAGCGTCTGAGCCGCCACTTGGCCGGCTTTGCAGCGGCCGCTCTGCTTGCCATGCCTGAATGTGTAGGCAGATTCGCGCCAACGGGAAGACCGAGCGATGCGAGGATGATGCTGTGTGCATTCAATCGATCGAGCGTACTGTTGCGTTTCGACTTGCTGAAGACGGTAATGATCGGTCCTTGTCCCTGCACGAGTTCGACGTGAATTTGCATGCTGTCTGTCAGCCTGGCCTCCGAGGCTGTGTTTAGGGGCGTACCGATATCCGTCATATTTGGTCTCTGCCCATACCGTCTCGGGCCGCGGAGCAGCGTGGCGACCGTCGAGATAGGCGCTCAGCGCATCGTCGATTGATCGCCCCTTCCGACATTTCGGTATAGGGATGTTGACACCCACAACCGGTCCCGCTGGGACAACTGTGGCGGCTCGACGATCCATTTCCTCTACCATATCCGCACATCGGTCAAGGCTGCCCACGCCGCTCTTGTACAGCTCAAGCAGTCTCGGATCCCATCTGCGCATAGCTTCGTGCAGCTCGAGCTGGGAGGGAGCAGCGGTCGTCTTGATGCCCAGTAGAGCGGTAGGGTTGCGGTGCCTCACGTCAGGTAAGGGAGAGAGGAGCGGCCGCAGATCTCGAAGGATGATCTGCGTCAGCACGGCCAGGGAGTAGGGCGACAATCCGGCATCTCGATAGAGAGCCGTCAGGATGTCCGAGGTGCTTCGGGCAGACTGTTCTTGAGATAATTGCGAGAAAGGCGAAGATGCCGCCAGTGCGTCAAGAAGCCGGTCTATCTCGCATATGCTGATTGAGGAGGATGTTCGGCTGTGCTGTTGAACTTCAGCGCCTGGCTGAAGACAGGCGGAACACCCAGCTACTCACTCGATTCGACAGGGCCAGCTCCACTTCCTTGCCCAAGCAGCCTGTACCGCCTTCATGCCTGCCGTTCCAGTTGACCGCGTCCCATTTTGTAAGACCTGTGACGCCGAGGATCCGTTCCAGCTCTCTGGCCAACAGCGTCTCTTTCAGCCCGTAGCGCCTTCGAGATCCTTCATGAGGGAACAGAAGCCGAAAGATGTGCTTGCCAGTGCCTGCTGATACAGGTCGAGGCAGCTGAGCGAGCCACGAAGCGAAGATCGTCCCCGGAGTCAAGGTGCCAGTATCTGACACGGCTCGCTTGGATGACGCGGCCTTTGGTGGGTGGCCGAGACGGTGTACCAAGAGCGCAAAGCTGGTGATCAGCAGCTGCATCAGGCTCGGAGGACGCGGAGCTCACCTCTCGAAGGATACGCTCATGACATCTGTAGTGGCGGTAAGAAGAGCCACAAGCTGCAAAGGGCGACTCCTCGCGACGGACTGATGTGATGGTGAAGTGGGCCGAGCTAGGCAGTCATGGCTAACGAGACCGCCAGCCTTCCTTTCAAAGCCATGTACAAGAGAGAGCTCCTTGACGTCGAACCCGCTCTCGCCGCTCCGTCTTTCGCTTTCGCTCTTCTCACTTGACCCATCGCACGCTGGCTCGACGCGTTTCGAATTGGCCTTTATCCAGGCACATCAAAATGATGGACATCACAGTGCCTGTTTGAGGGTGTTCTCATTGTTACATCCTCCCTCTTAAGCGACTTCACCAGCCCGGCCTTTGAATGCATCCAGCAAGTCTCCAACCTGCTTGCGAATAGCTTGTCTCATTGATTTGAGCAACATGGCCGACCACGACCCATTGGATCTCTTCCGAGCGTCTCTAGCTGCCTCTTCGCCCCCCACTCTCCTCACAGCAGCATCAGAACCATCCCCGACCTTGCCCTTGGCCGCGTACATCTCCTTTCCTCAACCCAGCGGGGCGGAACCTGTCAACGTCGCGAAGGATGCCGCTACTCGATACACAGCGCGTGCAGACACTCGGACCGAATTCTACACCATTGGTGCGATATGGCTAGCATGGGCTGAGCGAGATAGCGGTGTGAGAGAGTACCTAGCGAAGGGCCAAGCCTCAGGCGTTGGATATGTTGCCATTGCCGACAGGAGAGCGGTTATCGAGTATCTGCAAGGCGGTGATGCGGGTGCTCGTCTTCTGAGACAGGGCGAAGAAGGTCAGCTGCTTCGGGCCGGAAATGAGGTTGGGCTGAACAGCAGCGAAAGAAGGCACAGCCTCGGCTCTCGTTGAAAGCGTCCCTGCTGCTCTCGCTGCTCCGGGTGAAGCTGGGCCGTCCAGACCTGCGGCTCCTGTAAAGCGGAAATACGAGGTGGACGTGGCGGACCGCGAGTTCTGCAAGAAGGTAAGCCGGTCTGCTTGGCTGTTGATCGGGGCTGACTCTCAGTTACGTGCGCAAGAGATTGAACTCCGTGATAGAAATACCGTACTTCGGGCTTCGAATGGCGGTAAGATCAATGTCAGCCCTTTCTTGTTCAAGGATCCAAGCTGATGTGACAGAACTTCGAGAGCTTTTTGAAGACTGTCATGTCCGATAAGATCCGGGCATTGCGAAAATCATTAGAAGCGGGCTCGAAATCTCAACCACAAGCACAATCTCAGCCAACATATGGTGCGCTGACTCGAGCTCTTATATACATTGCTCACGATCAGACCCCAATAGACAAAAGAAGGCAAGGTCCAGCAATCCGATTATCATGATCTCGTCTTCTCCGACATCTCTGATAACAATGTGGAACGTGAAGAAGTTTCTGGAGCAGGGCGTGTGAGCAAAACTTGCTTGTCGCCCCAGCTGTCACTGACAAGCAGATTCGAGCCCTCAGAAGTAGCTCGTCAGCATGAGGCATTGCAGGGAAACACGAGAGCCGAGGATGTCGTCGTGGTTCTGCGGAAACGGCCGGGACCGCAAGGGGAAATCACGAGCAAATACTACATCGTGGATGGCGTGGACGCGTTGCAGAAGTTTGGCCAGGACGCATGGTCAGCTAGCGTCGCTTTTCGCTCGTATAGAAGCTGAACGTCAGGGATCGAGTGGCTTGTGTCCTCACGACCGGCCAGGCATGGCAATTTAAGCCTTACAAATGGCAAGAGCCTAAACAGCTCTTCCGTCATGGTGCGTCGAATTTGCAGCAGTCTTCCACTCAACTGACCTTTCAGTCAAAGGTGTATACTTTCAGTGGAGCAATGAGCCAACAAATCCAGTTGTGCGGGACTGGAACGTCACGGAGATGCGGGTACGTCACAGTCCTCTTTCTGGGAATTAGGGCTGAGATCAGATTGACCGCAACAAACGGCATATCGATCGGCAAGTTGTCGCTGAGTTTTGGCGGGTGCTTGATGCTGCCAAGCGAATGTGACAGCACATGTCATGAAGCGAGGATGCAGCACCTTGTCATACAACAATTCGTGGCCGTCTAAGACGTTTCACAAGCCTACCCATTTGTACCAGGTCGTACCCTGCGCATGAGCAGTGTTTTTGCGTCCACAACGTCGCGGCTTACCCCTACGTTGTTCTTCACCACGACCTTTTTCGTGACTAGCGCTATCAGGCATTTGTTGACCTTTGGCTGCGGCAGATCTGGCGGGAAGATCATTGCTTTTACTGCCTGATCAGCTTCCACCTTGACTTTCAGTGGACGGTCTGGTCTGACTTGGCAGGCCATCTGGAGCGTCCATCAATCGCCCAATAATCTTTTCCATCGTCAACCTCGCAGCCTGTCATCAGCCTATTCCTAGTCACCGGCAGAGCGGTCTCACCGGTTGATTGCCTCTGTACTCCAGCGGCAACGTATCTATGACCGCTCCAATCTCCAGCTGCGCGTCAGCCTAGACCGCATCTGTCCGTTGACGATCTCGCCTCTCGTTTGCGCTTCATGGTCATTGCTGCTTTCTTAGTTCCTGTACCCGCCGGTCCTGCTGCTGGATTCTTGGACGCCGGTCTGCGCGGCGGCTCGTCATATGAGATCGCCGTTGCGTATGTCTGGTCGGCAGGATGAGTGGATGCGGAAGGTGCTGAACTGGGAGGCGTTTGTGGTCGTTGCACAGAGGGTTGAGCAGCTGCAGGAGGTGGTGGAGCTGTGTCGTCAGTCAATGTGATAAAGAGTCGCCCGAAGCTGATACGTGCCCTTTAGCGATTCTGCGCGTGCAAAGGAATTATCATCCGGCGCCTAGACATTCAGTCAGTAGCTATCCTGGTCTGCTCCCAGCGGAGGGGGATAGACGCACATTCGGCCACTCGACACAGAACGCATTCATCTTGAGCGCATAGAGGTACGCCGCGAAACTCTCGTTGAATGTCCCGAGCGCATCGTGTAACTCATTGAGCTTGCCGAGATTCGCAGCGAGTGTCGTGGCCTCGTCGGACAGGTCGGTCAGGGGGATCTGGAGAAAGTCTAGTCCGGCCGCAGAGGCGTGTTGTCTGTCTTGCGACCGCGCGAGGGAGGAGAGAGATCCGGTCGATATGCGTCGGAGGGGGTGCGGAGGGGGCATCGTGTGCTGCTGTGCTGTACGAAATCGATGTGGGCGCAATGAGTTGTCAAGAGCAAGTGGAATGACCTCCACCTGCATTTACTGTATCCAATCTCCGACGCGTCCACCGGGACAGCTGGACGCGTCGTTATTGCGCTTCTCAAAGGCTCAGTATGCAACGCAGCGCTTCTGTCATCTGGGCTCCCATCCTTGGGTTCTAACGAACACGTTCATGCATGCTTATCTGTCAAGCTTCGCTCAGCGGGTAGAACATGCAAGAGGAAAGCAAGCGTGTCGACAATATTTGGTTGCGAGTGTGGCATTATCTCGAGTGTGGCACCGGCGATAGAAGGGCAATTCCTCTGCTCGATATGTCCCTTGTTCTCCTCCGCCGTGAGCACCCAATGACTCACTAATCTTGCCCTCTTCGCTTTCGAGTATTCCACGGCTTGGGCGGGCACGAGTCTTCTGGCCGTGTTGAAAGACGTACATATGCCCGCTGCGATACATTGTGCACATCTACGCCGCATAGAGTGAGAGAGAGAGATACAGAAGGAAGGCGACTGACCCGGGGGGGAAGAGGGGGGGGGCAGCGGCCAGGGGGAATGAAACGTCGGCGAGACTTGTCGTCATCGACGTGCACGTCTTCATAATGGCGGGTGGAGCGTCACAAAAGTACCCCGAGTCTCCGGACATTGCGTACACCCGCCACGGCGTTGCTCGGTGTCTCAGGTGTTTCTCCCTTCAAAGCCGGACGATCAGACACGAGGTCTCCTTTCTTGGTCATTATCTCCCATGGTCACAGCGGTGTTGATAACCGGTGAGCGCGGTGCTGTGCAGAAATCAGAAATCGCGGAATGTGGGAGAATTGCAAGTGCAAAGCCCGGAGAGACTATCCAGTCGAGGCGATTGGGGCTTATCATCACCCCTGCAAGATCCGCGATGGATCAACCGATAAGACTCGGCTCTCCTCCGACCACCAACACCGACCATTTCACACCGGCGATCGCGCGGGGCATGGAGTCCCATCGAGGCCTTCCCTTTGGCCTTACGAGTCAGAGACGGCCTTCGAGTGGTATGCGGCCATTCCGCGCGGGGAAGGACCAACCCCGTCTCCTCGTTTCCCCGTGAACCTCCTTTGATGTGCTCCCCCTCACGCTGATCTCCGGTGATACGCAACAAAGAGGTCTTCATGTTCTTCGTCTGGGCTGTCGCGCGCTCTCGCGCCCGAGTTCGGTCTATATCGGTCCGAGTGCTGTATTGCGTTCTACGGGCAGAGCGATAGGGCGATTGGACTCACTCCCCCTTCCCCCTTCAATTTCATGAGCGACATCGCTCCACCCTCTCCTACCTCCCTCTCACCCGCTTCACGCCGCGTTTTCTCGACGACTCGGGCATCGACGCACATCTTCCCGGCGGAGTCTGTGGCAGCTTAATCTCTGACTCGCCTGAACAAGGGATCGACCTTCCACCACTTGCATCTCTGACGTCGTCGGCCGACCCCCGCACGCCCGCGTCTCGTCTGCCCCCGCCGAGTGGCGAGTGGCGTGCTTGTGTTGAGTCATTATAAGGCATCACGTCTGAGAGCAAGGGAAGCGGCATACGACTCCTCAGACCGCCCATCTGATCATTCTCCTGCTCATCGCGTCCTTTGCCTCTCCGCCACATCATATCCTGGCCAAGCCTGACCAAATTGACTTGTCGCACAGCAAGCACGGTCATACTGCGTACGACTACCGCCTTGTCGACGGCCACGTAGTTTAGACTCAGCTCTAGGTCAAGTCGCCTTTGATCACGCAGACCCGAGTCTACAGCAGACCCTGGTAAGAGGCACATCGACACGGCCGCCACAATCGAAGGCCACACCGCCACCGCCAGTCGGTGCACAGCTATATAGACCCGACTGCACCGGACGCCCAAGAGACTCTTTCGACAGTGAATCTCAACATCCAGCCCTGCAGAACACCTCACATGCCCTCCACGTACCCACCAGGGAGGCTCGCGGTTCAAGGCATCCCGAAGAAACCCTCTAGACCACCCTTCTCACCCCACTCATCTTACCTCTCGCCTGTGCAAGAGGCACGTATACTCTCGTGGCGACAGAGCACCACATCGTCGCCACCGCCACCCAAGTCTCCTTCGCCCACCCCCAAGTCCGGGCCGAAAGGTGTACAGTCCGCCCCGGCATCCATAAATCACTCCCACTCTTCCTCGGCAGCGTCCTCTTGCCCCATACATGGCACGTGCTCCTGTACCGCCGCAGCGGCAGCCGCAGCACGAGGTGAGCGGCCCAAGGGTCCGAAGGTACGATCGTACTACTCGCGCAAGAAGTCGAGCGCACCAAGTAGCGAGTCCAAGTCGACCTTGGTTATGACACCAGTGACGGCTCAGCACCACGGCCCCACCACACCTGTAAGCGCAGCCCACCCACCTCATTCCAAGGGGAGCAGAGCATCCAACCCTGCTGCTTTCGCTTCCAAACCAGACAAAAAGGGTATGCCCTCATCCGAACAGATCCAAGCGTATCGACTGGGCGCACCGCCGCCCCCTCAAGTGGGAGAAGTGCCGACCATTCCTTTGCCAGACCCGGTAGTAGCCATGCCCCCGACGAAGCAAGATCTGCCGCGCATAGCAGGCTCGAGAGATCCCATCTCCCAGAACTAGTGAGCAGTGCCGACAAGGTCGGATCCGACCGAGCAGCTGACGCTGGAGTTGGAGGCAGATGTACCCGCCCGTCGGTGGACCGATGGGAATTAACCCGGGCGTTCCTTATGGTTACCCTCCAGGCGTGGTGAGTCGGATCGTTTCACCTATCCGCCATTACTGACGACACGCCTCCTACCGGACAATCGAAAGAACCCCGCTGATATTCGCAGATGTATGGCGTCCGCCCTTGGGGTTGATGAGAATGTTTCCAAGGTGGGCAGTGGCGAGGAAGAGTAGTGCTTGGAGAGTGGAGATTTGAGACCTGTATCATAGTTGCGGTATACACGTTGCTTGTGTAATATGCGGTAGGAGCGCAGTGGCATGCGAAAAGTACAAAGCACTTCGTCTCTGATTGGGAACGCGGAGCCCCACGCCGAGTGAACAACGGGACATGGTTATGAGTTGTTCTCCATAGCGTTTTGCTTTTCAGCAGACAGGATGGGCCGCAGGGAGCGGGACGACTCTCGGTCTCCCCCTCGGCCGGAGGGACGTGCCTCGACTTCGGGAGAACCCAGCAGCAAATACGACCGTGAGGACAAAAGAGACCGCTATCGGGATGAGCACCGCCAACACCGGGGGAATGATCGCGGTCACCGACGAGACGACAGACATCGTCGCGACCGCCACCGCTCGTACGATGACGAGAGACCTAGGCGAGAGCGAGAGCGCAGTCGAGACCGCGACGAGCATCGTCACGATCAGAGTCGGCGGCGGAAGCGGTCCGTGACGCCCGATACCGATGAGTCCTTCCTGGACCTCGACAGGCTCGGTGTGCAGCGTATTAGTCAGGATGACTACTTGTATGTTCTGCTGCTGGAATACTGTGTCTTTCTAATCTCAGCATCAAGTCCCATGAGTTCAAATACTGGCTGAAGGAAGCCCGAGGCAAGGTAAGCCTCTTTTTACCTCGCCTCTTGTATTCTGACGGACGTCCCAGTACCTGGACGAGATGTCCTCCGAGTCGGCGCACAAGTACTTTCGCAAATTCGTCAGAGTATGTGGCTCATGTCGAGAGTATGTAAAAGCAGCTGACCATGCAGCGCTGGAACGACGGCGCTCTCGCCGAACGCTTTTACAGAGACCATGCCGGACCATCTAGCGAGAACACGGCATAGTGCGTTCTTGTCTTTCAGACCTTATCTCATTCTGACCCGCAGCAAATGGTCATTTGCCCATGGATCCAGAGAACGTCCGCGTCCCCGTGAACCCTCGCCATCTCATCATGAACCTTTGAGATCAAGAGGTGATGTAGGCGATGAGGACGACGATGAGCCAGATATCGGTCCTTCCCTCTCCCCTCCTCGCGCATCAAGAGTCGGACCGACATTGCCCACTGCGGCAGATCGGCAACTGGCCAAAGAAGAAGAACGTGAAGAACGGCGTCGAGAACGCAAAGCGGAGTCGCGTCACAAATACGAAAAGGCCAACGAGGCGGTTCCTCGGTCTGGCGGACGAGAGGGCAAGATCGAAGAAAAGCGCGCGACGAATGCCCAGAATAAAGAAATGAGGGAGAAAGATCCGACTGGCGGGCTAGAACTGGACGAGGGGACACTACTTGGCTCCAATGACAGTTTTGCGGCTGCGTCAGTCGTATCTTTCAGTCTCACTTTCAGTCTGACACGCAGGTTGAGAGCTCGGGATGCCGCGCAGAGCTGGCGAGCAGAGAAGAAGGCCATGGCGGATGCCGACCGACGCGCGGCCGACGAAGAGAGGCTGGCAGAGCGCAAAGCGAAGGAGAACGCGACCATGGACATGTTTAGAGCGCTGGCGAGACAGCGCTTTGGTTGATACACGATTCACACCACCTGCATTGAGGATTGATAGCACCCGTCATCAATGATCAGGGAAGAATTGGTAGTCGTGGCCAAGCCCGAATGCATGATCTGATCTTACAAGAGGAGACACGAGAGAGAGGACAGCCTGTCTACTCCTCATCCTCCTCGGCCTCCTCGTCGCCGTCACCGCCAGCGGCGGCCTTGGCCCTCTTCCTCTTCGTGCGTCCGGGGCGGCCACCGCCGTAGGGCGAGTTCAAGGCGTAGTCGACGTGCTTCTGCGAGTCGAGACGGACGACAAAGGAGGGAACGTTGACGATCTGCTTGCCGACGCGGATGTGGCGTTGACGGATGAGCACACGGGCGTGGTGGACAGACTTGGCGAGGCTGAAAATCAGCTGCGGCCCTACACAGCAGACTGCCAGTGGCATGGCACATATAGAGTTGATGGCGTGCAGAAACAGCAACTCACCCGAGCTTGAACACCTGGGTCTGGAGACGACGCTCCAAGAAGTCCTCAGTCTTCAAAGCCAGCACGTAATCGAGACGCATGCGGGTGTCGTCGAGCACACCAATTCGGACCAATCGACGGATCAAGGCGTTGCCCTCGAAAAGTCGCTTGGGGTCTTTGTCGTCGAGCTTGAGGAGCTCACGAGCGGCACGTCGGATCTGTCATGAGTATTGTGCCCGGCTACTCATACATCAATTGGTCTCACCTTCGAGAGGGTCAACTGGATACGCCAGATCTCACGCTTGTTGCGAAGACCGTACTCGCCGGCGAGCTGGATGTCAGCTCGAGCACTGAATGACACACAGCCTCTAGCCCGCCAGCATCCCACAAGCCCATGCGACAACCTCTAGTCGAGGTTGACCAAACCCTGCACCCATCCTCCTAAATCTTCTTCTGCTCTGTGCCGATGGCAAGCTGAAGCAAAGACGCACCTTGAGCTCGGCGTCGAGACGGGCGGCCTCGTAGGGCCTCTTCGGGACCTTGTAGGTCTTGGACTGTTTCCGGGGGGCCGCAGTCATCTTGTCGGATGAAGAAGAAGAAACACGACAAGAGCTCGACTTTGTCGAATTGCACCCAGCGAGCCAGCGGGGGCAGCCAGGGAGAGGCAGCAGCCAGAAGGGGAGGGCCGCCAGAAATGAAATAACGCCGCGGAATTATCGCGAGGCAAGTGTAGCTTAACGCCGATGCTTCGGATGTAAGGGGTGCCATGCTCGGAGTTTGCGGTGTTTTGACATTCTCTGGTTGGCTCTGCCCCTGCCGGGGGTCGCTGGTATTCGAGGTGAGTATTGCTCGAGAGGGTTTTTAGGTGTTCTTCGACAGGTCAAGCAAGAGGTGAGCCACTCGTCCCAATACATTATCCATCCATCCAGGCAGGCAGGACGGACGTCGCTTCCGCAGGGCAGAACGAGAAACGACAGGGAGAGATCGATTCTGGAACAGGAGGATTGGAGAACTGGAAGAGGATATCGACTATTGAACATCGCCTGACTCTCAGACCACCGACAACATGCCTCACTCTTTCGGTATCCGCGCGCGTACGCGCCACATGTTCAAGAAGGGGTTCAAGGGTGAGCGGTGGACGAATGCTGGGAGGAACTGGAGCTGACGCAATCTTCCTTTCACTCGATTCATCATCCCGCCTCTCAAACCTGCACATGACTCTTGCTGGATGCTGGGATATGACTGGATATTTTGTCACGTCGGATTTGGACTACAGACCATGGTGCCCCGAACCTCTCGACCTACATGAAGGCCTACCGGGTCGGTGACATTGTGGACATCAAGGCCAACGCCTCGGAGCAGAAGGGTCTTCCCCACAAATGTGAGTGACACTTTCGTCACCGGACTGTCGGCACAAGGTGCCGTAGGAGAGGCGTGCCAGGATAAGAAGGGATGGATGGGCGTGTCAGGAGCCGAGGAGCTGGACAGAAGACTGGACGAGGAGAAGAGCCATGCTCATTTCCAGTCTACCACGGCAAGACCGGTATCGTCTACAACGTCTCTCCCCGCGGTGTCGGCATCATCTGCTACAAGGTCGTCAACGGCCGATACCTCGAGAAGCGCGTCAACGTCCGTGTCGAGCACGTCCGCCACTCGAAGTGCCGCCAGGAGTTCCTTGACCGTGTCAAGTCGAACGCCCAGAAGAAGAAGGAGGCCGTGGAGAAGGGAGAGCGTGTTTTGCTCAAGCGTTTGCCTGCTCAGCCTCGGGAAGCCCGGGTGGTCAGCATCTCGGGCAACGCCCCCCAGACCCTCACTGCCAAGCCATGTGAGCTGCGACGCTGTGTGGAAGTTCGAAAGAAGCTGACTGGCAGACGAGACGACCATCTAGAGTGTTCGCACGGTGGTTCCGGTTTTGTGGCTTTGTACGATGAGATGATGGATCGCATATACCGCACTACAAAACTGTTACTCGCGCTCACGCAGAGATCTGGATACAGAAGCCAGGACGGCTCCTATCATTCCGGAGTGCTTCTTCTCCTTCCCCCGGTATCGCTTTCCAGACAGGCTCGAGCGAAGCAAGCTTAGCACTGACCCCAAACGAGACTGCGCCACCTGATTTTGCAATGCCTCGACCATGCCGCGCTGAGCAAGACTGCTGATGAGGCCACGCAATGGGAGCAAGTCGACAGACTTACTATTCGAAATCCACCTTGTCCAAGCTAAAATGCTCCGTTTGAACATCATGACGGGAGGCATGCCGCACCCTCGCACGTCCCGCTGCATATGTGTAAGCCACCGCGGCCTGTAGAGCCTCTGCAAGACGTCAGGGAAGATCCCAACATACAGAGCGACAGGCGTACCGAAGACTGCTTGCGACCGTTTCTCTGACAATGGGTCCTCGGCTTCGAAGTAAAAAGGGATCTTGAGTGCCGTCAAGGCAAAGTTGAGGAAGACGTTGCGGTAAACGCTGTGCTCGTCATTATGTGCCGTATCGAGGTATGCGACATGGTTGCGATTCTCCAGTTGTCGACTGAACCATCCGAGGAACGCCGCGCCGCGATGTCGGTTAGTCCGAAGTGCGAACGATTGGCTTACAGCTGATGTGTGAGTTTGGCATACTTGAGACAATTTGGCACATACGCCCGCCTAACAGTCTTGAGTAGTCCATGCTTACATCGAGGGTCGCAGTGTTGATTGTAAACCCACAGTACGAGAACTCTGGTGATCAGCAAAATTTGATCGACATCGATGGGACTTAGCGCACCTTCACTCCCTAATCGTGTAAATCCATCGTGGATGTCCAAAGACACCACCGTCTTGCCGGGCGACACAAAAGCCCCGTACTCCGGAAAACCGCTCTGCATCTGCTTGACGAAGCGCTGGGCATCGGCCAGCTCGTCCGAAACGAACAGAAAGTCATCGATATATCGTAGGAGCTTCGAACCTGGTTTCATGCCTATCCACCGCAGATGCTCCCTCTCCATCGCCGCGTAGAAGAATGAGCAGAGCAAGCTGCTGATCTTGGAGCCCTGCGGTATTCCGGTTCTCTGCCGGAAGAAGCGGCGCTCGATTTGCCACATATTGCTCTTGATATGCGTTCGAAGAAGATCCATACAGGCTTTCCGGGACACTTGACGCCGGCGGACAAGATCAACGATTACGGCGTTCCGTAATGATTTCGCAATGTCCGTTGCCTGGCAGCCGAAGGATGCATTGGAATCAGAATCGTCGACGAGCGCGCGGGTTTTGAACAGCCTCCGCGAAGAGCCCTGAGACGCCTTGGAAGCCGGAGGGAGCAAAAGAGCGTAGAGCATCAAGCAGTAGTCATGGTCCATGTCCAGCAAGTCCTCGATGATCGCAAGCATCTTGTCCTGGTTGATTGAATCGAACGCAGCTCGAATGTCCGTTTTGACAAAATAGAGTCGGGGGAGCCTGCCGTGTCTCTGAAGCAGGTCTTTCTTGTATTGCTGCAGAGGCGTGAAGATCTCGTTTGTCCCCATGAGCGAAGAACCGAATAACGATTTCTGTCTGTCTTTCTCAAAGGACAACACTTGGTGAACACCTTTGAGAACCTGATTCGCCGTAGTGGTCTTGCCCGCTGCGATTGTTGGCATGCCTGGAATAGTCTGTGAAATTATGTGCCGGCCAAGATTGACGATAGGTCGGAATCCTGTGTTGGGCTTGGGTACAAGACGAACAGCCGATACTCCGAGAGGCCCGCCCATCGCACGGTCCAGCTCCGCTTGAGGTATCTCTTCGAGCAAATCTTCCTCGAGCTGGCGCAGGTGCGGCCGCGAGGCTGCGTACCATTCGTCATGCAGATAGTATACGGTTTCGTACTTCGTCGAAGAGGTCTCGGTTGCGTAGAAGCTATTTCGCAGCAGCGGTACGATGAAGTCGGCAAAGATCCAGTAGATGAGTTCGCTCAACAAGGCCTTCCGCTTGAATGTTTCGCCAGCCGTCACCCTTCCCAAAGAAGACGGACAGAGCCACGAGACATCGGTGTGATGTACGCCTTGAGACAGAGAGTGCAAGTGGATAGACTCGAATTGTTTCGCGCGGATGACACGTCGAGCGTGCCCTATCACTGCATCTTGATTCCGTGTGCTTCCAAGTACAGCGACAGGCATGATCGTTCGTATGACGGCAGCAACATATCTCTCGACGTGCTGATGTGGCACAGGATCAAGAGTCGAGCACCCACTCTGATCATAAGCGGTTCATCCGGTCCACCAATCTTCCTCACCCTGTTACCTACGCAAGTCCGCATAACGTGTCCGTAGCTGAGCTTTCTATGGCGGAGGATAATCTCGCTCATGACTCCGACCATGGATTGGATTCTGGCGGTGTTTCCAAAGAGTTTGGGCTCATCCGGTAGCTTCTTGCATTTCGAGGTGGGGAAAGACGCAAGTCCGAAGAAGGATGGGAACATCTCTTGCATCAGGGCCATGCAAGATGAGAGCCTCGGTTGACCGTCTGCATCGGTCTTCGCCTTGTTCAAGACATGTTGCGGCGGGAGGCCAACGATGTGCTTGCCACTCGCCTTGCGCACCGGGTGACCGTAGAAGATGCCTTGACGAGGAATGATGATCTCGGCCGGACTGTGATTCAGTGATAGGTCGACTTCGCATCGAGGTCACTCACGACTGATTGAACTTGGTTCTCTTCTTAGAATCCGTCGAGGAGGCGACATCGCTGGATGGCTGCCGTTTGCGCTTACGGCGGCTTACGAGTTGTGTTCGGTTGTTGTTCTGCTTCTGTGTAGCGGAGGCGTCGTCATGCGTATATAGGTTATACACTGGAACTCCGCTCAGTTGAAGGTAGCAGTTGTTGCCGGCAGGGAGGAAGATTGAGGTGTGCAGTAGAAGGTGCCGAAAGCCAGCATCTCCCAGTCTGTAATCGTCAACCTCGCTCCTCGTATTCCTCGAGCAAACCCACCTAGATCGCAGCACTTTGAATGCCATCGACCTCAGCACAGCTGCTGGAGAGTTGGCGTGCCGCGTCTCGACTCCAGGCCTGGCTGTGTTGATTGGCATATCTGGGTCATGGTGCTTTCATTGTCAGGAAGGGCGCAAGACTCGGAGTTCAACTCGTACTCGATCAATGGACAAAAGCACGTCCCTCCTCCGCCGTGTGATGTCAAGTAGGATCCGGTCGATCACCTCCTGCTGCGTGCCGTACAGGTCCTCTCCGCAGCTCTCAGGCCATGCTGGAAGCTCCTCTCGGACGCCGCAGATGGCACTCGTCAGAAGCGTCTTGTATTCTTCTGCATCACTTGACTCGAGGACCGTTGGGTAGTGCGGGAGGAGGAGATCTTCGAGTCTGTACAGGCGGGCGAAATAGGCCGAGAGTGTCTTGTGCTTGATTTCTCGGGGAGCTTGTTGCTGCGGCTTCATGACCGAGGGCTCACCACCCTCGGCATGGCTGACCAGGACGAAGAAAGAAACAAGAGAGAAGCAACACAAAGATCAGTCGCGTCATCTTTGGATCTCGGCGCCGGTGACCCATGCCGGCATATTCCATGATTCCCCCTCCGGCGTCTGCTTTGGCCATTTGGCGTCATCGCATGGCTTACTCAGACCGTACAGTCTCATAATTTCCCTCTCTTCTCTTTGCATCTCCTCTTAAGGCCTCCTCTTGGGTAAAGAGGCCACGTACAAACTGTCGTTCGCCATCCGGACTTCGCTCAGCTCGAGCTTTACTCGACCGGCCAACCTCGCATTCCAGCCAACTTTTCGCCCACTCACCCTCCGCCCTTTCGCTAGCAGCTCGATTGCCAGGATGCCGCCGATCGCACCTAAAGACGCCAAGGATCTGCCAGAGTAGTGAGTATCGGCAACGAGCTGATCAGCTGCACGCGAGTGGCGACCGTCCGCTGACCAAGCAGTGACTACTTTGTCATCGGTGGTGGATCCGGTGGTATTGCTACAGCGGTAGGTCCTCAGCAACGGCGCAAGGTCGGTAATTGACAAGCAGCGGCGAGCAGCAGAATATGGAGTCAAAGTAGGCCTTGTCGAGGGCACGCATCGTCTGGGAGGAACTTGTGTGAATGTTGGGTGGGTATCTCTCCTTGTTGACTGCCCCGAGCTGACCTAGCAGCTGTGTCCCAAAAAGTTCGCGACTCCTCCTGACATCCCCAATGCAGTCCTGACCATCCAGAGATCATGTGGTACACTGCCGACATTGCCGACACCATCCGCAAAGCTGTTCCTTATGGCTTCGGCGACCAGGCAACGGCCGACAAGATGACCAAGAAGTTTGACTGGACGACGTTGAAGCACAAGCGGGACGACTACATCAAAAACCTCAACGGGATCTAGTGAGCGACACCTGCGTGCAGCTGAATGCTCAGCTGACTCGCAGTGAGCGCAACCTGCTGAAGGCTGAGGTCGACGAGCACCAAGGCTGGGCCTCATTTGTCGACAAGAACACTGTGGAGATCAAACGGGATGACGGCTCGTCCTACCAGGTCAAAGCGAAGCACATCGTGGTGGCTGTAGGAGGACGCCCCACCATCCCCTCCGAGGACAAGATCCCTGGCGCAAAGTACGGAATCAACTCTGACGGCTTCTTTGACATCGAGGAGCAGCCGAAGCGAGTCGCTGTCGTTGGCGCCGGCTACATCGCAGTGGAACTGGCTGGCGTATTCAACACCCTGGGCACGGAGACCCATCTCATCATCCGCAAGGATGCAGTTTTGAGGACTTTCGACCCAATGCTATCCGAGGTGTTGGTGCCGTACATGGGTCGGTCACTTTTCTCATGCGACAATATCAAGCTGATGAGTCAGAGAAGACAGGCCTGAATGTTCACAAATCGTCAAACGTCACCAAGGTCGAGAAACTGCCTTCTGGCGCTCTTTCGGTCACCGTCGACTCCCTGGACAAACCCCTTGAGGTTGACGTCCTTCTCTGGGCCATCGGCCGACACTCGAACACGGAGAAGCTGGGTCTGGAGAAGGTCGGCGTCAAGGCCAACGAGAAGGGGGACATTGAGGTGGACGAGTTCCAAGTGACCACCACGCCGAACATCTACGCTGTCGGCGACGTTGGCGGCAAAGCGCTTCTGACACCTGTCGCTATCGCTGCTGGACGACGGTTGAGCAATCGTCTCTTTGGACCAGAAAAGTTCAAGAAGCAGAAGCTGTCGTACGAAAACATCCCCAGTGTGGTCTTCTCGTACGTATACTCCACTCATATGACGTCCGCGCTCACTTCTAGACACCCCACAATCGGCTCTATCGGTCTTTCGGAACCCGAGGCTGAGGAGAAGTACGGGAAGGAGAACCTGAAGATCTACAAGACATCTGTGAGTCTAGAGGGCTCAACGCCCAGTCTTCGCAGGCTGACTATTTCAGTTCCGAGCCATGTCCTTCTCCATGATGGATGAAGCGCACAAGCAGCCTACCGCTTACAAGCTCATCTGCACTGGCCCTGAGGAGAAAGTCGTCGGATTGCACATTATCGGCGAGGGCTCGGACGAGATCCTCCAAGGCTGTGAGTTTAGAGACGTGGCGCTATCTTTCTAGGCTAACCAAGTAGTCGGCGTGGCGATCAAGATGGGCGCGACAAAGGAAGACTTTGACGAGTGTGTGGCTATCCGTACGTCCATTCTGCTGTTCTGTGTGGACGATTACTGAATTTCAGACCCCACATCGTCCGAGGAATTGGTCACCTTGCGATAGACCTCATACAGTGCAAATAGTCAGAAGCGCATAGATGCATGTATGGATGTGGATGTATGGGGGTAGTAGTGCGACAGGTATGCTGTGATGGTGTACGTGTGGTTGGTAATGCAGGAGAAGCTCTATACATTCGGCAAACACTCAGTGGCATTATTCATGTGCTCTCGACGAACCACGGGCCGGTCGATTTGCGCCGTTTCTTGCCGCCGGTCGAGACGGGTCGTCGGAGTGCCTCAAGGTCATAAGTCTGATTCTCGTTGCAAACTTGGACGAGACGTTGGGCTGCCGCCAACGCATCGACCACCGGCCCGGCCGTATCGGCTTTGGTCGCCAACTCTAGCTCGTCAGCGTGCGCTCTATGCTTTCTAGCTTCTAGCTTGGATAGATACCTTGGAACAAGAGACGATAGCGCGATGCACGCTGTAGAAGCATGATGAGCTGTTCGTCAGCATGAAAGTTCTGTGTCGAATGCAAGACTTGCGATGTCCGAAAAGCCCAGTCTATCTTCTTGAGGCTCTTGACCGGCACCCATACTATTGCTCCTGTGGTGCCTGTTTGAGGTACGACTCGGACCAGACCGAGCACCGTGAAAGCCCAACACCTCGAGCGCCTTGCCGCTCGACACCACACTACCCATCTCGCTCGCCCAGCGGGCAAATTCAGGCGTGAGCTCAGCTTCCATGGCTGAAAAGGCAGCGGCCACTCCGAGCGGGGACAAGTCGGCCTCGAAACGAGCGGAGAGGGCGAGGCTGAGCGCTAGCAGACGCGGGAGCCTTTCTGCCAGGAGTGATAGGGAGGATGCGGCTAGCAGTCCGCTGTTCGACGACAGCTGCGCAGACGGGGGCGAAGGTGGGTACTCGGAATTACGTTTCGATCGATCCCCCTTGTCTCGTCGGAGTCGGAGTGCTCCTGATCTAGAAGGAGAGTAGTCGTCCGCCAGTGTGGACAGAAAGGATTTTGAGCTCCCTTGGCGCACAGGAGTAGCGTAGTGGCTGCCATTCGTGCCTACGGTGAAAGACGCCTCGCAAGCAGCTTTGACGATCTTGACTTAGCTACTTCGCCCATCCCACAAAATAGTACTCACCGCCACGCCTTTTGCTAGCAGACGACCGTATCCCCGTTCTCCTTTGACGATCTCACGAGTCACGAACCACGCTTTGATGTTCTGCTGTCGTGCCGCCTTCTCAAGCAACTCGGCAGACGGTGTACGAGGCAATGTCGGTGGACTCGGCAGACCCGCGCTCGTTCCGGGCAACTGACCATGTGCGTGATCCAGACGAGCCAAATCTTCGAGTACCTGTTGGAACACAGCGTCATCGGCAATATCAAACAGTGTCTGCCGGTACAGTCGAGTCTTCCTGGATCGTATTTCCTCAGATATTTGGAGATTGTGCTTGCGAACTCCGGCAAGCCCACCAAGGGTCCCACTAAAAGGCTCTCCATCGTCCGATGCTCGACTCGGGGTGCTGCTGCCAGTCCCAGGCGTCGTTGTGCCCGACGCAGGGGATGACAGCATGTCAGCAGGGTCAAAAGGTGTCGGAGCCGGACCAGTGAATATGTCTCGAGCCAGAGCTGACGCAGCAGATTCTGGGCTTTCAAGGACGAGTTGGACATCGCGAGGTGAAGATTGAGGGGCGTCCCATTGCGCTTGCGCCGAGGTGGCATCTTGCTTGCTCTCCTTGGAGACTTTCCACGTTTTGCGAGCCGAATTCGGTGCGGTTGACGGTCGTCCATGGTAGCTGGGCCGAATGCGCAGAGACGACTGTTCCGGAATGGGCGGGACGGGTATAGTTGCTGAGTCTCGGTCGCTGACAGATTGTAACCGTTTTAGCAAGTAATGATTGCGTTGTTCGCGTTGCGGGTCAGGCGTCTTGTCTTGTTTCGCTGTCCCCGGATTCAATTTGCGCCACAACTTGCCCAGACTGTTGCTTCGATGGGCCAACTTTGGCCGCTCGGGTCTCATTTGCTCCGAAGGCGTGGTTTGAGTATGCACGAGTGGTATGCCAGGGAGTTCAGGTCGCGAAGCGACCGCCGAAGCAGGTGTCGAGTACATCCCACGCTGACGAGCGGCTCTGCTGGAGAAGTTCTCAGACAGACGCGGTGGCGGCGGGGCTCGTCGACGGAAGGATGCGAGTTTCGAAGTGAGGCTCATCTCGGAATCCATAGCTTGTCGGATATCGTCCGACGAGTCTTTCATGCGTCGCAACATATGCTGAGCGGGATCATTGGTGCTCGAGGAGGGCAAAGTCGCCGCTCGAATCGGTAAGGCGGGAGCGGGTGGCGCATGTTGCTTTGTTGGCGATATTTGGACAGCCTGAGCAACTGCAATGGTGCTCCGTGTGGCCACGGCCACCTCGCCAACACTGTACACCGAAGTCGTGTTGATTGATAAGCCTCCCAGCGAGCTTGACCGGTTCCGCCCCATGTATGGCCTGGTGGGTCTTGTCCGTCGCAGAGTTTCCACAGTGTCCGTTCCCGATGCATCATCGGGCAGCTCAAAGGCTACAGACTGTCTGACGGTGTCTTGCGAGGAAGATGGAGGAGCACGAGTGCGGAACGTGACGGTTGTCAACTCTGAATCGGAGGCATTTCGAGAGAGCGAGGTCGAGGGAGGGCGGGATCCAGTGTTTGGCGCGACGGCATACGTTGAGCGTCGACGCAGCGTACTGCTTGTGCAGACGGTCGACTGGGAAGGTGACTCCTGTGACTCCTGCGCAACATTTTGTGCCAAGAGCATCTCCTCGTCGCTTAGCGAGGAGTTTTGAGGGGACACGGCCGCATTTGACCGCAACGACAACGCCTCCAGCTTGACCTTAAGTGACAAGCCATTGTCTTGAGAAATAGAGCCATCGTCTCCAACCTGATACGATCTCGTCGAGGCGCGAGAGAGCCGTGCCGGAGATCGCGCAGCAAATGCCCAGCGGTCGTGGGAGGAGTTCAGTGGGAGTGCCCGCGCATCGTTTGGTGTCCTGAGAATAGCGGACTCATCCGTACCTGGTGTGTAGTCTGAAGAGTCAGACTGCGAAGACTGAGAGGCATTGCGATTCAAGTTGATCTGCTGATTGATCGGGTTTCCGGGTACACCTTGATGAGGGAGGTATGCCGGCGGTAGAGGCAGGGGTAGAGGGGCTGGCGGATCGAGAACCAGCGGCGAGCTGTTCAAGACCTGCGGTGTGCCCATATCCAAACCAGCAGTCAATAAAGGCAGGGGCGGTTCAGGTATGTAGAGGAAGGTATCGAGCTCGTGTTGCTGGACCATCGATCCAGGACGCCGCTTCTGTAGCCTTTTCGAGGTCGATGCTTCTCCTTGGGACTGAATGCTCGTCCTACGAGCGGCGGCAGGCCTAGCGAGGAGCGACTGAGCCGAGGCGCTGATCGTTTCTGACTGGAAGGAAGATGGCCTCGTGGATATCGGGGAGTTGGGAGCTGTGTCGTCAAGGGAAGCCGAGGGGAGTCTGGCATCCGGGTCAGCGGCAAAGGTGGGTCTGCTATAGTCCCAGGAGGATCGCGAGTGGGACGCAGTCTCGATAGTGGTGGCCGTCGTCGTCGTCGTCGTTGTCGACAGCGGAGGAGCGGTCTGGGCCGGCTTGACACGGAATTGAAAGGCATCGGCGCCGCTACCACGCGATCAGCGCGAAGGACAAAGCACGCTTTCGCGAGAGGGGGAGCACACACCTTGCCACCTCTGGCATGGTAGCTGCGCGGGGGACTGCGTCGACAGGCGTGGCCTGAGGCCGCTCCTCACTCCCACTGTTCTTCCTACTTCTAAAACTCGCTATACGGCGAAAGCTCCACCCGCTTGGCCGAGCAGGACTGAGATCGCGCTTCGAGACTGTCGACTTCCTCGACATCGAGGGACCCGCCTCGCCGTCGCTCGCGTATGCCGCTTGGGCTCGGTCTGCGAACAAAGTGCTGGTCTGGCCCATGTGCAGCGACGACTGAGAAGCGAACGCCGACTTCGTTTGTGCTAGCGGGAGAGGAGGGGGTACGAAAGAGGAGGGGGGATGACGGGCATGGAGCTGTTCCCTCGACTTGCGTTTTGTAAGCTTCATCCCGGCGTTTGGGTTCTTGGAAATTGGCCGCTGTGCCAAACCAGGTGTGGGAAGTGATGGAAGGGGGTCTTGTAGGATCTGCTTGGGGAGCCGAGGACGCTGCTGAGTGAGCGTGATTGTGACCGTTTCACAGCGGATTAGAGGGGGCGACAGCGATCATTTGCGACATATATCGGCCGACTATAGAATTGTAGGTGTGGTCTCAGCTTTCTGGCTGTTAATATTGGCGATGGGGTCGAGCACGTCGCGAGTCTGTGCCGATCTCGATTGCCAGGAGCGTCGACGGGTCGGTGACGAGCGTCCCGAAGACCAAGCTACACAAAGAAATCAGCTTGGTTGATGCCTGTCCGTGGGGAGTGCACGCACCGTTGTCCTCCTCTAGATTCGCAAATCTTGTCTTTTCTCACACTCCAGCTACTCCAATACTGCCCGGGCGTCGGTATTATGGATCAGTGAGCCTGCGAGATGATGGCGCCGCCCCGCTCTGCTGCCGGCGAATGCTCGCTCCTCGCTCCTCGCTTCTCGTGACGAGTTGATGTGGAGGCGTATCAAGACAGACAACAGAGTCAAACAGATGAGGACAGAGAGATCTTCCCTGTCGACCACTATACCATACTGGAGTGAGGCAAAGGCAGCTCCGTGAAAGGAGCACCCCGGGTCCTGCACCTCCTGTCCGTCGGTCGTCACGGCCCGTTCGCCGTTCCAGCATTCCAGTGCTAGCCACGGAAGAGGGCAGACGTCTCTGAGGCACCACGCCATCTGGCGTTAGTGGTGGGATGGTGTTGGTGCGTCATAGCGACGACCGTGCTCCATCGATGCCCGTGTTCGACTTTTAGGGTGGCGTCCATCAGATGGTTAGCACCCGTCTGAAACGAGCATCGCGTCTGATCTCTCGGGGGTCCAGCGATAATTCGTCCGATGCTGTACTCGAGTAGGCGCACACGTGTACGACGAAGGCCAAGACTTTCAATCGAGCAATGCACAATGATGAGAGGAAGAGAGGGAGAGGGAGAGAGCAATGCGGCGGCAAGATTCAGCTTTGGCGGGTCCCACCAATCTCGGCATATGGCGCCTGAGCCCGAGCGCAGTAACATGAGACCATACATCATGGTCGACCCGAATAAACCTGTGAATGTTTTATATATGCACTTGTAACCTCCCGACGACCACCTGCTACTGATGTTTGCTGTTACCACGCCATGTCCGAAACCGCTCCGACATACTTGGTCTTCGGTCCAGAGCTGCCTCCTCCCGCTGCCTCGTCGCCTCCGCCAACTTGTGTTCGAGCATCGCGACAGCATCATGATCGTCCTCTCCGCTCAACCTTCCAGAATCGATAGACCGTCGCTGGGTCTCATGGCCTTCCGGTTCCACGAGCGATCTTTTCGAGTTGAGGAGTGGCGTGCTGCGCTCGCCACTTGAGGGCATCACATCAGCAGCAGTGTAGAAGCTCGACGGATGAACACCGCTATCCGCACTGTGCCCTGAAACGACGCTCTTGATGCTCCTTGCTCGTGTCGGAGACTGTTCGCCCCCGACGGTAGGGAAAGAAGCCGCGACAGGCGAGTTGATGGCGGTCACTGCGCTTACAGCGGTCGTCGTGCCCTTGGGAAGCGACGGCAAGAAATTCGATGCACCCTTGACGGTCCTCGTCGACGCACTGCTAGCCTTCTTCTTCAGGCGACGTGGTGACCGAGGACCCGCTTCTGTCTGTATCGGCATCCTCACCGGTGAGTCGGCTTGATCAAATGAAGGAGGCGACGCTTCGATGGTTTGAAGATTAGTGACCGACGGAGAAGCGGCATCCTTCTGCGGGGTCGAACGGAATTTGGACACCAGGCCCGACAGGGCAAGACGACCAGGTGTGCGGCTGCCACCCGCATCCAGAGAATGGCGAGGCGATGGCGAATAGCCTTCGAGAGCCGAGCTTGACCGAAGTATATCCGCAGACCGCCTTTGCGTCGTCCGAGAATCGTATCTTGACAGTGGACTACTCGCCGCCTCCGAGCGATATAGTTGGCCATGCTGCCGTTCGGGTGAATACGGTCTGGGACCTGGCTTGACTGGATCGAATACCGCTTCTGAACGCGCACCAGCTATGCCCAACCCACGGAGCGAGCCAGTAGAAACAGAGGCTGGCATCGAGTGATGATCAGCCGCGCGTCGGTGGGCCTTTGGCAGATCCAGCATGATTTGAGTGAGATCGCGCACGCTCTGATCACTTGAGCGGCTTGCGTCCCTCAGAAGGGCAGCCAGGCGGACAAGCTCCTCTTTTGCCTTGCTTTGGTCTTCGACCTCAATCAACAGAGAGATCTGAGACGACAGCTGTACAGCTGATCTGAGGGAGGTGTTAACATTCTCTATGGATCGAGTGGAAGAGAGAAAGGCACGGAGTAGCTCGGCAAAATCCGCAGAGAGTTTGATCTCCATGGATCGGAATGCTTCGACTAGGAGTCGACCATGCTCGGTTGAGGAGACAGGAAGATCCATGGATGCGCTAGATCGCCCAGTCAGACTGGTGTTGCTTCGCATAGGTCGGGGTTCGGTGACAGGATGTGATCTGAGCCGAGAGGAACCGCGAAGCGTGGTAGGGCTGTCAGGAGGACCTTGAAGGTTCTCGCGTCGTTGCCTGAAAGACTCTATGGGAGCCGTTCGAGGTGCCGCAGAGTAATCGCGGACTGACGACATCGAGGTTGTCGAGCGAAGGTGGGACGGTGTATGGTTGAAACGTGACAACGGCCGAGCATGTTCGCCAATGACGGATGCACTTCGATCCGCCTCCCACTGCCGATTGTGTTGTTCACGTTGCCTGTCCATGCGATTGAGAATGTCGAGAGGGTTCTTCCCGGCCATATTGCCGAATGACAGATCGTGCGTGTTGACTCCGACAGCTGAGATGGAATCGCCGGGGGCAACGGAAGCTATGCGAGACCTCGTAGAGGCCGAAGATGGTATGTCGCGTTCCCCCACATGTGCTTCCAGACTGAGGCGATTCACTCGCTCAGTCAAAGCGGATTCATTACTACCACCGCGCATCGAGTACCGATATCGACCAACAGCGCTGTCAAGGACCGATTCAGCTCTTTGCCGCGTTCGATCGTCAGCTGTTCTCGCAACTGGGAGACCCCGCACATCTAGACCTTCTTGCGCTCGGGGCAGACCGGCAATCGATTCTGACCATTGTCGACGCGTATAGCCGTCCGAGCGCTTGAGGCTTGAGTGGCGTTCCACGCGGTCGGTTTCGCTGAGCCTTAAGGGTGGCTGGCGCCGTAGAGGCGAAGGGATTTGATCGTCACGAATTTGCCGTGATACTGTCGGCGAAAGAGGCAAGTCGATGGGCGAGTCGCTCAGCTTTTGTGTCGAGGATAATGGGGCGGTCAAAGGATAATTTTGTTGATACGAAGCTTTCGGAGGGGATGGCGTGAACTACTGTCAGCTCGAGCACTGGAGATCTGGGACTAAGCAAACACACCAAGCCAGATCCGCCGCGGAATTCTGCGGGCAGGGCTTTCCTTCTCCCACTCGACCCGCTGCCGCCGCTTTTCTCCCGTTGTCTTCCAGAAGATCCCGACTGCTCCGGAATGTCTCCTCTTGGGGTAATCCCTTGAACCGATGTGTCCTTGGATGCAGCCGATGAAGTCGCAGCAGTCATGCTTCTTCGTAGAGAGGCTGTCGATGCACCAAACCCGCTCTCTGGTCGGCCATAAAATCCATGCCGTTTAGATGACGACTGCCCGGGCGTCTGAACGTCCATTGACAATCTGGGGGGTCTAGTAGCGGACTTGATCCGTTTTTCTGCCTCAAGAATCCTGTCGTCCACTCCTGACGGAGACGATTGCCCCGGATCCGTCTCCTCAGCAATCTGGCGGTCAAGACCACCGCTGCGCGACAGCTGCCTGTCCAAAGGCAAGGAAGGCGATCGTCCATGCAGACGGCTCTTCCGAGGTGAAGAAGCCCGAGAGCTTGAAGGGGAATCGCGCGAGTCTTGCGGTTGGTGTGTCACGCCATTTTGGACATTGCGTGTCGGTCCCGATGCCGAACTCGAGAGCTGGCTTCCCGCGCCAGAAGTATGCGAGTTCACTCGGACAAGATGTGGCGAAGATGCGTTGGAGCGAGCTACAGAGGGCGAGCTTCTTGCCTTGAGGAGACTCTCGCGCAATCGTGCCTCGGACACTCGTGATGATGAAGCCGATGACAAAGATGGGGATCTTTTCGGTGCTGACGAGATTGAGGAAGTTCGTCGAGGAGGGCGGGGCGGGGAGATCTGTGACGAAGGGGAGCTCGGAGCCATCTCGTGATTGCAAAGAGGAGCTGTCGTCGGTGGACCAATATCACTGTTGCTCCCAGGTGGACTTGGAAGTCCTGATTTTGGGTCTACAAGCTTGTGAGGCGAGATAGACGTATCGCCGTTCAACGTGGTCCCGGGTGAGGAGTTATGGTCGTGGTCTGGTTCGTCGCTGCTCCTTCTTCTGTGACCTAGCCAATCTCGCTTCAGCTCCAGCGCAGGACTGCCCAGTCCTACACGGGCACTTGCAAACACGGTATTGAACGGAAGATGCGGCGAGCCACTGGCGGCTCGCTCGAAGTATTGGGTGGTGGTGGGCGGCTCAACGTCGAGTTGGCCAGGTTTGGGCAATGCGTAGTCGCCAGCAGCTCGAGGTGATGCGAGTGTTGATAAGGTACGAACGGACGAGGGGGACAGACCGTCGGATTGACCAGAGATTGAAGATCGCAAGGACGGCCTTGAAGGGTTTTGACGAGGGACAGGCGGGCCGGTCGGAGTTGTTGGCGAATCCATGACTTTGCAGCGAGGACCAGCCTAGCTGACAATACACTCGAGGCCCCGGCACTACTGTAGAGACTGTCTGTGATGAAGCGGTTGAGCGGACGTGCGAGTCTGCTTTCTCTTGAGATTCGAGACAAGGGAAAGGGTCACCGGAGTGCCGCCGCCAAGCGAAGAGGATGACCTTCGTTCACCGAAATGAACGACACCTGCACGTCATATTGTGCCGTGAAGTCGGGGACAGTCCTCTGTCGGGCCAAGAAGAGAGACGCGGCTGGCCAAGGTGTTGTTGATACTGGACGCAAATCAAAGGCGTCGAAGAGGCGTTTCTGGAGCTCGTCTGCGATCCACCACAACGCGTCCAGCCAGCGCTCGGATCTCCTCTGGAGTTTACGTAACCTGCCACGTGTTCACAAGGAATGATGCCCGATGCACTGGTCAGAGCGCAGTCCAACCTCTCTGTCCGTCTCTGTCTCTCATATATCCTTGACCTTTGTTGTCTCTATCCTTTCACTTCCGAGCTCCCGGGAAGAGGACCCAGTGAGACCAGTGTCCGGTACACTGAAGACCAGACCGCCGCCTTCCCATTACTCTTCCACTCCGACGACTGCCACCATCATGGCTCAGCCCACCCTCATCAGACCCTCGGCGTCGACCTCCGTGCGCGGCGACCATCCCATTCCAGAGACACCACCTATGCAATCGACGTCCTCGTTCGCGTCTCCCAAATCGTCCATCTCGCGAAAGAAACCGCTCGGTCTCAGCATTGACAAGGCGATCAAGCCTAGTCGGCCGGCGCCCGGAGTCCCTGGCAACGGGAACACGCCGTCCCCTTGGAAATCTGAAGCGGACCAGTTGAGAGAGGACATAGCTCGCCTGCAGCTTTCGTCCAAATCGTCGTCCTCCGACGCGTCGGTCCTCGACAGCCCGATCTCATCTTCTCCTACAGCTCCAACCACCCCCGGCTCGGTGAGCACCACGGGCGAGAAGGCCACATCGAGGAAGAAGAGCACACCTTCAGCTGGCGGAAGGAGGTCGAAGCGAGATAAGGACGGAGAGGATTTGGTCAAGAACGAGGACCTGGAAATACTTGCCGATCTTGGCGCCGGAAATGGGGGCACTGTAACGAAAGTTTGGAACAAGAAGCGAAAGTGCATCATGGCTCGAAAGGTGTGTCATTGTGACTAGCTATTGGGTCCACGACCACTCAGCAAGGGCCTTGCTAATCCTCCAGCTCATTCTTGTCGATGCCAAACCGTCAGTCAAAAAGCAAATCCTTCGGGAGCTGCAGATCATGAACGATTGTGCATCCCCTTACATTGTCGGTTATTACGGATGTTTCCCTGTGGATGTGCATGTGGGTATCGTTATGGAGTACATGGACGCTGGGTAAGCTCTTTCCCTCATGATGGTCCAGCTGGCAATGCTGACGTCGCAAGCTCCCTCGACTATATCTATAGGCACAATGGGGCCGTGCCTATAGGCGTCGTGGGCAAAGTGGCAGAAGCGGTTCTGAAAGGTCTGATGTATTTGTACGATGTGCACCGAATCATTCACCGAGGTGAGCTGCTTCACCTGTCTCGAATATTTCGGCTTATCCCTTATAGACATCAAGCCGTCCAACATCCTAGCGAACACTGCAGGCGAGATTAAGATTTGCGATTTTGGCGTGTCGGGCGAGCTCATCAACTCGATTGCGAACACCTTTGTCGGTACCAGCACGTACATGAGTGTGAGTGAGCCATCATCCGGACATTTCGATACTGATGTGCAGCCTGAACGTATACAAGGAGCTGCATACACGATCAAGTCGGATGTCTGGTCTTTGGGTATTTCGCTCATCGAGCTCGCTTTGGGTCGTTTTCCGTTCACCGAACCGAACGAAAATGACTCGCTCTCCGAGGATGAGCATGAACCGTATGACTCGCAAGCAACTTTTGATGCGGATGCCACACTCCCCTTGGCAACGAGACGGCCCGATCTTGATGCGACACCGAAAAGGGCGAGAAGACGATCAAAAGGCGTCAGCTTAGCTGGTGGAGGATCCACCATGAGCATTCTCGACCTTTTGCAGCACATCGTCAATGAGCCTGCGCCAAGGCTTGTCAGTCGGAGGCGCCAGTTCCCACCGGAAGCCGTGGAGTTTGTGGAGGGATGCTTGAACAAGGATCCGGGCCTACGCAAAAGTCCCCAGGAGTTGCTGGTGGGCACGTCCTTCTCTGCCATGCGCCGGGCTGATGAGCAGGTCTCTCCGTGGATCGTCAATTCCAAGGTCACCAAGGACGATCTACAAGCCTGGGCGAAACTCACAAAAGAGGAATGAGTGTCATGTTACGCTGAGCGGATGGGAACATGCACCACGAGCAGACCGAATTGTATATAGCTTCATCATAACGCATTGTCTTGTATCCACCAACGGCCTCGACAGTTCTGTCGGCTTCGCCAAGTACCCCGCATTTGTGTATATGCCACTCTCGAGATGCCAATCACGTATCATGCTACAGAGCGGGGCTGGAAGATGCGTCAAGAATGATGCCATGCCATGCAGTGTGGTACAGTATAGTACAAAATACGACGATCTTTACAGGATAGGACCAGATTACACAGACGAGACGATACTGGTGGCTGTCCCCTCTCTCAGCGTCCGCCTCAGTCGCTTATTCACCTGCGGGAAGAGGCTACTTGCGCCCTTGGGAGCTTTATAGTCGCTTTGAGCATCATCGTCGCTCTCTATGCTCTCACTGCCACTCTCGCTCTCGCTCTCGCTCACGACGTTTCCCGCATCTGCCTCTGCCTCTTTGGGCGATGAGGCTGCACGTTCCTGGCTGGGCGCCGCCCCGCTCGACGTGCTCGTGCCGGTCCGTTTCCGCTTCTGGACCCTCAGACGCATCATGGTCCCAGGAACTCCATCACTTTCGTCAAGCGGAACGGACGAAGCACGGGAAGAGCAATCCGAGTTGGTATCCGGCGCATTGACGAGCCCGCTCTCTTTGAGCTCTCTCTTGGCTGCTTCTTTGCCCTCTTTGGCCTTCTGCTTGAGATTCAAGAGTTCGACAGACGGGGACGTGGCCTTGTCGGCGTGACGCTCTGCTCGCTCGGCGGAACGGGCACGCACAGCGGCTTTCATCCCATCTTCGCTCAGCTCGGTCTCTTCGCGGATCAAAGCCAGGCGCGGGGAGGTGGGGCTGGACATGGCAGTCGCAATCGGGTTGACGAGCGATGCGAAGCTGACGCGCCTGCCGTTCTCGATCACGGCCTTGATGGCTTCGCGAGCGGCGACTTTATCTTCGTAACCTGCTTTGCGCGGTCGGCGGCCGGACAAGCATTTACGCAGTACCTTGGCCTTCGTGCGCGAAGTGATGTTGAGGCACGGTCGAACGAGGGGGGTGCATTCGTCCCACATTCCGGCGGGTTTGCTGATGGACGGCAGACGGGACGAGCTGCGCGATACGCTCCCGGAAGACGAAGGCGACGACGGTTCAGGGATGGGTATGACGGCTGAGGACGGCAGTTTGGGCAGGTCGTCTGCTTCTGGGATGACTTGAGGCTTGTGGTGGATGAGGCCGGGGACGAAGTCGTCCGGTGTAGCGTTAGGATGACGGCGGCCAATATGGGCCATGAGATCACCGAATGCCGGGCCTTCGTATAGACAGTCTGAGCGTCAACGTCCGTGCGTTGAAACGTCATCCACTAGACTCACTGAATGGGCACCTGGCACTGAATGACTTCATGTGAATCACCAGACAATGCTTGTACACTTCCTCGCGGTTCTTGAAAAGCTCGGTGCACCCTTTCCACCCGCACGCGATTCTGCCGTCTGGCGCTGTTGCGCACGGGACGGTCGAATGCAAATGCGCATGATACAAATGCTTTTCAAGCAGCGCCCACGAGTTGAGCACAGCATGACATGAGCCCCAAGAGCAGTGCGTCGGTCTTTTGGTCAGCTCGGTCCAGCTCCTTTCTACTAGATGTCAGGACTCACCGAGCATGCACAAAGACCTGAAGCTGGATACGGCGGACTCTGCGCGCTTCTTCTTCTCGCTTCGCAGCAGCCTTTGACTCTTCGATATTCTTGCGCGCTTGCGCAATGGCGGCTTGCTGCTCTGCGATGAGGTCCACAGTCGAAGGCATCGCCTTGCTGACCGCTGCTGGCGGTGCGCGGCGGTCGTAGCCCGCATACGAGGTATGTGCAGGTTGCGCGACTGGCGGAAGCGGCTGCTGCGAGTATGTCTGATGATGCGGCGCGGCATAGCCATGGTGTGGAGCCGCATAATTTGGAGTCTGGTGTGCATACATTTGAGCGGTCTGGTGGCGCTGCGTCCACTTGGCGTCCCTTTGTGCACCCTTTGATGGCTGATATCGACCTTGCGTTTGCGCTACTGCTGGGCGGGGAGACGATTGGTGATGCTGCTGCTGCTGTTGCTGCTGGTGATATTGCTGACGAGCAACGATCTGCTGTTGGTGCTCATAGCCGCCATTCCTGCGCGTGTCGCTATACGAATCGTTCGGATACGCAGCTTGGTGCGACAGCACGCCACCGGACGGCTGACGCGCATGAGCATACATTGGCGTTAGGACCGGTCGGCCCGCCGAAGCATGGTGTTGCTCATGAGGCAGCAACCGGGGCTGAGGCGGAGGGGGTGTGCGATGTCCATACGGACTCTCATGAGGCGCATGAAGCGTCGCGGAACGAGGAGCAGCAGTGTACATAGGAGAAAAAGGTCTCTGCTGCTGAGGGGCGAGAGACTTGGTTTGAGGGGCGGGGATACGAGGGTGAGCGTGATCTGGAGGATTCAGCCAATACCCTCGGTCCATGGTAGACAGTGCGGCAGCGGTGGTGGTCATAAAGTAAGTGAAGGAGCGGGGGGAAACGGGGGAGCAGGGGCCGTGTGTCGCAAGAATATAGGGATGGCTGCGAGAGCGTCTGACGCTGAATCAAATGAGAGGAGCGACGGGTTGGCGTGAAAAATGGGCTTGAGACACGAAGAAGCAAGGGGGTCGTGTTGGTTGCAAGGAGCTGGGTGAAAGGAGGCAACTCCGCGTAAATGACGCGGCTTCATAGCCAAAAAAGGGGTAAAACGGGTGGCGAAGACGTGTCTCGACCATGAGAGAAAAACTCACAAGCTACTCGATGCTCCTGCTGAGCAGACAACGCTGAGACTGGGCGTCGAAGAGGAGTAGTGGGAGGAGCTGTCCCGCGCGGCAAGGGGGGCGGTAAGGTCCGTGAATCGGCAAGGGGCGAGGCAAAAGTCGAAGACCAGCCTGGGCGGTTGTGTTGGTGGTGAACCTGTGCCATCGGTCTTCTGCCTCTGGTTTGAGTGCTCTGCTCACAATGTTGCAGTTGCTAAGTCCTTGCACCGGCTATCAAGGTTGTTGGATGAGACGGTGATGAGAGCGTGAAAGAGAAAGAAAGCCCTTTTGGGCTTCAAGCAATATGTCAATGGACAAAGTAGCGCAGAAGGGCGTCCAGGCCAGACGATCAGAGGTGCTCGACAACAAAGGAAGATTCGTCGGATCACAAAGGATCGACACTCTCAATGCTGCAGATCGAGACAAGGGGCCACAAAGGACAGACCTGCCTCAAGACGCTCGGCGAGAATGGTGGTACAAGTTTTGGAAGCCCTGTGGGACGTGGCGATGCTCGCCTAATCCCCTCTTTTGATGTGCGAAATGAATGGGACAAAGCAGATCGTCGAAGGCCACGCCCGACTTGGAGGCGGAGAAGGCGATCGATCGTCGGGGGAAGGCCCGGACAAGCAAGAGGCACGTTTGAAGCCTCGACGATGACCGAGAGAAGGCTTTGAGGCGTCCGAGTGAGCGAAGCCGTGTTGAGTGCTCTTGTGAAGACAAGCTGACCAGGACAGCAGCTCAGAATAAGGGTGAGAGCAATGCAAGATAGAAATGATTGTGCAAGGGGTGATTGGCGCGTGAAGGGTTGCAAGGGAGACACAAGGTGCGCTTGATCCGCGGCTCGTCCTCGAGGCACTGGTCTAAAGAGAAGCAGTCTTGATGTTGTGCCTCGATGGGTCGTGTTTCGTTGAATCCTTTGGCCTTTGATCCGATCAGCTTCTCGATGAGGACCTGGTCAGCTTCGTGATATTCCGCTATGCTTCGGTATCTTCAACGGGTGAGATGGGGATCAGCTCGACCCGGAATCCAAATGCCCCGCCTTCATATCATCCAGGCAGACAGTCTATCCCCTGCGCTTCCGCTTTCCCGCACTGTCTTCCTGATGTTTCCTCTTGATGCCTTCCTGCCTGGCGCGCTCCCTCTTCTCCTTTGAGATCTTCTCTTCTCGCTTCTCAGCCCGGTCGGCGACCTCCTTCCTGTAACCTTCTTTCCGTTCTGATTGTTTGGCTTTGCGCCTCGCCACCTTGTCTTTACGAAGAGCTTGGATCTGTTGAAGCAGGGCCACAGCCTTCTTCTCTTCGGGCTGCATGACGACAGCGCGCTTCTGAAGATAGGTTTTGCTCTTTTGCTTGGCCAGTTGGGGAGTCTTCGAAGCGAAGGGCAAGGAGGCTTCGAGTTTCCGAGGCACCTTCAAGGGGTTGAAACGCCTAGTAGATCGCTTCACCGGCTGGAAGACGTCAGACAACATTCGCGGCTTCCGAAAGAAGGCTCACCCGATAGGCAGAGTTGGGGTCGGAAGGCGTGTCAATACCCTCATCGCGTCGAATCTGACCCGTAAGACGCATGCCTTGCCATCCGGCTTTGTCTGCAAGGAGAAGTGAGGTGACAGGGTTGTAGAGCTTCTTAGGCTCGATAGAGTACCAGGCTCGCAGGAACACGATATCTATATGTCAGACGTGGCACCACAATCGTAGAGGCCACACTCACCACTCATCAAGATCTTGTCTTCGAAAGTCGCTCGGTACGCTCCATCAGGCTTGCTCAAGGCCCGCTTGATCTGACCCCGAATGCCGGATACCGTTTTGATATTGGCACCTTCGAATTTGGCGACCTCCAGTGCCGAGTTGAACATGTCCTTGATAAAAGCCGTGTTCTTGAAGATCTTGTAAGGGACACCAGTGAGCTTGAGCTTCTTGACAATCTTCGTGCTGCGATCGATATCGAGGACGACGCCCGTGGCGGAGACTCGGAAGCCAGGCGCTTCGCCAGAAAGAGAGTTGAAGGCACAGAAGCCGGTATTCGGCGCGGATACCGGACCATAAAAGGTTGCGTAGCAGTGCATATGCTCCGGTGTGTATTTGAGCAGCCGGTTCCGGATGGAGTGATCATCCAAGTGATAGATAGGAAGCGACTGGAATCGCCGCCAGCCAAGCGAAAAGATGATGGGGTCGTTCGTCTTCAGCGTCCGGGTGAACCATCGATGCCGCTTGATTCGGACCGTAACATACCCGAATGACTCCTCAGCAGCCAGCAAGCCGCCGACTATGATGGGGAAGGTAGGATCGAAGTTCTCGATCATCTCGCAAGGGACATTGTCGATCTCGAGACGGACATATGAGCCGGAGCGGTAGCCTTCGATTTGGGCCCTGGCCTCGCTGGTCAAACCGTCAAACTCGGCTTCGTTCAGCTGTTTTTGTCGAGCCATCTCTGCTTTCTGTTCGTCGTAAAAGTCCATCTTCTCCTCTCCCTCGTCCCCAGAATCATCATACTGCTCGTCGAATTTGATCTTGAGTGCCTCTTTCTTCTTGGCCAACGCCGCTGCTCGAGCCGCCTCGTGATCCAGTTCGGCTGGCTTAGCGCCGACATATGGAACGTCACCGCCCTCTTCATCTCCTTCTCCTTCGAGATCCTCGAAATCTCCTCCCTCCTCCTCGTAATCCTGCCCTTCGGCATCGACATCGCCTGTCGGTCCAGAGATGAAGAGGTGCTGGATCGAGTCAAGCATGGCGTCGTCTGACCATTTGGCGGCGATCGCTTCTCTATTCTCATCCGTGGCGAATCTATCGTCGACCCCATGAGTGTTTTGCCGCTGCACGCGGAAGAAATCTTCTTGTGCCATTTGCGAGGACTCGGCATCAGCAGAAGATGGACGGGTTTTGCCTGCAGCAATCTCTTCAGGAGACAAGTCGTCTCCATATACGAGAGACATGAGGTCACGTCGCCGCTCCATCCGGGCAGCAAAGCCGCTGGCCGCTCTTTTCGAGAGATTCTCCTTCCACCTGGGTGTCTCATCTTCATCATCGCTCCCCAGATCATCGTCGTCGAGATCGATATGAGCGCCGTCTTGTTGAAAGCCGGTAGCATTCTCGAGATCGTTGTCTGAATCCGAAGCAGCGTAATTAGCCGCATCGTCATCATCGGATTCGTCGGAGTATCGTTCTTCAGGAGTCTCTTCATCGCCGTTCTCGCTATCATCTTCAAACCCATTGAGGTCTGCCTCGTCATCTTCTTCGACTTCCTCGTCGTCGTCATCGCTGTTGTCCTCATCGGTCGGATAATCGTCCGATGCCGAGCCCAAGATGGGACCTCCGTTCCTTGGCTCCGCACGACGCCTCGTTCGCTGCTGAGCAACGGAAAGCGGCGCTGACGAAGACCCGAAAAGCCTGATCTCCGACTTAGCAATGTTGTCGGCGAAGGTGGTCCCAGCGTCTTGCAGATCCATCACCATCTTTTCACCCTCTCCCTGCGGAGCTGATCCATCAGCATGGGATCACGATCATGAGGTGAGAGAGTGCGACTGACCGTCTCCACCTCGGGTGAAACTGCCCGGGACGTTCACATAAACGGCGTCTTTGTCGTACATCACGCCACCCACATCGCTCATTGGTGCGTGAATGAGCTTGGCCTTCTCGCCCATCTTCCTCCTTCTTTCGCTCTCCAAAGTAGGAAGAGGACATGGATCTGCCAGCCTTCCGACCTCCCTCACCTCCAAGTCGCCTGCGCCTGGAATGTGTACTTTGGCGTTCCTTGCGGGAAGGTTAGGCCCTCTGAGATAACCGTAAAGGGTGATCGTCCGGTCGACTTTCGGGTTGAGACGGATGGTCTCCCGAGATGTGAGGTCTTGAATGCGGTCCGCAAGTAGATACGGGTGCTGATTTCGAAAAATGAGGGGACGGAACTTCATGACGGATATGAAGCGAGAGAGGAGGTTGATCTCGGTATCGGGATAACGTCCGTTGATCACTCCAGACAGGGAGAACAGCTTGGCGCCCTGGTAGATTTCCGTCCAGAACCGATGCTTCAAGCGCTTTTTGGTATCCTTCAGTGTCGCTTGCTTCTTGATGAGGTCTAAATGGGACAGCAGACCGATGACTTTCGGGAAACCGTGAGATTGCAGGATGTTCAGGAATTCGAATGTTTCCTGGTCAATTAGTATCGCATCTCGGCTCTTGAGTCTAGACTGACCATCTCAAAGCCAAAACTGCCATCAATCATCAAGAGCACCAAATCAACGACTTTGCCCAGATCGATCATCGAGTTGAGATCGTTGCCGCACTCGACGAAGGTGATGCGCCGGGTCTTGCCACTGACAACTGTGATCGGTCCTTGCGCTTGGTTGAGCGAGTGCTTGGTATAGCGCTTGACCAGGGAGCGTAGGAGTGTCGATTTGCCGACACCTGGAGGCCCGACGATACCGACGACGATGGGCGCCGGCGGTAGTCTGCCTTCATCCATTCCTTTGCCCTTCTCCGAGGTGACCTTCCTCTCATCAGGATTCCGGTTGACCAGCGGCACATGGAGGCGTTTCTGGTCCTTGTCGGCATTGCGGCGGATAGCTTTGTCTGCGGCTCGGAACGAGGAGTTTGTGAACGCCTAGTCAAATGAGCTATTGCTTGTTCGAGATGTCGCAGCAACCAGCTGACCTTGGGGTTGTAATTTTGACCTCCAGAACGGTCGATGCCTTTGGCGGCATCCTTCTTGGCCAGCTTGCCACCGGCCGAAGCCTTGTGATGGGCCTTGTGAGGCTTTTCCTCCATGTCGAGGATACCTGCAGATGCTTCGCCCTCCGCTCAAACACTCTCCAAGCTGATGATCGAACGTATGTCGCGAATGTAGAGAAGCTAGGTTGTCGTCTGGCTCGCAGAAAATCACGACCGAGCTCCGTCACGTGACACAGCCGTGCCTGGCAAAGATTGTCAAAAGTCAATCCGCCTGCATGCGTTTTGAGCACAAGAATCTCTGTCTGATCACTGCATACGACTGCAATATGCCTCGAGAACAGGTACGAAAGCGCGGAAAGAGGAAGACAAAGACGGATGAGGACTATGTCCGACCGAAACCGGCGTTTCAACCGGCGCAGCCATCCAGTGAAGCGGGTCCATCTTCCGGTCCTTCTTTCCATCCTGCTCGCGCCGCTCTCATTGCTGGACATCGCCCTCCTCCTGCTGCCGAGATAGACGAGCAGCCGCTAGATAGCCAGACAGAGGAGCAAGGCAACCCAAACTTCCCCTTCGGCGAGCTCGATCCCGACCTCAAGGCGTATTTCCGTACCGTCGAGGACCAGATCAAGGACTGGGAGGGAGTCTCGTCCGTAGGAGAGGAGCGGGAAGGTGAGAAACGCCCCTCAGGGATTGAGCAGACGCTTATGAGCTAGATAGACAAAACTTTCTTACCTCTGTACTTTCCGAACTCCGCAACAATGAGCTACTTGCGGCCACCGACCCCGAGACTTCCATTGTGCTCGAACGCCTTCTACCGTCCATGGGAGACTGGGGACGAAGAGTCATAGGCGACGCATTTGGAGATCAATGGGAGACGCTTGTCCGACACCGCTTTGGCAGCCATGTGGTCCAGACTTGGCTCACGCTCGCCGGCGAGACCTTGGATCGAGAGGTGAGTGTAATATAACCACTTATAATTGCTGATCACAAGGCTCGAGACATCTACCCGCCTCAGCACCAAAAGCAGCAAACCGACTCGACCGAAGGGGTACTCCCAACAATGGGCTCTCTAGTCGCAACACTGGTAGAGAGCATCATGCCGTCATTGTCATCTCTCATCAGCGACCCTCACGCCTCTCCGCCCGTCCGATTGCTCTTGCTCGTCTTGTCACCCAACCGGGAACTACCGTCTCTTGAGGGCGGTGACGACCGGATTAGGTCCAAGAAGAGCGACAGGTTTAGGAAGAAGCAGGAAGTAAAAGGCAAATCCATCTTTGGGGAAGATGAGGCCAAGTCGAAGGGCAAGTCTGCGGCTCGGAGGCTTCCCGCGGATGTAAGGGGTCTGCGACGGAAGATACGAGAGGCTTTGATGAAGGCGCTTGGAGAGGGAGAGTGGAAGATGGTAGGAGGCCATCAGGTCGGCAGTATCGTCGTGCAGGTGGGTGCAAATTGGGGCCCAGAAAGAAGGAGACTCATGGCAGATGATGCTGGATTTCGAGGCAGATGACGGAGAAGCAGAAAAGGAGGGATCCCTATTTGACATTCTCACCGAAGGTCTTGTAGGCCAAATTGGTGAGCATGTTGTGGGAGCGCGTCTCCCCGGCTGACTCGTCAGGCAAGAAGGACTCGCCAGAGGCACGGCCGTTCTTGACATCTCTCATCGGCGTGCCAACTGGCACACACCTGTTCGAGGCTTTGCTTCAGTACTCCCCGCAACCGATCTTTTCGGCCTTGTGGTCTCTGTACTTCAAAGGCAAAGTTGGGAAGCTGGCAGTGCATCCATTTGCCAATTTCGTTGTGGCGAAAGGGGTCAGTCGCTTGAATGCGGAGGGTGTAGAGAGTGCGTGCGCAGAATGCAAAGCGGTCAGCGGGGGCAAAGGCATGATCAGTGAGCATGGCAGCTTGAGAGGAGCTGAGTGGAGCTCATGGCATAGAATCGCAGCGGACAAGCGTGTTGCATGCGCTTGCAGAGCGCGTGGCAGTCCTAGGACAGGGCTGGGAATCGCTCAATGAGGTAACTTGTTTGCGTCGTGGTGCAAGGCATGGCTAAGCATGTTAGCTGCTCTTCTCCTGTCTTGGCTTGACTCCTGAGGATCACTCGATGCTCGTACCGTGCCTCATGACGCTCAAGACTTTATCCGTGAGTCTGCTGGCTGAGAAATGACGTTGCAGCTGACGAAGTAGACATACAAATCCATCTCGACCGGCGAAGCGGTGCAAGATGACGACGACGAGGCGGTTCCAGAAGAGGCGAAAGACTTGGATGCAGAAGAGGCAGCTGCAGCTGCTGCCCGTCGTGCGGCATGGCAGAACCGGCGCAATGCACGCCAAACAAAAGGCGGACTCGAGCCGAACCTCCAGGGCTGTGTGCTGCTACAATCGCTTGTCAAGGTACCAACACCGGGATCCGAGCCTGTTCTCAACAGGTGAGTATTCTTCTCGTAAGCCTGTCACACTGGCTGACATCAGCCTACTCGCACAAGACGCGGAGACGCTGCTGGGATACGGTACCAGCCCAATAGGCTCTCGACTCCTGGACGCAGTGCTTGAAGCACCTTCTGTCCCTATGAAATACAAACGCAAACTCATGATTGCCTTCGTGGGCCACTACACGACGCTCGCCACGGACCGTATTGGCTCGCGCGTCGTAGAGCGTCTTTGGGACGGTGCGGACCTTTACCTCAAAGTGAGCCCTTCCCCTCTTATCTTGCAGTGAGCCGCGCTGATAAGTAGGAACGTATCGCCAAGTCTGTCGTGGGTGATGCCACTATGCTCGGCAACGACCCGTTCGGGCGGTACATTGTCAAGCGGATGAACCTGTATTTGTACTCTACCCGCCCGCTCGACTGGAAGACGACCATGGCGAGACAGGCCGCTTTGGCCAACAACGCCCCGTCGGAGCCAAAGATCTCGGCGGTCAAGCTGGAGTCGACTCCTGCCCCGAGATCGGAGGTGCCTGTTGTAGGAGGGGAGAAGAAGGAGAAGAAGCGGAAACATCGACCGGCAGAGGAGAAGGACGAGATCGACGATTTGTTTGCCAGTGCGGACAAGCCGAAAAAGTCCAAGTCCAAGAAGCTTTAGCATATCACAGACCGGCTCGGACAAGAGAAAGCAATAGGTTGGAAGGGGCATGAAACAATGCAAGTATTGCTATAGTGTGTCGCTTTCGCGTGTCGTTGCTGTATATGCAAGAAAGGTCTCTATACTCTAAAGCTTCTATATATGCACAAATGCCGCGCCCATCCCCAGGATGCTGCAGCCGTCTCTCCTTCTCTCGCTCCCTCTCGCTCCCGAAATGGTAATTTACAACCCCTTGACGAGCTCGGCAGGTGGCAAACCCTCAAAGCAGATCTGGTACACCTTCTCAAAGAGGGGGTAACCCTTTGTGCGCCTGCGCGCAAACAAAAAGTTGTGCACCTCTTCGGCGGTCGCTGTCCCCTGGAGCTTCTGACCCTTGAGGAGCGTCTTCTCGATGTGCTCGAACGACTTGCCGGTGCGCGTGAACTCTTCGGCGCACTTGCGGTTGCGCCCGCCGTAGCACGTGGTGATGAGGTCCGCGATGCCCGCTGACTCGTTGGCGAACGTGTCGGCTTTGCTGCCTTCGAAGAACTCGAGGCAAAAGTCGCGCATCTCGCCGAGACCGATTCGCAGGACGGCAGCTTTGGTGTTGCCGCCCAGACCGAGGCCGTCTACCATACCTGCCGCGAGGGCGACCACGTTTTTCAGCGCACCCGAGAGGGAGACGCCGGCCACGTCGTCGACGCAGGACACGCGGAAGGCGGGTGCGGAGAACACTGCGTCCCATAGCATGGCGTCGGTGGTGGATGGCGTGCCGATGGTTGTTTCACAGAATTGCTCCTGTGCCACTGCAGATTAGCAACTGAAGACTCTGTGAAACGGAAAGAGTAGACTCACCCTCGATGGCGATGTTGGCGCCGCTCAGGGCCGAGCATGGTGTGCCGACCCGCGACTGGATCAGGTCGGCGAATGTGCGAATGTCGGTACCGTCCACTTCGACACCCTTGATGGCGCTGACGCTACGGGCGCCGGGAGCGATGACGCCCGGCCTGGAGAGCTCAGACAGGACGGTGTGGAGGAATTGGTGGGGCACAACAAAGACGAGCAGCGAGGCGTCCTTGACGACGTCTTTGAGGTGCGGCACGGCGACGAGGTTTGGCGGCAGGGGAATGTCGGGGAGATAGCGTGCGTTTTCGTGAGTGCGGTTGATGACTTCAGTCAAGGGCTTGCCGCCGACCTACCAAGAGTTAGCATGTTGCTCTGCTGCGCAGCGGCCTTGTACTCACCTGTTTCTCCCGTACCCACATGCGGACCTCTTCGTGGAACTCGTGCTTCCTCCTGGCGACGTTCTCGGCCGCGATCTTTGCCAAGGCGCTGCCCCATGATCCGCTGCCGATGATCGCCACCTTGTGCTTGCCTGAAGGAAGGGGGGACGGCGGCAGGGCTGCCAGTGGCGAGGACGGCCGGGTCACGGCGGGAGTGGTGACTGTCGACGAGGGGATGGAGAGGTCTGAGAACATCTTTTCTACAGAGGACGAAGAGGCGGAAGACATGATGACGTTGAGAGCTGGGCGACTGAAGTGCTTGCTGGCTTTTGTGTCTAGGGCTACAGGTGGCGAGTGATACGCGATGGGGTGTGCGTGCGTTGGCGTGCTGGACGAGTGAGAAAGGGGTGGTGGGATGAGCGAAGAGTGATGGTGTGAGAAAGGTGATGAGATAGTGCAAAAAGAGATAGAGATAGAGAGAGATGATGAATACAGAAGCAGTTCAAGCCATCAACGTCCCCTCGAAATACCCTCTCTGCGCGGCCTCTCGGGGTACACATCATCCCATCCCATCGATACGGTAGCCCGGGGCGGCGGCTGCTAGTCTACCCTTCCAGTGTGTAATGACCCTCCTCTGCCGCTCGCCCGAGGTGTCCGCGGATTGATCCAGGTGTGGGCAGATTTTCGCCCGCACCACCCATCACCTCTCTCTCTGATGAGCTGCCATGCGAAGCTCATGACCGAACAGCGCCGATACCCAAATGGGTGTTTCGGAGTTGCCTCCATCCCGGTGAGAAACCAGGGTTCCGCCCCACTTTGAACAAGCGAGGGTCATTCGGCGATGCTGCTGGTGCTGATGCGAGAGTGCACGTCCTCCCGCCGCCGCTCCGAAGATACGCAGAACCATCAAGCGGCAACGGCGAACATGTGTCCTGCAGGGGTCGCAGGCGCAGGAGCTGAGAAAGAAATTTTGAGAACAAGGATGACGTCAGTGATCGCTGAATTTTACCGGCGGCAACGGCTTTGATGGCTGATGGGAATTCCGGGTGGCGTCACACTCTTTCCTTTGGATCCCTTTGGGCCGCTTTTTGGGGCCGGCACACGCCGATGAAACGAGGTCTTCCCTTTGCATTTACGCCGCTATCATGCCTGCATCAGCCCATTGTGAAAAATCTTTTTTGGGGCCGGTGATGGGGGCGAAGAGTGGAGCGCATCATCACCGCGAGTCATCCGGGCTGAGCTTGATCGATCCACTGCTATTGCACGAGTAGAGTCGCCTTGGCAATCGCCCTATCGCGTGGTCGCGGTATCCATCCCCCCCTATCCCCCCCACAGCCCGAACCCGGCGTCCGAGGACCACAAAACCATTTTGTAGCTCGGCAGTCACTTTGTTACATCTTTTCTACAACCACCACCACCACTCGTGTTTGGCAACCAGTCACTACTTCTGACAAAACTCATTGTACATCGTATCGCCACCACACCCAGCACCACCACCACCATGTCCGTTTTCACCAAGCAGGCCTTCACCATGTCGGCGCTCCCGACGCCCTCGTCGTCGGTGCCGCCATCAGTCGCCGCTTCCCGGAGAGGCTCTTTCGCTCGCCCCACTACAACTCCAGCTCTCTCGGGCACTCTTACACCTGCCGTAGACCCCCACATTGTCCGCATCAACGTCGAGTCTGTGCTGTTCGACATGGACGGCACACTCATCAACTCGTCTCCTGCTGTTGTCAGGGCATGGGAGCTTTTCGCTGAAAAGTACCCTCTGGACTTGGAGGACATCCTGCACTGTAAGTCTCGCCACTATACTCCTCAGACCCGTAGCTTACATGCAGCCGCACACGGTATGCGCACCATTGACGTCTTAAAAAAGTGGTGCCACATCACCGACCCGGAAGTCCTCGCCGCCGAGGTCATCCGTTTCGAATCGGCCATCTTGCAGGCTGCCGAGGACATGGCTACCAAGCACGGCAAGGCCGGTATCGAAGTCCTACCCGGAGTGAAGAAGCTTGTCGAGGACCTCGGTTCGCAAGCTGCCGAGCGCAACGGCGAGGAGAAATGGGCCATCTGCACTTCCTGTTCGTCCAGCTCAATTGTTTTGAACGTTCATCTGACACTTAGCTACCTACTTCTACGCCGGAAAGGCCATTCCTATCGCGGGTCTTCCCACACCAAAAGTCTTTGTGACGGCCGACTCGGTCACCAAGGGCAAGCCCCACCCTGACCCGTACCTCCTCGGCGCTGCCGGGTGCAACGCCTCGCCCTTCGAGTCGCTCGTCGTGGAGGACGCACCGACCGGTATCCGTTCCGGCAAAGCATCCGGCGCACGTGTGCTCGCCACTTGCACCTCCCACGACCGTGCCGCTCTCGAGAAAGAGCGCCCAGACTTCTTGGTCGAAGATCTCTCGCACGTTACGGCTGAATGGGATCCCACAACACAGACATTCGCCCTTGTCATCGAGCAGCCCGAAGACCGTATCGACCCACGCGCAACACCCGACGTCACGCCGGTCGTGACTCCCGGTGTGTCCCGCCAAGGCTCGTTCTCCAGTGTTGGCATCCGACGAGGCAGCAACAGCGGCGACGACTGGCAAAAGGAGTGGAGGGGCGACGACAGTGTCGTAGGCAGCCCCGTTCCCAGCCGACCAGGCAGCCCTGGCGCCGACCGGATGTCGGGCGCCGAGCTGGACGCTCTCAAGCGTAGTGAGCAGGGCGTCACCCTTGAGGGGTTCAAACGCGCGCTGGCGGGCAACGCTGCCAAGCAACGAACGCAGACCGAGTACAGCATGGACGAGTAAATGTAGCATAGCGACCAGCGAATCAACTGCACGATAGAGATAGACACATAGAGACATCATGGCATGCCACATTGACTGGGCGAATTCTTTGGGTAACTCGTTGAATTGCAATTGATACATCTCAATGCTGTGGCTGTTCTCTGCTATTCTGCTTCTGACGCTATCGTACATCTCCAACTATGCTTGGTTCGTGGCTCCAGCCTGACAAGGGGCTCAGATCCTGTCTTGGATCTATCGATCAGCGCCACTCAAGAGAGCTCGGCACAGAAGGGCTCACCCGCTGAGCCTCCTCAGCCGCGCCCTGCTTGAAAGCCTGTACATTCTCTCCCATCTCACTGGAGGTGGTGGAGGAAGCAGGACTAGTCGGGGAATTCCCAGTAGTCTGCCCGAACCCCGCTCGGACCTGCACCTCAGCCATCCTCACCCTTCGGACTCCCTGGTCCTTGCAAAGGCCTATTCGTACTACTCACACGATCATACTCGTCCTTCATACCTTGGGTGAAATGGTCCACCCTACCAGGCTCAAGTGTCCCCCTGAGCACGTCTGCCGTCAGCCTTACTCCAACTCCCGCTTGCCGCTTGCAGCTCGGACTCACCGGTGTCCTGGTCGCTGCTGGCTTTCCGAGCGTTGGCATAGGCTTGAGGGGCCGCACCGGGGGTCTCGCTTCCGTGCGCGTGGAAAGAGTCCATCGTTCTTGTTCACTTCGGTATGTACTCGTATATGTTGTACGATACTTGGTTGTTCGGTAATTGAGTGGGACGGCGGCTCCACCCAAGGGTATATGTAGTGCTACCATACCACCAGAGCGGCAACGGTGCTCGCCGCGACCGACCAAGCTGAGCTAGACTACGAGTTGCAAAGGTAGAGGAGGGAAGAGAGGAGGGGTGACGTCAACCCCGCATTCCCCTCTCTTTACCCCACAACCGTGGCGGACTTCGGGGCCGAGAACCGAAGTCCCGTTTGTCGATCGCCGAGTGGCGCTTGACTGGAACGAGGCAATTAAGAGATACAAACTAAGAACAGGCATACATATTCAGCTCAGGTCATATCATTTGGCTACAGGTGTCATGTGTAGATATCTCAATCAAGTATTATCAAAACTATATCGACTGCCTCACATCGGGCAGTCGTCTCTCCTCTCGGGAGAACTCGGGAGGCGGTATATCTACAGTGCTGGGTCGTGTATTCATTCGTATATGCAGATGTTCGGTCGTTCGATGGCTCAAGCCCTCGGGCCCAGCTCGGCCTGTGGTCGTCCAGCAATGTCGGACGAGGCGTATGGGCCGGTCCGAGACTGGTTCTGGGTGTTCGTGTGGCCGTTAACCGCGATCGTGCTTTCCGACGTGCGCCCGGCCAGGTCGTTCTCGCTCAGCTGCTGAGCGGGCGGGGAGTCGATCAGCTCCTTGTAGTTCGGCGCGTAGTGGGCAGGAGAGGTGGGTTGCTGTCCCAAACGAGAAAGCATCGCTTCGATCCTGTCCAGGCGGTCCTGGAGCTCGCGGTCTGTAGCGCCTCGCCCGCCGGTCGCTGCACCACCTGCGGCGTTGCCGCCGCCGAGGTGCTATCTGATCAGCCATGACAAAGACAAGAGCCGAAGATGACTCACCTGTGCCTGACGCTGGCTATCGCGGCTGACGACTTCCTCAAGTCCCGGGCCAGAGATCGCAAGAGGCATACCGAGCGTACGCTCCTCGTCGTCGTGCGCACCAGCACGAATGATGATAGTCCGCTGAGGCGTGTCGTCGGCGTCGGCCTCTGGACCAAGAACAGACTCGTATTGAAGGTATTTCTGACCTCAGCATTGCACCCTGACCCCCAGAAGAGAGACATACGAGCATCTTGAAGAAGCCCGCGGCGATTGTTGCGCCCATAGCGGGGCCGAGCCAGTAAATCCAGTGGTATTTCTCAAACGTGACGAGCACGACACATGGGCCGAACGATCGCGCGGGGTTCAGCGAGCCACCAGTGTAGTACACGCCAAGCATCTCTGCGATCTGCCGAGTCAGCTCGACTCCTCCCTTGTGAAGGCTTGAGGACGCACAAAGAGGGAAAGACCGATTCCGATGGGAGCGATGAATGTTGCCTTGTGCTTCTCGGCAGCAAGGAGCAGGATGGCGAGCATGAGCCTGAGGTCAGCTTGACCCGATGGTGCATCGTGCGACTCACAGTGCCGTCAAGAACATCTCGAGGAACAGTCCCTGTGCGATGCTAATGCCCGCGGTCAAGGTTGTGCGAACGTTCCTGCTTGTTAGCTGGAGGACATGCGCGAAAGCTTTGGATGTACAGTGTGCCTGGCGTAATGGCTTGGATAAGTCCGGCGCCAGTGATGCCACCAAGGACTTGCGAAAAGGTGAGGAGAACACCTCGAAGCGGTGTGATAGCCCCGACGAGGACCATACCGAGAGACCTAGTCGTCAGCCTGAACCGTGACAAAGTTGAAAATCGCTCACACGGCAGGGTTGAAGAGACCGCCGGAGACGCGGAAGAAGATCCAAGCATTGACGGCGAGGGAGAAGCCGAAAGCAAGGGCGATGTACAGACTGCCAATCAGCGCCGCGTAGACCAATGGGGCGACAGAGACTTACAGACTCGAAGTGTTCACCACAGCAGTGGTGGAGCCGTCCTGCCCGGTGGTAGTATCAGTCGTCACGTTGTTGTTGGGGATCAAGGCCACACTGCGCTCAGCTACGGCGTTCTGGGGTGACACACACGACTGACTTTGTAGCGCCCAGGGCGAAAAAGAGGAACAAGACCGTGCCGACATACTCGCCGATCATGGCGATGAAGTCTGTCGTGTCAGAAGTATCTCAGAGGCACCGAACGAACGGGGGCTTACGGTTCTTAGCGGCCAACAGGTTGGGTTGGTCCTCGGCCCGCTTGGGCGTCCACACCCACTGACGCCAGTCGCGCCATCGTACAGGGGGCGGGGCCTTGATTCCGCCCTCTTCGAGCTTCTCCCTGATAGGAGCCATACCGTGTAAAGTCGTTCGCCTAGTGAGTAGAGAACAACGGTATAGTCTTGGAAGCTGGTACTGTTGTTGAGACTGCGACTAACAATGATACTGGTGCTGGAGACAGGAAGTAGGGAGCGAATTGAAATATCCTCACTCTTGCCTCGTGTGTCTTGAGGCAGAGAGCGTTATACCGCCAGCCAGGTGTCGGGGTTGAATGACGATGATGCACGCCCAGCGTGTCCTGATCGGGGCTCTCATGGCTAGCTGCACCTAGCGGGCAGCTGGGGCAGGGCTGCAGTCGTGCAAACGCCCGCGCTCGCTCTGGCGCTTGCGCGTGCGTCAGATCCAGAGCCCAGAGCCCAGAGCCCCAGGCAGACCAGCGGCTGGGAGGAATGATGCGCGTGCCGATGCCATAGCTTATGAGAGTACCCTGTAGAGCTAAGTGGGATCTGACCCTGCATCCACCTGGTCAAGGCTGCCGTTCCGCTTTCCTGGGCTCGACGGGAGCAGAGCCTGTCTCTGGCCAGCAGCCCAGCAGAGCGTGAGTACGCCGAGCGTGACATTTTGTGGGTTGGATTAATGGTAGATGTACGGCAGACGCCGAGGGACAAGAGGTCAAGGTTGGATCGACGTCATATGCAAAAGGCAAGATCCGCGCAGCACAGAGAGAAAAAAAGAGCGGCGTAAATGCGTCAAACGGTCGATCGTCCGAAGTGCCTGTACCTGGACTGGGACCCCCCAACTCCAACAGCGTCATGGTTCATGGTCACGCTAAGGAGATTCCAGCAATCCCATCCAAATCCAATCCGACATGCAGGCAGAAGTTGTCGTGACATACCCAGTAGGCCAGTAGGTCATAGAGCCTAGGTCATAGGACCCTAAATAGACTTAGTCGACTCCTCGTCAGAACGGGAAGAATCTGTAAATCCCTTGGCATACAACGTATCATGTCATGTCATATCTCCCAACTGCGCCGCGCGCCTCCCCAGCTTCTCTGCGGATCTGCGCCAGAGAAGAAGCGCCCGGCCCGATCTTTCTCCCGCTCAAAGCGATCACCCCATGTACCCCCCACACTACTGGGCGTGTCGTCCCATCTCTGTGGCTTCTTCGACTGAGCGATCAGTGCGAGCGCCCTCTGCCTCTCAGACGTCTCTCGATTCTGTCGGGCCGCCACTGGATCTTTCGGCGTGTCTGTGGATTGCCTATGTCTTGATGAAGAATGAGGCTTGGAGGTATGCGAGGATAAGAGGGTATTGACAAGAGACAAGGGGTCGTTGCGATCTTTGCTGCGCAAGTCTTTCCGCCTGGCAATCAGCTTGATGAGCTTCTCGCCGAGGCTACCGCCGAACCCACCTGTCTCGCGCCCGGCGCTCCTCCGCCTCTTCCCCGGTCTCCTTGTCTTCTACCCGTTTGAGATCCCTGTCGGTATACCATGGCTTGGTTTCCCTCTCCGGTCTCGACAAATACATGGTGAAGGGATCCTCCTTTTCCTTTTCCTTCTGCTTCTGCTTGGCAATGTCGCTCAACGAAGGGCCTGCTTTGTTCTTCTCCTCCCTCTGTCACGGAGTTAGCCTCGCTTAGGATTCAAACTTAGGCTCTCACCTCTTCCAGATCCGCGAAAAGGTTAATGTGCCCGCTCTTGTCATACGACCAATTATCACCACTCGGAGCAGTCCAGTCATCCCGTCTGCCCGAGCTAGCTGGCGCATCTTCGTCTTTCTCGAGGTAAGACGCCCGGTAGCCTTCCTTCGGAAAATCGAAGTCCAAGCGGTCACGTTTCTTCCTTTCCCTCTTCTCCTCTTGAAGCTTCTTTTTCCGTTGCCTTTCGATCAGGGAGTCACCTCTATCTCGCGATGTAGATGTCGAGGGTAGGTTATCATCCTCCCCAGTCCCACTACCAGCAGCTGCAGTAGGGTCTACCGCAAATCCCGTCGGAGATCCGGCTCGTTGGCGAAGCTGAGCTAATCGTGCTTCGGAGTCCTAGCAACCGCGTCAGAACATAAGCAGTCCAGACGAGTATCCATTACGCACAACATCTATACGTTTCTGCTCCTTGGCGAGCTCTTCTGCGGCTGCCTTTGCCTCATCTTCTCGGACGCGCGCCTTGTTCTTTTCGAGGTAGGGATGGTAGGATTTGTGTCTGCCGTGTCAAATTCTATCACTCAGGCTCAAGAGTGACTCACTGGAGGATGTTGAGCTTGGGCATGGCTCAGATGTCTTCATGCACTGCACTGCCTCTATGAGAGTCACTGAATACGATGCAGTATCATACCCCTTTGCAATTCAAGCTGGAAGCTTAGGGCGAGGGTGGCAAACGGAGATGGTGGCGATCTCCGCTCGCCCGCCTCCACTCGTGCATGACGCTGACGGTGTTGCACGTAGTAGAGCAGCACCATTTCATCCGCGTAAGGGCTTCGCTTTGTCTTCTTCCTGTCTCTATTATCAATCACGAGCTCTGCGCGGTCAAGCACCAGCATATCATAGTAGGCTGGACTCTGGCTGCAGTCGAGAAGGCGATTTTAGTGGTGAAGCCACTCCTCACCCCCCAGTCTCGTCAGCCTTCGCCTTCCATCATGGTCAGTCGTCTCCGTAATGGAGCTGCAGAGAGCATGACTGACTCGACAGCTGTTGAGAATCAGGTCGCCTGCGGGAACGTCTCGCTTGGATGTGGAGCCCACCACGTCAGGCGCTGACTTTGCGAACATGATGTTGGCCACCATCCCCAAGGGCGACGCACAACCCGACCCAAGTACGTTGCGACTCTCAAACCAGCCTGGGGCCGCGGGGGAGTCTGTGCCATTCGAAGCTTTGGTAGGGAGGACAGTGGCAGATATGGGCTTCTCGTCAGCTTTTAGAGCGTCCTAGTGACTCAGCTGACCTGAGCAGCCATGGGGATCTCCTATTCATGTCTTACAAACCGTTGACCGCGGACCCCTCCTCACACCCGACTACGGAGGCTTCTACCTCTACCACGCGGCCCTCTGGGTCTTCTCAGCCCGATCCCTCGCATCCGCACACCCACCTCGACCCACCTCTTCATCAGACAATCCCGCTCAAAGACCTGTCCACCGTCATCGAGCCGGAAGTGGATCAGTATTGGGAGAAGCAGACTGGAAAGATTGAGCGAAAGCGCGATCCTCAGTTCTGCCGACATGGGGAAAAAGGGATGTGCGACTATTGCATGCCCGTTGAAGTGAGCAAGTTTGCCGAGCCAGACGGACTCAGCTCACTATGCAGCCTTACGATGCGAAATACCAGGCAGAACACCAAATCAAGCATCTATCATATCATGCCTATCTCCGAAAACTTCTCTCCTCTCGTCCACCCAGCTCTTCTTCAGCCAACATCGATATTCCCCCTCTTACCCCTCTGAATCTATCAGTTCAGACACCATGTCCGACCGGATCACATCCTCCTTTTCCTGCCGGCATTTGTTCGACATGTCAGCCTTCGGCACTGACCCTCTCCTCACAGACTTTCCGCATGGTCGACCACGTCGAGTTCTCGTCCGCCAACTTGATAGACGAGTTGTTGCAGGTATGGCGCAGAACAGGCACACAGCGCATGGGATTCCTGATTGGGCGCTACGACCGGTACGAGGTTGTTCCGATGGGCGTCAAGGCTGTTGTGGAGGCGATTTGGGAGCCCAAGCAAGAAGGCGAGGTCGACGGCTTAACAGTGGAGACACCTTGGGAGGACGAAGAGAGGGTTACGGAGATCGCGCAATGGTGTGATCAAGGTCTAGGGGTGGTAGGCATGATCTATACTGATCTGACCCCGTGAGCGAGCTACTGCAATTCATAGTGGTATAGCTGATCGTGGCCAGTCAAAGCGATGATATCACCAAAGCCCTCTATAAGCGCCACGCTCAATCATATACCGCCTCGTCGCTCGAGATGCTCCTCTCAGCTGCATATCAAACCTCGCACCCCTTGCCAACCAAATTCTCTCCGACAGGTTCTTTCTCGTCGAGATTCGTCACGTGTTGCTTGACGGGCACAGAAGAAGGCGGAATTGATGTTATCGCATGGCAGGCGACGGAACAGGCCGAGGCGATGGTCAAGGCTGGCATTGTGGAGGCGAGTGTCGATCCTGGTGTCGTACGCGTCAGGAAGCCGGGAGAAGGGGAATACATTCCCGAGGTATTCTACAGCTTCAAGAACGAGTACGGGCTACAGGTCAAGATGCCTGCAAAGCCGACGTTCCCTGTGGAATACCTCTTCGTCAATGTGAGCTCGTTAATGGGCACTGCCAGAGGTAGTTGACGTCCAGGTCACGCATGGTTTCCCCAACAACCCCGCTCCTCTCTTCCGCTCTTCCGGCTTCCCTGTCGAGAACCGCCCCGGCCTCCATGATCAGTCTCTCGATGTGGTCATACGTCAAGTGGCTACTCTTCTCAGTGGGACACAGATGTCCGATCCGGCACTGTGGTCGGCAAAGGTCAAGGCCGACGTAGGCAAGTGGCTGAGCGACTGGCACCTCGTCACCTTCCTCTGCATGCAGGGGCTGTTCTCCTTGGTGAGCTTGGATGGCATTTGAGCATGAGAGCTGACAGACGCAGGAGGAGCAGAAGATGCTGTGTCGCGCATCAACAGGGCACGCGCATGGTGAAGACAACTCACTCAATCAGCTTCTGCAGTCGGCGGGATGGCAGACCCTCATGACCATTGCCGAGTCGTCGCGTGAGTTTGAGGAGTTAGCTGTTGTGGAAAGGCACTCAAACTAACCGTGAGCAGAGACAGTAAATGGCAACTCCAGGGGAGCTCCGAGCATCCCTTCCGCCGCTTTTGATGCTATGGGCATCGACTCGCCCCCCGTTACATCTTCTCGAGCAAGCGGTGGTGACCATGTTCCGAGTGCAGGTGGCAGCTTTACCGATCTCGGCGCCGCCAGTGGGGGAGCTGCCGAGAAAGTTTGCCCACACTGTACATTTGTCAACGAAGCTGGGCGGACCGACTGTGAGATATGCGGTCTGCCGTTGGACGGGTAGGTGGAAGGTAGTGGTTTAGCATCAAGTCTGTTCATGCATTGCATAGACTCTGTCAAGGTGGTCGTCGCTTTGGGAAGCTTTGTGTAGGACGTTGGAGAATCGTATATGCATACATGCAGACCTGGTCAATATGTGCAAATGTACAACGGAGTGATCTTTACAATACGAAGGATTCAATGATGATACTCGAATACTCAGCCCGACCTCTGGCTCTCGCTCTCCAAGACCAGTATCTTGTGTAGAGCAACCAAGACTGCTCTGCACGCCTTTGTCCAGCCCTCCTCGGCGGTACTGTCCTCCGATGCTCCTTTGCCGGAACCATGCGATGCGCCCGTACCGCTCGATCCACCGAGTCCCATGATACTCATACCCGCTGTCAGAGTGGGCATCCCGCTCGTTATCCCTGGCAGGCGTATCGAGTGTCCGGCAATTTTATCCTTGTGAATATCGACCCCGGATCCCCACGGCCGCCCTTGTTCTCGTCCATGCTCGAACAGCTGCCGAAGCAGCTCGAGAAGCGCCACGAGCGCGTGACTGAACCGCCTGTTCTGCAGTAGACGGGCTGGGGACAGGTCGGACGAAGCGTACAGCTCGTATTGCCCTTTACCGGGTGGGAGCTCTTCTATCCGGGATGCCGAGCCGAGAGGGACAATCTTGTATGTCGTGAATACGCATCCGACCTTGGCGGCGATACGGTCGATGCCGAGTGCAACGAGACCCCATGCGGCGTTGATCTCTTCCCATTCGACCGACGGGCGACCGCCTAGACGCAGGCCGTTGATGGTGCCGATTGTACCGCCCGTACTGGTCGTGTGGCCTATATGGAAGGCGTCGTGGTACACGTTGGTCGATTCGAGGTGTTGCAGCAGGGACGCGGCGAGCAGGTGGTGGGTGCGTGCGGTCGAGTGCGCATTGGAAAGATGTGTCATACGTGTGGTAAGGGCAGAATGTTGCAGCAGGAATCTGCGGCTCAGCTATCACGAGTCTCGCTGCCGGGGCTTGGACTCACTCATTTTCTTGCCTTTCCAGCTCAGCCTCCTGCTCCTTGACCAGCTCTTCCTCTCTCTTGACCTCTTCAAGCTCCTTTTCGTACTGCTCGAGCTCCTTGATCAACCCTTCTTCTTCTTTTGCCAACTCCTTTTTCCGTCTTATGAGCTGCTCCCACTCGGCGTCCGTCCCTTCGATATCGTACTCTCCCAAATCGGAGTCATCTTCACCATCAGGAGCCTTCGGTCTCCTGCCTTTTCTGAGCAGATCCCTATTGCGCGTGATGCCGCATTCAAAGGCAATATACGCATCCCTCTCTCTCCCCAGCTCCTCCAGCTGTTTCTGCAGCTCGCTCTGCAGCAGCGACGTGCATTCCGTGCAAAGGGGGTGAGAAATCGAGGTCCGACTCGATAGCAACGCGTGCAGGTTGTTGGCGAGGTTGGCACCTGCCAGCACACCCGGATGGCCGAGACCGGAAGACGGCTGGCCGGAAGGAGGATGCGAGATGGTCGATTCTGACAAAAGGATGAACGATTCAGCAACACTGTTCTGCCTGTGTGGCGAGGGGATGCCGTGCGCTTCGGCCCATATTCTAGCACCTTCGCGGGACGATGGAGGGAGCGCAGCTAGTTTTGCTGATGCTGGAAGTGTAAAGGGTCCTGCGGGCGAAGGCAGGGCTGAGGTGATAAGCGAATGCTGGGCCGGTGTGAGCGACGTTAGTGTTGGATCGAGCAGGAGAGGCTGAAAGTCAGCTGTGCCAACGAGACTTTGTTACAGCTGTCAGGACTGACCTGTCGACATTTCTGGCACACCATGGACTCATCCGAGCCGCCCGATAGTACCGTCGTCATTGTCACGACGCCCAGGTCTTAAGGTCTGACCATGTTTGTGAGAGCAACGACGAGCAAGTGTCAACGGTGCTGAGAAGGGGACCGGATGGCGAGGAGCAGCTCGCCGCCACGTGGGTACTTACGTAACATTCACTGCCAAGCCATTGTGCCGCCCCGTAGAGCCGCAACATGAGCCCCGCACCTTAGAGTGAAGTGACCGAGCATCGGTGAGAGGTCATCTACATCTCCTCTCCTTTTCATCGCAGACAGCAATAGACCCCCTCATTAGCCCCCTCTCACTCGGTCAAAGGAGCGCGCACCTGTTGGGCACGCCGCTCGAGGTGTTTCATTAAGCTCTTAGCGAGGTACAAGGCAGAACAGCATGCTACCGGCCAACTAGCACTAGTGCCATCATCTCCATCCAGCGATTCAACCATCGTCTTCTCGCCTCACGCCCCCTTTTGCTCGGCATCAGTCATCGGGCATCTCACGTTTCGTGTAGCCACTAGCATCCGTATGACCGAGAGCAGGTGGATGTTTTCGCCATCGGTCATTCCTTGGACCCATCGCCAGCGGCGCATATATAAGTCCCCGTCTCGTTCATGACTGCGGCAGCTTCTCCCATCTTCTTGCAATCAACCTTTAATGTGAGTCCCAACATCCGTCCGCGGGAGATTCAAGCGTTTGGTACCAAACTTACCATCAAGTCACGCTCACGCCACACTCCTTTGCCACAAAAATCGCCTGCGTCAGGTGTCCGCGAGGACTCTGATCATCCCCTGTGGGAGTACGGCAGACTACGAATGACCACAACATGATCTCCCCTCTCTTATTAGCCCTCGCGCTTTCACGCGGGGCCATCGCTCAGAACTCCACCCTTGCTTCTCCCGCCAACGTCACCTCCAGCGTCAGCGGATTTAACGCGACCTCGAATTCGTCCACGGCCATCGCAGCTGCAACTGTTACCAGCAGCTCCCTACCCTCTTCTGTCTCCAGCAATGCAGCCAGCAGCGTCGCCGCCACTAGTGTGTCTCTCTCGTCAAGTACGGCAAGCGCGACCGCAACTTCCACCGACCCCTTTGGAGTGATACCTTCTGGGTATACCTCTCCGCAGGTCGGGTGGCCCATCGATGTCGAGTGGGGCCATCCTCGATCTCCGCGATGGCAAGGTGCCCACCAGAAGGCCCGAGCGTATCTTTCTGACTGGACGCTGGAAGAGAAAGTCCAGCTTACAACCGGGATGGGCTGGGAGATGGGACGGTGCCTTGGCAACATTCCTCCCATTCCCTCTCGCAACTTCAGCGGCCTTTGCCTACAAGACTCGCCACTCGGCGTGCGACTCGCAGATCATGTATCGGCTTTCCCAGCTGGAATCAATGCTGCCGCCACGTGAGTTTTTCGGTATCTTTTGAGATCCAGACCTGATGAGTAGCTTTGACAAGGACCTCATGTACCAGCGTGGATATGCTATGGGACAGGAATTCCGAGGCAAAGGTGCCCATGTACAGCTTGGCCCCATGACAAACATGGGTCGAGTGGCCGCTGGAGGTCGAAACTGGGAAGGCTTTGGCGGTGACCCCTACCTGTCCGGCTGGGCTACAGAGCACACCATTCGCGGCATCCAAGACGCGGGAGTGCAGGCGACGTTCGTTTTCTCATCCCCGATATGTGCGACTGGGCTGACCCGCACAGAGTAAAGCACTACTTTGGCAATGAGCAAGAGCGCAACCGCACCACCTCATCATCCAACATCGATGATCGCACTATCCGCGAAGTCTACACACACCCCTTTCTGAAGGCGGTAGCTGCCGATGTGGCCGCCGTCATGTGCTCGTACAACCTTATCAACGGCTCTTGGGCTTGCCAAGACTCAAAGTCTCTGAACGGCATCCTGAAGACCGACTTTGGCTTCGAGGGGTATGTCATGAGCGATTGGACGGCAACAATGTCTGGCGTGCTCGCGGCCAACTCTGGTCTCGATATGACCATGCCAGGCGATGTCTCCTTTGGCAGTTTGACCAGCTTTTTTGGTCAGAACCTGACGGCAGCGGTCAACAATGGCAGTGTTGCTGAAGACCGTGTCGACGACATGGCTCAACGCATCATGGCTGCATACTACCTGGTGGGACAAGATCAGGGGTACCCGGAGATCAACTTTGACTCCTTCCGCCGCCTCGCTCCAGAGAACAACTCGTTCGTGAACGTTCAGGATGAGCATTGGAAGTGAGCAATGCGATTTGGGAAGCAGCATGGACTAACGATAGACTCATTCAGCACATCGGCGCGGCATCCGTCGTGATGTTGAAGAACGAAAACGTCCTTCCACTCAAGAAACCTCGCTCAATGATCGTCTTTGGCAGCGATATGGGACCGCCTGCTGCTGGGCCGAACGGCTTCGCTGATCGAGGCGGCAATGATGGCACTCTGGCCATGGGTTGGGGTTCCGGCACGGCCGAGTTCCCCTATCTGATCGACCCCTTGTCGCCGATCGTTCGACAGGCAAGGAAAGACGGCACCGACATCGGATGGACCTTCAACGACTGGAGCACGGACGGGGCGAAGGGAGCGGCCATTTTTGCGGATGTGGCGATTGTGGGCGTCAAGTCGGATTCCGGAGAATACTACATCACTGTAGACGACAACATCGGCGATCGCAACAACCTCAGCGCGTGGAACAACGGCGACGAGCTTATTCAAGCTGTTGCGAGCGTCTGCAACAATACTATCGTGGTGGTTCACTCGGTCGGACCAATGGACATGGAGGCTTGGATCGATCACCCAAACGTCACCGCGGTACTCTGGGCCGGCATACCTGGTCAGGAATCCGGCAACGCCCTTGTCGATGTTCTTTACGGCAAATACAACCCGTCTGGCCGACTGCCCTACACCATTGCCAAGAACCGTTCCGACTATCCGGCAGACATCATTTACGTGAACACGGATGTGCCGGCCGAGACACAAGTCAATTACACCGAAGGTCTCAACATTGATTATCGCCACTTCCTTGCGCAAAACATCACACCCAGATACGAGTTCGGGTTCGGCTTGAGCTACACGAAATTCGAGTACAGCAACTTGCAGATCAACCAGTGCTACTCTGAGCGAAGCTTCAACTGGCCGACCGTCAGGAGCAACTCCACCTCCGAGTCGCAGTATCCGGCGGCGAATGGGACAGTCTCCGCGTCCAACACCACGACGAACGGGACCACGGCAAGCGCGAATCAGACAGGAGCAGACGGTCCTGGCCCTGCTTCTGGCGTCAAGATTGGCCGTTTCATGAACGAGGAGTGAGTACTGGCGGTGCAGTGCGCTGACAGCGCTGACGGTCAGTCTTCAACGACCTCGCTGGACGGTGACGGCCGATATTCAGAATGTCGGGGATGTCGATGGATGCGAGGTGCCACAGCTGTATCTGAGCTACCCGCCTAATGCGGGCGAGCCGCCAAAGGTATTGAGGGACTTTACGAGGTGAACCGAGCGATTGATCTGTGGACTCGGCTGACCCCCAGGATCAACCTGCAGTCATGGGCGACCGAGACTGTCTCTTTCAACCTATCCAAGTACGACGTCTCGATCTGGGACGTGGTCAGTCAAGATTGGACTGTCCCGGACGGCACTTTTACAGTGACGGTGGCGAGGAGCAGCATGGACACTAAGGGCGTGACGGGGACATTCTGCCCTTCCGGCAACTGCTGAGGTGGGAGTCGGAATAACGAGGACAATGACATATAGCTCCCAAGCATTTTCCGGTAATATTGTAGCATAATCGGATGGATGCATGGCATAATGCGAAATGGCTGGTGGTCAAGTGGGTATGCGGTGCTGGGTATACGTTATGTTGAGGATCTGGGGTCATTGTGATGCGTCGTGGTCATCTCCTTGCTCGGCGTTGCGTTCTTCGTTTGTCTCTTCGAGTTCAGGCTCTTCAGGAGGGAGAGTGACAGGTTGAGGTCTCTCGCCGAACCCTTCAGGCCTATCACGTAAGTCAAAGCGGTATGAAGAGAGAGTGTAGGTGACAAGACGTACCACTCTCCGGCCTTTTTGAACGCCTTGACTTGGTTCTTGTCAATGACAGCTACGATCTCACCAACGACCCTCCCGCCAGGGGGATACAACCGGACAAACGCAAAGTCGCCTGGCGTCAGCTCCAGTACCTATAGGCAGAGTGCTCCTGTGCAGCCAGGCTCACCTTTGACAATGAGCACCTTTGCCCGCTTGACCTTTGTCGACACCTCCACCAGACGTTCCTCTCCACGCGGGTCGACAGAGAGATAGTTGCCGCTGCCTTGGGCTGTGGCGAGCTGCACGAGGATGTGTTCTGGTGGGAGAGAGAGTGGGGTGTGGTCGAAGGATGGTGCGCGAGGGCGGGGCATCGTGTAGAGTGAAGCGTGAAGCGTCAAGGGTGGTGAAAGGTGAAAGTGAGGAGAAATTCTGGTGGTCTGGTGGTGATGGACCGGTAGTTCGGCTCGGCGTGCCTGACCTGACATACAGTTGCGGCTGCGGCTCGGTGACTACAACGTGTCTGTCGTACATACAAGAAGTGTCACCTCTCGCCCTTTACACTCCCTACAAATTCGATACTGCACCAGTAACGCCTTGGAGACTCGGCTCGGCGGCTCGATGGCCGACCCCACCCGTGCGCCCTTCATCTCGTCAGGCAGACGGACAGACAGTCACTGACAACAAGCAGTCCAACCCAGCACATCCTCCTCATCCTCGGCATCCCTCAACTCGCCAATCCAGGCTATCCACTCTTACCGCCGACCAATACCACGCTCAACATCTCAGCCCCTCCCGCCTCCTCCGCTTGTGGGAGCAGAGGTCGTTGCGTCCGTCAAGAGGGGGTTGAAGACGCACGATGTGCGCAGTCGGGATCGTCGGCTGCTCATCCTGCGTGAGCACTCTTCTTCCTGAGGCATTACACACTGGCATTCATTGTGTTGCATAGAGAGAAGGAAGGTTATATCCGGTCAGAGGCTGACCCTAGTGATCATCGCTTTCGTTGGGTTCGTCATCCTCACGGGTTTCTGGATCATACGGATCGGGGACAAGGTCGAAGCTGCCGGCGGGGTACAGCAGGTGATGGACCATATACGGGATATGCTGGCTGGTCCGAACGACGCGAGGTTAGAGCATGCCTTTGGGGATCTGTAGCATACCACGACACACTCATTGTGGGCCATAGAGGTAAGTCTTTCTGCAAGATAAGCTATCCTGCTGATATTTCAGTTCGCTTTGCTTTGCAGCTTGTATGTATTTCTGCACCGAGCCAGCAACGCCACCGCAGGAGAGAACGCCCTAAGGGTCGAGAGAGTATGGACTCTCTCACACCGGTGGCTGACGAGAATCACATACAGGGCGACATCGTGAAAAAGATAGATGACCGCGATCCCCTGGGCCCAGGGGGGTCCTGGCAGATAGATGAACAGACCACAACGGTAGTCCGTCCCGGCACAGCCCAACATGAGCGCGCCAGATCGACCCGAAGTGTGACACACACAACGGGGATCGCCCTTTGCCACCAGAGCAAAGGGCAAGTCGGTCCACGCCGACTGAACGTGCGTCGTGCACGTAGACTTGTTTCGCGCGAGCGCCAGGACGAGACGCGCGAAACCGCTGAAGCAACGCTACGCGGCCACATCATTGCCGTGTAGGGCCTGGCTGGGAGTGAGACTGACGAGAGCCACCTTACCCCATCATCCGCGGGTTTGCAAAAAGGTTTGACCGCGGAACCCGGGCCCGGGGATACATCAGAGCTCGACAGAGCTTGCCAGTCCTTCTTTAAGAGGGGTGCTTGTCTCGTACACTCGCCAAGGGCGATGCATACGAGACCGTCGAAGCAACGCTACGCGGTCGTCGGAAATGGGGTACCGAGAAGTGATCTGGGGTCCACACACGTAGTCAAGCGATTCGGAAGGCACGCCTTGGTCTACCATGTTCAGATTACACCAAAGATGCATGCTGACAATGATGACTCGTCTCTTAATCTACTGTTACTGGGCCGCCGCTGGGCACAGCACCGTTGACAGTCCCAAACACTTCGACCGAAGGCAACCGGCCAGTTGTACCGGGCGGAGCGGCATTCGGCAGACCATCCGCAGGCAAACCCAACATGAAGCCCAAGTCGAGTCCTGACCCGTCAAACTGCAAAAATGACTCGAGGTCAAAGTCCGAGGTGAAGCCGTCTCCTCCCGCGAGCGGTATACCGAGATCTTGGTGAGTAAAAGGGCTGACGTCAGCCTCGTCTCTTCTCTCTGAACAGAAGGATGCTCACTCCTCCATCATCCCCTCACGCGGTGGCACGTCCACATTGCCGACTCTGCACAGGTCTCGACAAACCTTTGCCACATACGTCGAGTTCTTCGTCTCGGACAGATCCGTGTCTTCAAGCAGCTCGATGGCCATTCTGAGGTAGTGCGCCAGGACAGCTCGGTCTACAGGAATTTGGAATCGCGCCGTGTGCAGTCGGATCAGGAACACAGCAGCTTGGCCCAGCGTGATCGTGATATACTGGTCTGTCAGCTCAATGACAAGCAACAGAAAAACGAATACCCACATCCACCGAGTAGCTCAGAATCATGTCCGTCTTGGCGGCATCAAAGTGGGTCTGGATAGTGTTGAGGGCCGACTCGGTGGCGTGTCGGATACAATTTTGCATCAAAACGGCCTCCTCCCCAGTCGCATTCTCCTGCAGTCCCGGCTTAAGCGCGATAGAGTTGAGACATAGGCGCACGTGCTCGCTTTGCAGTTTGGCGAGTCGAGAGCATGGTCCTAGCTGTATGGCGTACAGAGAGCCTTTGCAGGTTAGCTTATAGCCCGACGCGTGCAGTACACCTACCGTTCCAGGCCCAAGTCCTGGTCCACTCATCCAGCCCCTTGTTGAGGTCGCGCATCATCGCGCAAATCGAGTAATCCCGACCGTCTCGAACAAGCGGCTCTCGGACACCCTCGGCGTGCCAATCAGTCAACATCTGCAGCCAGGCGATCAATTCTCTGCCGATCTTGGTGAGTTGAACAAGACTGGCGATGTACACATCAGACGCGAGCTCGGGCGAATTTGGGCGTGTCTGCAGAGCCTGAAGGTAGAGGTTCTCGTTTACTTCTTCGAGCTGAGTCGTCTGGGGACGACCAAAGCCAAGGGAGAGGAAACCGTCAAAGCTGCTATCAGCTTCAGGGACGTTGTACTTGATGAGACTGACTGGAACCAGCACAGCCACGTCTTCCACTGTGTCAATAGCTTGTCCAAGCCTTCCTCATCAAGTCCCTCGATATTGGTCAAAGCAGGATTGCTACCCAAGCGATGTAGTCCGAGACGGTGTGCCAAGCGGGCACAATGTCCTGTCACAAGCCATGGATCCGGTCCTCGGCCTCCAGACTGCAATCCCCATCCCGCAAGAAGCAAAGTCGCCTGTACATCCATGAGCTGATGCTGCTTTCTGAAGAGACTGGCGGCGAGGTGAGAATAGGCAAGCTGGGCCATGGCTGCCGATGCCTCAGAGTCGACGGTCGGGAGGTTGGTATTAGGGAATTTCGCCTGATGCCGGGGATAGAAGCGGCCTGCGATGGCCAGGATGGTCGTGAACAGAAAAGCGCATCTTTGACGGATTTCCATAAAGTGGGGCAGGTCGGAGCGGGAAAAGTGAATGATGGGGAGGTACGCGTGGCATCGATCAAAGTAGCTACAAGTCAGCACCTCTCAAGAGTTGCAAGAGATCGCTCACAAGTTGAAGAGAGCATCGGCTTTCTCGATATCGACTATGCCCTCTGTCACGGGATCATCTCTGGGCCCGGCCTTGGCCTCAAAGACACTCCATCCTTCATCTCGGCTCGGAGGTGCACCAGGGACAGGTGATGCTCTCCTGCTCTGCTCGCGATTCTCCCAGAGCGCCGGCTGGTAAGTGAGAGCTTGGAACGGGGCTGCAAAGCCCGAGCCAGCCTGATTGGCGATCCCCAGCCGACTCTCAGGGGTATCCTTGCGACCCCTGGAGGCTAGACCGCCCGTTGCAGAGTCGGTGGGCGACGGCCCAAACTGAACAACCCTGCCGTGCCCATCGCTGACGGAAGCGTTGCTGTTGTGGCCGAACGGGGAGTGGAAAGGCTGGCCGTACGAGGGGTCGGGGGCCATGGGACCGGGAGGATGGGGGTGCGCATGCCCATTGGTCAATGCCTGCGGTATGACATGCCCAGCAGTGGATGCGGTCGTGGTCGTGGGGGGCGGTAACATGGGATGAGGTTGCGGTTCAGCCTTTGGGAAGCTTGCCAAGCGAGAGAGAGCGTTGGTGGCATCTGGCGCGATGGTCGAGAGACTGTTGACGAGGTTTGCAACTGCCTTTTCGAGCTGGGCGAGTCGTATAGTGGGATCTAGACCGGCGGGCTGGTCATCGCCTTCGGGGATCCGCGGTCCAAAGTCGCACTTTGACTTTGATCTTTGACACCTCAGACAAGGGCATCCGCCAACACATCTCAGCTTTTTGCTCCTGCACCTCTCGCAAGCCTGCGGAGCGCGTTGCGGTCGCTGATCGTCGATCTGACTCTCTCGTCTGCGGGCCTGTTGGACGGGCGACCGACTGGGGCCGGAAAGGGGGACAGACGAACCGGGTGCGGCGCTGCTGGATGCTGTCGACGAGGCGTTTGCCGGCGAAGGCAAGCGGGGCTGAGGGGCCAGGGAGAGCGGGTGTGGGGGCTGTTGCATGCCTGGGATCATGCCGGGAAGCTGTGAGGGTGGTCGCAGGATGCTGGGCGAGTGGGATGTGGGTTGAATGGCGATGAGATCGGGATGGGCGGTCCCTGATGTAGGTGGAGTCATGGGAAAGGCAGGGGGGAAGGAGGAAGGAGGGGATTGGCAAAGGGGAGTGAGTCAATCGCCACACAGGCCTTGGGGACCGGTACTCGTTGGTCTTTTGGAGACGGAGAGGGTCGAGAGTGGATGTCAAGTGTGACAAATGAACAAGCAGTGTCGAGTGCAAACACAAACGATGTTCGTTCGGTACGCCGCAGGGCACGTTTGGGGGGACCCCCGGGGTGCAGCGTCCACCGGTGATTAGCCAAACGAGATTAACCGATTACTAAATATCCGCGACCGGATCTCCCTCGGCTAGTAATCAATCCGACTTTCAGAGCACTCGGCTCTTCCGCGTTTTTCTTCTGCTTCTGGAAGAGCACACAACAAAATGCATGGCTACTCGTAGCTACAAAGTGCAGAGGGAAGTGGGAGGGGGTGGCGTCGCTCACGGCATGCCCACACGCCAGTCGGCGCCCTCGCCATTGAGACCGTACTTTGTGCTCGACATGTCTTTGACTGTCGTCCGGCGCATGTCGCGCTTGTACTTGCCGGCAAACGATCCGCCAGTGGCGCGATGGAGAACAGCGGTGCTACCTATCAGACCACATTCACCTAGAAGCCCGAAAGACCTACTTGTCCCAGATGATGAGGTCGCCCGGCTGTTCCCAATCGATCATGACGCGGTACTTGTCCTTGTACACGTGGTCGCGGAGCTCCTGAAGAATCGCATCCGACTCTTCCTTGGGGATATCGTCCAGATGATGGACATACGACGCCGTATAGAGGTTCATCCGTCCGCTCGACTCGTGCTTCTGTACGAGCTTGTGCTTGGACATGGGCAGCTTGGTGACGTCCATATCCTTGAAGTATTCGGGCATGGCAGTCTTGCGCGAATGGAAGAGCGAGTGGTTAGCCACTAGACCGTCGAGACGCGCTTTCATCTCGTCCGACAGGTCGTCGTACGCCGTACGCGAGTCGGAAAACTCGGTCGCGCCACCGGTACCCTTTGGCGGCAGCTCCCACGCTAGTAGGAGGGAGTGGCCGGCGCGCCGGGCGTTGAACGACGAATCGACGTGGAACAGCTCGTTCCCTTTGTTACCGATGACCGTAGCGTCCGTCAAGGGGGCCGCTTCGCCCGTGACCCTTCTGCTCAGCGTCTCTTTCCACTGGATACTCAGTCGGAGCAGGAGGGGACTTACGGGTCGATGTTCCCCGCGTCAAACAGTTCGAGGTATTTCAACCGGTGAGTCCGCCCGGCCTTCTGGTACGGCGTCACATCGTCCAGCTCGCCGAAGTAGCGCGAAAACTCGATGTGCGCTTCATCCGTGAGACCAGTTTTGCGGAAGACCACAACGCCGTACTGCCAATCAGTCCCTCCCCTTCCCGACCCGACAAGTCTCGTGCCAAGACTCACCTTGTCGACCTCTTTCCGGATCTCAGCGTAGAGCTCGGGCGAGATGGGCTGCGTAAAGTCGACACCCTTGATCTCTGCAGCGAAGGTGGGGTGGAGAGGGATAACTTCGAATTGTGGGCTCATAATTGATAAAGTGAGCGACTCGTAAAGACAAGAGGCAAAGAGAAGCGGGATGACGGTGATGAGACGGACACTTCAAAGGATAGTTAGTACGTAGTGCCATTCCTGGGCCAGTTAAGTAGAGCTTCAGCTACTGTACAACTGTACAACCGTCGGTTTATCCGGTCAAGAATGGCCGGTTTGCCCATGGGGCCTTGGCCTTCATCGAAGCCCCCTCCCCCCTGCCTGACCAGACGGGCTGGGGGTGCAGTGGGGGATGGGGTCGGATTTCCCGAATGAGCGATGGTGCTTCAGAAGCTTCGTCTGGTAAGAAGAACAGCTCGGATAAACCGGTAGAATCCCCGACCATACAACTTTCCCATGGTCGTCGGCCGATTCGACCCCGGGCCGACGAGCCGATTCCAGCTGTCTATGTTGCAGGAAGAGATGGGAAATGCATGAAAATTGTGCATGTGCTTGGCTGTCATTACCCTGTTGCTGCTTGGTGTGCCCGTGGGTGGGCCAAGGACCGGACAACCCGACTCGAGTCTTCGTGTCAGCAGTGAAAGTCGGGCGATCACTGCCGCCAGTGGGTCGACCCGAGTGACAGCTCGTGCTGGGCTGAGGCAATCTCGCAAGTTCCTCAGTTTAAATCTATGTACGCCATGCCATATCATCCTGCACGGAACATGACCGGCATCTCAGTCGGCTGCTGTCGACTGAACATCGCGCCGGTGTGAAGGGACGACGCAGCCTGACTGGGCGTAGACTCCCCTCACGTATGCTCCCATGCATGCTCCTCTCTGTCCAGCTTGTTCCCACGATTCTCAACCGACCTCCCGCTACTCCGAGCAGACTATGGTGGTTGGTTCCCAAAAGTCAAGGCGAGACCACGCTCAAGTGTAGGATTGAGAGTGAGATGGCCAGACCAGATCTGTCGGGACAGTGTATCGGGACGCCACTGCTCCATCCACTTGCATCCGGGCTTTGAACACCCTGTCAACAAGGGTGAGCAAGGGCCAGTGGCTGCTACTGCCGCACAGAGCATGACCCAAGTACCCAAGTACATGCCGAACCATGTATGCTTCGGCGCGGCGCAATGAGCGAAGGGGTAGTCACCCTCTCGTGGTTTTTTGAAAAATGACGTCGTGTGCCTGGAAGCAGACACAACGCCGACCGATCGCGAGCGCCGATCGTCGTCTCTGGTCGATAGCAAAAAAGCAGTAGTCCTTCTTCTTTCGTCGCGTGTGGTATTGCATCACTCCTTCCTAGCTCTGCTGCTCTGCTGCTGCTGCAAGGTACGTAAGCACCGATGCAGGAATGGTATCCACTGCAATGCGCAGGGTAGCGCAGTCGGCAGTCGGCACGTACACACTCCGCCGCTGCGGCACTCACTGGCTCTGCACGTCGTGCCGAGTGAGACAGGCTCAGACATCGTAAAAATAGCTACATCCCCTCACTGCGAGGCTGGCTACCACGATGCCACGATGCATAGACTACTCTACTACGGCCGGAGCATACACCGTATCGATCCGGCTTACGACAGGACCTGCGTCGGTGGCGACACGGTCGTCGGCTCATGACGCAAAAGCTTGTATGGCTGTCGGCGAGTAGCGTGTTGCGTGGTATGGTAGGAATCAGAGGGCGGAAGACGTCATCGAGACCACGCCGACCCATCCATCCCATCCCATCCCACGATAGGAAAGGGCGTAGGATTATAAGACACCGCTGCAGATCTCAACTTTTGTGTGTTATCCGCTCTGCGCTCTGGATCTCTTGTCTTTGCTTCTGCTCGTCTCCAGCAATCTTGTAGCAGTCACCAACCATGGCCGGTAACGACGCTATCAATGTCAACCCGTCCAACTCGGTCGAGAACATCACCGTGCGGGGGTCAGACTGGTGAGTGAGGTGGCAACGTGTCGACTCCCCAACTCTTACCTCGTCGACCAAGTGCTCACGCCCAGGCTCTGGGCCGTCTTCGCCGTGATGCTCTTCACCGACGCGGTCGTCTTCTTCTGGCACCTCACCCTCCCGCGCGGCCAACGCGTCTTCCACCAGCTCGCCCTGTTCGTGCTCTCCACCGCGTCCATCGCCTACTTCTGCATGGCCAGCGACCTCGGCGGCACCCCCATCGCAGTCGAGTTCCAACACGCCAACGGTTTCCCGGTCGGAACGACCCGTGCGATCTGGTACGTCCGATACATCGACTGGGTAATCACGACCCCCGCGCTGCTCCTCACGCTCGTGCTCGCCACCGGGCTCCCTCTGTCAGACATCATCACCCTGGTATACTTTGACCTGGTGATGATCATCACCGGCCTCGTCGGCGCGCTCGTGCAGTCGACCTACAAATGGGGCTTCTACGTCTTCGGTTGCGTCGCCCTGTTCTACATCTGGTGGGTGCTCGCCGGACCCGCGCGCACCTCGGCCGGCGTCCTCGGCGCAGACTACAAGCGCGCATACACCATGTCCGCCGGCATCCTCTCGTTCCTCTGGCTGCTGTACCCCATCGCGTGGGGTCTCGCCGACGGCGGGAACGTTATCACCCCCGATTCCGAGATGATCTTCTACGGCATCCTCGACGTCCTTGCCAAGCCCGTCTTCACCATGATTCACCTCTTCTCTCTCTCCAGGCTCGACCTCTCCCTCCTCCAGCTCCAGTCGGGCAAGTTCTCCTCTGGCGTAGGCGCCGGCGGCGTCGCACAGGCCGATGCGGAGAAGTACGGCCACACGGTGCGCAACATGGGTGTGGTCAACAACAACAACACCACCGCCGGTACTGCTGGCCACCACAACCACAGGGGACTCGAGACTGCCGCTGTTGCCGGTGCCGGTGTTGAGGCTGGCAAGAAGGGCATGTTCAGCCGTAAGGGCAAGTACGATGCCACCAACAACGCCACGACCACCACTACCACTGGTCACCGTCACCACCACGCTGCTGCTGTTGACGACGGCGCTGCGCCTCGCATGTCCCAGGCCACCGCCGTGTCTTCGGACGCTTAAACGTTGACGATTCTGTCAAACCCACATAAATCTCAAAGAGGAGGACCGAGAGCGAGAGAAGCAGAGCAGAGCAGAGCAGAGCAGACGCCGCGGATGATACAGCTTTCTATAATCTTATACATGTAGCCATACGCGATGCAACTGTGTATTGTGCCATCTCCACCTCAAGTCTAGTCGTCCAACCAATGACCCTGCATGCAAGATACGGCCTCATGTCTATAATGGCCCTGCTCAAACGCCAAGACTCTTCGGCAGCGACTGTACACCCTTGGCGGCCGCTTTCCGGTCCACCATACCAAAGCCAGACGAGCAGTCGAGGAGAATACGAAGCGCGTTGCGTGCGCGGACGCGCGAAATGTCCGATGGTTGACGGGTGGCTCGCACGGCCACCGGTTGATGTGCGTAAGGGTATGGGAAGTATTTGTTCTGTCGTCAGCAAAGCGGCGACATGAAATGAGGCAGACTCACAAGGAGCTCAAAGCAGGTGAGGGTGACGGAGAATTGAGGTGATGAACGGATGATACGGGCGATACCGCCCTTGAAGAGAGCTGACAATGAGCTCATGCAGACGCCACGACCAAAAGAACTCACCCTTCGGGCCCTCCTCGGCCAAGATCTTCCTGAAGCCATCCGTGACGCCGCGGTAGACCGTCTGGCCAGCCCGAGCCTGTGATTGCAGTCGGGTCTTGACGACATCGGCCGGGGTGGTGAGATACGCTGCAGGCATGCCGGCCACACCGGCGGCAATGAGCAGCTCGCCAAACGACAGCACTTTTCCTCGGCGACCTTCGTGGAAGATGTCTTTCTAAAACTATCAGCTGAACTCGGGAGTCACCGGGAGCAGAGGCTGACTTTAAGATGTGCGTATCTGTAGGTCAGCACGGCACCAAGTCTCGAAAGAAAAGGCTTACGCGGTAAAGTAGATCATTGACTGATTAGGGTCAGCTAAGTTCTTCGACTGAAGTGTCTCAAACGCACGAATGGAACGTCCCTAAAGGAGTCAGCTCGGCATCATCTCCATCGCACAGTAACTTACCGGCACAAGCAAGCAGTGGCACCCTTGTACAATCCCACCAAACCTAGCTGTCTGATGACATGCACAGCACCGCGCGGGACGGCGCCACCTCCTTCAGCTCGTGTAATCTCGCCAGCCATTTGCAGACGGATCTTGACAATCTCCAAGGGGTTGGTCACAATCTGCCCTTAGCTTTGAGTGACGAAAGGAAGCTGATCGACGCACCACCTGACAACCACCAGCCATACCACCGGCCAAGATCTCCATCGGCAGAGTGATGATGCCGGTTTCGGGGTCGGTGGCTTTTGACCGTACAAGGTTGTTGACTGAAGTCAGTACATCATCCGTAAGATCATGGCGCTGGGAGCCAACTTGTAATTTTGATGGCCTTTTCTGGCGCCACTCCGACCAGCTGCGGCATGACACCACGGTAGAACGCCCGGACACCTCCCTCGTTCGCATATACCTTCCTGACGCAGTCCGCCGCGTTTCTGTACAACACCTCGCCAACCACAGTCGACCGCTGGTTCTGCAGACGAGTTTTCACCAAGTCGATAGGGTACACAGCCTGACAATCAGCGAAGCCTTTCCAAGTACAACACGACTAACGTATGCTCCCAGACCTCCCGCGATACCACCCTGGATGAAGTGATACGTTGACTCGGCGAGATCCGACAGGAAAGAGGTGCTCGTAGTCTGCTCCGGCTGCGCAACCGCCTGAGGAGGTTGCCACTTGGCGTCCAACAATGCCTCGAAATCCGCAAGGGTCAGTCGCTGGTTGGCGCTGGTCGCTGCTCCGCGCGAAGCGAAATGCCAGATGATGTTGACCTCGAGAGGGGTGAAGATACCATAACGCATAGAGCTAGCGGCTTCGTTGAGGAAGTCTGAAGCGTCTATCCGGCCGTCTTTCGCTTTCCGGATGGCTCGCTGGATAATACGCTCGACGACGTCCATCTCACGGATGACTGATGGTCAGCGACGGATTTGCTCCAACGAAATTCGCTCACTGTTGTGGAAGGCGAAAACCTCAGAGTAGCTGATTTTTCGCCCAGGGTTCATAGTGCAGAGAGTAGGCAGACGCTCGAGGACCGAGTCAGACAGCTTGTGTCCGGCAACCTCCTGCGAAATGTCAGCGCCAATCTGTCAGGCCAAGTCTCACTCACAATGATGATTCGCTGGAACTCATCGGGGGCAATGTAGCCATCACCATCTTTGTCAAAGTAGTGGAACGCCTGTCGCAATCGCTCTCCCTGGAATCCCTTCATGAGCTGAGTGAACTCTTGGTCTGTGCGTCAGCTACGGCGTGGCCTCATGGGCAGCTGGGGCTCACATCCAACGACATGTCGTCCACCTCTTTGGCCAAGGTAGAGTTTCATCCAGTTGCAGTCAAAGTCGAAGGCTGGATATGTTAGTCACGGGACAAGAAAGGATTGGGTGTCACCCACGAATACCGCTAGACGTGAGGTTCTGCTGCAGGACAGACTTGAACTCTTCAAAGTCGATAGAGCCAGATGCGTCGCTGCCGTCAGCTCCCGAGATCTCCATTGTCAAGCCGTACTCACACATCAAATACCGAGAAAGCGAGTTGGTAGTCGGCATCGGGCTACATTGTCAGCTTGACATCGCATGGCCGGTGAGCCACAAACCCTTTTCAGCACTGCCAATCAGTATGCGGCTAATCATCTTAAGGCTCAACTCACAAGTTTCAAAGACGACAAACTCCTCAAACGACACCAAGCCCCTTCTTGAGGTATCGGCGACGCGGAACACTTGACATCAGCTATCAGTCGCGTGCACGGGACATGGAGGTCACGTACAGACAGCATACTGGTCGCGCCCTATCCGGCTGAAACCTTCTTCGGTCGGAGCGATAGCATCGATGAACTGCGACGGGTTGAGGTATCTACTTGTCAGCCCAAGTTCTGCACATCATTTTCATAGGTGCGGGCGATGGTCAAGCTTCCAAACGATGCTCGAGACGATAAAGCCGATGTCCGAGGAACGCCCGCGCGTCTGTCCCCGCGCCCTCCGCGCTGGACGAGCAGAGTCGCGGAGCTCATGCAAAGAGCAACGAACAGCGGACAAGCCCCTCGCTCGCCATCCTTGACTCCCGGGAACGCAGATAGGAGACCTTTCGTGACCCACTTTTTACCATCTACCTCTACTTTTGCGCAGCTTTCAAACGTCCTCCTCCACCTGGTCAATTCCGAGTCGGCAGGTTTGACCGAGCTCGCAATGGTACCGGTGGCACTCTTGATCGTGCTGGCGACTTTGCTTGTGATATCCTCGCTTGAGCCCGAGCCAGAGGAAGGAGACGCCATGCTTGCTTGCCGCTATCGACTCTGGGTGCGATGAGCGGGGTGACTAGGGGGAGGTCAGGAAGGAGAGAGGAGGGGGAGGGGGTTGTTGGCAGCTGGCAGTTTACAAAAAGTCGGATCACGCCGGTGTAAGGTGAATTTCAGGGAAAGTATAATTCCGCCGAGGACGGGGAAGCTCGGGGGCCCTCTGATGCCGAATCACTCTCACTTCAACGTTCGATTGACTCACCATGGCGATGGCGACGGCGACGGTGGCACAGGGAGCAGCTGGAGGGAGAGGCGTGGCCCTGCCTGTACTGCCCCTGCCAGACCACCTCGTCAACCTCTCACCGACCAGCGGCGCGGTGTTGGCAGAAGCGAGGGTATCGCTCGATACGTTGAGGCAGTTCAAGCTGGCCATCCAGACGGGGCAGATTGGTGAGTCTAGCCGACGCACCCGCTACTGTCGTCTGACACCGAGAAGACTTGCCATCTTCCGCGCCGGACCCCTTGCCCCCTCTGCCACCCATACCGAACCCGTCGCCATCGTCTCTTCGCCCCACAAACGGTCCTTTGGCATCTTCGTCCAAATCGGCCCGACCAGTCGCCCGTCCCGTTCTGTCTGAGCAATCGACGCTGGCTCGTGCGCATACTATTCTCGAGCTGGTGAAAGCTTTCAACGATGCTCATGTCGCTTCGGAGGACCTGCCCAATGAAGCTTGCAAGGCGGCGTTCGACCAAGGGCAGTCGGCTCTGAGGATACAGTGGGGTGTGCGAGGAGATAAGGGCGCCGCTTGGGTATTTCTCTCCGCTGCGGACAAGGGCAGAGTGGACAACACTTCGGTCGAAAGTGTCAAGTTGTATCCAGAAAAGGCAGAGGCAAGTCTATTAATTTCAGTATCTCGCAATATTGACAGACAGCGGACAGGTGTGCATGATGATCCCGCTTCGGTGCCGCATCAACAGCTCGGTCGGCATCTCTCCGAATTGGATTTGAGTCTGCCAGACTTGATGGTACGTCTGCCCCCCGCTCCAATGCGATGACCACTCAATACCGCAGGACCGCATGGCATCTACCCCATCTCTTATCCGCCAGCCATGCTTCTACTGCCAACGTCACTTCAAGCCATCTGACGGATTACCTCTATCGCGGACAGGCTATTTGGAGCCCCCGAAGCCACCTCGCAAATCCGTCGAAGCGAGCGATGTACCTCCGCTTGACCCGGACAAAGAAGGCGCTCCGGCCGTAAAAGCCCAGGGACGCTGGGTGTGCTGGCATCCGTCATGCGAGCCGGCCTAGATCTATCGCATCTCGAGACGAACATGCATGTTGTTGTATCCCCTCAGCTATCAGCTTGTACGATATTTCGTGCAGGGTCTGGGCGCTCAAATCCCGGCGGGAAGACCTGTCGCGTGTTGATATTGATTCTCGCAGTCGACATGAACCGCTTGACACCGGCCATGATCTCTTCATCGCTATCGTCCGGCTCGAAATGCGGCGGCAAGGTGCCCTCCATGATCCTCGGCACGCCGTGATACGCCTTGCGTCCCTGCCCCGACATGATGAGGACGTCCCCGCTACGAAGGAGGATAGGCAGGGGTTCGTCGTCTCTGCTCTCACTCCCGAGAAGAAAGATGGCCGAGTGGCCCAGCGAAATGGAGACAAGTGGTCGACTTGGGTCGAGTCTGGGCGGTCAGCTCTGTTGCCAGACATCGGGGCGTACTCACTCGGCGCGATCGACGTGGCCCATGAGGGTATCGTTGAGCTGATAAAAGTTGACGATGCCCGTGTCGGGTGTATAGTCATGAGGCCACTTGTTCCAGTCGTCAGGCGCATGCGGGTCCGCAGCAAAGGCCTCTGCCCATGGGATGCTCCGAACGATAGAACGACAAGTGTTTGCAAGAGGCTGGGGAAACTCGATGGGCGTCTCGGGCGTAAAGTCGTAGGCTTTGGTGGACCACTATTCCTCAGTGGCCCTTCACGGTGATGCTCAATCATGCCACAACACAACTCGGACGCACCTGATACACCCAACCAAGGTTGGCCCATCTCAGTTCCCGCATGAGCCTCTCGGCCGTCTTAGGCTTGACCGCATCACTCGGCGCCATACCCAGCGTCTCCCTATTCGCACGCAAGACCTGCTCGTATCCCACCACAGCTCCCGGTAGCGTCTCAATCACCTTCCTCGGCCCCTGATTCTCCAAAGCGGCCAACCTTGCCTTTTCTCGTCGTTCTGCTGACAGACTGGCGTAGAGGGGCGGGACGAGATCGGGTGAATGGCGGACATACCGCTCGAACAAGTCGGGCGGGAGGTCGTAGTGCGTCGACAGAGAAAGCGGGTTGGGCGGACGGGTGTAATCTGCCAGTGCGGCACGGGCCAGCTCGAGCTGCGTCTTGTTGTCCAGATAGTGCGGGATGAGTATACAGCCTAACGATCAGAGTGGTACGGCGGGGCAGGCGCAGGTTGTAGCCTGAGACGTACCAGGCGCCAGGAGCCAAGCGTCCTTGCCGTCCGCAAGGACGATACGCTGTAGATGCGCATAGTCTTGAGCTGGACGCTCGCCCCTCTCTCGCTCTTTGCCTTTTCGCGAGCGCCGTGGATGGGTCGGAGGAGGCGCCCACCATCCCGCTTGCCAGACGGGGTCGTCCTCTTGGTCAAAGGGTCGAGAGAGGTCCACCACGCCTCGGTTGAGCAATGACGGGTATACCCCTGGGACCGACCGGTTCTTGTAGTATCGCTCGGCGAGGCGGAAGGCGGTGTACTGCGTCGGCTCTGGCGTAGAGCTCATGTCGACTCCACACACGCAGCCCCGCCTCGACAGGCTCGGCGCCCAGAGTTGGAGAGTTGACGAAAGGAAGAACCCAGACGTGTCGGGGAAATTTTAGTGGACGTCCTCCACTCTGTCTCCATGCTAAGCCTAGGTCGAGTTATTCCAGAACAATGGCCAGCAACAAGCAATAAAGATGCAAATCGTCGCATAGGCTGTGAGGAAAATAACATAGAGCCTAAGACAACCGCCTCCCCCCTCCTTCCCTCAGCCGCCTCGCACCCCTCGCCAACGCCAACGCCGATTCCCCACTTAGATCTTGACCTCCTTGAGGCCGTCCTTCCAGAAAGTGAAGTAAGGGGTGGTGCCGTCCTCGCGGTAGTTCTGCCATCAGCCTACACATCGCGACACACCGCCAAGAAGAGGATCTCACCAAAAGCGCGACCATGCCCTCGGGGTTCATGCTCTCTCCGACGTAGAACTCGTAGTCCTTGAAGTTACCGACGATCTTCTTCGCAAGGTCCTGGGCGCCCTTCTCGAAAGCGGCCACACGGTCCGGGTTCTTTGCCTGCAGCTCGGTCTTGACGGCCTTCATGTAGCCCTTGAGGTAGGTGAGGTACGACTGGACGTCAGCCTACGCCCCGAAGCTCCTACACTTTGGCTGGGAGTTCAAGCGAAGAAGGAGGAGCATTCACCTTCTTGTCAAAGGCGGTGGGCTGGAGACGCATCGAGTGGACAACGTTGTTGACCTGCTCGGCACCGTTCTCAAGAGCCTCCTCGGCCTCCTCAGCAGAAGGGTTGCCACCTGGCCATCAGCCGTCATCCGACGCTATCCCAGCAGCGCGACTGACCAATGTCAACATCGCCCTCCTTGACAATGATCAAGCTGCAGTCCACCTCGTAGGCAATGTCGCCAACCTCCTTGCTGGGGATCAGCAATCCACCTCCTCAGTACATTTTTGAGATTTTTGTGCTCGAAACGTGTTCAGCTGCAGGAGGAAGTGGACGTACACGTCGAACGCGTCCGAGAGCATCTCGTCGCCAGAGATAATGTCGGTGTAGAGAAGCATGGCGTTGGAGTTTTACGTGTAGATGTGTATGGATGTAGCGATGAGAGCGTGGAACGGTGTAAAGGTGGTAGGAAGCACTTCCTCTCCGCCCCTCTTGGGGGGTGGTGTCCCACCACGAAAACAAATCTTGACGGAGCAGATTACACGTGTACTTTTGTCACCGAGTGAGGGCTTAGTGATAAGCTGGTCTTCTGCCAGCTGCAGACTGATCAACGAGTCTGTTGGTGATCTTCAGCATCGTGCATGCTGTCGCAAAGGTGATGTTGATCATGCAGCCACAGAGGATGAGTCGGACATCTGGATGAGACCAGCCTCTACATCTTTGGGACTGCCGTGGAGGTACTGATGGAGGAGACGAGCTGATTACGGCCGATCGACTGTCGGATGGCCCGTCCACCTCGGCTGGGACAGCTTACACGACATGATGCGTCTCTCGTCATCACCGACTTTTTTTTTCGACTCAATCTCCATGCTACGTCCACCCTCGCTATACGCTGCGCTCTTGATGCTACAAGGCCAAGGGTATACAAGGGGCTGATCGGAGGTGGAGTGGCGATCGCCGAATGGGCATACGCAGCTCCGTCAATAGAAAGCTGCAGAAAGAAAGAGACAGAAAAATCCCTCGGAGAGCAAGTCAGCAAATCAGCCGGCCGCGGAGACAGTACGCTCTTCTCTAATGAGCTTAGCGCGATCATGGTGGTCTGCGTCATCCGCCAGACTCTGACCGGACCGCCGACGCCGAGCTGCCGTTCCCGGCTTGGTCCAGAGTCAGAGCCAGAGCAGCGAGCACTGATGCTGCTATTATTTGCCACTGGCCCTTTTGGCCCTTTGACCATTGAGCTGCTGACTAGACCAAGGTCTCCGTCGACTGTACACGAGACGGACACCCGTGGTCGTCGTCGGCCGCGCTTAAACGCGACGTCGACGCTTGTGATGGGCTGGACTGACGGCCTACGTCAGCAACGATTGCGATTGCGATTGAGACCGACCTTGTGCGCTTGCTTACCAAAGGACCCACTCGCCGTTCTACTGCCTTCCAGAGGGGCCTTCCTCAGCATGAAAAGACGCCTTGCCGAGCTGTCCCGAGTGCCGACACTGTCACTGACAGATATATAATCGCCGCTGATTCCCCTCTGACCGTCTCCACTCGCTCGCAACGATCTACACATCTGACCTCCTTTGGTACACACCCTACCACACCTCAACCACCACACCAGCGCTTATAATCACACACCACCATGGCCCGCGGACGTGCTGCTGCTCGTGAGTCACCCTCTCCCCTGTCGGACTCGACGATGAGACACTCAAGCTCACTCATAGCCGGCTCGGACAAGCCCAAAGAGCGTCATCCCGTGCACTACAACCTCATCTTCCGCTCAGCGCGACAAATCACCTACTTTGTCCTGTTCGCCCTATGGCTCTGCATCACCATCACTGAGCTCGGTCTGGTGTCACAGCAGATCCACCGCTTCGGCGGGCGATTCCGCTCAGACTGGCCGACGCAGGAGTACGGCCACGCCATGGGTCTGCTGCTGTTCGCCTCGATCATCTCGCTCCTCTTTGGCCTGTTCCACTGGGCACTCAGTCTCTTCCTCTACCTCCCCATCTTTCTCGTGAGTCTTCCTCTTCTCGAAAATTCAAAGCCCAAAATGCTGACTCGCAGGCGATGGGCGTATGGTGGGGCACTGGAGCGGGTATCTTTGAGAGCACGCCGTTCGGCCACGGTCTGCAGTGCGGCAACCCCACTGCCAGCTTCCCGGCGGCGTACCAGCCTTACGTCTCGCAATGTTCGCGCGTGACTGCGATCGAAGGTCTCGCTTGGGCCATGTGTAAGTCTTCTGTGCCATAAGTCGTTGAACCTTTTCCTGACATTCAGTCGCTCTGTCCGTCATCGGCCTCTTTTGGACCTTTGTAGACAAGTTCAGCATCCACAGCAGGCGAAACAACATCTACGACCTCAAGCCTGACGAGGAGGCGCAGCCCATCAACCGCGCCCCAAAGGCGTAAACCACCAACACGTTCCCCATACTCCCCCGAGTCTGGGGACGAGAAGCCAACTGTAGAGAGCGCCGATGAGACTGTATCGATACAGCAATAAACATATCTATAATGCGAATGCAAATCATAATCTCATCATATCACAATGAAGGCTTTGCGCCTTTATCAAGCAGGAGCAAACTCGGTGTGGTGTTTCCCCTTCTCGTGTCCGGGCTCGGCTTGCCCTTTGATGTCGTAGTTGTGATGACCAAAGTCTGTCGTCAGCCAACATTCCGCACACATCGCTGGCGCTCACAATCCAGCTCCATCTCCTCAAAATCAGTCGGGAGGTTCTTGCCAGACACGGCTTTCATCCACTCGAGCGTGGCTCCGACAGCCGGCGCCACAGCGTCCGCCTCGATAGCGATCGAGTACAGCTTCTTGACTGCCTGATATGTCCCGGCGAGCTCCTTGGCTACTTCTGGTATGGACTGCAGAAGGTTCTTGGGCTCGGAGGGACCGAACTTCTCCAGCTTTGGAAGGAGCAAATCGCAAATGGCGTCAGACTGAATGATACAGCCTGCTCGCCAAATCTTCATGCAATTGGCAAGGGAAACGCCCCATTTCTGGTCTGCAGAGGCTTTGGTGATGATCTACAAGCATAAGTGAATCTTCAACGATGAGTCTGAGACGACGACGTACAGCGAGACCTTGCACAAAGCCCCCCAGAATGCAGCCATAGACCGCCTGTTCGACAATCTTCATCATTTCCTTCTCTTCGCTATCGTCCAGCTTGCCGGGACGCGGCTGCGGGAGGCTCATATTCTTCACAACGTCCAGGCGTTCATACTTGTCAGAGGAGATGATGCGCAACTGGTGCGAAGCAGCGATAGCCGGAGCAGCGACGTGCCGTGTAGCGACTTCCTACATTGTCAACGGGGAATGACATGCACAGCAAGCGACTCACCATTGTGGACCATGTTCCGGTCCCTTCGGACAGATCAACGTCCTGTGTCACTTTGTCCTCATAGCCCTCGACGATGCCGCGCTGGTCTTCGATCCCATCTCCCTCTTTGAACCGCAAGCCTTTGTAGCCTATCCCAATAAGGTAGTTGCCCCGGAGCGGGCCCTCTTTGTACCATCTCTCGAAGTAGTCGGAGATCTTGTCATTCGAGAGGCCGAACTGGTACGCCAATAGCGCTCGGACTTCGCACAGGATGGAGAGATGGGCGTGCTCGATCCCATTATGGATCATCTTGACATCTGCTGATTAGCTTGACCTCTATCCGGCGGCTGTACTCACAGTGACCAGCGCCGCCTGGGCCCATGTACATGACACAAGGGTCGCCGTTTGGGGTCCTGACCGCCCACTTCTTCAAGAAGGGCTCGACAATGTCGTAGGCAGCCTTGCTTCCCCCAGGCGAGCAAGACGGGCCATGTCGAGCAGCTTGGTCTATACTATCAGCTGAACTGCGGCGTTCACTCCCGATCTGAACTTACACCCCCCTGAGACGCCCATACCGATCCATTCGACGCCCTTTTCCTTGGCTCGCCTCTGCCGTCGTTCGGTCGACTCCCACCACTCGTTACCGCCATCAATGATGATGTCCCCCTCATCAAGCAAAGGGAGGATCTCATCGAGAATACCGTCGACAGCCTTGCCATGGGGCAGAGAGAGCACGAATACTCGTGGTTTCTTCTTGTCCGTCCCTGCGCCTCGCGGGAACGCCTTGACCAACTTTTCGAGTGTCGAGAAGCCATGGACGAGCTTGACGTCGACCGAGTCGGTATCTTCGGCTTGTTTGAGCACCTTTTCTACGGCTTCTTTCTTGTAATCGTAGAAGCCGATTGTGTAGCCGTGCTCGGCGAATAGTAATGTCATGCCCTCCGGTTTCAGCTGAATATCCCGACTAATTGGGGACTGCTAACCGAGCCCATTGAGCCTGAGCCGACAATGCCGATCTCCACGTCTTTGATGCTGTCGTTGTCGAGGTCTGCCATGATGGCGCAAGTAGGAATGTGAGTGAGCTGTGAGTGTCTGTCGCTGGTGTTATTCTCGTCCTCTACTGTACTCGTATGCTGTCATGACTGTCATGTCCCCCATCCGATAGTTGTGAGGATGACGTAGTAGGCACGTGCGCCGGAACAAGGTACAAAAGGTACGAGATCTTCTTGTGAGCGGGAATCAATCAGCATTGCAAAAGTTGATAGAGCATGTACATGTACATGAGGCTGCATTCTCACAACACGTCAGGCCTGCTGTTCAATTATTCAGTAGGCCTCGCTCTCGAATATTCTGCCGCTCGACAAACAGCATGCATGTTTAGTGCCCGTTGTCGACCCGACTTCGGTGCAACCTCGGTACTTGGGTGGACCCGCATGGTTGTTTTAGCCGGTCCCGTGCCGGTCGGGTTGATTCTGGTGGAGGCGGTCCGGTGTTCACATCAGAGAGCCGCCATCGATACAGCACTTCCCTTTGTCTCTTGACTCGCTCATCATTGCAAGCAAGTAGCTGAAGAAACAAGAAATGGCTATACAGAACGGCGACAAGGCCAATGGGTCTCACCTGGTCGAGGTGACCAAGACCACCGACAGAGCGTGGTGGAAAGAAGCTACCGTCTATCAAGGTCAGCTGCTCTCCGAGGATCGCTTGCCAGGCTGATGCTGATCTTCAGTCTACCCGGTAAGAGCATTCAATAGCTGGGCTCACTGACCAGTACTGAGTTCAGGCCTCCTTCTGCGATCATGCCGATTCTGGACACGGCACGCTTCGCGGCATTCAGTCTCGCATCCCCTATCTTCGCGAGCTCGGCGTGGACATCGTCTGGCTCTCGCCAATTTACAAATCGCCCCAGGCGGATATGGGGTATGACATTGCCGACTACCAGGATATCGACCCCCGCTACGGCACTTTGAGTGACTGGGACGAGCTCAGAGACACTGTTCACAACCACGGCATGAAGCTGGTCATGGACCTGGTCGTCAACCACTCGTCCAATGAGGTGCGCTCTTCAGTGCCGAAACAGTCTCTGGTCTGACAAGTCAGCACGAATGGTTCAAGGCTTCAAAGTCGTCGAAAGATGACCCTAAGCGAGATTGGTACATCTGGCGACCACCTCGCTTTGATGAGAATGGAGAGCGCAAACCGCCAAACAACTGGAAGTCGGCCTTTGGCTCGTGAGTATTCACAAAGGACATTTTCCTCTGTGCTCAAAAGCAGTGGCTCTGCGTGGGAATGGGATGAGGCGACTGGGGAATACTACCTGCATCTCTTCCTCAAGGAACAGCCGGATCTCAATTGGGAGAACCCGGAGCTGCGAAACGAGGTGTTCAAGATGATGCGGTGGTGGCTGGAAAGGGGTGCAGATGGGTTCAGGATGGACGTCGTATGTCGTTCTCAGAAGCAGCGTGGCCGTGCAAAATGCTGAAGGGGTAGATCAACTTTATCGCGAAAGCGCCCGGAATGCCGGACGCCCCTGTGACCAGCCCCGGTCGCGAGTATCAGCGCTTCGGGCGAATGTCCATCAACAGGCAGGAAGTACACGGCTACCTGAAAGAGATGCACCAGGCGGTGCTCAAGGTGAGATCTTTGGGTGCTCTGGGAGTGCGCGCTGACGTTCAGGACTACGATTGCTTCTGGTGATTCCTGAGGACCAGAAGGAAGAGGCCAGCTGATAAATAGCGTCGGCGAGACACCTGGAGACGAGAATGTAGCTGCGTATGCCCCGTATTCGGTACCAGCAAACAAGGAGCTTCAGATGATCTTCCACTTCCACCAGTAGGTCCAACCTGGGCTCGTTCACCTGCACGTTCTGAGGATCAGCCAAAACTTTGACCGCAAGCACGGGGGACTCGGCGCGGCATGGAACGAAGACTGGAAAGTGCGCGACATGAAACGCATCTTCAACGAGTGGCAGGTGCAAATGGAGCAAGCGGGCGGGTGGAACTCGAACTAGTACATGTCAAAGCTGCCGGACGGTTTTCGTGCTGACGGCCCAGCCTCGAGAACCACGATCAAGCACGAATTGTATCCCGCATGACCTCTGATCACCCGGATGATCGCACCAAGGCAGCCAAGCTCATGGCCATGTTCCATTGCTCCTTGACCGGGACGATCTTCGTGTATCAAGGACAGGAGATGGGCATGATCAACGTCCCGCGCGATTGGCCTGAGTCAGAGTACAAGGACATCGAGTCTATTCAGAACATCGCCGGCGAAAGAGAATACAGGCGCAAGACGACGGGCGAAAAGGACCCAGATATGACTGATGTGCTTGTCGGCATGCGCATGTCCGCCCGAGACAACGGCCGAACCCCTGTGCAGTGGGACGATGGGCCCAATGCCGGCTTCTCGAAGGGCAAGCCTTGGATGCGGGTCCACGACGACTATAGGGAGTGGAACATCGCCAGGCAACGGAATGACAGCACGTCGCCCTGGAAGTTCTGGCAGAAGATGCTCAGTCTGCGAAAGGAGTATCCCGCCTTGGTCTATGGTGAGTGGCCCCCTATGCATCCGTGCGCTTGATGCTGATCCCAGGCTCTTTTGCGCCTCTGGACGAGGACAACGAGGAGGTGTACGCGTACACACGGCACGATGTCACGATCGCTCAGAAGCTGTTTATCGTCCTGAACCTCGCCAGGAACGCGGAAGGGCGCGGTCGAGCCGTCACTTGGAGTCCAAAGACATTCGGGGTCGACTTGCAAGGAGCCAAGCTTCTCATCACCAACCGCGAAGCTGAGCTCGGTGATGAAGTTGATACTTTGGAGCTGGAGCCATGGGAAGGTCGCGTGTACTTGTTGAAAGCGTAGTGAAGCTGTATGACCGCTTTGGGTCATTACATGGTGGACGACGAATGCATTCTGAGACAGTAACGACTGATCGGGATGTTTGTTTCACGGCAGCATGAATAGAGAGCATCGTCAAGCATTCCATTCCACGGGGACTGATGAGCTGTGAGGTGCACTCATTATCAGTGCTAGACGGACTGCCCAGTCGAACCACAGAATGGACAGCCATCATCTTCGATTCCGTTCCCCTAATCCCGACAATTCGCCTCGTCCGGATCCCTCGTCGCCATATCCTGACATTCTCTCGCCTTACTTGACGTCTCGCGCCGAAGGCCATTCGTCGAGCTTACCACCGCACCTCTCGCCCTTGTTGACCTCGTCTTTGTTTCACTCCCAGCCGTCGTTCAGCCGAGACGGATACGGGACAACACGGTCTGCGGCATCGTCGTCAGCCTCTTCTTCGACCAGGAAAGACCGCTTTGCACGCCGAGATGACCACGAACTCCGTCATGGTCCTCGAGGGGAGAACGCAGAGAAGAGGAGGAGCCTCCTGTATGCGAGCCCCGCATCTACCCGTGCAAACTCGGAAGTAGTTGCCGCAGATGTGGACCGCTGGGCGACATACTATCGACGAAAGCCTGTACCGGCTGTCCCTGAAGAGGATACGAAAGACGATGTGTTAGACTTGGACGACGTCCGACTGCACGAGAAGGATCGCCACGGCGAATCTGCAGCAGCCTTTGAGGACACGCACGGACTTGAAGCGGAGGGTTACAGCAGGACCAATGCCGAGCGACCGTGGCTGCGACCGCCGGTGCGACAAGACTCGCATGCCTCGATGGCCTCGGACCACACTGCCACCTCATGGTGGACCCTGTTGAACCCCTTCTCCCGCGCAATGAGCCTGCGCAGCTCCCGTCCACCCCGATCAGAAGCCTTATCGCGAGAAGGGAGCGGCGCACCATTGACAGGCGACGGGCATACAATGATGCGAGATCGGTCGGCGAGGCTGAGCTCGAAGTGGACGCGCTGGGAAGCCCTGCGACCTGTCCACCGAGCTCACACACGGACGGCTGTGTCCATGTCGCCATCAGCAAGTATGGCTCATGGTCTCGAGGACATCGATGAACGGACCGAGACGGGACATACTTGCAAGATGGTCCTTTCGCCCGAAGCTATACACCTGCCGGTACAGATTGATCACTCGCGCTCGCGCAGCTTCTTGCCTCACCTGCCCATCCGCCGTAATGCCACAAGACGTGCTGCTGCACCGCAGCCTGCAACGGCAGAGACGATGGACGTGGCGGCGAAAGCGGAAGACGCTTTGTTTGGCGCGATGGGACCGTACGGCATCAAGATTACGCGCAAATATCCGGATGTCAAGAAGAAGAGCACGGCATGGACGGCGGAACGGTGGATCCTGTTACTGTCAGTGACGAGTGTGCGTCTTGTCCCGCCGGACGGAGAATACGCACGCTCAGTTGACAGATGTTCGTGTATGGTCTTCTGGGGCTGCTGTGGGCATGCCAGCTTGCACTTCGCCTGTCGACAGGCAGCGACGTCACCGTCGTCTCTGACCCAGATATCTTACTGTGTAGGCTGTCTCCTCGCTATCGCTCCAAGCTGACGAGCAGTCCTGCTGCTATCGTCGATCCTGTCCCTCTTGTCCGCTTTGATCGGCCTGACCGGCTTGATGCTCATCTCGCGTCCTATACTGGCTTTTTATGCCCTCTTTCTCTGGCCTACCCTGCTCGCACTGTGTTTCGTGGGCTATACGTCGTACAAGCGGGGTCATCTGAACCTCGAGCGTAAGCTTAATCAAAGTTGGAGCCAGTGGCTGTCCGATGCGGACCGTGCGCGCATCCAGCTAGCCCTCGAGTGTTGCGGATATTACAACCCTCTTCGTCAGCCCCTTTCTGATTGGTAGCAGATCCCAGAGCTGATGGTGGCTAGACGACGCGACATATTCGCTCAAGTGTTATCCGCGCTCGCCGCTCCCCGGGTGTAAATCCAAATGGACGCTCTTTGAGCGCGCGGCACTGTCGACGTTCTCCCGCTGGGCATTTAGTATCATCCCTGTACACCTGCTCAATATTGTCGTCTCGGTTTTGTGCGCCAACCACGTCGACAGACGCTTCGGTACGGGCCTGACGCCAGAACCGTATCGTCTCAAGTACGCTCCCCCCCTTATCTCGCAAGCAACATCTGAGGATTGGCTGATTATACAGACAAGGCGACGTGCGGGACCAAGCACTTGCGCTATTAGACTCGATTCCTCCTTCATCGGTAGGACAGCCTCTGCCCGTGTATCCGGGACGAGGAGAATCCACCAGTTTCGACCAAGAATTAGGAGTGTACATGGACCGTGCGGGATCAGGGGGAAGCTCTCACTCCTTACCGCCATATGCCAGCTCGGCGAGTTTGCCGCGAGGGCCGAGTAGATAAGTGGTCGCAGACTGCTTCCATCGATGCATACTATAAGATCAAGGTCGGGCTCCAACTGCCCGTTTTGCTTCTATCGTCCTTCACTTTGCTTCTCTGCCTCTAATATATGCCGCCTCAGCGTGCCCAATTATATCCTTTTCGTCCCTCTCTTCCCTTCCCCTTCTGCACCCCACCGGCTCTCTTCACCCTTACGAGCGGGGAGGGAGACCGTTGTAGTTGACACCGGGCGAGGCAGTGCTGCTGAGTCAGCGAATGGTCTTAGCGAATGTAGAGGAGGGCTCACTAGTTGCCGTAGCAGGCGTAGTCGTAGTCGATCTCGGCGGCACGGGCCTTCATACCGGCCAAGACGGTGTCAAAGGCACACAGACCGTTCTCGTCGGACGGGCAGCCGGAGTAAGGAAGGGGAATGACAGCCTCGTTCCTACCCTGTCAGCTTGATCCTAGCTACGAGGTAAGCACGTACACGAGGAAACGAGCCTGCTTGGTAGGCGAGTAGTTGCTGCACTCCATGACCTGGATAGCGAAGCGGGTGGCAAACGGCACGACCTGGCTCGACTTGAAGGGGTAGTCGCCACGAGTAGTGGGGTCAAGCGGGGTGGAGCCAAAGACGCTGGTGAGGTTGAAGGCGGAGAGGGTGTCGCACACGACGACCTCGTGCGTGGCGTCGGCGTAGATGGACTGGTTGGTAGGGAAGTAGGCCGTGGATCCGTCGAGGGTCGAGTTTACCTCGGACGAGCTGGTGGAGATCTGCTCGTTCTCGAAGCGGGCGATGTACTCTTGGAGGAAGCCGAGACCCTGGGCGGCCGAGGTGGGCGAGCCGAAACCGTTGTTGTACCAGAATGAGATGTCGTAGCTGGAGTCAGGGCGATTCGTCATGCACGAGAGTGGGGAGTGGGGGTGACTCACTAGTACTCGTAGTTTTCAAAGTCCTCCTTGGTGAAGAGCTTGCAGAAGGCAGAGTAGCCGAGCGCGTCGGTCTCGTACGAGCAGAGCTGAAGCATGGCGATAGCGTCGGTAGGGGTGAAAGAGATGCCGGTCACGAGACCGTTAAGACGGGCAATGGTGCTGTTGAAAGCATTGTTGGCAAACTTGGTAGCGGCAGTAGAACCGATGCTGCCGCGAGCGGCGACGTTGGCGTTGGTGCATGTCTCATAGGGGGCGCCGGTGTTATTCACACCCGGATTCTCAACCATGATCTCGATGTTGACCTGGTCCATGTACTCTGGCACACCGAACATCCCAGCGGCAAAGTTCTCGGCGGTCTTGACCATGCGGTCCTGCGACTCGGTACGGAAGACGGGGAGGGCGCCCTGCTCGGTGAAGTTGTTCAGGAGGTAGCCGTAGTTCTGGCGTGTCTGGACACCCAGCTCAAAGTTCTGCAGACGGCCGAAGGGAGTGAGGAGCTCGGTGCCGAGCTTGTAGGTCCAGGTGTTGAGGAAGTCGAGGTCACCCGAGGCGGTGAAGCCGCCCGACTGCTGTGTCGCGTTGTGCACCTTGGCGGCAAAGGTGGACGGGGCGGCGCCAGAAGTAGGGTACCGCGCACCGTGGCGGTAGAGCAGGTGGTACTGGGTGATGCTGCAGCTGTCGGGGGTGTTGGGCGAGGCGTTGGGCAAGCCGTAGTACGACGAGGGGACCGAGTACTGCGGGGACAGGTTGCCCCAGTACCGGAAGATGTCGAAGCCCTCCGAGTAGCTAGAGTCGTATGCCGGGTCGGCGACGAGGGGGAACTCGTTGGCGGCGCCAGTGTTGCCGGCGTAGGGGACCGCAGTTTGGACGGCGGCAGGCTCGACGCCGGTGAGGGTAGGACCGGGGTAGCCGACCTCAGTCTCCCCCGGGAACTCTTGCGAGTTTACCTTGGCTGAGGGTCAGCTATGCCCGGGAACGAAGGCGGTCGCGGCTGCTCACTGCCGGTAGGAGGGAAGACGTCGGAGGTGGTGCTGCCAGCGTCGGCAGAAGCGGTCCAACGCTTCTCGTTGACGGGCTTGGCCACGGCAAGGAGGGGGAGCAAGGCGAGGAGGACAGTCGCGAGCATCTTGGCTATAGGTGGTCTGCCTGGCACGTCAAGCTTTTTGCTGATGGCTTGTCATTCCGATCGGTCTTCTTATATCTCATCGCCGGAAGTCTTGATCAGAGACCAGACTACGGACAAGTCGACCAACGTGCGTTGTCAGTCTACTGCCTACTGACCGTACCCTGTCTGCAGAGAGGGTGTGTGAACGGCTGACCCATGACCCAGGGGATACCATGTCCCCCGTTCCCGATCATCGGTCCTGGTCTTGGACATGCAAGATGTCGAGCGGTAGGTCAGCTGAATGAACTGGTTTAGCGTCATTCTCGTCAGGAAGCCGGTGCCTGCTCCCCGACGTTGCCGATTTAGATGACAAAATCAGGGGGGACAAGACTGCAGAGTCCGAAGGTGTACACGTTGGGTGCCAAGAACGTGCGTCGGATCTTCCCGTTCAGAAAGGTGCAGCAGAAGCGAGATGGCTCTGATACAGATACTACGGTGACATTGAGCACCACATTGTCCAATGCTAGCATTACTCTCGAACAGGACAGATCGGCTTCCCGGCCGAAGGGCGTATAGTAGATCAGACACGTGCAGAAGACGCATCAAGGCTCAAAGGAGGTAGACTGTGCCCACGACAACGCCCACAACTCCCACGGCCACTGATACTTGCCAAGGCCCGCCGCCGGCCGTAGCCGCTCGCGAACCCGCTCCCGCACTACTGCTTCCTGACGCTGCGCCCGCCGAGGCACTGCCAGAGACGGACGACGACCCGGACGGCTGGCTCGAACCGGAAGCGGATGAGCCCGATCGAGAGGTCGAAGCGGAGGCAGCGCCAGATGGTGCTGACTGTGAGGTAGAGCTCACTGATGCTGTCGACGAGCTGGACCCGGCGACGAGGACAGGTGCGGCGGTCACGGCGTAGTCGGCCGTATTGATGCCGTTCGAGATGGTCGAATAGGTGATGCAGTTGGATGTGGCGGGATAGCTGCGCTCAGCTCCCCCTCATAGTTCAAGCGGTCGGTCAGGAGGGGTGGTATGGTACTCACAAGGCTGGGGCGGAAGGAGTGACGGTCTGGCCGACGGTGAATGTGCCAACGGACCCGCCGGCGGTGTACGTTCCGGTGTATCGCTGTCGGAAGGTCGATGTGCCTCCGCCGCTCAAGGGGTACAGGCCTGGAGGTGCGGCGGGTTCTCCTTCGCACGACGTAAACGAGTTGTTGGACTGGTAAAAGTCCCTGGAGGTCAGTTGGCACGGTGGTAGTGCTGGCTCAAGTACGACTCACTCGATCGCCATGACAAACTGACAACCCATGATGTCGAGCTCATGTTCGCACTGCAGTGCAGTGGTCACATTGCTCGTCTCGGCAGTACAGATCCTCAAGCAGAACTGGTCGTACGAGATCTGGGAATCAGCTCTGTCGGACGTTCCTAGGGGTACAGTACTGACGAAAGACATCCATTCTTCGTAAAACACATCCTGGCCGTTGGGCACGTTGGTCGTGACATTGCCTCCAATTGGATTACCAAGGTTCTCAGCACCGTGCGGGTCAAGTTCACCACCGGCATCCCCAGAGGGCTACCGTCAGCCACCTGCCAAAACAAGCTCACATCTTGGCTTGTTTCACTCACAATGTTGACCTTGGTCCCGTCCCAGAACCCATGTATTTGGACGTACAGAGGCGTCTTGATGAAGTGCGCCGCGGTGATAGCGCCATCGGGAATCAGTCTACACAACAGTCAGCACTTCCTTCCATGCCTGCGCCTGCAGATCGACTTACCTGGCCCCGTTCCTCGGCTTGGTGCAATAGGCAACGACGACCGGTTCGACATTCCCAATGAGGCTATCTGGACCCTCCTCCGGCGGACCGTACAGACAGAAATCATCGACGCCGTTCAACGACAAGAGGCGCGAGAAGGACGTCTGATTGACGTACGAGCCGATCGGGAGGAAAGAAGGCGCAGAGGGATTTGTAGCGCCGTTCGGGCCTGTGGCTGTCACTTGCGCATGGACGACAGACACCGAGAGCGCGGCGAGGGTGGCGACGGTAAGAGGGACGATGCCGGGCATGGTGATGTTCAGAGTGGCAAGGTCAGAATGAAACGTTTAGTCAGTACTGTGGTAATATATGAGCTCGTCAGAGGCGATGCAGTCGACCATAGGTTCCGCTCTGTTGACGGACGATTTGCCAAGGATGCCAAGTCGGGATCCAAGCCCAGTCACTTTGGCAGCTCGTGAGCAGGGGCTGAGGGGCTTGCATTGTCATCCCTGATGATACCTACTCTCCATGGATGCGAGCCCGATGCGTCGCTTGCTCTGTAGGTATGGCTTGAGCCGCATCTCCCTTCAACGAAGGAAGCCAAGACTATGATCCGGTACCAGACGAATCGGTGGACCACCTCCACTCTTCCGATACCTCGCCAAGACTTGCCCGTCAGGGACGAGACTGGGCAGTACCGATGAACGATCTCGCATATGCATGGATGGGTGGCATGAACATGCACAGAATACAACATGTCTAATCGGTCGATGCACATACACGTCTAGCAGATACATCCCACATTCTCGTCCTGAGCATCGCCGTCGTCTTCGAGCAGGTCAACCGCTCTCGATGCTGTGGGGGCTGATACTGGTTTGTCGCCGCCATTACGTTTCAGCATCTGGGCGTGAGTCACAGTCCGACGTCGCATATCAGCACGCCTGACCTGGACCACGAGTTCTTGAAAGGCCTCAATAACCCCAACGTTCGTCTTGGCCGAGCATTCTGTCGTGTGAGCTGTCGTTGCCGTCAATTGGCGTCATAGCTCACCCATAAAGGCAGCGTTCATCCGAGCAGCAAAGTCTCTCCCCTCTTCTGGAGATATTTGGCGGTACAGATCCTACAGCATGAGCTTATAGTCGTGTATTCTACGAAGTACCCACCTTGTCCAGCTTGTTGCCGAGGATGACTCGTACCACTCCGTCCGGGCAGTACGTATCGATCTCCCTGGACCACTTGATGAGCTCGTCAAAGGTCACGCGAGAAGTGATATCGTAGACTGTCATTTCAGCGCGTGTGCACCATGCTCCTGAGGTGGTTGCGCACCCAGTAAGACGGCCTGTGCTCCACGGTAGTAACTCGAGGTGAGGGTGCGGAACCGTTCCTGCCCTGCTGTATCCTACAAGTCAGCACGCATCCAACACGGGGGGCTCAAAATCCATCGTACACGGTCACAGAGCCTCTGAGAGGGGATAGGAGGCGGAAGAGCCCCGAGTGACTCGTCACGCGAGCAAGACTCACCCATATAGACAGCTTATATCTCCTGCCGTTCATCTCGATGTACGCGACTTTAAAGTCGACGCCGATGGTAGCTGTGGTCTCTTCGTCCGGGAGAAAGTCATCCTCGGTGAATCGAAGCAGGAGAGAAGACTTTCCTGTCCCATCAGCTGACTCGTCTGCCTCTGTCGTCTCTCGCACTGACCGACGCTCGAGTTGCCGATGAGCAGCACCTTGAAGCTGCCGCCGAGCTCGTCGGCCATGGAGGCCCGAGTTAAAACGAGAAGTGGGTCGCCCTGTCCGAGTTGGTCGACAGAGAGCGAGTGAAACAATGAGCGAATGAGCGAGTGAAGGTGAGGATGAGGTGAGGAAGGGAACCATGTGTTGTTGGACGTTGAACGGATCGGCAATCATCATGACGTAAACTCAAAGGATGTCGATGACTCTTACACCACAGCATAGTATCATCGCTCATTCATATGCATATTCATATTCATAGCTCGACACATGCTGCGAGCGCAGATGCATTTTACTCTTCCTCTGATTACAGAGAGCGGCTCTGCATCTGGTCTCTGAAGAGGTTGTTGCCGCCGGCTTGGCAGGGGCAAGTTACGAGTAGGCTATAGGCTGAGATAGCGGCCTCGGTCTAGGTTGGGGTCGGTTACACGAAAATGCCGTCTCCGCCGCCGGGCAGGTGACGACCCGTACGCGATACGTGGTCCGCCCACTCCCGCCACTTGGAGAGTGAGAAACTTTTGGTATCACACCACTTCCACTCCCACAGTCGCTTGTTTCTGCACAGCAGCGAACAGCATGTTCACCCCCGTGCACACGCTGTTCGGAGGGTACCTCCTGCACCTGTCCACCTCATCCCTGCTCGAGCTCACCGGCCGGGTGTTCGGCGTATCAGGTATCGTATCCGGTGCGATATTCGGCGACCGTGCGAGCTGGCGATGGTCGACACTTGCCGGACTGGCACTTGGACCGGTGCTGGTATGGTCTACTGGCCTAGGGAGGGTGTTGCCAGATAGCGGCCTGGGAAGCTGGGCTCAGCAGAGCCCATTACGGCTCGTCGCTGGTGGTCTGCTCGTAGGTTTCGGCAGCAGGGTGAGTCCTCCCCCTTTCCCCCACATGAGCTCTCATGGTCGGGCTGGAGCTGAGAGCAGCTCGGTTCGGGCTGTACATCCGGACACTTTCTCTGCGGAGCCTCACGACTCTCCCCCCGGTCACTCATAGCAACAAGCACATTCATGCTCACCGCCATCCTCACGGCCCTCCTCATCCCCTCGCCACTCCTCCCGCCGCCAGACCTCGCGCTGCACCTCGTCCCACCGTCAACAGCGATCGACGTGCCGGACTTTGCGACCATCCGCGTGCTCCTGACGGTCATAGCGGCCGTCATCACCGCCCAGAAATCCCTCTTCCCGTTCTTACCCCTGGACCGACTGAAACAGCTGCCGTACGCCGTGGACGGGCTGGTGTTTGCCCTCGGTCTCCAGATGAGCGGCATGGTATCACCTACCAAAGTTGTCGGTTTCCTCTCGCCCTTTTCGCCGGGGTTCGACCCGAGTCTCGCGCTCATTGTTCTTGGCGGGGTGCTGCCCAACGCGTTTCACTGGTATAGGCTTGTAGGGGCCGCCAAGGCCCATCAGCCACCTTCATCGACAACAGCCACTTCGACAAGAGCGAGGGAAGCAGCGAAGACCCCGAAGCCACGACCCGTGTTGTCATGGGAGCAGTGGCAGATACCCTCGCGGACAGATATCGACTCGCGCTTGCTAGTCGGCGCGGCGCTCTTTGGTGTTGGTTGGGGCTTGACGGGTGTATGTCCAGGACCCGCATTGGTTGGACTGGCCAACAGCCTCGTGTCGGGGATCGTGTCGGGTGAAATGGATCGCCTGGGCAGGATAGCTCTTTTTACAGGCTGCATGGTAGCTGGTATGGGGCTGGGCCCTCGGTGAGCGTTCAATCAGCTCGAGGTTCATCACACATCATGTACATGCAGTGTCCTCTATAGACAGTCTTGATGCAGCTGCAGTATCATTTCATTCCCCACACCTGTGGAGTCCCCTCCATCTCGAATGCAATGTCTGCCCCGTGAGCAATCTCGTCGTGTCGTATGATATAATCGTTTCGTGCTTTGCCGTCAACGCTGAGCGACTTGATGTAATGGCGAACGTCGGACGCCCCTTTAGCCGTTACGCTGATTGGCTTGGCTTCCCCGGGCAGTTGCAAAGTCAAGGAGTCAAAGAACGGTACACCGACGACATATTCTGCCGCAGCAGGGTCCACTGCTGTGTCAGCTCAGTCGCTTGGAGCCACCCATTCATTGAGCTCACCAGGGTAAAAGCCCATAGCCGAGAACAGATACCATGCGCTCATCTGCCCACAATCTTCGTTCCCACTCAGACCGCCTGCAGTATGGTTGTAGTCGTTCATGCCGATGTGTCGCACCCATTCTTGGGTCTTGTCTGGCCGGTTGCCAAAGTCGTACATATATGGCTGCCCCATCAGCCTGCTGTCATCCGAACATCAAGTACTGACAATGTGGTGGCTAGGCTCGTTGGTGTGCAAATTGTGACCCTCGTCAAAATGACGATTCAAAAAGTCGATAAATGCAGCCTCTCCACCCATGAGCTCGATGAGACCAGGTACGTCATGCTGAGATCGGTCAGCTGGCGGAAAACAACCACTAAGACTGCTGACCATGACGTCCAGGGTGTAAGCCCAGTCATCTCCTTCGGTCCAACCTTGTGTCGGACCCGCCCACGTCCCATTGCTGTTCCTCGCTTCCATATGGCCCGTCTCTTTATTGAAGACATGCCTGTAGGATTGGGCCCGCTCCCGTAGAAACGTGGCGTCTTTGCTGGCGCCCACATGAGAAGCAACAATGGCCGCTGCGTGATCATCATCTGCTCTTCAGCTGATGCTGTCATGCTTGCAGAGCCGCTGACAAGCATAGTCCAGCGTCCTGCTCCCCGCTTCAGAATGCAAGTCGTCCGCCACATAGCCTAGTTTCATGTATTCAGTCAATCCCGCACGGACTTCTTGGGGTGTGTGCTCCTCCCTGTCTTCGAAGCTGCCATAGTCAGCGTGACCTTAGTCGGTTCCGACGCGACTTGCCGGAATTCTGTGTCCCGCTCGGGAGGGGTGAATGCATCCTTGCGGACTGCTTCCCAGGCAAGCGTCCAGTCAAAGCCCTTCACACCTGAGATTAACGTCTGCGAAAACGCAAGGACGGTAGCAACCTACCGGCATTCATTGCTTGGGCGATGATGCTGTCCGCATGGGTCCCAACCATGATATTTGTCTCGACGATGTTCTTCCACATGGGCAACCACCCTCCTTCCTTATAATCTTGCAGCATGCTCGTTATCATAGGGCCGACTCGTTCCGGCGCCACCAGCAGCAACCAAGCCGTCTGCGCACGGAATGTGTCCCAGATGCTATAGCCGGAATAGCTGATACCATTCACGACACGGTCGAGGTATCCAGAGTAGTAGTGGTAGGAAGGAATTTGCAGCGAGCCCATGTTCTCGGATACCTCGTATGGATACACCAATGTGTGCGCGAACGACGAGTACAGAACAGTGAGGTTGTGCGGTGTGGCGCCCGAGACGTGAAGCCGATCGAGCTTGTCTGCCCAGATTGCTCGAGTCTCGTAAGCGGTCGCCTCCAATGAGGTACCATCGGGTATTTCGAGGTCGATATTTCTGACAGTCAGCCCTAAGCAAAAAGTGGAGTGATGCTGTACTGACTTCCGGGCTTGCTCTATACTGATGAAGCTGACGCCGACTCGCACATCTACCTTTTGGGTGGCACTGTCGAAAACCACATAAGCAGACAGCTCCTTGCCACTCCCGTTAGCAGATGCATCGAGAACCTTTCCAGAGTTCGAGACGCCGAAACTTTGAAAGGGCTCAGAGAAGCGGGCAACGAAGTATCCTTTGAAGCGTTTGGCTGGCAATTCGTCTCCCACCAGAATGTGGCTGTTTAGTAAGCCAGTGCAGACCCATGGCGGCCTCACTCTTGTCGCTCAGTGTTCCAGCCATATATTTCCTGCTTCTCCGCATCGATCTCAACGTGGCCCTCGGGGTACGTGACGTTGTCTGGACTCCGGGTCCTCACGTTGTCGCCGCTCATGAGCACGCTGGCTCGGCTGGCATCGATGACGACGTGAGGGGTGGAGGATGCTGCGGATTCGAAGGAGAAACGCATGTGACCGACGCGTGATGCTGATCGTGAGCTAGGACTATAAGCGAAAGGTGTCACATACTGGCAGTAAGCTCTGCTTCGATGGCACCACTCTTCCCGTTTAGCACCGTTCGGTAATAGTTCGGCGAGGCATATTCGTCGTCCTTTGCAAAGTCGAGGCCGCGCTCTTCGAAATCGGTAACCAGCGTCCCGATGCCAGGATACACGGTCACCGGACCGGACTCGCCTTACCATCAGCACTTGGCAATGCGTGAGTAGTGTCTCACCCATCCAGATCGCCGGTTGGTGCGTACCCAAGAACCCTTTGAATTTAGTGTCGGTCTGATTGTACGGGCACATGGACGGATCTGCAAATGAGCACAGCTTTATTGTTCGGCCGAAGTCTCACAGTTTGTCCTCGTCTGTGGTGTCCAGCGAGTCATAGCGAAGGGCGGAGCGACAGCGGGGATCATCCCACCACTCAGATCCGGCTCGGGTCTGCGCCTCAGCTCTAGTGAACGGCATTCCAGCTGAGGCCTTACCCGCCATTGCCGAGATTAGTGTTGACCCAGTAGCAGCCCTCACATCTCGGCTGGACGAAGTCCTCTCTAACATGCCTCATCCTCCCATCATCAAAGTCCCCATGACCCAAGACAAAGCCGCTTGGCAAGGGCGAGTGCTCGAGGTCTTGTGGGCGAATCTTGACGTGGGGAGACTCAGGCGGAGATTCGCTCGAGTCTCGTAGTGTGGAGCGAATCACGAGGCCGACAAGTACAATGCTCAATGCCACTGCGGCGATGCGTGTAGCTGTCCAGGGCGTTGATCGGCGAGACTGCCGCGCCTGTTGGGGCATACTGGGCAGGCTGGGACTGGGCTCTTTGACATTGTTGATGATACGTCTGCGAGACGTCGAGCCTTCATTTGGGTAGGACATGATGTAGAGTCGAGCCCCCTCCTGATTAGCCCAGCTTCTAGCTTCTGACGAGGCTCGAAATGAATCATTTCAACGACGAGAAGCCATTCTCTCATGGACATGTCAGGTGGAGGCGAGCGGAAGCAAATGCCACGTCATTCTCCCTCTCTTCCCAAAATGGGACCGGCCCGAACGCCGGGACCCTGATCATCGGACAGCTCCGAGGTTATGCCAGAAGTTCAGGTTTTTAACAGAAAGCAAAGACGAGAGAGACGGGGGAAAAGGCGAGCAAGTACAAGAGAAGGAGGATCAGCATGTGCATCTCTGTCTCGGCCGGACAAGTGGAACAGAAGCAGAAGTCAAGAACCTAGGTCAGGCAGACAAGGGTGTGATCACGTACACCTCCCGAGCCAGACGATCACTAGTAGCTGATCGGAAACCCCGAGTCAGTCTTCACATGCTTCTCTTGTCTGTAAAACGGCCATAGTGAACTCTCTCTCAAGACCCCACTTCACACTCCTCCACCTGAGCCCGTCTCGTCCGGCACCTCGGTCCGCCTTGCATAGAGAGTCATATAGGCGCTGGCGCCATTGGCTGATCGTGGTCTCCCGACCTCTCTTCATCTTCTATTTCCACTACAAACCTCTTGCTGCATCGCGTACGCCATGGTGGAAGACAGCCCCGAGCCTCTCTCGCCCGATCGAACACTCCACAACACCCCTCTACACACGCCGTTCACCCTCCATACCGCGGCCTCGTCCCGCACGCAATTGAACGATTCTCCATTTGAGCTTCCGAAGAAGCTGAGCCTGCAAGATGATGTCCACCAACGACATGCGCTGCCAACACTCATTCCCGAGAACCCGCTGGAGAAAATTGCCAGTCTGGTCCCCGTCGCTTCCATCTCTCCTGCTGGTGGTCCTGCAGCCACTGGTCAAGACTTCCCAGAGTCCGAGGGCCAAGAACATGTGACGGGCGCGAAGATTTGGCTCCTCCTCGTTTTATTCTGCACTTCCGTCGTAAGTCTGATCATTGTGCGCACATGAAGCACTCCACTGACGCTCTAGTACATGGACGTCACATGTCGATCAGGCGCAGTCCTCTTCGTCTCGATCATCGCCGATGAACTCCAGATTACAGGTGTCGATCAAGCATGGATCTTGGTGAGCTTCATACTTCGTCGACCAATCCGGTTGCTGATTACCCCAGACGGCTTTCGCCATTCCGTTCGCCGTGCTGCTGCCGTTCTTCGGTCGTTTGGCGGACCTCTTCTCGCCAAAGACGACGTTCATGGTAGGCTCGATGGGCATGGGAATCACAAACCTCATCTGCTCTTGCGTAACGGACAAGTACGCGTTCTGGATCCTGCGAGGCGCCAGTGGCGTGTTCGCCAGTGCCACCGTGAGTCAAGTGGTCTGCAACATTCCTGCCCATTGCTCACTCCTGACAGGTCCCCGCTGCCATGCGACTGATCATGGTGGTGTTGCCACCGAAACAAAGAGGTACCGCGATCGGGGTATACTCGCTCTTTGGCTCAGTAGCCAATGCCACTGGTCTCGTATTAGCTGGTGTCTTCGCCGTGAGCGATCCGACCCAAAAGCAAGTTGTATGCTTATTCTGTAGATCATCAAGACAACCGGCCAAAACTCACAATGGCGATGGTTCTTCCGGTATGTTGCGCTCGATAGCTTTGGTCTGCAGCCGCTGATATAAAACCAGTTTTGTCGGTCTCATCTCGTTCCCGCAAATGGCCATGTCCTTCTACTACATCCCGAAGGTCAAGGGCACCCAGGCTGGTCTCACCCTGCGAGAGAAATGGAGACGTTTCGATCTTCCTGGCTGCGGTCTGTTACTCGGTGCCATCCTGCTCTTCATGATTGGCCTGACGATGGGCGGTCGGTTTGGCTGGACGAGCCCCGCCTTTCTCGTCCCCTTCATCCTTTCGGCCCCCATCGGCGCTGTCTTTCCCTGGTGGGAGAAGCGTCTGCCTAGCACCCACGTCCTCGTCCCTCCTTCCACTTGGAAGATTCCCAATGTCGCTCTTCTGCTTGTGGTCGCCTTTGGCATCTTGCCCATGTGGCCGGTACGTCGACCTCCTCTCTCATGACCGAAAACTGACAAACGACAGTCGCAAGCTGTGCCTTTGACTCAGCGATGGGAGAAGACCGAGTCCGCCGTGCTTGCTGCGGTGCGCCTGGTCCCTCAAGGTGTATTCTCCGCTGCGCCAATGTTCTTCCTTCCGTGCGTCATGCCGCTCTTACCGCTAGTCCCTAGTCGATGATACCGTTGCTGACCCGCCAAGACGAATCCCACAGCGTTACAAAGAATCTCGGTACTTCCTGCCGGTGTGCTTTATCGTCGCCGGAGCCATGATGATCCCTCCTATCTACTCGCATGGAGAAATCTATCATGGGTATTACTGGAAGTACTACTTCCCGGCGTTCTCAGTCGGTATGTCGTTAAAGCCCTTTCCAAAGCTAGTCCCTGATTTCCAGGCTCCTTGTTCCTTGGTTGCGCTTTCGGCGGTGTCAAGTGAGTCTCATCTTCGCGGACCGATCATAGCTGACACTCCAGCGTGGCATTCATGGCTGCAGTGCCCCCTCAGATGACAGGCGTCGCTGGTGCCCTCGTGCAGGTATTCATCCAGGTGAGCAACTACAAAGCGAGTTTGGGGCCGAGGCTGACAAGGTAAGCTTGGTAGTTCGTTCACCATGACGGCCCAAGAGGCGGTCGCCACCCGGTACCCGGGAGGGTACGACAACTTCAAGAACGTCCAGCTGTCATGGTGGCTCATCGCTGGATGGTACCTCCTCAATACCATCCTGGTGCTTGTAGGGTATCGCAGCAAGCCCAAGAGCGTCACGCACCAAGAGGAACAGGCGTCTCGTGAGCCTGCTGGCGAACCCGAGGAGGGTGAGTCGAGAGAGAAGAAGACCCACTAGACATCGCGCCGGTCGCGACCATGACTCCAACTGCATATAGACGCATATTCTCCCTTCTCATCGTACCATAGACACACACTGTTGCATGCATCACTAGTCGCCCTGCCCTCAACACGAGGAGATTCTAACGGCGTGATCGATGTCTACACTCCAGGAACCCTGATTAGGGCGCAAAGATACACTGAGACACACAGCCACACACACAGATCGACTCAATAGTCGTGGAGCAGGGCGTACGTGCATGGGACAACGACGTGGACAGCAGCGAAGCATAATTCAAACCACCTGTCACGACTCTCGCCCTCGTAGTCTCTTCTTGACGGTGACAGCGACGACGACACCGAGATGACCTCGCCAGAGTACGACTACGATGTCATTTTAGTCGGCGCGGGGATGGCCTCCATCTGCGTGTTCAATCGGTGAGCCACCCCACGCCCCTCTCAGGAAACCTTCGGTGACTGCAGCTGACCCCAGGCTACGCAAGCTGGGACTCCGATGCCACGTCTTCGAGATGGCCCCCCGATGCGGCGGGGTATGGTACTGGAACTGTTATCCCGGCGCACGGGTCGACACCGACGAACCTTGGTACCAAATTTTCGACCCGGACATCTGGCATGGTTTCGAGTTCAAGGAGCGGTACCCAGATCTGAACGAGCTGCGAGAGTACTTTGATCATGCCGATGCTGCCATTGACTTTTCAAGCCATACGGAATACAACGTCACAGTCGAAGGCGCGCGGTGGGACGACGAGCGCCTCATGTGGGTCGTCGAGTGTGCCGGAGGGCGCACAACCACGGCGCGATGGTACATCCCTGCTGTTGGGATGTCTTCTGAGCCTCACATCCCGAAATTTAAGGGGATCGACACGTTCCAAGGCGAGATACATCACACTGCTGTGAGCCGTTGCGCCTTGCGTTCTTCAGTCGGGAAGCTGATAAGAAGGAATGGCCACAAGACGGTCTCGAGATGCGCGGGAAGCGCATTGCCGTCATCGGTACTGGCGCTTCGGGCGTACAACTCGTCCAGACCACTGGACTAGAAGCGGCGCATCTGACTGTCTATCAGCGCACGCCCAACCTCTGCCTTCCGATGCTTCAGAGACCCCTGGATGTTGCGGTGTCATCGCAGCAGAAAGCAGACGGCACCTACCACGGCGAGCTCGTCAAGGCTTTGGATAGTTTTGGCGGCTTCTACTTTGACTTTCTCGATCGCGAGTCCGGTGCCGACACTCCAGAGCAGCGCCAAGCGACTTATGAGCTCCAATTCGAACAGGGGGGCTTTAACCTCTGGTTCAGCGTGTACCAGGATCAATACCGCAATGAGGAGGTCAATCGCGAGCTGTACGATTTCTGGCGCAGCAAAGTCCTCCGGCGCATCACTGACCCTGCCAAGGCCGATATCCTCGCGCCTGCCACTCCGCCGCACCCGTTTGGCACGAAACGTCCGTCCCTTGAGCAAACGTACTACGAGGTGTGCAGCCTTCCTCATGTCGACGTGATCGACATTGCCGCCGACCCCATCGTCGAGATCACCCCGACCGGTGTCCGTCTCGGTTCGGGCGACGAGCGAGAGTTCGACATCATCGCGCTTGCTACTGGCTTCGACTCGATCACTGGCGGCATGGGGGCGATGAATATTCGGAACCACAAAGGCGAGACGGTCAAAGATCATTGGGCAAACGGCTTGCGCACGTCGCGCGGTATCGCCCTGCACGGCTTTCCCAACATGTTCTTCGTGTACGGCCCGCAAGCCCCGACGGCATTCAGCAATGGCCCTTCTGCCATACACGTCCAAGCTATGTGGCTCGAGAAGGCTTTCAAGGCGTTCCTTGGGCGCAAGGTGACGCGTATCGAGGCGACCGAACAGAGCGAGGTGGTGTGGACCAACAAGTGCAACGAGCTCTGGTACGGCTCTTTGTTTTGTAGAGCCAAGAGCTGGTATCAGGGATCGAATATACCTGGCAAGAGGGTCGAGCCGTTGAATTACACTGGCGGCTTGCCGGCTTATGTCAAGGCTCTCGACCAGAGTTTGGAAGGAGAGTGGAAGGACTGGATGGTCGTCATAAAGGCAGAATAGCCTCGCGGAGACTGGTCATACGTACATATGCACATGCATCGGCCCGCAACTTCATCCAGGATCTGCTAGGAGAGATTGTTGAGCAGAGCGAAAGCTATGTGTACCGACTCCCAAGATGTTTCAGCCCACCGCCTCTCGGTCCTCGGTCTACGCTCCTGCGTCTCGCCACAGCAGTTCTTGCTGATCCCAGCGAACTTCCTCCATCATGCGCTCGGGCACATAGACCATGCCGCGAGGTGCAGAAACGATACCGTATCTCGACTTCAAGTCCGACCAGGGGATCGGGCACTGTAGACGCCAACATGCGCGAACACGGTAGGCATAGTCATACCCCTCCCAGTCCGGATGATACGCGTTGAACTCGCGGTTGCCGATACCATCTTCGGGTAGTGGTGTGTGGGCGTCTCCGCGGGTACGGGCCGGATCGATTTCGCATATGTGGGTGACGGCGGAGACAGGTGCGACTTCGTAGAACCAGATACGGAGGACAGAGGATGGGTAGCGCCGTTTACGAAATTCGTGAGTCTTGCTCCGGTCGACAATCTGCTGCATGTAGTCTTCCGTCGCCCTGCGGAAGGAGTCAGGACTGCACTTCCCGCTCCGCTGCGAGATGCTCTCACGTGCGACTCATGGACAGCAGAATGTCTGATCGGGACATGCCTCGCTCCGCGTCTTCACCTTGTCGAAGGCTGTCTTGAGATCAGTGGTGAAAATATAACGCCCTGGTCTGGCTTGCTGGCGGGGGTCCTTTCGAGGTGACCCACACAGACAGACTCACTCTGAAACACTATGCATTCTTCATCTTGCACGTGATAGGCTCTATTGGCTATCAAGCCTTGCGAGGCAGTCTACAGATGATAGCCCACAAGATGAGGTCTACACCTAGCAAGGCCACCACGATCGGTTGTAGCGTCCAGATCCCGTATCGATCAGACACGAGTCCGATGATGCTTGTCCGTCAGCCACATGCAAGCTGACAGTGAGGAGCCACTCACAATGGCATGAAAGCGGGTCCGCCACTTGCGACCGAGGTATTTAGACCCATCACTCCCGATTGCAGCTCCGGCTCGATGGCCTTTGTGACGATCATCAAGGAGCACGGGTAGATTGGTCCCAGGAAGAACCCTACGAGGGCGAAGCATACCGCATTGCCCGGCAGGGAATGAGTGAACCAGATGATCAACTCGAGGGCAAGGGCGGCACCAGCGCTAGCAGATGAGCAATGACACTCGTAGCCTGAAGACGTCACTGACTAGACGAATACCGAGATCCGGTCTCCGAGCTTGGCTGTAAGAGGGATGCAGATGAAGCGGCTCAAGGTGATGCCTGGATCCCAGTCAGACATCGGCGAGTCGTGCGATAGAAGACTCACCGCCCCAATAGCCAACGGAGACGTAGCCGGCACTAGCGGTACCGCCCCTTTCCTTGATAAGGAAGGTTGTCTGTAACTTAGCAAGCGCTTCTGATACGAGCAGATCGACTCACAGCCCAGGCCGAGACTGACACCTCGAGGCCGCACTGATAGTCAGAAAACTTATCGGACGTCGCGTAAACGCCTTACATAGAAGAGGTTGAAGAAGATGATAGGATAAAAGCCTGGTGTCTTGAATATCCTCTTCATCTTCGCCCCACTCGAGGCCAGATGCGATGTGTCAACTTGCGGCACCGGAACAGGTGTAGATGCCGCCTCGACGTCGACTGGCGCTAATCGGCCATCTGATTCGGGCTCTGTGGAAGGCGGGCTGCGTGCCGACTTTTCGCCTTGAGACTCCTGTGTCTCTGGTGAAGAGGACTCGGTGTTGGCCTTTTGACGTTTTCCGACGATCTGTTCTTCGCTTCGGAGGTCAAAGGCAAAGCCCAGCAACACGACCGTCACCAGTCCCACACCCAACGGTATCAAAAAGTAGAGGTATGTGCGAGGGACGTGCTCGATGAACGCAGTTGAGATGAATGGCGACAACACAGAGCCGAGCGGGAAGAATGCCTGCACGATAGAGATGTAAGTCATCGCGGATGGTAGTTGGGAGACTAGAGAGTTGCATTGTGCTTCCTGAGAGTTAGCGCAATGGCATTTACAAGCAGCGCCACTTGCCTGCCATGCGAAGCCCATGCCGTTGGGGACCCAAGCGAATAGGAAGAGTCCGAATGGTCCACCGAAACACATGAGGGCGAAGCTGATCATCTGGCAGAACGCCCCGAGGGGAGCCACCTGACCTTAGAAGCCATAGACACACATGTCGGAAGGGGCTTACCACTCCCACTCCGAGCCTATCGGCCAGGTAAATGTTGAGGAACGAAGCGAACAGACATCCAGCGAATTGAGTGATGAACATTGTAGAAACTGGGGTCGGCACGATGCAGGGCTGGCAAAGCAGCGCACTCACTGACGAGGTAGTTGACCTGGAAGTCAGCGCCGTCCACACGGTCATGAGGCCACGCACATGATAGTAATCCTGCAAATACGGAATTAAGGTACCAATCGCGCCTGACAGGTCAGATCAAGGCTCTGATGATCGTTCGCATGTCGACCTACCGTCGTTCCAACCCATCAAGAGCATTGACAGCATGATGGCGCCTCTGCGAATTTAGCCAGGTATATGACTCTCTCGATCGGAGTGCTCACATCATTAAGCGCAGACGGGTCTGACTTGGCAACGGCAGATCCTTGTCCAGCCGCTTCAACCAGTGCCGCGACTTTCGAGGCGGGGTTGCAGACATTAGAGGCTCGGGACCGCCCTCGGCCCCAGGCGGTTGGACCGCTGCCTCCTTCTCGTTGGACACCTCGCTCATGTCCACGAGCTGACCAGGAGAAGGGGACTCCGATCAGATGACAGTGACCACGATCTTTTATGACACGCGCTAGATGGCGCAAGTAGCAGGATTTACAGCCGTTCAGCCGTCAGAACTCGGCCGAGCGTCTGGATATTTCAGATGGCGATGTCTTTGTCGAACATAGAGGGGAGAAAGAAGAGCTGGGGCCTATATGTATCAAAATTGACTGACTGTGTGGTGCCGAATCAGCCGTCTTGCTCGGTCAGCCCACACACTCGAATCTTGTGCAGAGTGACGCGACCTGCTGTGGATACTGAGTTTACCGGTTTCCGGACGAGTTTGCGGACGAACTTCGGCGCAGAGTTGAGCGCTACTTCAAGCCAGCTCTCGGCCGCAGCTCGGATTCTTGTTGCCTTGTGACAGCCACGACCTTCTCGGGAGCCCGGGTCCGTTGCTCAAAGATCCACGTCGAGGCCAGCTGGAATGATTGTCTTGGCACTCGACCATGTTATGTTGAAATTGGGATCACCTGATTCGGTGCCTGACGGTGATCCCGGCTTGATCGGACAAGTGTAACCGCACCTTATCGTCTTCCATCTCTGCAACTGACACGAGGGAGAAGCAATTTCATCGTTTACTCATTGTCTGACTCCAGATTCCAGACCCTCGTGTTGCCCTCCACCATGTCCACCTTGATCGCCGAAGCGGCCGAAATGGCCAAGAGCGACTTTACCGCGCTGCCAATCATGTGGGCGGTCTTCTCCTCGGGAAGAGCTCCAGCTGAATCCCCATAGCGACATGACGGATGCCCGTTCGCCCGACTTGGAGAAGCGCAAAGCAGTGGCTGCCAACATCCGCAAGGCCTGCCTCAAGGAAGGCTTCTTCTATGGTACTGCAGTTGGCATATGCTTGGCCGCTTGCTGAGTGACAGTGAAGAATCACGTCGTCCCTCCTTCAGTCGTTGCCAAGACTTTCGAGGTGTCCAAAGACTTTTTCGAGCAGCCGGAAGATGTCAAGTCTGCAGTGCGTCCTCTGCAGGTGAATCAAGGCGTCATCTGAGACACAGGTGGATATCGGCCGCTCGGACAACTTCAGAGGCTACATGGCCATCTTGACCGAGAACAACAATCCCGACAACAAGGGAGAAATGCACGAGGCGTTCAACCTCGGCTTGGACCCGATTCTGGCACCCGAGGCGTTTGCAGAGCAGGAAGCACTCAAAGCCAAGGGCATCTCCGACGGTCTCGAGCACAGCGAGAATCTCTGGCCTGCGCCGGAGACGTATCCTGCCGCTGTGGAATTTGTCAGCTTGTCACACTGCGCAATGTACCTGCCTGCTGACACTCATAGAAACAGGCGGTACTGGACTACTAGTCTGTCTAGTATGGAATTGGGAAGCTCAAAGCTGACGCCCAGCTCTGCCGTGCTCGCGCTCGGACAATCTCTCTTCCCGTTGTTCGCCCTAGCACTTGACATGCCTGAAAACTACTTCGATGACAAGGTACGTCTCCCGCATACAACCAGATGAACATTCGCCTGACCTCAGATCCGTCATCCGGCAGCCATCATGAGACTGCTGCACTACCCCGCTCAGGGCGACAAGGTGGTCGACGAGAAGACGCCTGGTATTGGAGTATGCAGGACCTTACCTCGCTGTCCCAAGCTTACACTCAGGCGCACACGGATTTCGAATGCTTCACTATTTTGTGCCAGGGTGATGTGCCGGGACTCCAGGTCCAGAACAAGAAAGGCGACTGTGGGTCTAACGGGGTCTGGCCATGACAGTACTGAGTACCAGGGATCGAGGCGACTTGTATTCCAGACACCTTCGTCATCAACATTGGGGACGAGTTCGCCCGGTGGACCAGTACGTATCTCTTGTCTGTAGCAGAACGAGAGCTGAAGATGCAGATGACATCTTCGTCTCCACCAGACACCGCGCCCTCACAGCCACCGCTCGACCTCGCTACTCCATCCCCTTCTTCTTTGGCTGTGACCACGACGTCATCCTCACTCCACCGCCAACATGCGTCGCCGAGGACCGTCCGTGGCGCTACGAGCCAATCAAGGCAGGAGCATACGTCAAATCGCGCTTGGACGAGGTGTACACCGTCGTCAAAGCGACCGCGTGATCTTGCGAAAATCCATCTCTATGCATTTGGGATATCTAGTGTGCTAGAGGGCCGGCGTTTCGGGTCTGGCAGGGGTTCTTTGGGTATATCGGGCTCGACCAGGCTGAGCACCTTTTCTTTTATACGTCTCGACCGACTAGATCGCTCGCTGCCGTCTGTGCTGTCTGCCTCGGGCTTATCCCGCTCCCGCCTCCTCTCCCTGGGGTCTCTCTCGCTGCGCTTCGCCCTCTCCCGCTCTTTGGATCTGCTCGAGCTCCTGCCAGAGTCTGACGAGCGCGAGGAAGTCTCGTTCCTTGTCTTACTCCGCTTTCTTGTGTCTTCTTCGTCTTTCTCCCTCGGCCGCCTCTCCTCCTTGCGTTCTCGACTTGGCGACCGTTCCGCTCCAGTTGTCGCCGCTGGATCAAGTACCTCCAAAGTGCTTTCACGAGCGGGAGGATTGAAGCTCCCCAGTGTAAATGGCAAACCAGGCAAAGTCATCCCCAATCCAGGAATGCGGATACCCGTCTGGATCTTGGCAGACTCAGGCTCGACATCAGACGCGGAGCCTTCCGATACTTCAGACAAGGGAGATAGCTCGAATCGCACGTTACTCGCTTGCTGTGCTCGAGCCCGCTTGGAAGGTGCCGAGGCGGTGGCTGACGGATTACCAGATGACAGTTCTCGCGCTTTACGCGCTCGATCTTTTTCCCTCGGCGTTTCCTCGAGACTTGCTTTGTCGTATGCCAGGGTCTCATCGTCTTCATCAGGAGTCTCAAGCACGGGTGCGAGGGGCTTTGCCGGTTGACGCGTTGAGATTGGCGCTGTCGTCGGAACGGCAGATACCAACGTGCTTTGCCGCTGAGGCGGGCGCCGAAGTACAGGTGCCGCGCTGCTTGGTGGGGCGTTTGGTCCATTCGGTGAGGTGAGGATGGCGCTGGGCGGTCGCCGGGCATTCTGTTGACTCTCGCTCGCGTGTCTGACTTCGATTCTCGCGGTCTTGGTGTCTCCCATATCAGAGGTCGGGGCTGGCGGAGGCCCACTGGAGCCCGCTCGAGAGGGAGGGAGGGGGAAGTGCGGACCGAGTTCTTTGGCAGCGGCAACGAGGGACTTGTGCTGTTCTTCCTGCTGAGCCTGGCGGTGGCGCGCTCCGGCGATAGACACTTCTCTACTCACACCCCATGTCCCTCCCGCAGATACTGCTCCGCCCTGTGTCATCGGGTCATTGATTGTGCTAGTCTTGGCAGTAGGTGGCAAGGTGGACGATTCTGGAGCTGCCGCCGGCTCCCCCGCGTTCGACCGAGAGAGCGTGAGAGGCCGAGGTGGTGTGATTGCGCGCTTGCGTTCTCGCGGTCTCACAACCTCGTTGTTCTGCGCGGCGCGTGGTTGGGTCGCAGGGTGATGCGTCGGAACCCTCTGATGCACCGTCGTCCGTCCATCTTCACTCACGAACACTTCGCGCCCGTCCATACTCCTCTCAAGAGTGCCCGCTGGGACTTGCCGTCCGCCCGAAGAGGCATCACGACCGGAAAAGGTAGGATAGCCACCTTGTCGTACGTCGGTATGCGCATCTGGTGGTCGTTCTTCCTTCTGGCGTCTACGCTCGGCATGCCGTTCTTCTCGCTCGCGCTCGCGCGAAGCAGCGTCGCGCTTGCTCTTGCTTCTACTATGGTCCTCCCGAGATCGTTCAGACCGATCCCGTCTTCGCTGAGAGTGCGTCGCGCTCTCCTCGCCTGGCTGATCGAGCGCAGCATAGGGTACAAGCCCTTCCTCTATATCTCCCTTTTCGTCGTCCTCGTCTTCGCCATCAGGATCTTGAGGTCGTTGAAATAGTTGCTGGTAGCAGTTCGGCACGAGGCGCCAGAAGAAGAACCTGTGGGAAAGGTTGAACCACAAAGCCGGAGGTGGACGCGGTGGCATCCGCCTCGAGAGGAATCGTAGTATACCGCCCTGAGAATCAGCAACTTTTCGTCACCCTGCTTCAATATTCCGCTGACGAAGATAATGTTCAATGCCCCGATGGCAAGCAAGGCCCAAGATGGTATACGATACGAAGCTTTCTCACTGGAACGTCAGCACTGCTGCTTGCTGTCTCGACTGTCTGTATTCGAATGAGCGCCTCACTAAATTCTAAGATTTTCAATGGCAAGTCTACGCATCAGACATCTGTCCTCCTGCGAATTGGCTTTGGATCATCACTCACATGAGCTGCGCCGCCCCAAGGGTCATTGGCGTGGACTGAGGGCCAAACCACGGCGCGAGACGGTAGAGTATATCTTCCGGCCAGCCTATCTGGACAAAGACCAGTCCAAACAATATGACCGCTGAAGCAGGTTCAGCTTTCATGCCGCTTCCCTGAAAGGGTGACTCACCGATAATCAGTCGAGAGAGAACGGCAAAGCCCACGCCGCCTGGCTGGTCCGGGATCCCACTAGCTTGGATCCATCCTGTCGATCCGTCCGCCGTGTTATCTGATCTTGGCTCGACCTCTCGCTGGAGCATTCTGGGCGATCCACCGCCAACAATCGCCGGTATGTCGTCCGTTGCAGTGATAGCCCCTCCGCCGCCCACGACAGCGGTGGTGGTGGTGGCCGTTGTCGTTGTCTCCTCGCGAGCGCTGGTAGCTAGTATGACGGCAGTCAGGGACGCTCCCGTCCTAGTAGCGGTAGTCGTCGAAGTGCTCGTATCCGTATTCGTCGGTGCACTAGTCGAGGTGACTGCTGAACTCGAGGTTGAGGTTGGAGCAGTCGTCGCAGCGGAAACCACGCCAGTTGACTGCACACCATTTGCCTCAGAAGCGATCGTGACTGATGCAGGTACAGAACCGTTCTTGTCCATGGCATTCATATCGCTAGCTCATGAGCAACTGCCTCAAGCCCAGATCGACTCACGCAGCCAGCGCCAGAAATTGCGCAACAAACGCCCAGATGAGGAAGACAACCGCGGTCAAGCGGAAGAGGTTGTAGCCCGCCCATGCGAGCGATGGTCGTGCCATCTCCAAGGTTACATGAATCGAAATGAGCGGAAGTGGAGCGTCGTGGACCCGCCAGTCGGCTATTCTCGGTATGAGCAGTCTAGTTGTGAGCATATACAGAGCCTGGCCATAGCGATCCAGGCCAGACTGATTGCCGCAAGGGGCTCGACAGGTCCTTTGTGCCCGATGAACATTGGTAGAGAGAAAGGATGACCTGTCATGACTCGTCACGACTGCGCTGGTCTTGCGGTGCAAGGATGCATGGATGGCAGATGTATGAGGTGTGTGATGTGTGGTCTACTCGTCCGCGACGATGTCCTCCCTCTTCGGCCTGCCAGGTCAGCAACATTGCGCGCCCACGAGGGGACTATTGCACTCACTTCAAATCCTTCATGTCTTTCTGTCTGATGTCCTTCCCCGAAGACAGGATATCCTGAGCCTCCTTGTCCTCCATCTCTATGCCAAGCGCTCGGTCCTGCGTGAGCTCTACGACATGGTCGAGTTCCTGTATGATCAGCGCCGCATTGCTGCAGCCGTTCATTCAAACTTACGACAAAGCCATCTTGGTCCACATCGAGCTTCTTCCCCAAAGTAGAGATGATCTCCTCGGGCGGTGCGTGCTTGATAGATTTCAAGGCCCGCTCCAAGTCGGCCAGCGAGATCTGGCCCTTGTCGTTTGTCTCAATAACATTGAGACTCGATCCGACCTTCTCGTCATACTTTTCGAGCTGAGCATCGATCTTCTTGATCATAGATCGGACACGTTTCGAAACAGCGATGGAAGCCTGGTCGGCCTCGTCTGGGCGCTCTTTGCTTTCCTGAAGCGCGTCAGTTAGCGGTATGGTAAAAGGCAATCACTTACAGCCTCCGACAACAAGTTGTCCTCGAGCAGTGCGGCAAGCTCGTCTCGCTCCTTGACGATACTGCTCTTGGCCGTCAGGACGTTAAGAGCCTCCGCGAGCTCGCCGAGCTGCTCCTTGGTCATGCGAGCGTCATCTGCCGCAGCCTCGGCCTTGTCCTCGACGAGTTCGGCCTCAGCAGCAGCGGCAGCAGCGGGCTGGGCAGCTGCTTCTGCTTCCTTCTTTGCCGCCTCCTCTGCAGCTTTCTTGGCCTCCTTGGCCTCCCTCTTTGCGGCCTCTTCGGCCTTCCTCGCCTCCTCTTCCTCCTGCTCCTGCTCCGCTTCGTCCTCGATGAGCTCTTGCTGTTGCTGCAAGACCTCGAGCTTCTGCTTGAATGATGCTCCCTCTTCGACGCCAAGCTCGGCTTCGTTGAGCTGTACCGTCAGTCAAGGCCATCAGGCGTAGGAAGGAAAGACTAACCAAGTTCTCTGGCAAGCTGGACAGGGTAGTAATCAAAGCACCGAGAACGTTGTCTCCCTTGCTCTCAAAGTTGAATGCTCGACTGAGGACAAGCAAGACACCCGAAATACCGTTCGTGTAGTGCAGCTCGATCCATTGCTGAAGCTCCTCGCGCAGAGTCGCCGGCGAAACTCCCTGGAAACGGATTCCTCGAGACTGGCAGGCAAGCTGCAGCTCTTTGGTGGTGAGCGAGTCAACGCCTTCAGACTGGATCATCTAGAGCTTGTCAGTCTCATGTCGGGGGAGAAGAAATCCCACCCACCATGTCATCCACTCGAACTTTCTCCAGGCGGGTCATGATCTGGTGTTTGAGGAAGTTGTCGGTTCCAAACGAGTTGATACCGATGTACTTGCACATCGAGACGAGCTGAGGTCTAGACAAGTTGTCCAGGGTGATGTCGTCGTGGAACAGCTTGGCCACACGGACGACATCGGTCTGGGAGGGCGTCTCTCCAGTCGACCTGACTTTGCGGAAGAACTGCTTGAACTCGTCACTTTTGACCACGGTGTCCATCTTCAAGCCGCTCTCCCTGACCGTTTCTTGCAAGAATTTCGCCATTTCTATCCGTACACGGAGGAGTTTACGTTGCTTCTCCGCCTGACACATCAGCTAGACATTTATTTACAAGTATCGTTAAAGCTCACAGCCGCAAACTCTCCCTCGAATGTCGACGGTAGCATATTGGGGAAGAGGCGAAGGGCGACGGGGAGCAGGAACTCCATGAAGGGCACGATGACGAATACACTGAAGGGAATCAGTCGAAGCAGATCGGTAGTGGTACGCTTGAGCTATATCGTGAGTTTGATCCAAGTCAAGCTGAGGATAGTCACCTGTCTTCGCTCTCTTCGAGTGAGGGTGCCACCCTGCAAAACCTTCCATTGCAGCTTTGCGCTGATCTTGATCTCCTGTCCGAGCAGTTTGGTTCCATGCCAGTAATGCAACGCCTCCTTCTTGACAGTCGCCCAGACTCGAGTGGGTAGAGAGCCCTTTGGCTCTTCCTTCTTCTTCACCTCTTTGACTTCCTTCTCCGCCAACTCTGCCGCCTTTGGGGGAATAGAAGACAGCGGTAGTGGGGGAAGAGGAGGCGGTGTACCCGGCGGAGGGACACGGGAGACCTCTACATCCTGTTTCTGGCGCTGGGCAGGTAGGATGGGCGGAGGAGAGTCGGATGTGCGCGAGGAGGCGGGTTCGGTGCTGATGAGACGAAGCTGCGCATGCCGCTTACGAAGGCGGGGTTGCAGGATGACGAGAGGGACCGCGGATGGCAGGCGGGCAGTGGAGAACGTGCGAGAGGCAAGGGAGGAGGTCGTGGCTCCATACAGCAGCTGGAATGCGGGGGCTGTCTGGTAAGAAGAGCGAAAGGCCGTCGAACTGGAAGGGCCAGGCTGTGTTCGTAGGTGAGACCGCGTGGAGCGCGCCACGACACCCAGCGATGCCGTCGACGGACCTGCGCGACTCGAGAGCATCCTGGGGGTGTACGTGAAAGAGTGACGAGGGTGGGCAAAGTCGAATCGTATTCAGCGCATGCTTGTTTGAAGGTTGTGAGAAGAGGAATGTGAGATAGAGAGGTAAAGAGACAAAGGTTGTGTCATGCCCATTTGCGGCGGCGGCGGCAACAAGTTGCTCTGACGGACTTTTTCTTCGTGGGGGGTTAGCCGAAGTCCGAGCCGCATGGCCGAACAGACGCGAACGCTTCTCTATTCTTTCAAGCATAAACTTGCATACGGCCGTGGGCAATTCGACAGCAGCAGACGCACTGCATCCTACGAAATGTCGCTGTCCAACCCACTCAACCTCCTGCTCATCCCTCCCATCCTTTACCTCGTCTTCCGCATCGTCTTCCCTTCGCTCCCGACCCCATCTTCAGTGGTGCCGAACACCTATGTCAGCGACGTGTACAACTGGATGCCGGCAAAGCACGCGGACGTCATTCTGTATCGCAAATACACCCCGCAAGAGCTGGCGAAATACGACGGCAAGGATGGAGGCAGGATTCTGCTGGCCATCATGAGGGTTGGAAGGGATAACAAGATCACTGGGACAGAAGAGCGGACTGTTTTTGACGTGTCAAATGGCAGGAACTTCTACGGGCCAGGTGAGTCGACCTGTTCTGTCAGAGAACCTCAGTTGAATAGCCAGACGGCGTGTATGGCAACTTTGCTGGACGGGACGCCAGTAGAGGCATGGCCAAGCAGTCCTTTGACGACGGTGCGCGCTCCTGATTCCTATCATACATGGACGCTCATAAGTAGAGATGATCACACCACTGGACCAGCCTCTGGACAAGCTAGAAGACCTGACGCCGTCGGAAATGTGAGCTCTTCCCTCGCAGTTGGGTTGGCATATCCTGACCACAGCGACAACATGAAAGGCTGGCACCAGCATTTCGAGGGCAAGTACACTGTCTGTGGCGAGCTTGTAGACCGTGTATAGAATCTTGTGATGACTGTGACAATGAGACGACCCATGCACAATCCAAAAGCGTTCGAAGACAGCAATGCACTGGCAGTTTGGGACAAGCGTCAGGTACACAATCGCCGATTACTCAATGCACTTCGAGTCGATCGTGTGGCTTAGTGGTCAGAGCGCCCGTTTTACATTCTGTGTGTCACGGGAAATCGGCGGTTCGAACCCGCCCATGGTCAGCATGCAACTTAAAAGACGAAGTGCGCGTCAGTTTTTAGCGCTTGCCAGGCTATAGTCCATCGCATTGAGCGGCTGAGGAAGGCAGAGGGCTGGCTGGAGCCTCACCCACTGGCCACTGGTGAGGGAAAGATGGCGAAATAACTGCTTTCGACCGCCGATGTGAGGTATATAATTTTGCGCACATGGGAATCACCTCGATTCTGACACGATCTTGACATTAGCCGTGCTTCGTGGAGATGCATGCAGGGCATGTGATGGGTGCCTCTAAAACTCACGGAGCAGTCACCAAGCTGTGCAAGACGATTCCCGCTCTCCTTGGCGCTAGAACGTTTGACTAGGTAGAGTGTCGAGCCACCCCCACCCGCCGATCGTTTACGAGGCACAATGACGTCAATAATCGCAGTGGCGAGTGGGGTACTCCTACTCGTATAGTTTAGCCCACCAACGCGAAGGAGGATATAAACTCACAGCCTGGAGTCATTGACGTGCTCCAATCACTCCGTCTCATATACCTGTGTCTTTTTTGCACACGACCGGTCAGAGAATACATCGCAACAATGGGTCTTTTCGGTAGCAGCGATCCCGTCAAGCAGCAGGAGAAGGCCCTAGCTTCTGGTACGTCGCACGTCCATCACTCGATGGCGCTGGCTGTGCTTGCCACCCGCCCTTTGCCGCCCGAGATCTTCGGAACCCGAGAGAGAGTGCTGATTTTTAAGAGGCAAAGCACGAGGAGAAGCAGGTCAAGCAGGCGACCAAGGACGTCGCTCATGCTGAGAAGAGCGAGGCAAAGGCCGCCAAGAGCGAGCACAAGGCTCATTCGGTGAGTCGTTCACAGCAACCTGCAGTTGAAGTAGCTGATGCGCCCCACAGGCACACGAGAAAGCCGTGCAGGTCGAGGCTAAGCTGGCGTCCGAGCTGGAGAAGGTGACACATAGTGAGCTGCTCCTGAGCAGAAGGATGCGTATGGCTGACTTGGTAGAGCACAATGCCGCCGTCTCCAAAGTCCAGACAACGGGCAACGACGCCAACAACCACACTTCGCAGCACCAGCGTGCTGCCCAGGAGGTCGAGCAGAAAAAGGTCAACCTTCAGCATGTTCAAGCCGCCGTTAGTCGTCAATCTCGCTCCCCAAACCACGCTGACCCTTAGCATCACCAACACGAGGCCGATCGCGAACACCGTCTTGCTGAGCTCCACCCTGCTGAGGGGGCCGGAGCTGCTGGTGTTGGTGCTGGAGCGGTCGGTGCCGGGGCTGGTGCTGGCCAAACCGGTGCAGGCGTCCCTCAAGCCGGACAAACAGCCCCCACCGGACCCAGTGGTCACGTCGGCTTGGCGAGAGCCGAGGCCGCCAATGCGGAGCAGCACGCCGCACAGCAGGGCGGTCCGACTGGCGCGGGCTACGGCGGCCAGGGCCAGGTGTAGTGAAAGCGGTGTACTCCAAGTATAATACACACCCTCGATGCAACATTGTCATACGCCACGGTGCAACGCACCTTTCGTCTCGGACATCACATGCCCGATCAACAATCGCACTACGAAACAGGAACCATCAGCTACCATCAAAGGCCCGTGCACAAGGTCTCGGCCTCGATGGCGAGCGCGACGAGACTGACGACGAGTCTGGCCTTTGTGATCGAGGTACACAGGACGAGGTCCCATCAATCAATCAGCATCTCCTTTGCCTCCTTTGACATCTCTTGGCCATGTTCCTGCCATCTGCACGCATCAGTCTGGCAGCTTTCTAGACAGCACCATGCGTCGCCAGAAGGGACGAAGCATCCCCTTTGGACCCGCTTTGTCCTCCGGCCACTCGGTTTTCGCGTCTTTCCCACTTGCTGCTCACCCTCGAATCGGGCAACCCATAACATGTCCACCCCCTCCCGCGCCATCCTTGTCATCCCCTCCCTTCCCCCATCACTTCTTCTCTCTCTTGCGTCGTTGATCACTGTCACTCTTTACTTTGTATATTCCACACTGGTCACTGAGGTGTTCTGCTCGACCAGGCTGTCCAGTGATTTCGACCTGCGAACTCAGCTATTGCCACTCCTTGTCCACTGTCTTTCGGACCCACAATGCGTGTCTCCGCGCTTGCTTTTGCCTTGTGCGCATCTCTTTTCTCGGCCAGCCTCGTGATGGCTGCCCCTCGATACGACCACGACCACGACCGTGACCGCGAGGAGCAGCACTGGCACCACCACCGACCAAGCGCCAGCGCCAGTATGAAGCCCAGGAGGGCCATTGTGAGTAGCCATTCTCCTTTGCCACCAGGTCCCTTTGATGACTCGCTGAAGAACCAAGCCTGTCCAGTACCCCGTGCTTGCCCTGGGCACCCCCAACGATCTCGCTCGCTGCCCTTCAAAGTCGGTAGCGTGCCCCACGATGCCAATGTTCGTGGCGGACGTCACGCCGTCGACCGAGTGGGAATGGTGAGTCCATCGCTATCAAGTTGAGTGCAGCATTGATGAAGTAGCGTCGCGGTTCAGGAGGATTTGTACTCGTGTGGCGGTTGTGCCACCTTGTAGTGAGTACTATCAGGTGGTCAGCTTCAGGGGTGCGTATTGATTCGGTCAGCAACGACGAGCTCGACGTCAACGGCCTTCCCACGACAAGCGGGACCGACTGTTCGTCCGTCCCGGGAGTAGGAGCCGCGACCTGTCAGGCGGGCAAGTGTGTCGGTGCGTCTCCGAATCCCTCCACAGGAGCGAGGCATACTCACCTCAAGCCTACTCTTGCATGCCTGGGCACAAGCTCGTCAACGGACAATGCGTCGCGGTCTGATGCTTGCTCGGCCCGCGTCAGCACGTCCGGACAAATACCTCGCTCGGACGACCACCCCTGCTTCAGTACTTTTAGGGATCCGCTTCTCAGTGATTGATAGTATTTCCGCCATCCCCGCGTTCCACGCCCTCTTCTTGTCTCTGACCTTTCCCTTGTCGCCTGTACGTATGGATGAAGAGACGAATCATGCATGCCAATGGACATTTTGACTGGTAGTCGGTGCTCGGGGAAGCAGTTCGGACCGGTGTTGAAATGCCGATAACCCCGGATAGGCCGGCGCCGAGAGCCCAGCTTCAGGAGCCCCCTCTTTTCACCTGGTGAATAGGCACATCATCTGTTCGCCTTCTCAGCTTCTCGGATCTCTTTCCGCTGCATTAGAACATAGACTTGCATACCAGGTGGATCAGACCAACCACACTATGCCCGCTGAACTGAAGAAACCGGTCCGTGAGTGTCCAGCCAGCTGTCTGCGGGCGGCCTGGAGCTGAGATCAGCTCTGCCCTTCGTGTACACCTTTACGGCCGGAGCTATCGCAGGTGAGTCAAGCCATGGCACTGTCAGCAAGCAGAGCTGATTGACAAGGATGCACGGAGCTACTCGTGCGTATCTCATCCCTTCCTCGATGCACTGCTCGTCCTCCCAGCCTCATTGAGCACAGTCTGGCACTGGACATTTCAGGTAGACACACAGCTCACACGATCAGCTCCTTTACCCCCTCGATGTGGTCAAAACTCGCCAGCAGCTCGACACCGCTGCCAAGGGAACAGGCATGATTCAGACATTCAGGAACATTGTTGCGCAGGAGGGGTCAGCTCACGCTCCCGACGACATACTATTATGCGCTGACTGATAGCCCTCGCCGGTTGTACCGAGGTATCATCCCGCCCTTGATGCTCGAAGCGCCCAAGCGTGCTGTGAAGTGTGAGCCTGGAGTGATGTATCCAGGTAATATCGGCTGACCCGGGACAGTTGGTGCCAACGGCTGGTGGGGAGCCTATTACACCCAGAACGGTCAAATACCCATGACTCAATCGCTTGCCATCCTCACGGGTGCCTGCGCCGGTGCGACCGAGTCTGTCGTCGTCACCCCTTTCGAGCTAGTGAAGATTAGGCTGCAAGATAAGAAGAGCACGTTCAAAGGTCCTCTCGATGTCATGAAGCACTCCTTCAAAACTGCCGGTCCCCTCGGGTCAGCGCCCCTTTACTTGATGTGTATTACGCGAGCTCACATGCAGTCTCTACCAGGGTATGGAGTCGACCTTCTGGCGGCACGTATGGTGGAACGCCGGATACTTTGGTGTCATCCACTTCATGAAGGGATTGCTACCCAAGCCCACGAGCAAGAAACAGGAGCTCCTCAACAACTTGATCGCGGGTACCGCAGGTGGTTTCGTCGGCACGACCTTCAACACGCCGTGTGAGCTCCCTTCACCATTTCTGAGTGTGGCTCTGCTGACGCAGCAGTCGACGTGATCAAGTCGCGTGTCCAGCTGACCGGTACCGGAGACTGGTCGTACCCCGGACTCATCAAGGTCGCGCGGACAGAGGGTATTGGAGCGTGGTACAAGGGTTTCGCTCCCAAGGTGCTTCGTTTGGCTCCCGGTGGTGGTGTGCTCCTGCTCGGTGAGTTGCATAGCTCTTTGACTGCCATAAATTGCGCTGACTGGCAGTCGTCGAGGCGCTTTCGGCTGTCTTCAGGCAGCAACTCGGACCTCCTTACATCTAGATGCAATGATCGTCCCGTCTCCCAGATGGACTGATATGTCTTGACTATGTCTCCACCTTTCAAATCTGACTGGGAACAGAGGCAGTCTTTGCCAATCATCCTGGTCCTCTATTTGGCAGATCAAATCTGTGAGCAGATCAATCGGTAAGACGACGACGTGCTTCTTGCATGCGACGTTGGCAACCTCAAATCTGTGAGCAAATCAATCGGTATGGCGACGACGCGCTCCTTGCATTCGACGTTGGCAACCTCAAATCTTTGTGACGGCTTAAACGATTGACGATGACTTGAGAGCACCAGTTGGCAATAATTTCCGCGCCAAATGCGAGATCTGCAAAACTGCGGGAGAGTTATGGAAATCGTTCGACGTGAATCTGCAAATATCAGAGCGCTCCTCTGTCCTAGTTTCAATTTCACATGCGCTCATATACCAACAGCTCACATTTGCTCCTCGCCACAAAGGACGAGCAGACTGGACGAAAAGTATATATTCCCAGTCTCTTCCCCCAGCATTCCGGTCAAGCCTTCATTCATTGGTTCATCCTCTCGCCACCAACTTATCTTCCATCATGACCTCTGCGGCCCCGACCCTGAGACCCCACTGCCGAAGTGTAAGCTTCACCATAGGCTGCACCCCCGAAGAGTGCATCTCTTATCTGGATGGTTCGATGATGCAGAACGATCTGTGAGAAGTGTCCTCGTGTGGGCAGGATGAACTGTCGCGCTAATTGTCAGAGAGAAATATATCAAGACCAAGGTTCATGTTCTACACGTCGTCGAGTGGGTCAATGCCCGTTTTGCCAATACTGTGAAAAAAGCCTTGACAGAGGTGACAAACGACTCCATCGCTAGAGAGCCATTGGGTCCGGCGTCCAAGGAGTTGTGTGGGAACATTGGCTGGAGTGAGGACAAATGGCTGAGCTTTCACAATGGTACTATGTGGGAGCATGACCCGTAAGTTTGTTCACCGTTTGAACCTTTGTCGTCGGAGATAACCCAAGTGATCGGTACAACCGCTGCAAAGATGAGGGTACGACCGCGGAACTACAATGGCCTCTGGTTTGGGCTGAGAGCAAGAAGGAGATGGAAGCGAGAGCCGATTACACAAAGTCGGACAGCAATCTGACACATATCGTCGACGACTTGTTTGGCTCTCTTAGTCAAGCATGGGGACGCTTGGCCTCGGCCCTCGGGCCTGCTGATTCATGAATATACTGTACATATTCGATTGTACTGTACGATATGAATTATTGAAACTTGATAGGCTGACCAAGCGTTGGCCACGGTACAGCGTCACGTCATTTCCACCATAACGATGAGCTCAAAGGCGATGCTAAATCGGTCAAGTATATCCTTCACGGGTCAAAGCGACCCGGCGCTCCCCTCGTGACCAGCGCAGCTGCCCTCAGCGACACCCGGGGGACGCACGAACCCACACGAGAGTGTAGCTGGAAACTACGTCATCGGAGTGAAGACACTGATCGGACCGCCGAGAAAACCTGACAACAACGCAAGTGACCTGCTTTGTCACTCGTCTCGAGCGAGCTTTCCGCGTGCTGCAGAGCAGCCCGATACATGAAAGTCTACGGAGCCTCGCGGCAGCTCAATCATCGCCCTCTTGTGGCGTCTTCGACCTGGTTCTGGCTGGACTGAGCTTCCTCATGTCCTTCGCTAGCGCCTCCAGCTTTGCTTTCTCCGCGCCCTCTGCTTTTTCCGCAACCCTCTCAGCGGCTCGTCGCACCTCTGCGGCGAGAAAAATGACATGCTGAGACTCAGAATGTCGACGAGAGCTGGCACTGTCCTGCGCCACGTTTCGTTCCACGCGTTGATGCGAGCCCGATTCTCGCGAAGCCGCGCCGAAAAAGGTCGAGCGTCCAAAGTGTTGGAAGATGTTCAAAGCTTGACTGGCCTGAGCGATACCCCTGCCATTGGCCGACTTGAATAGAAAGCCCATCGCCTTCGCATCGACTGGTATAGACCGCGTGGGTCGCCAGACTCTGCCTCGTACATCGACGTCCTTGCCATTCGGCGATTCCCACTCGTAAGGTCCGATCATCTTGCCGTGCTCGACCCCTTTGGGCAAATGAGTCATACGTCGGAGAAGTAGCAGGGCCGATTCGAAGTCTGGCGAGCCTTCGCGCCATCTGGCACTGGCAAGACCGTCGACATACGCAGACGCCCGCCAAGGGTGTTCGGGCTGGTAGTTGTTAAAGATGTCCATGATGACATCAATGTCCCCGCTGACAGAGGCAATCTGAATGGCTTTGAGACATAGCTTGTCATCCGCCTCGAGGGCGAGTGGCGAATCCATGATGAGCCTGACCGTACGCATGGCAACGCCGGCAGCCGCGAGACGTAATACGACAAGCACAGCCAGTGCCAAATCGACAGTGAACGGTAAACGGGGCAGTCCGGTGATATCCGGGACCTTGGTAGCGTCCAAGGCGTCAAAGCGAGCAAGGGCGCGAGCGATGCCGGGATAGTCGGTAAAGTCGATAGTATCGTTTATCAATTTGACCGCGAGCGCTTTGTCGTCAATAGTGCCGTGGGCAAGGTTGTAGATGATGCGGAAGAGCAAGCGGTCGTCGATGAGGCGTTCGCCCTTTTTGGCCTTCTGAAGGGCAACGCGAAGGATATTATTCACCAGTGGTCTAACTCTCTCGATTATGAGTTGCCGCGCATCCTGGTGGTCTGGAGCCGTGTCGAGCGTCTTTGTCACAGCCGACATCATGACAGTGTAGGTGAGAGTGTCCGGAGCTAGAGGCCCGTCTTGATCCATCTGCAAGAAGGCGGATTGCATCTCGTCCCACATCCCGTGCCGCGACAGGAACTTGAGATACGAGTTGGTCGCAGCGCTGTTGATCTGTTCCGAGTAATCTTCGTCCCGGGGTCGGTCGGACATCAGAACGTTTTGCGAGAGCAGCCCACCGAGTCCGTCGTCCTCTTTTCCGTTCTGCTTCGTCATAAGCTCCCGGAGATGACGTTGAGCTTGATCGTAAATGAGCTCCACGCGAGTAAGGGTGCGCTCCGAGGGTCTCGCCTTGGGACTGAAAACCGAAGGTCCAGCATATGGGACTTGGGCGTAAGCGTTGAGGAGGGTGGTATACATCTGAGTGTGAGGCTTGACACCTCGTTTCTTCATCTGCCAGTATCAGCTTACCGTGACCATTTGAATGTGTTTCACGCACGTCGTTGAACGCAGTCCACATACGGTCCAGCCTCCCTTCCCTGCCTAGAAGGGCGAACAGCCGACCCCAGACTGGTCCAGTAGCGTGACTTTTCGGCGCCTCGTACACCATCGAGATGGCCTTTTGGACATCCTCATTCCGCATCGGCGATTTACACCGGCCAATGTGTTTGCCCAGGCGCTCGGACAGCTGGTATGCCGGATCACCCCGAACGCTAGTCCCAGGTGTTCCAAAGCCGACCGTTCCGCGAGTGACCGAACGAGGAGGGCGTGGACTCAGATGCTCTCGAGCCGGGATCTTTGCCTGTGACCGCAGAGGCCACGAAGGTCGGGAAGCAACACTGTCCGACTCTCCTTCATCGGCCCTCTCCTTTCCTTTGCCTTTCCAAGGTACGGCAGGCTTGGTGGGCCACAGCTTGACGTCTTGAAAGCTCGGTCCGGGACCTCTCGATCGTTGTGTTTGGTACTGCAGAGGCAGCCTATCGATGTCGTTGATGTCCCATAGAGCCTCCGAGCCTGTGCCAGACAAGACGTTGTCCCGAATACGCCGCTTGGCAGATTTGGCGCCGGAGGTGATGGTGGACGCATGACGGGATGCGGGCGACGAAGAAGGCCCGGCTGCAGCGAGCACGCTGTTGACGCGTCGGAAAGCACGCATTGCCAGTCGTAGAGTAGCAGCTCTTATCCAGCTGCGCGTTCGAGAGTGACAAGTTGACCGAGAGAGCACCGAAATTGAAACATTCTTATTGTTTCAGGTGGAGGCCCCAGACTTCCTTCGTGGCGGGTGGCCAATGTGGCACTCGGCCAGTCCGGCGCAGGCAATATAGCTAAATGCTCTGGAAAGCCAGCCTATGCATGCGCAGCCCCAAACGTAGCTCCCCATGCCCTCGGACTCCCAAGCTCCCTCTAACTCTCAAATAACTGATCTACTGCCGTTGTACGCATTGAGGGGCCAAGCAGAATCAAGCGGTCCGAGCGCGGTCATACTATCAAAGTCTCCCGCAATACTCCACAAACTCTCTGAATCGCCCGAAGGGCCAAACGGATCAGCCAGAAGCGTCTGAGATGGATGAGACGTCCGTCCACTAGACGTAAGGGGCTGAGTCTCCGCATCGACGCTCGGCACCGTCTGCTGTTGTGCCCACGAGTCCGAAAAGGCGTTCCACGACCCTGAGCCAGGCGATATGCCCGGAGCATTGTCGGGCGAAGAGAAAGACAATTCGGATTCTTGGGCAATGCGATTGTCTTTGCTCGAGTGGAAGGGGGGCCGGAGCGGATCTGTAACGGCGTGGTCGCGGTTGAACGGTTTGGGTGAGCTGTGCAATGAGGGCGGGTGCGATTCGTCCAGGAAGTTTTTCGGTTGTCTGGCGGGGCGGTCCGCTGAGAGACTGCCGCTGTTCAGAGCGCGGAGGATGGCGGCGGGCAGTCCGATCTCGAGCTGCTCGCCTAGGCCGTATCGCCGGAAGAGGCGAAGCGTGTCGTGCAGCTGCGCATCAGTTCCGTACTTCGCGTGAGACAGCCCACAAGGAAAAAAAAAACTCTCACCAGGCTTCTTGAGTACGGGAACAGGCCTTCCATAGCCTGCAGATGCACGAATGCGGGTTTGCACAATGCCACGACTGCGCGCTTCATCTCGGCCGATGGTGAGGGGTGGCGATACTGATCCCAAAGGGTGATTCGAATAGCTTGGTAGAAACAGACCGAGCTGTATGGGTCGCGTGAGACGAAATTTGGACAATGGTCCAGGACGAGCTGGCACATACGCAAAAGCTTAGCTGCGTAATCGACACACTCGTCCTGCGCCGCCTGGATATACGAATTCGGCGCTGCAAGAAGGACTTCGGGTCTGGGGGCTTCGACAAAGGCGAAGATGGCGATTCGACAGAGGTCACAGCTATCGTCTTAGCTAGTAGCCACAAAAGAAATTGCAGCCACTCGCTATGAGATGTAATGCCAAACGTGGAGGGTGAACAGCGCTGTGATCTGGGCAGAATGAATGGGAAAGGGCATGCGCCGTTTCTCGATTTCTAACTCAGGAGGGAGATTGTCTTCCCACCACTGGAGCGACCTGCGGCACTTCCATGACGTCGAACGGTCTTCCCAAGGCAGAGACGTGTCGCTCGAGAGATTTCGCACATAAGATAGGATTTTGGTTCGAATAGCAAAGGCGCAGATGTATTGACACAACGGACTTTGGGCGGTGCGTTGATGCAGAAGTGGGCTGGTCCATGTCCCATCGACCGCCAGGTCGGGCAAGATGAGCCGACCAGCATCATATTCCTCACCCGACTCGAACGCCTCTTCGTCAACTGGTAGTGGGATCCGCATGGCGGAGTGCGGGATATTTGTGTATTCTGAGAACCCATCCGAGACGTACAGGTCGATCATGTAGGCGGCCCACATCAGTCGCCGCCGAGACTCGATCTCGAACCAGGACGACCGGGCCTTCTGTGATTCCTGGGAGTTCGGGTCAAATGTGTTTAGTCGTAGCGCAAATGCGAGTCTGTTTCCCCATCAGCACATCCGTGATGTCGAAGGGATCCACAAACCTGACAGCGCTTCCCGAGGTCATCCATGCGGCGACCAAGTCGCGTGCATACAGGTCAAAATGAAAACAAATGACGAGCGAGCAAAGCGTGGCACTAGTCATTCGCCCATTCTCAATCTCCATCATAGCCTGCCTTTTCGCCTCGGCAATCCACTTTTGCGCTGGTGCGGCGTCGGTCAGGACAAACTTTGCCGAGATTGCACAGACCGCCAGCAATAGACACAAAGAGACCGACTCGTCCTCGACTGCCTTTACAAATGTCGCACGATGGAGGAAGGAGAAGATGGTGCAGGGGTATACGTCAACAAAGTACGCGTTGATGAGCTCCTTGATGAGACGGGCGTTGCCGACTTGGCTCATGACGGCGGCACTGGACATAAGCCTAGTCATCGAATGATGTAGAGTCCGAGACCTACTATCGAGATAGAGGAGTGGAGGGTGGATGAGTGATTATATGAACATCACCAGCCGCCTCGTACACACAAGGTATGCCCTTGATGAGGCAACCACCACATTCGGATCGCTCCTTGGAGCATTCGAGCGAATTGAGCTGGCAGGCTCGACACTTGCTCCCATCGTTCGTATTGCGCTTGAGGAGGCGCCGTGGGAATGCTAAGAGCCCGTGAGCTTCAGAGTGCCGCGGATGGGAAACGACTTACTCCCATCATCGGGAGTGTCCCACATACACCGAAGGCCCAAACGGCGACATGCGCCGCACTGACCGCCTTGACCTTTGTCATCCAAGTTCGGGTGTCCCTCTTCGTCGCAGCGCACTCGGCGGCGCTTGCACTGTAGGCAGCCTGCCAATAAGCCGTCTTCTCACGGGGGCGAAGGAGCGCAGACAGAGACTCACCGGTTCTCACCCGCGTCCTCTTGATTTTCGGTTTGCCCTCTGAAGCGACCGACGCTGCCGACGCGGAATCCCTGCGCTCCACTTCAGGCGAAGTGGATCCATGACTGTTACAGTTGGAGATACCGTTACGCCCGAGCGATGTGGCAAATGCCGTAGGAGCTCGAAAAGTCTGCCTGGGCGAAGTGGACGGGGCGATACTGCTCGGCGAGGCCATCGACATGCGCGGACTGGCCAATGCGTCAACCTCTCCTCCCCGCGACGGCCCCGCGCCCAACGTCTCGGAGTCTTTGCGGGTCAAAGGGTCGTGCTCCGCGGTATGCTGCAACGGCGTCGGGACCACACTCTGGGCGTCCGAGCGCTGTGAGTGTGTCATACCAGGGAGAGAATGTCTTGGCCAACAACATAAGTGAGAAAAGATAGAGGCCACCACCGCTTCGACGGTCGCTTGGAAGAAGAGGTCGTATCGATCGGCTAAGAGGGGACGAGTGCGAACGAGTACACATATGCGACGAGCAGGACCCCCTCCTCCCCCTCTTCTCCGGTTACTTCCTGCTCCCTATCCTCCATTCTTTGCAGCACGCCGAGAGGCGGGGCCACTCAGGGTACCGTGTCAGTTGGTGGCTCTCTGTTAAACGCTGCATGCTCCCTCTTGTTCTCAGTCTTTCGAATGAACAGTGACGAGTGACTTCGAGAGAGAGCAGGAGATCGCTCGGTTGCCTCGGCTAAAAGGCATCACAGCGCCCCAAAAGGGCGGCACATTTAAAGTGAGGAAGTGTTGACCATGCGACGAGCACGTGTTGTCGTAAGACGGTAAAAGTTGCTTTTCGCATGCTGGAGTGAACGATTCTGAGCGTTTTTGTCCGTTACTCACCGTACAACATAACAGTACTTGCAAGCATGGACGTCTCACAGGAGCTTGCCGACTATGCCGCCAAACAGTGAGACGACCTTGTTTGGAGATAGACTTAGCTGACCCACCCAGCACCACGAATATCCTTCCCCGGGATTCGATCCAGGTAGACACTGGTCTGCTCGCTGCGTTCGACAACACCCCAGTCGAGCCCGAGGCATACAAGTGAGCTGAGATTTTCATGGGATGACCACAGCTGACACCGTCGCAGCGCCAACACCGCCGCGCACCTGCTCGCACTGACCCTCACCTCTACACACCACCTCCTCTCTGCCCTCTTCCAACTCCCCACCAAGTCCACCCCGACAGGTCCCATGACTCAACTTCCCGCTCCTGTCACGCTCCTTCCCCGCGAGAAACCCCTGCCGAAACCCAAACCGCCCACGAAATGGGAACGGTTCGCCAAGGCCAAGGGGATCAGCCACAAGAAACGCGAACGACAAGAGTGGGACGAGGATCGCCAGGAGTGGGTCAATCGATGGGGCCGAGGTGGCAAGAACAAGGAGAAGGAGGAGCAGTGGCTGCACGAGGTCAAGGGTGGGGATGGTGAGTCATACGTTGTGATATTCTGATGTCCAAGCTGAGCTCCAGACCCCGATCACAACCCCGCTGCTACCGCCCGCAAAGAGCGCAAAGAGCGAATCGCCAAGAACACCGCCCAGCACGCTCGCAACCTCGCTCAAGCGGCCGCCTCGTCTTCATCGTCCGCGAAACCTTCCGTCTCGGCCACCAACTCGGTCAAGCGTACTCAGCGCAAAGCCGAGCTGGAACGCTCGATGCTCATCTCGAAATCGTCCACTGCTTCGCTGGGCAAGTTTGACAAGAAGATCGATGGCGAGCCAAAGGCCAAGGGTATCAAGAGGAAGTTCGAGCCGAACGTCGGAGGCGAGGAAGGATGGAGCAGCGAGAAGGGCAGGTCTATGGACTTGCTCAAAAGCATGGAGGGCAAGAAGAGGCGGGAAGGCAAGGATGGTGGCGAAGTCAATGTTCGCAAGGCTGTCAGGTATCACGATCGGGTTGAGAGGGCCAAGGGTCGGTCGGATGGCAAGAGCACTAGGGGCAAGGGTAAGGGGAGGAAATAGGCTGGTCCACTTGAGTCATTCGCATGCCATGCATTCACTGTAATATCTATGCGATCTATCGTCGCGACAAGCGGCAGATGCTCATGATGTCTTTGACAGATCCAACACCATGTTCAGGTGCCTCGCTGAATGTGAGCGGTCACTTGACACACAGAAGACTGTCCACTCACTCCCTTCTTTCATGTAGTAGTCGCCGCTGGGCTCGTAGCCCAACCGGCGGTAGAAGCCAGTAGCGTCCACACCTCCCTCTTTGGGATCCCCGGCCTACGTCTCAGTATGACCTCGTCTGGATGAAGTGATTGGCGAGATTTTCACCTGCGAGTGACAATACACTCTCGGTCCACCTTCACTCTTGACGTGCTTATGGACAGCCACACATAAGGGCTTTCCTAGCCCCATCCCTCTGTACGACTTGCGCATGGCCAGTCGACCGAGCTGCTCGTAAGCTCTCCGACTCCAGCAAAACTTCAAGCAGGCCCACTTGGCCATCAGGCATTACGCGAATAGTCCCCACGGGTTGCTCGTCCGAATACAGCACAAAATGCGTCGAAATAGGATCGTCACTGACGATGAGCGCTGTAGGATAGCCAGGATTCAGCGCACGGATTGTCAATCTCTATACGTTCCGGATATCCCTGCTCGACGATAAATACTGATCCTCAGCCTTCCAATCAAGTTCCGTATATCAACATACCTTCGTGTCGTATGGCCATAGAATGTGCCATTTGTTCGGGCGTGGTCACGCGCACCACCTCGATTTTTGCAGCTGCCATCCCGGTGGCAGCCGTCTTCTTCGAGCTGAGCCAGGTGTATAGACCCTACTATTACACGAGCCACAATGTTGGCGGGGCCAGCATGCCCGTCACCACAGAGTCGTCATGTACATATGGACTTGGTCTCCCAACAGCGTCGAGTCGGCATGGATCACCTCCACCCTTATCGCTGCCACCTTATGGCTCTGGGATATAATGGAAATATATCCCTTGAAAATATATACTCAGTCGTCCGTTTCCAAGTCCGTCCCATTGGCCATCGTCCATCGTTCCGAACTTGAATCCATCCTCACCCGTCGTTCACTTGTCGTGCACCAACAGAGACATCATATCGAGCAGCATGAACTGGATCGTCAACCGTGAGTGTAACCAGTATCCGCCAGCCCTTTGAGCTGCCCAACGATGCGATCCTCATGTGCACGGCACAGGTCAGACGAGAGAGGGACGCTGACTCGCAGGCCCGAACCGCGTACAGGAGAAGCAGATTGCCATGCAGGTGAGCTACCCTCGTCCGACATCCTGGCGGTCCTCGGCACCGGCACGACGACCTTACGAGAGAACGTAGACACAGGCGATGCAGGAGATGGAGAGGAGATTGCATGCAGGCGGCTCAGTGGAGAGACAAGGAGCAACAAGGACTAACGACTCAGGCGCAAGCTGGCAAGAACTTTGTGTACCTCCGCGGACCCCGCTCGAGGCTCTACTTTGGCGGCTACATGGCCCTTTTCACTGTCGCCTTTGTCGGCTCGACATTCCAGCTGGTGCAATATGCCCGAGTGAGTCCTCAGCCTGTCCGGAGTAAGGATGAGGCTGACAAGCCAGGGCAAAGCCAAGAAGGTTGGCGAGTAGGAGTATCATCGGTGGCATGCAAGCATATACGATATCGGATTGCCGTGCATCTCGGCAGATCTACTGACCGTTTCTCACAGATGGAACAGCATGAGAAGACTAGGCTCTAAACAGGTGTTGTGTGTTTGTGTCTATTATGGTGGAAGATATGCGGCAGCCAATATTTCGTCCCTCATATTGTCCGCCTTGCTCGCCTCGCCCTGCACCGTCCCGCCGTCCCGCCGTGCGACCAAAGCTGCCCGACGGACGTACGCGCGTGGCACCCATCCTCGTCCTCCTCTTCGCTCCAAGCCGCGACCAAAGCGCACCTGTCGGAGCTATCACGCAGCCGGATCCCTCATGGCTTCAATGACCTTCCAGGGTAATTTGGCAAAATCAACCTTGCCGTCCCGGAACAAGTGATCGTCTTCCATCTTGAACGGAGGCTGGAATCGAGCTTCCGACAGACCGGTCTTCTGGACGATCCTCTCAAAGTCCTTGTACTGCTCGGCCGCCGGCGCCTGTGCGTCCGGCGACCGGCTGTCCAGTTCCCAGTCTTGATCGCACTTCAGTGTACCGGTCTTGACATTCCAATCATGCTCTTTCTGCCATACCACCTCCCCGTCCCGCGTCGTGCCGCATGTCATCTTGAAGTGCTCGCCGTCATGCTCATACTCCTCAACATAGGTCATGCCGGCCTTTTCTGCCCTGAAGGTAATCTTGTCGCCTGTCCATGCCAAGGCCCCCTGGTCGCCATCATCATCGACGGTCTCGCCACCCCAGACTTGCATTCTGGTGCGGAATTTCGCACGCGCGTTCGTAGCGAATTGCGACGCGAGGGTCGTGACATCGTCACGGAACGGCCCGCGAGCTTTACGTTCAGTGATGTCGCGTATCACCGTGTCGCCGTCGGCTTCGGTCGTTTCCGCCGCCGCCGCCGCCGTTGTTGTTGTTGTCTGGCATGCTGGCTGCGGGGCCGTTGACACGTATGGTGTCTGCGGATCCGTCGAGGGGTACGTCATCTGCTGTTGTGTCGTGGTCGTCTCGTCGCTTGTCGTTCCCGGGGGTGGTGATCGTGGTGGTGCCCGAGCCTTCTTGGCAGCGGGAGGCGGTGCCGTCGTCTCCTCTGGCGCGCCCCGCTTGATCGTTTCGGGCAGTCGTGTCCGCTCGGGGTGGGTGCCGATGACCGTCGTCTGCGGCGCCTCGGTCGTTCCGGTCTTCAATGCCGAGGCTTCCTCTTTCGTCAGCTCCCCGACCTGTGTTGTGGGTTTTGCCAGAGTCGTGTCAAGCTTGGGTGCTTCAGTCACTGTAGAGGGCCGCACCTCCTTCCTGGGTTCGCGCCCACGCTCTCGTCTGGCCGCCTTGGTAGGCGCATCAGTCGTGCTCGTGACGCCGCCAACAGCGGTCTCAGCGTTCTTGTCCTTGTTCTTGTGCTTGTCCTTGGCTGGAGGTTTGGCTTTGGTCGTATCGCCATTCGTCATTGTCGGGGCTGTAGGCTTCCCGCCCGTCAATGCACCGTACAGTGCGCGCTGCGTACAATTGGAAACCATAGTGCGCGTCTCTTCGTCTTTGCCATCGAGATGCTGACGAAGGGCGTCGGCTAGCTTGATCGTCTCGGTGATAGTGTCCTGTGTGATACCGTAGGACTCGAAGTCTTCCTTGCGGCTGGAGAAATAGTCATTGATGGCTGTCGAGCTCTCCGGATCCTGCTCAAAGCTCTGCTGCCCAAACTTTGTGATGAGATTCTTGATCCTATTTTTAGCCCTCTCGTCTTCTCCCGTGGTGGTTCGAGCTGTGCTGAAAGTCTTTGCGACAGACTTGAAGCTGATGTACTCGTCTGCGGTGAGCAAGCTCTTGATGGGGTTCTGGACGGGCTGGGCTTTCTCCTTCTTGTCACGTTTCGTCTCTTTCCTTCTCGTCTGCTGCGCATCGGTTTTTTTCGTCTCGGTGGCTTTAATGTTCCTGCTCCGTGTCTCTTCGATTTGTTGAGACAACCACGAGGCAGCCGGTTTACTGAAGGAATCCTCCCTACCTTTGAATACTCCCCGAAGCGTGTCCGTCAAAGTTGACAGCTCGTCGAAGGTGTCCTTCGACAACCCGACCTTGCCAGTGAAAGCAGATTCATTTTCCTTCCAAAAATTTGTCAGGTTGTCCCTCTTTGTCAGCCGCGTGGCAGCCAGGGAGAACCGATAGACGATTTCGTCCAGCATTGCGGCCGCCCTCTGGTCGTCTTGATTTTTCTTGAGATCTATGAGCTTGCTGACGAGTGACTGCACTGTGTTGAACTCGGCCATGCCCTCCTGCTCGCCTAGAGAATTGGTCAACGCTCGTTGGATAGTATTGACCGTCGTGCTGTTGATGAGTTCCGATCGTAGCCTAGCGGAATACTCTCTGCGGTCCCGCGTGTCCCAGTCTTGGTTGGCAAATGTCGATTGCAACGCCGAGGATATCGCGCTCAGATCAGTATATGTTTGCGCAGGGACGCCAGCGCTGGTCAGAAGCTCCTTGTTCTCCTCCCAGATCTGGCTGCTAGGCTTTTTCGGCTTGATGCTTAGGGTCTCAGCAGACCATGCGTCAACCAGATCGCCGAGAGCTGCCTTGTGTAGCTTTTTCTCTGGCTTCCGGTAAGTTGCGTATACGCCCTCCAAGGTTTTGGCCGTGCTGGTCCACGTGGACATCTCAGTCTCGGGGAGGTATTTGGTGACGAAAGACGGCTCCTGCGGCTTGACGCCTGATTGCTGCGTGCGCGCTGCGGGATCACCGGGGTCATATTTGATCGCCAAGCCAACTAATTCCGGCACGCCCAGCTCTCTACCCAGTTGCCCAACTAAAAGGTCCGTTTCGTCCTCCTTGCCACGGAACAGATTGCTATAGCGGATGGTGTCTCTCACGGAGAGCAGCGTTTCGGAGGCTGCTGCCTCGAGGCCCGATCTGGAACACAGTTTCGTGAACTGATCCTGATCGTTCTTGGTCGCACAGCTTTGCGCGAAGGACGTTGCAAGATATTTGTTTTGCGAAAGTAGGTCCTTGGTGACACCCCATTGCTTGCGCTTAACCTCGGTAGTAAACAAGGACGGCACGAGCTGCGCCGCCGTCATCTCCTCTACCGATGCCATGAGTGCTATCGTCACCGTCTTTTTACCGGAACGGGTAGTATTTTCGAACGAGCGTTAGCAGAGATGGGGGAATGATATATGCGGGGTCGGATTTGAGCGCAAATACGTGAAGCCAGGTGATTGGCGCGGTGAGGGAGAGAAGGTTGGGAAAAGCGATCGGGACGGCCAGTCTCGTGATGGCCAGGCAATACTTGCTGGGGATGTGTGCTGAATGAAGTGATGTGATGAAAAGGGGGAAGGGGGTGGAAAGTGGCGAACAGGAGAGGGGTGGATAGGAGTTTCCCCATATATACCGCTACAGCCGCGCGCCGCGGCTGGTCGAACATGTCAGAGTCGACGCCTTCCTTTGCGTGCGCTGACCCCAGACCCCCGCGCGTGTCAAAGGGGTGACCCCGGTCGTTGGCGTCTCACACCCTGGCCTTCGTGCGTCGAATTTACTAGTAGCAGGAGTTTTGCCAATCACGGATTTGAAATTGTAGGCAAGCAGAGCAGAGCAGCAATGTACTGTACATCTAGAATCTATCCTGCGGCATGAGCTTTCCTGATTGTCCTGATCAGAGAGAAGAGGATCGCAACGCACGTGAGTGAGCCAGGTGGCAAATATCAAGCGGCGATGACCTCTTCGTCCTTCATCTCTTCCTTGCCCTCCTCAACACCGCTCCACACGGGCACTTCGAAGCTCCATTCGTGTTTGATGGTACCGCGGTGAATGCCAGTGATAGCGTCCCGGAGCAGGCGTACGAGGGGGTTGTATGGGATTTTGATGTCGGCGTCTTTGTACCCGACCTCGCGGATGGACACGACTGCCACACCGGTACCGCAACCGAACATGCTGATTATCAGGGGGTGCCACATCACCGCACGAATGTTGCTCACCCTTTGAGCGTGCCGTCTGCTGCGCCCTCTACGATCTCTGCCATGGCAATGTCCCTTTCGACGACCCGGATCTTGGTAGGCATACCGTCGAGCGGGAACGCCTTTTTGCCAGAAGCATGCGAATTGATCAACTCGATGAGAGAGTCGCGCGTGACACCGGGGAGGACGATCCCGTTCTCGAGAGACATGGTGACAAACTCCAGGACTGGCGTCAATTGGGGACTCGGCCTGGTCTCATAGCTGGTACTTACAGCCGTCGGGCGCTTGCTTGAGGATGAAGACGTTCATGCCGCCCGCTTCAGAGACAAAGTCCTCGTCGCCGTGGAGCCATAGACTCATGTTGTATCCAGCTTTCTTTGCCACACCGACAGGTCCTGCCCATCAGAGACTCTCCGGACCAAAGAGGACAGAGATGTACCGTAGTTGGCTCCAAGCTTGAAGCTGCCGGTACCTCCTGGCCAAGCGCGGATGAATTTACTGCAAGCGTCCAGCCTCAAGCCGTTTTCTGGGGATTCAGAGGACGGGAAGATCTTGGTGCCGAGATTGAGGCCAGTGACGACGAAGAGCAGAGCTTCTGTGGCGTACGGGTCTTCTTTCAGACCCCAGCCCTGGGACATTTCGATGAGGGTTGGGCGCATGTAGAGATTACCGCCATCGTACGAGGGGACGATAGGCTCTTCTGCCACGATCAGTCCACAGCGGCAGTTGTTGAAGCTGATGGCCTACCCAGAGCCACAAGCTTGGCGAAAAGATCAATCAATTCGTCATTTTCAAAATCGTACTAAGCATCAGCTTAAGCTGCTTCTCTCAGGGTATATCTCACAGGCAGACCCAGACGCCATGCTGATTTTTTGAGACGCTCGCAGTTCTTGTTCGGTCGGAACAGCCTGAGCTTGCCATCGTCCCCCTTGTAACACTAGGCGTAAGCCCCGGACCGCTGTCGAATAGTGTGACGAAACCCACCTTCATACCCTCAAAGCAGCTGACGGCGTACTGGACTGACCCGGCCAGAGGGTCGACCGCGATTTCGCCTCTTGGGCCAATCTTTGGCTGTCCCCAACCCGAGTGCCTCGACCACGGGACTGTGAGCATGTATCGCCCATGAGCGTGAGGTGTCGTCTCATCTTTCGAAGGAGGGAGAGGGGAGAAGAAGAGGTTGGACGCCTTGAGCGGCGAGTGGGACTTGAAGGGCGGAGGTGGGAGGTCGAACGACGTAGAGGTGATGTATTGGTGAGTGGTGGAATGGGTGTCGGCCCCATTGGCCCCGTTGGCCTGGCCGTTGGTCTTTGTCATGTCTCCTGTCGTGAGAGCTGGGGGAGGAGAAGCAGAAAGAAGAGATGTGAAGGTAGAGATATCAGCTCCAACTCGCTAGTATATGATTGTTTCGAGTCGGACTTTTGCCGACGCGATGACCAGCCTGCACGGGTCATTGATAGCATTTCTGTTCCTGATTTCTGTTCTTTCGAATAGACAGACGGACATTGTCAATCTCCGGCAAAACAGACAGACACATGATCACTGCTCAACGTCACCACCACCTCTCAGTTGCATCTCTGTTCCCTTCAGTAGAGTCGTGAGGCCTTGGCAAGCAGGCATACTCGATACGCTTGCATCCACAAAGCAATCAGATGTGTCGATCATCGAGACGATGCACGCTACAGCCGCCCAACAGCAATACATACAGATCTGCGACTGAAGGATCTGCACTCCCGGTGTCCAGTCCGACATGCACGTCATTCGGCGGCTCGTGGACCGGCAAGAGAGATGGCCGAGCTGACGCCAGGACGCAGCAGACGTCCTGACTACTGGTACGCCTACCTGCAGCACGCTGCGGGTGTAACAAAGAAGACCAAGGAGCTGATCCCGCAGACTCCCTCATCTCATCCACATAACATCGCTACGACATCTGCCCGCGAAGAGTGAGTCACTGACACGGCCGCTGCTGGCAGAGCACGTCGTCCACCTCTTCCCTTGCCCTCATACGCTCTACATCGACATCCCACATACCTTCTCACCCGTTGACTCCTTCTCCCTTCCTCACCTCATGGCTCCCCTGCTCCCTCCTCATCTCCATCTCCCATCTCCCCCCACATGACCGCGCAGATCATTCATTTCGTGCAGAAAAAGTCTTGGTCCGCCGCCAGACTGGAGCGTGCCTGATTTTCCCGACGGACACCGAGAAAGTGCAGTAGACGGGGAAAACTGCCACACCGAGAATTCAGGAAAGCACCGAAGATACCGCCGCGCCCCCGATTCAATATTCAGGGACTTCAAAGGGACCAACGCACGCGCCCTTTGAGACCCTGAAGTCGAGTTTCTGTGGGCTCTTGCGCCTTTGCGACACATGTTATACACAGGGGCAGTCCGGACGCGAGGGGAGGACCCAGCCAAATTTGCTCCCGTCCGTGGACAAATGTCCGGCAAAAGATTGCCCAATGCGGCAATTTTTGCTCCCGAAGGTTCGGTGAATACTAAGCCGATATAGCAACATTATGTTAACCAAGGGTATAACTAACAGTTACACGAAGGAAAACACAAGTTATATTACTTTGAAGTTGATTTCGATATTAATATGCATTAAGTCGCTGGTTATCACTCGCGACCGTACGTGGGAAACACTCAGAACGCATTCAACATCAGTCTGCGCATTGTGCATTGACAATGGGCAAAGCAGCCAAAAACAATCCTTTTACCACCACTCTGCGCCCAGCAATACTGTTGGAGGGGCAAGCAGCTGTCGACGCGTCCACACATCTGCGAACAGAGACGCATGCAGCTAATACTCTTCGACAATACGAAACACGGGCAAAGCATTGGTACAAATGGTGTGAAGAAAAGAACTGGACTTTGAGGTACGTGTTTCCGACAAAGCCTGCTATCCTTTACCTGCTTCTGCCTACTTTGGCCTACTTTGGCCTACTTTTGCCTACTTTTGCCCACGTGAAAACACGTAGGCATGTCAAAGGACCCTTTAGGTCGCCACTAATCATACAGAGATACTGTCACGCCTACGACCGCATTAATGTTCATCTATGAATACGTGCTCGCTAAAAACCAACTTCCAGCAGAAACATCTCCCCCGGAGCGTACCCTGCCCAGCATAGACGACAATAGCACTATTGAAGTCAGAGAAGAGGAGTTTGTGGACGTCGCCGCTGCGATAAACAATTTACCATCAAACAATCAACCATCAATACCAGTTAAGGCAAAGACGGCCGAAGAATGTATGAAAGGAGTCCTTTGGAACCGACGCGTGACTAATTTAGACAGGTTTAGCACTAGTCCGCAACACTAGCCTGGCACCGAGCAGCTTTCGTCTATGGATGGCAACATTAGTTCATATCTATACGGGTCAATATTCGAGGGGAGTTAACAATTACAACACACCTCGGTCGGCGTGGACAGCGGCCATTGCAAGCGCTTTGGACAGGTTCAAGCATCAGAGAGAAATCAAGACCTTTGTCGACAAAGGCATCGGTGAACCATCATGTTCCTTTGAAAGGAGGCTCGCTTAAGCATTCAGGACAATATTACAACGGATATAGAGACATCGATGACATCATTAGGACCTACGACCATTATCTAAAACAAAACAACGAAGCGTCGCTCAGGGACGCCTGTGCGCACGCACTTGGAATGTTCGCCTTACTCCGCAGTGACAATCAGCGAAAGCTGTGTCTCTCGGACATAAGCTGCGATGTTTTAAGCGGGGAAGGTCCAACAAGTTGCCCAGTTGTTGTTTTCGCTCTCAATGAAGGCAAAACCAATCATGCCGGCAAGACTCAATACGCAGCTTTCATGCGAAACGCAAAACTGGAGATGTGCCCCGTGTGGTTCATGAGCTTGTACCTTTTTGCTCGGTCCGTGCAGATTTACTCCTCATCAACATGAACTGACGTCAGCTTTGATTGTGATGCGAGCGCTAGTCGATTCCCTTCCTTTGAGACTCGAGCGGGCTGGTACCTTATCAAGTTGCTCGAAAATACTCGAAACGCGTCGACGCCTTTGTCATATGAAACACAAAGGACGGCAATCAAAGCTGCGCTCCGATCCTCGGGCATACGCACCAACCAAGCAACGCATTTGAACAGAAAAGCTGGAGCTCGTCTAGCAGAAATGGCCGGCGCTCCGACTAGAGACGTTGCACGCGCAGGCAACTGGCACGACACCGTTATGGAAAAACATTATCTCATGCACATAGCTTTACCAGCTTTACGTGCGGCCGGCGGGTTCAAACCGAAAGGAGGGTCCTTTTATCTACCTCGGGCAGTTACTGTGCCCGATACTTTGATCCGAAAGGTGTTTCCACATTTAGACCGTTGGCAAGCTCTTTTACTCCATTCTATGCAACGCTAACAGAGAAAGGATGGCTTACTTTGAGTTAGACCAAAACAAAGAGGAGGACCTTGCTGCTCGCGCCTTTCTGCGGTGTTTGTGCGAACTACGCAAGTCGTTCCTTCAAGACGCCCCCCATTGGCGACAAAGGCATCCTTCGCTTTATATTTTTAGGAACAAACTGTTTCAGGATCCCGAGTACCTGGCTTTCGAAAGGACGGCTTTAGCGAGCACAATATCAAATCAATCAAACTACGACGTTCGGCTTCAAGTGGCTATGCCTATCTTGATTGACGAACTGCGAGGACGAGATCAAGCAAACGAGCAGAGAATGAAAGAACTTCGCTTTGTCCTCGATCAAATGAATCTGGCCCACGCAGGCAGTCATGAAACTATCAATGCCATATCGTGCATGGTAGCAACAATACAAGACGCCTTGTCCCGGCCTTTGATGATTCCTGGTCCTTTGGAGTCACTCAGACCATCTACGGCTCATTCGTCGGCTCTTGCGCCCGTACCTTTTGATCAAAGGACCTTTGCGCCCATCACGACTACCGTTTCATCAAGTCAGCCTACATCAGACAATACTCCTTTGCCCCTGATGACGCCATTTCAAATGGATCGTAACGTGACAACGGTAAAGGACCTTTGGACGGAGTATACATTGGGAATCAACGGACGCGCCTCAATTCGCAATCAATACGAAGGCAGCGACCAATCTTGGAAAAGGAGCAACGACGCCGAACGCAAGTTCTATACGAGACGAGCACCTATTTGGCGACTCGTTCAATCACTAGTAAACGACCGCCAGCTTTTACCAGACGAAGCTGTTGCTCTCGTGGAGAAACAACGAATGAAGATTCCACACAAGTCACTCAACGCCCTAGCCGATTGGATCAAACATGCTTCGGCTACCGACATTGTGATGATGTGAAATATCGTCGACTAGTGCCTACTTTGGCCCACTTTGGCCCACTTTGGCCCACGACGGCCTGTTTTGATTGTCGTTGATGTACGTCGCTAGCCCTATCCTTTGACCTTTTTGTGTCAAAGGTACTCGGTCATGTTGTACTAGACCGAGGTCCTTTGCTCTTTGTTCTGCCTTCAAGCACCTCTCTCGTCTCAAATGTACATATGCATGCCTTTGCCAGCCGTCATCCCCATTCTTCCCCCGACTTCGTTGATTTTGAATCGCCATGCCCGACTCAGACTCGTCTCAACAGCCACCTCTTTCAAACGAACCCGACCAATCAACTGGACGTCCTTTGTGTGAGCATTTCTCGGCTTTCTGTCTACTATTGCTGATGTGACGCAGCGTACAACCACCCCTACTCGTATCAGCATGGGAAGCCAGTCAAACCCAGACTATGGCCAGCCTATCTGGCAAACGGAGTCGTCCAACTAGACAAAACGCTCAAGAACCCTGCCGCCGACCCTCCGTACGCGGCTGACAATTCCGGTCAACGACTGCCTGAATTGACGAAAGATGTGTGTTACCGTGCTTGGTTGTTTGGTCCCTTGTTCGGTTGCTCACTTGTTGTCAGAAGTCCCTAAGGGAGGGCTATAACCGGGCAGTTGCGAACGAAGCCTGGGTCCGTATGGGCACTTTGATGTGCGAGCAATGTCGCGGGCGACAGCTCAAGCATTCAACTTGTTTATATGGATGTATTGTTCCAGGTCTCACGGCGGTGGGGGCATGCGCGGAATGTATTGCCAGAGGTTCGAACGGGCGGTGTGAATTCTCCAAACCGGGGACAGCGACCGAGTTGACTACGTCTCTTGGCGGGGACCTCCGAGGTGTACTTGGGCAAGTCGAGTTTTTACATTGCATGATCAAGCCCGCCGGTCAGTACCCTCATCAGTAGATGTATTCGGTTAACAGTCAGCTGAAAGAAACGATAGCATCCCAGCCACCTTGCTGTCCGATGCCGTTTCTTCGATTCGGACGAAACTCGCCAAAATCTCGAGCGAGTATACTCCAGCCGTGTCCGAGCTTGATGAGAATGTAGGGCCTTCTACCCCTAAGAGGCGCAAGGGTCGTGCCGGTTAGTGGTTGCTTCTGTTGTTGTAGGCAAAGGAATGCATTTATTGGCACTCGTCGAGAACGCGTTCAAGCATGACCTGGCATTTCTCGGTTATCCCTGGTAAACTCCGGACCGCCACTATGGGATCCGTCCGGACTCGCCGTTCCCTGAGCGTGTATAATTGTATGTTTCCTCCTGCTCGGCCTGCACCTTGCTCCTCCCCCGTTGCCCCCCGTCTCTCTTTCCTTGCCGCCGTCGCCGCCGCCACTCTCGTCCATCTCGCGTTCCTCCTCTCTCCCCTCTTCCATCCCCCCACCCTCACCCAATATATCGCATCCTCTCTCTCTCGCTGAAACATCTCGATATACCTCGTCTGTAGGCACATCTTGGATACCCAAACCCACTCATCATCCCCTTCCCATCACGCCTCGCCGTCTCCAGCGTCAACACATGAACTCACCGACGCGACCTCACCCTTGCCCGACCAGACGACCGAACTACCTGCGACCCACACGCATGGTGGACACTTCATCCTGTTGAAGGAAGGGGGAGTGGACATCAGACACCGACGCGCGGGTTCCCAAGGACGTTGTTGCCGCGCCCCCCATCTCATCATCAACATTGGCCACCACACCGGTCCTTGACTACATCATCATTCACTATCATTCAACATCACACGCCTTTCATTCAACCGGCACATCATCATCGCGTACTTTACACCAGTCAAAGGCAGTATCAACTCAAGAGACATTCATCGCGTCGGCATCAGGAGTCAGGAATCAGAAGTGCGGAGTAGGAGGAGAGTCACTGCCCGCACGTTGCTTCGTGCCGCGAGGAAGGAGGGAGACTCGACTCCACCTCGAGGTCATCGCGAGCGAACATCTCGACAATTGAGAGAACATCGCTGGGATCGGATAATCCGGGTACAACGAAGATCAGTCATCACAATCCGACCTGCTCTCTTGCAGCGCCATGGCATCCCCACACTCGTCCCTCCCATCCCCTACCTTGTCCGCATCGTCCCATCATCAGTCGCAGTCGTTTTCGGCTTTGTCAGCGATGCAGCAACCGGCGAGAGCATCGTCGGCGTTGTCAGGGATGTCAGGCGTGTCACACGGCAGTCAAGGCCACTCGCCGACACCCGACGAGGTGCCGCAACCTCAGCTGACAGCTCAAGCGCCCATGCAGCTTTATCCCGGAGGACCAGGCTTTCCCAATGCCATTCCCTCGGCGTTCTTGCCACAAGTCACATCCTCCCCGCCTCCTCAGACACCAGCCTACATCCCGCCTCCGCAACACGCCATGGCTCCGGATCCGATCCATCTGATGCAGTCGTGGGGGCAGGATCAGTGGCGTGCAGGACCGAGTCAATATCAGCAACGATTTGGTCGTGCCAGCGTTGCAGGTGGACCGATGCAACAGCCGGTGCCACCAAACCCCGCCGACGGATATCCGCGCGCCATGAGCATTGGAGCAGGCGGGATCGGTCTTCATAACCCTGCTATCCAGCATGCGATGATGAATGGTCATCGCCCCGGCTCGGCTCAGAGCAGGCGGCGGAGGGATCGAGAAGATGAGCGAGACCGTGACGAGGATGAAGTGATTTCGACCATCTTCGTCGTAGGGTTCCCGGACGATATGCAGGTGAGCCTCTCCACCTCCCTAGCACGAGATGGCGGCTGATCAAACAGGAGCGCGAATTCGCCAACCTCTTCACATTTGCTTCTGGCTTCGAGGCGGCCACCTTGAAATTCCCCTCCGGATCCCGTCATCGTGAACCGACCGCTGCACTGCTGGCTGAGCTTCAACAACTCGCGGCGATGCAGCAGGAGCATGGAGATCAGCAGCCACTTGAGGAGGCTATTGCTGCACTTCAATTGTCCGGAACCGCATCCACCTCGTCCTCGACGACCCCGTCTGCTGCCATTTCCATGACGCCTTCCGCGCCCAACGGTCCAGTTCTTGGTGGCCCCTCTATGCCGACGCGTCGCCAAACAATCGGTTTTGCGCGTTTCCGATCACGAGCCGAGGCTCTAGCTGCCAAAGACCTGTTGCAGGGCCGTAAGATAGATACGCTGACAGGGTCGACCTTGAAAGCCGAAATGGCAAAAAAGAATTTGCACACCAAGAGGGGTACGACCAGCGAAGAAGTCCTCGGTCTCCTTCTCCGATCGGGTCGTCTTGCAGGCCTTGTGAACCAGGCCGGAGGCGTGCCGGGGATGTCTGGAACACTCGGCGGACCGGTCGCAGCACCTCAGGCGGCACAGTCGGCGAAAGAAGCTTGGGATTCGTTTGATCGGGAACCGACTCAGATGTCTCAGGCGCGTGATGACGCAGAGCGATCGAGAGGACACCACGCGTCGATGACTCACAATGCCGGCGCGCCGCAAGCTTCGAGTAATTCTGCCGTACCTTCCGGCTCTGCGCCGAACCCAGGCCCTACGAACCCGACACCTGCCACAGCCCCCGCACCAAACGCATTCAACTCTTTCCCTCCGTACAACGCCCCTAACCAACCATCAAATCAGTCGAACGCGTCTGCTTCGCCGCCCTTGTCAGCCAAATCGCCCAATACTAGGCCAACAGACTCAAAGGCTCTACTGGCGCTTGCAGAGGAAGCTGACGAGATGGAAGGCTGGAGCGTGGGAATGAACGTGGGCATGGGTATGATGGATGGTTATCAGCCTCGACGACCCGAGAGGGCCAGCCAAAGTGGAGCACGACCGATCGGTGTCAGCATGGGCATGTACCAGGCCATGTCTGGACATGGTCTTCCTGGTACTCAGCAGGGGTACGGAGCCTATGGTACCAGCCCGCCTGGAGGTAGCGATCACATGAGCGAGACGGGCAGGAGCATGGGAGCATTGTCAAACACCAACCCTGCCGATCAGAATCCACCTGTGAGTTGACGAGTCGGCCGCTGATGAGCACTGCTGACCTTCAGATCAACACGCTCTACGTCGGCAACCTCCCTGCCATTTCGCCCCCCACACATCCGCCAAACTTTCTCGAGGAATCCCTTCGATCGCTCTTCTCGCGTTGTCAGGGCTACAAGCGGATGAGCTTCCGCCAGAAAATCAACGGACCGATGTGCTTTGTCGAGTTTGAGGACGTGCCGTATGCTGCTCAGGCGATCCAGGAGCTGTACGGCCACACTTTGGTGAGTCGCCTAGTAACGTGATCGACACGCGGTGCTGACTATCAGGGCGGTCTCGTCAAAGGCGGCATCCGCTTGTCGTACTCCAAGAACTCGCTAGGTCAGCGTGGCAACGCCCATCAACAAGGCATCAACAACTCGCTCTTTGGCGGTATCGCTCACACCGTTGCGCTTGCCGGCATGTCCCAGCCAACTTCTGCGACTTCCCCGTCGTACCCTACGCATTCTGCGCCCATTCCCATGCCGCAAGCCCCGATGGACCGTCGCACCTCGGACTCGACGTCGCTTTCTCCCACCGCTGCGCCATTCACGGCCCTGTCTCCGCGCTCGCGATATTTTGACAACGGCCCTTCGCCTTCGGCATTCCCGTCCAGCGCTGCGTCCAACACGTCTGGCCTGGGCAATGGTGCTGCTGGTCTAAACAGTGGGAATGGCAACGGCAACGGGGCGGGATACCCCAGCTTTCCCTCGTCGGCCAACTCGAACCACTCTTCGCTAGGGAGTGCAGGAACCGCACCGGCGCAAACCGCCAGCGCTGCCTCGACCTCCGCCCCCGGGCCTGGTGCTGGCGCTAGCGGCAATGGACACCTCAGCCCAGTAGCTTCGCCAATTCGCACTCCCGCCAGCTTTGCGTGGCTGAGCAGCAACGGCCCTATGGGAAGCAGCGGCTACGCCTTTGAGCCGAGTCCCTTCAACAACCCCGTCGGCGCTGGTGTGGGATCTCTTAACGGTGCGGCGAACGCTTGGGCCCAAGGTCCTTCGCCCCACTAGCCTCGACACCTAGACACTTCGACCATCCATCCTTGTTCTGTAAAATAGATGTTTTTTCTTTTCGCTTTGGTTCTTCGTTTTCTTGCTCTGCCAGTCACAACACCCACATCGCACCGCACCGCACCGCATTTGCCATTCCACTCCAATTACACCACCGTCCCATGTCAAAGGTTTTCTTTTTCTTCGCTTCTTAGCATCATCGTACTCGTAGCAGCAGGACCCCAGCACCCCATACCATTCATTCCCAGTCGTCTCGTACATTTTCCTTCCATTCCTCATCTTCGTTTGCTTGCTTGCCAGCCAGCCCGCCATACAGTTTCATGTTGACCCTACTGGGCGACTACATCGTTTCATCGTGTTCACATACAGTAGGACTTGCAGGGCGGACCGTCATACATGGTCGCCGCCCCATACATATGCCATATGCACTTGTCATTGACTCGCACGGATCCTTGCCTGCTGAATCTCGAATCACTGAGGTACCTTGGCCTGACTCTGTCTCCGTCTGAGGTTCTTCTCCACCATCCGCGTCCGACGCCATCGGCCCAGTTTACGAAGGGTCGTTTCGAATCCAGAGCGCAGGTAGCTAAAGCTGAAAATGAGGAAGAAGACGACTGTTGATGGCGCGGCGACCTTCCAAAAGTACGACACGGATCCTTCGATCTCGGGGAAACCTGTAAAGTTCTGCCTGTCAGCGGCGCGGATAAGCCATGTACAGGACAGGGATATACCATGCCAAAGTACGATGCGATGAAAGTGAGTGCTGCTCATCAGTGTTATCCCTAATGACTCAGCGGGATGAACTCACGCAGGAAGACGACCGTCACGATGCTCAGTCGTTCCATCGAGTTGTTCGTCTGGAAACTGAGCACGTTCTGGCTGTTCAGCGACACCTTGACATCCACCGAGAGACCCACAAAGACGTAGTCCGTGAGATGGTCGCAGGTGGCGACAAACTGGTCCATGCTCGACACAATCAACTCGAGGTGATCAAGCACATCCCCGATGTACACCTTGGTCATGGGGGTGAAGAACCCCTGGTTGGCAGTTGTGCCATTGGGTCCTTGTGCCGTAGGCGGAGCTAGCTGACCCGACTTTTCCGTATATGTCTGAACGCTATGATGATCCCCGCTAGGTGTTGGCGAGGACGGGCGGGAGACGATTGGGTCGAGCGCGAGCCATGCTGTGTCTCTGGACGAATGATTCTTGTCCTGAGGTCGGGGACCAGCTGTCATCGCTGCGGCGGCTGCAGACCGTTGGGCATCTTGGTCGCGCACGATATAGCACACGTGCAGCAGTGGTGTGAGCGACCGACGAAGGCGAATAAGCTGGGAAGAGAGGATGTGCAGGTGTCGCACGGTCTCCATCTGCGGGTCGACAAGCACTGTTGCTTCGAGTTTGAGGATCTCGGCTTCGAAGGTCTGGGAGATCTAAACATTAGTGACAGCGTCCGCTTGTGAGACATCAAAGGTACCTCGATCGCCAAGTCAACCGCTAGACGTAAGCTTAGCTGCAGGGCAGGAAGGGTTTACGTACAAACATCAAGCATTGCTTGAGCGAGCATGCTCACATCGCCAGAGCGGCGCAGCAGGCTTTGTCCATCATCCAGTCTATGGTAGATGGGCTGCATGACATCCTGTATCGGCTGACGGCACAAGGAAATGAGCGTGCCTGCAAGATCAGCAACTCAAAGAAGCGAAGCCCAAGACCTACCATCTCGCATCATGAAGACGCTGATGATGGCACGACGAACGGGGACCATATACTTCGCCGAGAGTTCATCGACCGTGATACGATGCGCGGCCTTTGAGAACGGCTGTGTGTGAGCTACTGCGGGTTCGCGTCCAAGATCGCCGAGTAGTCACTTACCGATTCACCGGTCTGCTGGAGCCGGCTCAGTCCCACACTTGGCTCGAACACGCCCTCAACTCCTTCCGGCAAGCGCAACTTCGAGCCCGACGCCTGACCTCCCGCAAGTCTCCCCAAAGAACCTCTTCTTGCTGGTTGTACGGTTTGCTGATCCCCGAAAACTTTGTTGTAGGCTCCGTCCGCCATGGCGTCGGCGGCGAGCGACAAGAACTCCTCGTCCGCCGAGTGCATGTGCTGCACGAGAATCTGCATGTACAGATGGGTCTTGTAAAAATCCATCTTGGAGCGAGGCGAGTTGGACGCTCGAAGAGCATCTTCGATCGCTAGTGGGTGCAGGTTGAATCGGAGTGACAGGGTCTTCACCACTTCCCAGTTAAGGCCGTCGATGTGAACTACAAGTCAGTTTGGGCAGCTGTGATACGATTCGAGACATACTCCATCTTACACCCAACGGTTTGCCGTCTACCTGAGGGCGCGAGCCGTGCCCATCGAGCCATTCTTGCAACCGATCTCCGGCGAACTCGACCTTGGTGTTGGTGCCGTCCTGGTCCGGATTACTGGTATAGTCCACGACCTGTTCTCTGTCAGCGGTTCTTCTCATACAGGGCTTTGCGAAAGCAGTCACCGTGACTTTTGTAGGCCCCTTCAAGTGCGAATAAGCGTCCTCGTCTCGCTGGCTTCTGACGTCCACACCGGGCTCATCACCAGTTCCGCCACCGGCAGCACTACCCTGCCACTGAAATGTTTTGCGTTTCGTGCTCGAGGTTGGCGAGACTGCTGGGGCACTCTGCCTCCGTCTGTGTAGACCTGCCAGAAATTTAGGAGACGTCGGGGAATGCGGTTGGAAGGGCGAGCCAGACTCGATGTCCGCGTGTCGAATGTGACGTTCGCCATTGGGCGCAACTGAGTCTGGTTGAGATTGCGTTTCCGCCAACGAGTCTGGCCGGTCTCCCAGTGAGGAGGTCGAGGCGAAGCGATGTGCGGCAGTCACTGCGAGCGCCCTGGGATGGAACGAATCTGTCAAGTTAGTCACTCTGACGAGAAAGGTAGTCAACCTCATGACGCACTGCCATGATGAGGTCGCAAGTCTCTTCTGTCGCTCGTTGGGGCGTTGAGAGCCTCGGACGACATGTTGTTGAGGGGTACAGTCGCTGGAGGCAAGGATGAGGTGGTGATTGTCCGCGAAGCAAGCGGTAGGTTGAGTTGCGGGATGGACTTTGACGAGGGGTTCATAATTGCGTCATAACCTCTTTGTCGGAATTTCCTCTTGGTCGATGGGGCGAGAGCGAAACCAGTCTTTATCACTGAATAAAAGGGTGAACTAGGTGAGCAAGCTGGACGAAGCAACGAGCGAGACCAAGAAGACATGACCAGTTTGCAAAGGGAATGTTACTGGTCGACTACGGAGGGCGTTCAAACACAATCAATGACGATCGTTTGGCCGTGGGTGGCCGTGGCGGGGTGGAGTGCGGGACAAAATTAGCTCTGCAGAGATAGCAGGATTCCAGCGGCGCAGCAGCTTGGGATGCAGCACGAGTAGTACGGCAAGAGATGACCTCAATGCAATACATGCAGACTGAAATGCTATGCAAGACTATGCCTCTGCTTCTGCTGCCTTCTTCTTCTTGTCCTCGACCTGGCCCATCAGCATACAAAACCCTGCGGCGCCGATGGAAATGACCTACCCGGACCACTTGATCCGCTGGTGCCCCCTTCAGCACTCCCACCTGGGCACGCAGCATCTCGACAATCTCATCTCCCACATCTCCCTGGATGACAATCTCCTCTTCTCCCTGTGGGTTCTTGGAGACGCTTGAACCTGTGGCAAATTTGCCCGCAAACAGTTTGGCGGCTTTCTTGAGGTCGACCCCGAAGGCCTCGAGACCGTGAACGTGGGTCTGATGTTTTCGCTTTGTCCTCTCGGCCCGCTTGATCGTGATCTTGGCGGCCTAGGGGGTCAGCAAGCCAGTATCAAGTGGACCACCAATCAAGTGGTCAGAGACCGAACCGTGACCCACCTCTTTCTTCTTTGCTTCCTGTTCAGCCTTCTTCTCGGCTTTACGTTCGGCCTTCACAGCGTCCGCCTCGAGCTTCTCTTGCTTCTCCACAGACAGCGTTCCCATGCGGGTCGTCAGAGAGCCTTAGACAGATCAGCTCGCTTCATCTTTCGAGTAGCACGCCAAGACTTCGCCATGTACTGTGGTAGACTCACCTTCTCCCCATAGCCTGCTGAACTCGCCCTGGTCCTCATTCTCGAGCCAGGTCTTGCATTTCGTGATGGAAGGCCCGAACTCGCAGTACTCGGTAGGAAGAGAGCACACCCCGCAGTAGAAGGGTTGGACGGGTTTCGTCGATGGTCCAGCAACAGCAGTCGCCATCATGCAGCGTATGGGTATCGAGAGACTGTTGGGCCTCTGCAGGAGTCTGGAGAAGGCGTGTGAGGCGAGTTGAAACGGGAAGAGGTCGAGAGAAACTGACAGACGAGAAAGGATTGAATGTCAACTTTCCGGACGAAGTGTGCCGCCGACGACTCGGCTTCGTCATTTCCAACATCCTCTTCCATCCTCATTCCACAACATTGCCGCTGATTTTACGCCACCAGGCGCCTCGTCGCCATGTCGGTGCACGAGCCGACCTTCCAGGCGCTCAAAGAGATGGGCATAGAGGCCCCACTAGCTCGCGAAGCCGCGACACGGTTCCATTCCGTAGAGCCGGCGGTCAATTGGTGTTTCGGCGACGGGCAATCGGTAGGTGATCATGCGACTAACACAAGGGGTGTGAGTTGAAATGTAGTGGCAACCGTCGACAGATTCTCTGCCTAGCTACACCAGCGCTCAGCATGGTCATACGGCCGAGCACCGAGATCGTTTCGACTCCTCAGCTACTACCACGAGCAGCGGGACCTCCTCGTACGCCAGCACCCCCGCACCGGCTCTCCCCTCCCGCCCGGCCGCTCGATCTGCCCCGTACGAGCCTGACGGCGTCTTCGAGGTCAACTTCAAAGACGAAGAGGATGAGGAGCTCCAACGCGCTCTGGCAATGTCCAGAGGTGAGGACATGGAGGTGGATGAGCAGAGGCAGGACAGGGAGAGGAGTTTTCGGGCGGACGCACCCCCGCCCAGTCCAGAGAGAGATCTGGAAGAGGAGGATGTGAACAATGCTCTGAGCGGCGTGGCACCGCTATTCGGACCCAGCAATAAGGATGACAAGGACGGCAGCATGGCGATGGTACCGGTCTCAGTGAGCTCAACATCCTATGAGGCGGACCGATGGAAAGCTAATTGGGCAGAACAAAGAGGACGACGACCTCAACAGAGCCATCCAGGACTCGTTGATGACGGCCAGCTTTCACAGCGCGTCAGCCATGGCAGAAGAGAAGCCGACGCCCCGTCCCAGAATGCCCGGAGCGTTAGCATTCAAATTGTCTGGCATCGTGCTGTGCTGATCATACAGTCCGATGGCTCTCTATTCGCAGTCTGGACACTGGACATTCGGTGCCAATCTGCTACAGGGCTTGTTCGCCGTCCCTCAGATACGCGAAATCATCATGGAATCCGTCTTGCCAGACTCGCCCGACGAGAGTCAGTCTATCATGGCTCGAGGAGATTAGCATCCGCTGAACCTCAGACTTGGATGTTATGCGGCAGATCCTGGAACGTATGGACAATGATAATGATATAAACTATCTCGAGGTGGACGGCCTGATTGAGCGGATGTTCGGGGGTGCATCCGCGCAACAGCTGCCGCCTAATGATGCTGCCAAGTGTAAGGCGTATGCGCGGCAATGAACGTCGCTGAAAGCGCAGATCTCAAAGAGCAGTTTCAGAACGCGTTCAGGTACTTTCTCTCGCTGCAGACGCCTGTCAAGATGTCCAAAGGCTCATATTGGGCCGATCCGGACGTGTGGGTGTCCTGATGTATTTCGAAGCTATCGCTTACAAGCAGGCTCTTCTCTACCATCCTCGAACCCTCCAGAACAGCATCAGACGTTACCTTTCTTCGAAATGGCCCTACATCCACAGATATATACGGAGCGATGTCGGACGCTTTGTGGGCGGCAGATACCCCAAATCAGTCTGTAGCGTCCTTCTCAGAGATCCTGACGGTATACTTGATCCCGGGAGCGGGAGAGCGGCAATTATGGCAGTTGGACGAGCAAATAGTTCTTGGTGAGCAGCAGTTCCCAACTTCGCATTCGTGGGTTCACACTCAGATCGTTTCCTAACGGAAAATGCGGCTTCATCGGCCCAGATACGTGCTCAACAGAGCCTGGCGACTGCGAACGTCAAGCGGCTGAAGGACAAGCTGGAAAGTTTGACGACATTCCAAGGCCAAACTACGATCGAGAATATCATCACGTCATTTCAAAGGTTTCTTCTCAAGTCTTGGCTGACAAGCAGACTGATCAAGCACTACGATGGGATGCCGACGACAGGGGATGCTATACAAGATCAGTCACGATCGGAGATGAGGAGCAAAGTGCGCGACTTATTCATGGCCCAGGAAAGCGCTGATGAACAGCTGCAATCCATTCTCGAAGGTTTGACGTTGAAGGTGCAAGCCATCGATGAGGAATTGCAGACGGAAATCAAGGCTGCTAGCGGCGGTGGCTTTGAGACTTCGGATCCTGCCCTGAATAGGCATGTGGTACGTCACTCGGAATCCATCATCGTCCTGGAGCTGAGATCTCAGTTCCAGCTGCGCGCTGCACTATTCCACGATGGCGCTCTGGTGGGACCGAAGCACCTCTACGCTTATGTGCGAGATGGCGACCAATGGTGGAAGATCCTCGATCACGAGGCGACCAAGATCGACTTTGAGACCATCAAGAGCGACCAGACAGGGTTCTACCTCGAGGCTGGACCATATATCTTGTACGCAGCTCAGCCTCAAAGTGGAGTCAATGACTGAGCGCAACAGGATCTATTCCCGAGACGGGCCGAGACCGACCCCAGCTGTCGTCCAGGGGGGTGACGACGCTGCACCTGTCACTCAGGAGGACCAACCTATGCAAGACTCTTCGGAGGACTCTACAGGCGATCCGGTGCCAGAGAGTGATAAACCGTTGATAGACCTAGAGTGAAATGTCGGCTGGGCCGGCTAAGAAGCGATTGAAGCGATATTCAACCGGAAGGTGCGGTAATGGTGTCTCGTCACGTACATACTTTGTAGGCATACATACATAATGAGTAGCATGAGCAGTTCAGCCATCAATGAGATTGACTGGTTTGCGTAGCGAAATCCTATCGATATGACACTGAACACCCAAAAGCCCGTCTTGGTGACGTGAGTGGACTGGCTATGCGGATTGGGACCTGGACGGGCTGACCACCCAGCGGTCTCACCGGTTTTGTCGGTTCAGCGCTTGCGCTCACGCTGTTGCAGAAGGGCTACAAGGGTGTGTCGAGAGGCATGTCTGATTGACGCAAGCTGTATGCTGAGCCCGCAGTCCGAGCTGCCGTGCGTACGCTGGACCGAGCCGAGCCGTTCAAGACCCATCCGCTATGGTCGAAATACATCGACGGCCAACTGGAGATCGTGGCCGTGGGCAGCCTAGCCGCCCCGGGCGCATTCGACAAGGCCATCGAGGGTGTTGAGTACGTGCACCACGTCGCGGCACCTCTGCCATCCGTCATCAAGGACCCGGTCAAGGACATGCTCGACCCGGCAGTCAAGGGGTCGCTGAACATGCTGACAGCTGCGAGCCAGCCCGGGTCGATCGTCAAACGTATCACGTTCACCTCTTCTTTCGGCGCCTGCGAGGACTATGGCGAGCCGTGGGACCCGAGTTACACGTACAACGAGGACTCGTGGTGTCCTATTGAGCGCAGTCGCGCCGAGGCCTTTGAGAATAACCCGGCTTTAGTGTATTGTTGTGCAAAGAAAGAGGCTGAGCAGGCCATGTGGAAGGTGAGCTCCTCGTGAGCGGCTGCGGGTGACAGTCCAGTGGGTCAAGGACAACAAGCCTCAGTTCGATGTCAACGTTGTGCTTCCCGTGTTCATCATTGGCCCCACCGTTCTGCCCGTCAAAGGCGTCTCGTCCCTTCCAGCCTCGCTCGAGTCCATCGGCAAATACTTCCACAGCAGATCTCTCCCGTCCGAACCTGTCGCTCCACCCATGGTCGCTCTCGCCGACGTTGTCTCTGCGCACATTGCGTGCCAGGAGATTCCCAAAGCCGGCGGTCAGCGGTTCCTCATCGGCGGCTATGGCCACACGCCCGGTCTTGTCGCTTCGTGGTTGCGCAAGGGTATCCCTGAGGCCGTCGATCGCATACCGGAAGGGGATGAGGTCCCCGCTGGGTCCGACTTCAAGTGGGATGCGTCAAAGTCAGTCGAGGTGACTACCAGTACAGTACAGAGGAGCTGACTCTGCAGGGCCGAGCGCGAGCTGGGTCTCAAGTACACTTCGGTGAACGTCGCCGTGGTTGCAGCGGGCAAGCAGTACCTCGAACTGGAAAAAGCCTCATGATCCTTGCTCAGCCTCACGAGAAACAATGCATGGTATTTGTGGAGCAAGGAGGAGCGTGGGAAGCTGGATGGATCGCGGCGCAGCAACTTTGACTCGTTGCAACAGCATCCCTCCATCCTGCGCGAAAGGCGTACTGTTACATCGACTTCACAGTCTGAGGACCGTCTTGGGCTTTACTATATGTGCTGCTTCAAGGTCCTCTTTATGGCTTCATGACCATCTGATTCTGGCAGCTCCGCCGATGGGTGTCTTCGCACGGAGAGTGCCACCAGTCGCATTCAATCCTTCATCAGACCAGCTTGCATCGGCATGTCCTTCCGACATGACGTGCGGTCGCAGTGAGAACTCGAAATAAGCGCAGCTGCCCCTTGCTCGCAGAGCAACACCGTGCGCATGAATCATCTGTGCACAGCTGCTACTTCAAGGTCGCAGGAGGCAGATTCGACGGCCCCCAAGAATTGCATGATTCGATACTGTACAAGATATTCACTGTATACATGTGCTTATTTGCCTGGAACACTTTCTTCCAAGCTCTGAGGGTCCCGCAAACGAGCCTCAATCACTTGCCGATACGTGCGGGCCCACTCGACCAGTGCTCTGCCCGCCGTCTCCGCGACATCCGCATCGCCCTGAGTAGCTTGAGTGGGACGAACGCCTTTGCCGTACCAGTAATCCAGCAGCTCGCGGTTTTGTTCCTCGGCATGACTCCACCCTTTTACATATGGGCGCAGGATATCTTCCAACGTCTCGAGATTCTGGCGTGCCGCATCTAGTGACTGCAAATCATTTTCGTTGAAAGACGGTTCCTTCAGACCATTTTGGGCAGACTCAGTCGAAGAATTGATGATATGGCGGTAACAGCAGAGAATGTTGTGCTTGTTTTCGCAGAAGCTGGCCCACTTGTCCGTGTCCACAGGATTGTCGAGCGTCAGAGAAGGTTCTTGACAATTGAGAGGTTCCCCATTGCAGGTAAGTTCGGCGCCCATGTCATCCGTGCAAACAAGGTCGTTCCATTCGTCTTTCCATTGGTCTTCCAGTGCAAGATCAGTTTCTGCATGTACTGAGAGCTCCAGCGTGTCGGGGTCGTCCATGAATGCGCTTGAGGGCTGGAAGCACGAATCGCACGTGCAATAGGAGGCAAGATCCTTAGTCGGTACAGTCATCTTCTGCAAAAGGTAGTGTTGGAATGCCACCCCACTTGTTGCATGAGAGGGGACTGGGGTGTATGTGATCGTGCTAAGGACGTCCTTTTGGGGCCATCCGCATTGAGCAGGGGGGATGAGACACCTGGCAAAATGACGATCCTTTGTTTCGTCAACGTCAAACGTGTCCATGATTCAAAGCCAGACGACTTGGACTGCTCGAAGGCGAACACGGCGCGGTCGGGTGGCGCTTGGTACCATCAGATCAGCAGCATCAGATGAACAGAGATTAGATGCACGACGTGTTCGCGCGACTTGGGCCCCCGAAAACTGCATGGGACTGGGCACCAAGGCTCGAAAAGGCCTCTCAATCTTTCACGCACGGACCACGGGGACAACTCTCGGCGACCACTCTCGGCGATACGCTTCGGGAGAGTGGGTGTGCCACCAAGCCGAACAGAGCGCGTGGCGCAGATCTACTCTGCGGTAGTTGCCGCCCAGTCGGTTCACCGAGGGTGTGGCATGATCTGTGCGAAACTCGTCAGTAGCGGTAAGAGGATCACAGGCGTGGCCTTTTGAATTCATGCAGACTGGGATCAAGACTTGTGAGCTTCCAAAACCTTTGCTGGTGAGTCAGCCGGATCCTGGAGCTACGTCATGAATAACACGACATTCTCGATCTCCATGTCTCCTCGGGAGGTTCTCCGTCTTCCGCATACTCAGAACATCCGTGCGCTGACTTCGACTATATGCGTTAGCTTGCACTAGATGGAAGAAAGGGATGCCCGAGGAAGCCAAGTCTCGTTCTGGTATCGTCACACCTCATGCACGAAATTCATTCAGATCATTGGCTCATGGAAGCGGGCTCAGTACTGCTGATCTTAAGGTGCGCCAGCATTTCCTGTCATGAAAGACGCTCTCAAGTGTTCACTGCAATACGCCTCCCACGCTTTGACATTCCTGATGCGCTGCATGAGGCTGTTCACGTCCGCCTGCGTCGGCGGCTGTGTTCGTGGACCGTTGCCGTACCAGAAGTCCTTCTCTTCGGTGTTCTCATCGCTTGGATTGGCTGCGCCACCGTAATACGGCCGCGCCAACTGTTCAAGATTGGAGACTACATGACGCATGCTTGGCCATAGAACTGGCTCGCCAGTCCCCCAAGGCTGCGTGCCCAGGACAAGGCGTGCGTTGACGATAGAGTCGCGATTGGTTGTGCAGATTTGGTTCCACGTTTTAATGTCTGCGGCTGCCCGAGCAAGAGACGCAGGTGCGCGGGGAGCCGACCGCCGCGAGGTACCGTGCCGCCTATGCGGAGCTGAGCCATATGTCGGTACTCGTCTAATGTCTTGGTAAGGCCCTGTGCCACCAGGGCCGGATGGCGCGCTGTCCTGGGAGGGTCCCCCCACCTGAGAGGTTGGGTATTGAGTCGGTTCTGGGTACAAGCCCGTCTCATATTGCGACAGATCGATTGTGTAGTCCGATACTACTTGGTCGGTTTGCGCTAGGCCGTAGGGATTGTCGTAGGTTGACCCGCCGTTGTAAGGGTTGCCGTACTGGTCCATTTCGCTGGCAACGTTGAACGTTGACAGTCACAACTCTGGTAGAGGGTGGGAATGATTGACGTGGGGATGTCAATGGCAGTGACCTTTTATTTGCCAGACCGCCCGTATAGTGCCATGACCATCCTTTACGTGAGCGGAATTAGCAGATGCCCAACACGTATCACCTCCGACTCAGACACCCGCTCGTACGAAGCGGCAGCCGCGTTTCAAAGGTCTATCGTGGACTTGGCGGTAGAGACAGGACTCTGCTCCGCCTTGTTCGTAATCGAAGGAGCGTACATATAGGCGGCAGGGGGTATGGGATGCAATTTTCGCGGAGTTCAAGTCAACAATGCATTAGAGAGCGGCGAGCGCGCCCGTTATCTCCGTAAATGGCTAGAACAGAAAACGAGAGGCGGAGTGCGCCCATCATTTGAGCTACTCTCTCCGCTGCGACGCCTCACTTGGGGTGATCGAGTGCTCTCCACCCCAAACGTGACTACTCCCCTGAATATTTGCACAAGTGTCCATGAATGATAGCATCTCCGACACTTTTCGCGACGCCTGGTCGGTCTCGCCAGAAGCGATGCTCTGCGCCACGAATCGAAGATCGTCTCGGAGACCCCGGGTAGCAGATTGTCTTTGCGCGCGGTAATGTTCCGACTGGTGCTGTAAACACTGCTCGATTCGCGCTTGTCCAGCCAAGAGAGCCCCGGAGTTGCTGTCCGACGTGGTCTCAAGCCTCTGAATTCCTTGTTTGGTGGCTTCAAAATCGTAGTGCAGCCCGGTCATTCCGCTGCCCAGAATTTCCAGGTGCGAGTGTATGATGTGCAGGGCTGTATTGAGTTGTGCGTCTTTTCGCATCGCCAAATCCTTCCATCGCCTTGCAGCCTTCCGGTGCTTGCAGACAGTCGTGCTGGTGCCCTTCCCTTTCTCTTTTCGGTATCAGTATCCTCAGCCGACTGCTCGTGGCTGACTGGGATCGAAGAGCCACTCGCCGCGAACGCCGAGGAGCCTGGCTAGAAAGATGTTTCAGCGAAGCTCGGCTGTGCATCGCCACCGAAAGACATGCGGCCCGGCATCACCGATATGGGAGACATATGCATTGGCTCCTCCACCGCCGCATTTGGAAAAGCGGACGAGTTTTGGGACCAGCCTGCCCCGTGAAACCGGCGGTGAGCAGGCATCGGATTGCTGTGTTGCGAGTCTTTAGACGTATTTGTGATAGAACTCCCCACAAAGACAAGTTTACAGGATACAACTCGACTGGGGTTTACTTTTGAAGCTGTGTGCAGTGGATGTGAAGGTAGAAGCACCGTTCCCCCCCCCCCCAGCCTTTCAATCACGATCGTCATCGGCCTGAGGGGAGTCGTGCTCGATTGCTTCCCTAGTTCCTTTGTCAGACCAGATGAAGCGCGTAACATAATATTGCGCAACTTGGGGTGGGGAGTGAGGTCATTTCGCCACGCGGAAGGTGCCAACGACCGCAGGGCAAACGTGCCGTTCGCCCGAACGCCGCATGTTCTCCTGCTATTCTGGCGAGGAGCGGAGGTCCACGAGAAGAAGACTATACGGGGACATTGAAGCTAGGGAATCTTGACAAAGAGACCATTCTCACGCTAAAAGCATGCCCGCAAAGATGATTGGCTGCGATGTGTACTGCGTCGATCATATACCTCCACGCGATACAGCAAATCCCAGAGGCAAACGAATGAGAAGTCCGTGCGTAAAGCAAAACGTCCTCAACAAAAGTCCCGGCCAAGACTCTTCTCGGCAAAACTACTCACAGACTCTCGCATGCTGAGGTGTTCTCATCATGGTCTCCCGCCACTTCGTGGGGCCTAATATGGGAGCGATGGGGACGTGGGAGGTCGTGACGGCCCGAAGAGCCCTCTGACATCTGCTAACGATAGTGATGTCGAGGCGTGCTTCCAAGCGTGAATACAGCATACCGCATACAGCATACCGCATACAGCATACCGCATACCGCACGGCCCCAAGGCATGTGTCTCAGACTCTGGCGTACTCTTTGAGTCTTCTCATGGGTGGCAAAGAGCCAAAAATATGCATACAAGCGGCTATATCACTTGGTGGCCAAGGCGGCTAATGGGCGCTAGTGCTGGGGAAGTCACGCACCAAAGCTCCCCTGCAGAGAGGGGTCGTCTTTCTCGATCGACCAGTCTCCGGGACTTTCGGTCAAGCTCCGAGCGTGGTTTCGGATAGCTGTGCTCCGAACACAGTATGAAATCATGTCCTTCACTTTCTCCAGTCCTTCCTCGAGGTTACCGCCTTCAAGGCTCGATTCAACGGACCGCAGGTCTTGAAGAAGAAGCTGAGTTGCAGCCTCCTTCTCGGTGCGGTCGGACACGAATGCGTCTGTCTGTTCAGTGTGAGCAGATTGCTCAGTGCCTTGTTGCCCGGACAATAAAGGTGGTAACAGGGTTGACCCAATCATGGCAACCCCACTCATGATTTGATGCTGCGCTTGGAGTAGTGCTTCCATGTCGCGTTGCATCTGGGACACGGCTGACGAGTCCTGTCTGGCTTTCTGTAGCTCGGAGGCTGTGCTATCATACATTGCTTTATAGTAGCGCGCGGCCTTATAGTTGCGCTTTGCCACCTTCTTGTGCTTGCATCCAGTGGTCCGCAAGGCCGTTTCCTTACCCTTGGTGGAAGCGGAGTCTTCCGTCTGACCATCTTCAGATACAGTGGCGGATGCGTTGCTATGCGTAGGGTCGGACTGCGGCAGGAAGAGGGACGTGTCCATCTTCCCGTAGCTTCCAGTTCCCTCAATAGTATTGATCGATGCTCCAAAGTCAGGAGGAGCGGTGAACACCATCTCCGGATTGGCCCAGGGGTTGAACGATTGGGCTATCGGATTGTAGCTTTGCGGGTGGCCTTGCGTTGACGGATCAAAGTCGAACTGTTCGAACTGTTGAGACATGTTTTTCTGCTTTGCTGTAGGGCAAGAGTTAGGGTATGTATGTCGTCCCAAGCCCGCGCCACTCACAGCTTTATATCTCGCTCTGGCGGAGTTGCAGCCTCAGTGAAAGGTGCTCGAGAGCTATGTGTCCTTTTACGTTTGGGGCTTGTCAGAGGAGCGCTGTGACATTCATGCTCAGTCTCGCCGCAGGCCGCCAGCCCGCACTTTCGAAGGCGTGCTCTCCGTTCTCTGGGGCAAGCCTCGCCTTTTGAAAGCTTGCATGCGAACTGTAGAACCGTCTAGCATCGCGCGCGTCGTCTGACCGCCACATCGTGAACCACGCCACTTTCGGATCCGGGATGCAGGCCGCCTACAGCGTTGTTCGCGAGACAAAGGATCAGAGACAATTCCACAATCATCTCACGATCGCATGCTTGGGACGGGGCAACGGGGGCGGACCGACAGGCTACCGCATGCCTTTCAGCGTCGCATACATGCGCTAGACGGCTCCCCTTTCCGTCCGAGCTCGCGCCGTCACCGGTACGCCGAAGTGAGATTTCCAGGCAGACATCTCTCCGGTTCATCGACTTTGATATCTGACGAGATTTCAATATGACAGGCTCAGGCCCCTCAGCAATCCCACTCGATACGCGCAAGGCGCGTCGTGGGCTCTCGAGTCCCCGAGTAAAGACCATCGCTCCCAATCTCGAATCGGCACGAACGTCTAGAAGCCCTTCGCCCACTACGGCCGACGAGGTGGACGAGGTGGACCCGCTCGAGATCCGACACGGCGCGAGGGAGAGCAATTTGTCTGACAACGAAGACGACAGGCAGCTCTTGCTTGGTAAAGGAGTGAAGGAAGGCCCGCCAAAGAAGGCCAGCCGGTCAACATGGGTGACCATCCTGGGTGTCAAGGTGCGCCCACATACCTGTCGTTCACCGATCTACATTGATCACTGACAGGCAGATACCTACAACACTCATGTACCTTCTCGCACTTCCGCTGCTCATTGCTCTTTTGGGCATCTACCGTCTGTCTGGCATAGTACGCTATCCGCCAAAGATCCTTCTTTCAAACGGCACTCATTCGTATCATCCGACGACAATACTACTGTCGCTCGATGGGTTCCGCCCCTCGTACCTCGTGTCCCACCCGGACCTGTTGCCGAACATGCTGTCTCTGGCCAACTCGTCCTTCGGACTCCGAGCCGAGTACATGACTCCTGTGTTCCCCACACTTACATTCCCCAACCATTGGGCGCTCATGACCGGCCTGTATCCCGCGTGGAGCGGAATCGTTGCCAACGACTTTTGGGCACCTGATATGGAAAGAGGAGACGAATTTACTCGGCCTGGCCCTGTCAAGGCGACGGATAAGCCCGACGGCTCAAAAGAGCCAGAGGCGGGTGACGGCGAGTGGGGACACGGGGAGAAGAACGGCAAACAATTTATTTACACCAATCCCGATAAGAGCTGGGATAGCGGGTGGTGGTGGGGCGAGCCGCTCTGGGGCGTCGCAGAGCGAGGCGGCCGTAAAGCTGCCAATCTCATGTGGCGAGTCCCATCACTTGCCAGATACAAGCTCGTCAGGGGCTGACTGTTGACAGGCCTGGTCCACCAGTCACCTCGAAAGGCGCCGCGCCGAGCTTCTTCGTGCCGTACCGCGTGAGTCATTGGCATTTTGTAGTCAAGTGTGAGTCTGACGAAGCAGGGAAAGATCGACCCATCGGCCAAGCTATCGCAAATTCTCGCTTGGCTCGACCATCCCCTCGACAATCGACCAGAACTCATCACCGCCTACTTTCCCGATGTCGACCAGTCTGGCCATTCCGGCGGCCCCGTCTCGCCTCAGGTTGATGCCGCGTTAAGCCGAGAGGACGAAATGGTCGGTGGCCTCATCGCCGGCCTCGCAGAACGCAACTTGACCAGTATCGTAGATGTTGTGATCGTCTCGGACCACGGTAGGTCAGCTGCCTACTCAGTGGTTGAAGCTGATCGACAGGCATGGCAAGCACCTCGAATGAGCGCCTCATCTACCTCGACGACGTGCTTCAAGAAGATGGATACGCCGCAATTGCTCATCGTGACGGCTGGCCCTGTGTCGGATTACGCTTTAAACCTGGATCCGACGTTCCAACATACCATCAACGTCTGATCGATGCTGCCGCCGCGTCCGACGGCGCTTTCGCCGTCTACACCCACGAGACCATGCTCGATCGATGGCATTTCGGCGGTAACGACCGTATCGCCCCTGTTTACGTCGTGCCGGCTCTCGGCTGGGCGCTGACAGACCATCACGAGCATGAAGTCGAGCATGAGGGCGATTACCGACCTAAAGGGAACCATGGGTACGATAACAAGTACGAAGAGATGCGCGCTATTTTCATGGCTCATGGACCGTTCGCTGCTGGGCTCAAGTCGGGCAGAGGGGCGTTTGTGCAGACCGACCCGCACGTCATGAAGAGTGAGTCTGCCGCTCCACAGATCTGCGTTGAGTGTGGCGCTGACACTGGACAGACTTTATGAATCTCGAGATTTACTCGCTGGTTCTGCGCCTGCTGGGTCTGCAGTCGCTCGAGCCTCCTCATAACGGTACCGTCGGATTCTGGGACACTTATCTCAATTAGATCTCTAGACAGAGTGATTCTTTTCACACGCATTGTGCATGCATCGTCGTCACAGTCTAGAATGTACAACAGTGGGTGTAATGACATGGTGTGCACAGCAACACAGCGCAGAAATGATCGTGACGCCTCCCGCTCCGCTCATATCTCCAGCTCAACTCTCAACATGCCGACACGCGCGGGGCAGGCATAGTCACAGCAGCCATGCCCACACTACTCTTCCGCCTCTTGACGGGCAACATGGGATCCGGGACACTCAACAACCGCCGACTCTCCCATGCACCACACACGTGACGCTTTCCGTCTCCCGCCTTGCGTTCGTCGACTCGACATGCCCTCGAGCAGAATGTCAAGCCGCACTTTCTGCACTCGGGGAAATTGACACCCTGCGCGCCGCACACACCACAGGTGACGTGTTTCGTCAATGCTGATCGCAGTTCCGCAGCTGCCAGGTCGGGGTCGGTACCCTGTATAGCCGAGTCTGCGCTGGGCTCGAACGGCAGCTTGCGCCGAGGCGTTGAGGCGGCCGAGTGATTCGATGCGCGTCGATCGCGATCGCGTTGTTCGAGATAGGCAAGATGAGAAGGGAAGTTTGGCGAGGAGGCGACGGGGCGAAGCGAGTCTGCGACGGATGCCAGTGGCGCATTTACTGCTTTCTCGTGAGGCATGTTCCTCCGATTGGGCGTGTCAACGGCCAGCTGTTGTCTGACCGTGCAATCAGATAACACCGAGCTGGGCTCCACCGAGCTCTCGAGCAATGGGCTGGGGCGCTTCTGGCGATTGAATATGCTTGCTGATTGCCACCATGCCGCCTGCGAGCCGCGAAGCTCTGGTAGGTCTACAGCTGATTGAGCGTGTATGCGTCGAAGACTGTCAGTCGCGCCTGTGGATGCCGATTCGGCCCGAGTCGGGGTGATCGTAGCTTGTACGGCTTCCGAGACAAGTGAGGCAGTCGATTTGATCGGCGAGGACAGTATTCGTACGCTGGTGGCGGACATGAAGGACGCGTTGCTCGTTTTTCTTTGTAGGCTAGGACGACCGAAGATCGAGACTCCACTTGCACTCAATTTGCTCGCCGTGCTCAAGCGCTTGCTATGGCGTGGTTGGAACTTTTCAGGAGAGACTTGAGGGAATGGAAACCCATCAGCCTTGCTCTTTGACGCCAGGGGAAGGGGTGCAGAGGTGAAAGGAGGGGAGGCGACACCTGGAGTGCGGTGGATGATGTCTAGTCGTTGCACCGCCTGAGACACGAGTTGGTCGGGCAAGCTCAAGCCACACTGGCCTAGCGTGACGACGTTGCGGAAGTATTGTTCTGCGAGATGGGGCGATGTAGTCATGCCTCTCTATCGGTTGTTAGTTGCGCAGCTTGAGCAGAATACGAGGCAGGGCTCACCATGTAGTTCGCCATGATGCCCACGCTTGCACGATATTGAGAAGCTTTTCTATATCGCTTGTCTGGGATGACTCTCGGTTCAAGTAGGTCGAGCGCCAAGATGCGACTCGCAACTACACCGCCAAGGTGCCAGACGTTTCGCCCTTTCTCCAAGTCGCCTTGACGTTGAAGAACCTTGGGCAACTCCGACGAGGCGATGGGCGGTAATGCGACTGGGTCGTGCTGTTGGATGTGACCATTCCGATACAAGTGCATGAGCGGCAGAAGCAGATCGTACTGGCAATAAGTTTCCGACAGCTAGCACTCGACGAAACTCACAAGAAGCTTCAAACAATCGAGATCTCTTGCCTGGTCTTCTGTTGTATTGACATTTCCCTCGACGCTGCCGTCCACGGTAAACGGGGTCTTCACCATGGTCGATTCTTCGGTCTTACTGGTCCCAGATGCGCTCGCTAGAGTACCCGAGCGGGAAAGATCGTCTGTCGACGTCGATGTCGAAGCGGAGTCGCCGGCGTGTGCAGCCTCAGTACCCGACTCGGCTGTGATATGGGGAAGAGCCGATCGTCTAGATTTGCCCTTGCCCTTCGAGTTGAACATGACGACGCCGTCGCCCTCGGCCTCAAAACCATACTTGACGTAGCTGCCGTCCCCATTCGGATTCTGTACGAAATCTTTCTGCGGTACCGTGCGAGCAGCCTCTCGTTCCAACTCTCCATCTGCGACCCAGCCTAGACCGAGCACGAACCATCCGCCTGCTACCCCCATCCCGTGGGCATCTCTGACAGCACGTTTGCCCTCCTTTGGTATGATCCACCCATTTGTCACCAGGTCATGGCGCTTCTCGGGTGGCGGGGAAGGTAGTGGTTGCCCGTCCGGCGGCGAGCCCGAAGATGGTCCGGGTGGACTGACAGAATGGAACAGGCTCAGAAACTTGCTGTAGCCTGTTGTAGGTGATGCAGGTGACTGCGGTGGACTGCGAGAGGACGGGAGGGGCGACGTTGCCTTGCCCTTTCCCTTGCGGTCTTCGGTTGGAGGATTGTCCAGGGTGGAGCGGGGTTCTGCAAAAGCTGTCCCACGTGTGAGGAGGTTGCCCAGGGCCAAGCATGCAGCAGCTGATCTATACGGCGGCAGGGCAGCGATCGTGTAGGTTTGTATGGCGATTTGAGGTTGATGGGCGATCAGAGCGGCCTGATCTCGTTGGCATCCCCGCAACAAACTTGAAAGGAAAGAAGAAAGAGCACATACCTGAGCCTGCCACATGAGACTCTCCTCGTCCATGGGTTCTTCCTCTGCTTCCGCCGTCTCTGCAGCCTCGACTCCGACCTCATCATCGCCGTCCGAGTCTACCTTTGCGTCTTGGTCGACGGGCTGGTCTCTGCTGATACCGACTCCGAAGAATCGTGCCAAGTTTGCAAACGATCGGTTGCCCTTTGCCGCGGGTGGGGGTGGAAGTGAGGATGGGGAAGGTGAAGCGAGATATTGCGGTTGTCGCGAAGGCGACTGTAACGAGGTCATTTGCTGATGGACATGAAAGCGGTCGTTTGTCGTGTTGGATACTATAGAGAGTGATATAGAGAGTGATACAGAGGGAAGAGAGAGAGAGAGTATAGAGAGAGAAGGAGACGCCAAGGAATTGGTACTGCGGCCGTGTGTCAAGAAGTACAAGTCGAAATGAACCCTGAACAACAAACATTTTTCATGACTCATAGCTAACGTCACCTCGACCGCCACCATCTCACTTGAGGGATGCACATTGCATGAGTATCTGGCCCTCTGGGCCCACAATCGACGTGCTATGCTGCACCACTCCTACGCAAGGAATGTTCTCGTTGGGGATGAATGTGGATATAAGAGTACCGCCCAACTCGGCGAAGTGAAGTTGAAATGCCACGTCATCCTGTGTGGGGACCGTCGGAGCTGCCCTGGCCGATGCCCGAGACGACAAGATAAGATGACTACCCCCTCTCTCCATGAACAGCTAGTTGTGTCTTTTGCCTCATTCGACAACCCATTGGCGCAGTCAGGATGCCTGTGCGGTCGGCTTCTCCTCCAGTCCCGTCGAGCGCCGCTCCATCGAGTGTCCCTCACGAGACAGATGAGAGAGCGCCTCTGCTGTTCTCAGCAGGACAGCAATCATATGAGGCGACGGCGTCCGAGCACAACGAGCACGACACGAAGAGCGGTCATTTCAACTTGGCTGGACTCTCAGCAAGAGACTTCTGGGTACTCGTGAGTTGTTTTACTGGCGCAGACATATCCATGGCTCATGTGCAGATACTGTCCATGCTCACTTCCGTGTTCTGCGCTGCATTCGATGCCACCATCGGTGAGTCTTTCTGCCGCCGCGTCGACGCGTGCACTGATCGAGACAGTGTCCACACTTCTTGGACCCATTTCGTCATCTTTCAAAGCTACCAACCTGGCTTCATGGCTTGGGACATCTTAGTAGGCCTGTCACTAGGGGTTGTTTACCATACTGACTGATCCAGCCTCTTGTCCGTCTGCTGCTTCACCCCGATCTACGGGCGGTTGTGCAATATTATCGGTCGGCAAGCATCCATGTTGATTGCTCTGAGCTTCTTCTGTGCGTCCGCTGTTGAGCTTCAGCTAAGCAGAGACCTGATATCAAGGTATTGGCAATGTGGGCTGTGCCCTCGCGCCCACCATGCCCCTCCTCATCGCAAGTCGAGCAGTGGCTGGAGTCGGCGGAGGCGGTCTCCAGTCTGTCAGCAGCACAATCTTCTCCGACCTTGTTCCTATTACCCATCGAGGCCTATTCCAGGGCCTTGGCAACATCGCTTTCTCGCTGGGTACAGGTCTCGGAGCACCGCTCGGAGGAATGATCAACGACGCTTTCGGCTGGCGCTGGGCTTTCGGAGTCCAGATACCCATGATGCTGGTCGCTATCGTCCTCATATATCTGAAGGTACGGTACGAAGTCCATTCGGATCCGTCAAAGCCTCAAGAGACCTCTCGGCAGAAGCTAGCCCGAATCGACTTTCTGGGATGCTTCACCTTGGCCGGATTTGTTGGCGCTGCCCTCATCGCGGTGTCCTTGCCGACAGCCGACACATCGGAAGATGCGGTCAAGTGGACAGACACGCCCGTGATTGTGCTCTTTGCCATCAGTGCGGTGCTTCTGGTGGCGTTCATCGTCATTGAATGGCGAGAAAAAGAGCCTGTGCTCCCTCTAGAACTTCTGGTAACTCGAACTCCGATCGCAGTATCTTTGAACGGTTTCTTGTCGTCAATCATTGCTTTCATGGTTGTGGGTATCTGAGGCTTCAAGCACATAATTGTGACTGAGACACAGCTTTACACCGTGCCCTTGTTTTTCACAACGGTCATTCTCATGTCTTCCTCTTCGGCTGGACAACACCTCATCCCAAACTCAGTCTGCGTAGCAACGTCCAGCGTCCTGACTGGCTTGGTCATCAAGCGCACCCACCGATACTACTGGCTCACTGTCGGTTTGAGTATGCTCATCATCTTCTCTGCGGTCTTGCTTGCCACTTGGAACCCGAATACTCCTGAGTGAGCTTTGCAAACATCGTATGTAACGAGCTAACACCTTAGCTGGATGCTTTGGACCAATGTGGCTCCGCTTACGTTCGCGGGTGGCGGTGTCTCGACCTCTACTATCGTGGCTCTCATTGCCGATGTTGGCAGGGAGAATGTGGCTATCGCGACAAGCTGTGTGTCACATTGCTGTTTTTGGTCGGTGGAGAGCTCACACTCAGTGTCTTACGTCGCCCGTACAACGGGACAGGTGATCGGTGTAGCCTTGAGCGGGGCGATCACGCAGTCAATCCTGAACAAGGAGTTGCACAACAGGATTCGAGGTCCCGATGCTGCCAAGGTGAGTCTAGCTGATTGATGATCAACTTCGCTCGCCTGATGTGGCAGATCATCGCGTCTATTCGCGAGTCTTCCGACTCGATACGAAACTTGCCTCCGGATCTGCGCGCGACTGCTCAAGCTTCCTATGCCGCTGCGCTTCACGGAGTATTCGTCACCACAATCGTATTCACGGTCTTGGCAGCGCTGTCAGTGTTGTTCATCCGGGAGGTCGACATGAGCCCGCCTAAGAAAACGCCCGAAGAGAGTGAGGAGCCACAAGATGCTTAGACTATGAAGGCTGCAGAACACTGGGCGTCTAGAGAGATACATGTCCTGGGTCGGAGGACGTTATAGACAGAGCTGGGACGGCTCTTGCTAGTGTTTGTGAGTCGATTTCCCCCTTGGCCCGAGCCAGTATCTCAATGAAGCGATGATTATGAGAATGTTGCCGGACATGCCTCTCGCAAGCTGAGTGTGTGTCGCTTTGAGGGTCAGCGACAGGACACTGAGTTCGGACCACTCACGGAGCTTCTAACTGCATTCGTCCGCTTAGAAATGTCTCGCAATCTTCGAGACTCCAGGACAATATCTGAGCTAGTCTCGATGTCCATACTCTCGACGGCACCGTCTCGGCCTCAACAGCTTCCGAAGTGCCGGAGGCTATATTACCCATTCTCGCGACTGTGGACAATATCTTGCCGCTGCCCAAAACGACTGCTGCTATTGAGAGCTGTCGCGCTTCCTTTTGAGCCGAGACAGCGGGTGTCTTAAAGGAGGGGTTTTCGACTCGGGGCGCATGTGCCACCATTCTGACAGTCCATCGTGCAAAAGGAAGAGGGGCGTTATTCAAGTCGACGAGGTGCAGCCTACGCGGACGAAGGACTGGTTAGCGGCCACATGCTCTTTCGCGGCGCAGTAATCGAGACGATTACAGCAGCAGGACCATGGCGTTGATGACAACGCTCAGCTGATGTAGTTGCCGCACGGATGTACTTCAGTGGCGACTGTCACAGGTATGGAGGCGACCACTAAGAGTTTCCGGTGCACTCTTGGAGGCTGAGTGGGACTCGCTGCAGATGGGGCTGCGTGAGTCCCTGTCGGAAGCTCGTCTCAAGATGAGACCCCGACTGCCCTGCCCTGGCCTGTCCTGACACGTCGAGTGATCTACACTCCTGGCCGGACCCCCACGTCCCTGCCGGTCCGGGATCCGTGCGCCCAAAACAAAGGATCGCCCAATCGATGATGACACCGCGCACAGCCGGGCGACAAGCCGGCGTCTGACTGATATTACCTGCGAATAGGCCAGAACCCGGGGGTTTCGAGGATCCTTTTTGTCTTGTGGCATATACCAGATCTGTGGGTGGGCGGTGCGGGTTTCACCAGCACTGCAGATTGGATTGCGAAACGGTCTGGCCTCGCTTGGGGAGAAATGGCTCGCCGACGGGCTCCTGTTCACTCCATGAGAAGATATGACGTCTGGCGAGGCCCTTCAGGCCCTTCGGCCATGGGGACGAATGTGATTGCCTGCAATGGCCTGACATGATGACATGATGTGCTGCTACTTCCTCGGTTGTTTATTGCAGCTCGGCGATCAGGCCTCCCGGGCGCTGTGGACGAGCTGGGATGTAATTACCTGAACACGATGGGTCCAAGACGGGTATAAATACTGGTGGAACTGCCCTGCCAACCTCCTCAACATCCCACTTTCCATATTCCGCATTGCATCACTGACTACTCACGCCAACACACAACACATTTGAGTCATCGAGTTTCAAGTCAACCATCACAACTTCATCCGGAAGAAGAGAAAGTTTCCAACAACTAATTCATTGACATGCCGCGCAACACCGGTTCGTCCCGCCACCACAGCTCGCGCTCCACTCGCACCGCCCGACCCTACACGCTGTTCGTCACCTCCATCGTCGGGCTGACCGCCGAGGAACACGTCACTCTGCGTGCCGGAGTCCAACTACGATGCACCGACGTGTCCGTCGTCCAGCCTACGGCTGATCAGCTCGCCGCCGCCCAAACAGACCTCGAAGCGATCTCCGAAGCCTTCACGCGCAATGCCAACTTTTTCCACCAAGCGGCGTGCGGCACGCGCGAATCGTTCGACCAGCTGTCGTTCCAGTGGAAAGGCATGACGGACCGTGCGGCGCAAGACCACATGCAGAGCCATAATTGGCTCAGGGCAAAAGCGCTCCGCGAGGACGAGCCTTTTCTCGGGCAATGCAGAGCGGAACAGGGCCTCTGGACCAAGTACTACGAGGATACTCGGAAGCCCGAGTGGGTGAGCAGAGCCGAGAGGGAGGCTATGCAGGCTGTGGCGCCGTCGAACACTATGACGGCGCAGGAGACGTATGATGCCGAGGTCGAGGCGGGTATAATGAGCGCTGAGGAGCTTGCTGATTTGGCGTTCAGCCTGGGCTTGGAATAGTCTCCTTTGTTTTCCTCGACACATAATAAGAAGGAGAGAATCGTGGCGATGAATTGCATGCAGCATATGGGCACAGATTCTTTGCTGAAGCGGCCGAGTGCGATGTACTGTATTCTATAAATTGATTGGCGGCATTGTACCGTGCGAGTACAATTGCCTGGTCGTCATCATCCGTGCGCGGCGAAAAGTGCCACATGAGCTGCTAGAAAGAAGCATCATTCTGTCGTTCGCCACTCTCGCCTAGAATGACACAAGTGACACGCAGCACGGCTACAGGCGCCCATCGTCAGCATGTAGGCGGTACATTTGTCAGAGTACACTTCTCTCCATCTCACCGCCCTCCTGACCGGTCCGAGCCAGCCGAGTACAATGGCGGCATCTCGGCAAAGGGCGCGGCTCACGTGAAAGGAATGTCCAACCTGGTGCATATTCATACATTCATTGGGCGCCCAAAATCTCAGACGTGTCGAAGTACAGTAGGAATGGTATGTCATCGCATGGCCTTAGCCGTACCCTAACGCCGGACTGTCGGCTAGGGTACCGTACTGTTCTGTACTGCCGCGCGTCCACCGAAGTCACAGGTAAAGACCGACATCGTGAGGCGGTACAACACCCCAGAGCGCCCGGTGGTCAGCTCGAGTATTGACAGTCAGCTGGGTTTTCTGCACCTGGAGCAAGCTGTGACTCTTCGGCAGCATGGCCTGCCGGTCAACATGAGGAAAGAGTCGCTCTCGACCGAATGGGAACCGGCCTCCCATCGAGCTCATGGATGGGTCTGGCTGGGTATAAATACCAGCCAAGTCGCCGCTCTCTTCTCATCCAACAGCACACATCCCCCTGAAGTATTTCACAGACACTCACTCCAACCACCAGTAAAGAAAAAACACTAGAAGCAATGTCTCCCGCTTACAAGCTCGACATCACCACCCAGCTCACATTTGACGGCACCGAAACCTGCAAAGGTCGTATCGCCGCCCGCCTCACCCAGAAGGACGCCTCGGCCGCACAGCCGTCCGCCGCAGAACTGCGCGAGGCCCAGAGAGAGCTGGCGGATTTCGCCGACGAAGCAGACACCAACATCACCTTTGTAAGAATTAACAGGAGCACCCGCCAGGCTTTGTTCGAGGAAAGCAAGGCGTACCTCAAGACCGCGGTCGAGGCCGCTGCCCAGCGCACGTTCGAGGTCTACGACTGGATCGACCAGAGCGCAACGGCAGAGGACGCGTCGCTTTTGGCAGAGTGCGAAGCGACCCAGGATGCCTCGCATGTGTACCGCGAGTCGACTTGGAGAGCCGAGTGGGTGCCGGTTTCTCTGCCCGATAACACTGGTCAGTCGGTACCGACCAACAACGAGCTCGAGTACGAGCAAATGGCCCTGTCTGGTCTGTATACCGAAGAGGAGCTGGCAGAGCAGCGGTCTATTCTCGGTCTCGACTAGTCGTAATTGCAATTTCTCGAGATGATGCCGAGGTCAGAGCGTGACAGTACGGGATGAATGAATGCACGGTTGAAGACTTGCCTGTCATTTGTCCTCTTGGTCGCTTTTGTCAATTGCCAGGCGAATGCCTGCCACATGCGAAGAGCAGTAAGTGACATGGTGGATTGCCAGCCCAATGGACAGGTTTACAACAATATGCAGATGACAGGACAACGTGTCGAATATGACAATCTACAGCTCACCTGCCAAGCAACTTGAACAGATCCGATCGCAGGCTATCCTTCGGCTTAGGCTTTGCTTGGTTCTGGCTCACCGGAGGCACAGTCGGCTTGGGAGGACTGGCGGGTCGCGAGTGGGTAGGTGAGGTCCTCGACGGAGCAGGGGACGGACCATGGGGTTTTGGTCTGGGATCAGCAAGATTTGCCGGTTTGGAGTGATGGGCGGCATGGGCAGTAGCTGGCGTCGTGACCACTTTCGCCTGGGCTGCCTTATCTGCATCTTTCTGCCGACGACTCGGGATCAGATCGGGCAACTCAATGTTGGAGAGATAGATGGCGATGTTCTGTGGGGGCTTCCACTGCTTGATATGTTCGACAGTCGAGGGTTGTGGGGAGGGCTTCTTGGGCAGGACGGGCTGTCTAAGTTGGTTAGCCAAGAACACGGCGGCCACGGGGAGAGGAGCTGACGGGTCGTTGAGGTTGATCCTGGTCGGACTGCGAGGCGGCTCGACCTTTTTAGGCGGCGGAGTCGGATCTTCCTCTAGAACGTATTGGTGGAGAGCCTTCAAGCCCTCTCGGTGTCGGAACCTGACCGAATGAGATAACCACTCCCGGAACACTACAACTCACCTCGTCACTCCCAGCGAGACTTCGAGAGCTTTCTGCGCAGCGGCGACATTGCGCGTCCGGATGACGAGGAACAGCATGTTCGGGTCCTGCGATTCAGCACAACCCTCTTCCAAATGTCTCAGCGGACCTCAAGCAAGCCAATGGCACGAGCGACCTTCTGGTCTACATCGCTGTTGGGGCCGACGATAATCTCGTTGGGGTCCTGCTATTGAGTCGGTGCAGCAAATGACACTAGATTACTCACCGGCTCATAATCGTCCTCATCTATGACCTGTTTCGGAGGTGGTGGCGGCGGAGGAGCAGCCTTAGACGGTCCCGCCTCGACGGCGCGCTCAGGCGTCCGAGCTCCGGAACCCGCCCGTACTTCAGCAGCATCGGTAAGGCACAACAAGCTGTTCTTAGCAACAAGCATATGAGGAGATGGAATGCTCACCTCATAAGGAGCAGAGCCTCGAGCCCTCGCACATCCTTGATCTCCGTCGGGAAGCGCTCGATGTTATAGTGCAGGATCTGCAGCTTGGCGGGCGAGCGACTGTCCGCCTCTCTAGCACTTGACGTCAGACTTGTCCGTGGCTGTTGACGTCTCGACTCACAGACATATCTCTACTCGTGGGTCGGGTTTACGATCCAGCGCACAGGTCCAATCTCGACCGTAAAGCTCGTGCGTCCAGCGATACTTGTTCCTTCACGTCAGCTCTTTCCAGACGCTGCGCGACATGCTGACGCTTCGAAGATAAAGGTCCACTCGAAGCTTCTGCAACTCGTAAGCGGCCCATTGTCACCTTGCTGTGGACAGAGTATAGGAGGAGAGGACACGCACAGCTTTCCTGTCGACTCAAAGGAGACTTCCTCGTCGGGGCCATGCAGCTCCAACCGCCGCTTCTTATGCTTCTCAGCGGCAAACCCAGCTGAGGCCAGTCGTGCACCGCTAAACGCATCTACGCCTCAGTCCGAGAGGCCTGTAGGAAAGTAAGAGAGAGGTCATACCGTATAGCGCCGCCGAGTACTCTTCTCCTTCTTTCTTCTCCTTGACTCGGGCATACCGAGCTTCTGGCTCGCTCCTTCCGCTCTGGCCTTCCTCGACGATCTCTACGATGGCTGGATCTTTCGTAGGGTGAATCAGCAGCGTATAACACGCCGAGTCCCGCAGAGCCATGGTCTCTCTGGAGAGCAAGACGGCTAGCTGAGCTGACAGGCGACAAGAAACGTGTGCAGATGAGAGAGAGCGAAGTCAGAGATGCAAGTAAGAAGCGTCCTCGTTGCACCGCCGCGCCGAGGAATGGGAAGACCGGGTGTGCCTGATTGGACCTGAAACATGCTTCAAATTTCCTCCGTCACTGGAAACCTAATCTCGACTCTTCACTCCCCCTTGAAGCAGGCGACGGATGGCATAGCTAGCTGCATGGCTGGTGCTGCATAAGCGGGGGAATATGCTGCGATGGAATGCTACAGGAACCACATGTCTACAGTGCTGGTGCGGTTGAACGGATCATCATCGTGGTCGCGAGAAGGGTGGCAGGAGACGGGTAAAAAGGATGGGTAAGCAAGGCAAACGGGGGCTTATGGTATAAATGTGTGGGGAGGGAAGCGTCGGATCTCTTCTCCGTTCTCGTGTCGTCTCGCCTCTATCGACTTTATCTAGGACGGTCAGCTCCAGCAACTCCCATCACGAGATATACCCACTTTTCTTCCTCATACAAACGACGGAACCACGTCTTTGCCCGCTCGTACTCGTTCTGGCACTCCTTGATGAGCTTGTCTATTCTCGCCAACGCCTCCTGCTGGGTCAAGCTCTCCCCGACCTCCTCGTCTCGTAGATTGCCGTAATGTTGCATCTTCTCGCAGCACGCTTGGACCTTTATTATGCCGAGGGCGGCGGACGAGCCTTTGAGAAAGTGACCGAGTGACGACAATTTGGGGAGATCTTTCTCGGCACTGTATTATCGATCAGAATAGAGGGCAGGTCATGATCGGGTGGTGGAGGGTGAAGCGACACGAGAGAAGAAAGGGCATTAGCCAGGATCGGCATCGAGGAGGTCGCGTCTGCTCACAGTGCCGTCTCCATGTCCTCGAAGGCCTTCTCTGCCTGCACCGAAAAGTCCTCCACCATAGTCTTCGAGAATTGTTCTCCCCCTTCTTCTTCTGCATCTTCGTCATCATCCATGTCGAGAATTTGGGAGAACACGTCCATGTCGATGATATTGCTATCGGGATCCTGGTCGGCCTGGGTGGGGTGACGGCATCACGCGTTCGGGGCGTTGGACGAATCGTTCGCCAAGTTGACAGAGTCGAGGCGAGACCAAGTGATCGTTCAGGAAGAGAGAGTGAGATCAAAATGATGGTTGGAGTCGGAGCAAGGACAATGGATGGTGTCGATAAACGAATAAGAGCATCAGCAACAACTCTTGGACGCGTCAAGCTCCCCAACATCAACCAGCTCCACTGCCAGAAGCAAGGGATGTGGATGGGTTCGCGACGTGATGGACAAGGCCGAGTGCTCACCTTTGCGTCCTCCTTTCCCTTGGCTTTGGCCGCTGCCGGCGAAGTGGGTGCCGACATCCTGTCCCAACTCTGATCTTCACGACCGACTGGAGACGATCGTTATGACAAGGTGGCGAAGAGATGCGCTGTGGAGAAGAGAGGAAATGGCGCTGGCGAGGGGATGGGATGGGGCGTGTGCGCGTGTGCGAGGAAACTGCGATCGGAGTACGCGGAATGAGGAAACCTGCTACTACTCGAGACTAAAAAAACGGGTCGGATTGAAGCCGGACCCTCTCTCGTCGACTCTCTTTCTCTATCGTGGAGATGAGCTCCCTTTTTGTCGAGCAATCACACAAAGGAACGTGAGAGGATAGATGGAATGAGAGGAGAAAGGGGGAGGTCTGATCGCCGTCGAGGCGCTTTTTGTGGCCGTAAAGGTTGTTGGCAAAGTCGGTTGGTCCGGTGATCTCGAAATGACCGTATCGGCGGCGTCGATGGGAAACCCGTTTTCGGAACAAGACGGTTGTTGGTATGCTTGGTTCCTCACTCTTCCCCTGTTTTGGACCTAGCAACGCAGTTGTGACCTTGCTACTGCTGCTTGTTCACCTGGGGATCGAAATTCGAGACGAGGGCAAGGCAGGAGGGGGAGGGGGCAAAGCAAAAGTCAACGAGGTGTCGTGGCGTTTTCCTTTGGCAAGTGTCATTCGCTTTCCCCCGACGTAATGGGAGGACAGGGACACCAACCCTGAACAAAATGACGACATCTGGGACCTGACGTGCTGGCGTCACGTCTCGCGCGCCTAACGTTATGATGTCTCCTAATCACCGTTGTCTCGCCTAATGGCCTGGCTGTGGTCCTGCTCAAGCTGCCATCCTTAGTGGAGACGTGACTGACCTTCTGTTCGCGTCGACCCCGCTCACAGGCGACATGGCCGCCGCCGTCGCATCGGCGCTGCCATCTCCCGGGATACAACCAGAGTCCCAAACGCCCATCAACCCCAGAGACATCACTTCGCCAGAGCAGATCACAGCTCAGCTTGCGCTCGTGGCGAGGAGAGAAGCAGACCTGTCGCTCGCACTCAATGCACTCATAGCCGACAGGCATCAGATTGACGGGGCGTTGGCGCATCTCCGAGAGCTCTCGACAGAGGTCAATCAGCTCAGCATCGAGGTGGACGGCGTCACCTCGAGTCAAGCCCCGCCGTTCGGTAGTGACTCTAGAGGTCTGGGGCGCCAGAATGGGGGCAACGACTTGTTCTACATTGAAGATGAGGCGGATACTGGCCTGGTCGAGCGGGTGCGCAAGGTCTGGGAGACGAGCGAGAGGGTAGGAGGAAAGGTCAGGCGACTGGACGAGGAGGTGGGCCGAGTCAAGGAGGCCACCGAGATTGTTACCGAAGTTCTGGAGCTCAAGGTGACCCACTTTGCCTGTCAGCAGTAGGCCGTTACTGATGATGGCAGAACGCGCTGCAGACGCTCTCATCTGCTATCGCCAAGGAGGACTGGGAGTCGGCCTCGCGCTCTTGTCGCAGAGCCATGTCTGTCCGCAAAGAGGTGATCGATGGGGAGTTTGCGGGAAGCGTTGTTGTAAGCTCTTTCGGCGCTGGTCTGGCGCAACTGACCCTTAGCCCACGCCGCAAAATCCTCTCCAACCATCTCAGCAGCTTGAAGAGCTCCGAGATATCTTGTTACACACTTTCCGCGAGAACTTTGATGCCGCGGCCGAGAGGAAAGACGAACAAGCCGTCTCACGCTTCTTCAGGCTATGGCCCGGCATCGGCGCAGAACAAGAAGGTCTGGAAGCATATGGAGACTTTGTGGTCGGTCTGGTGAAAGCTCGCAGCACGAATGCCGGCAAGCGTATGTCCTCACTGTCCGCTAGCAGGATGAAGTCTGACATCTAGCCTCGTCACCACTCTACTACCTCACCGGCCTCACGTCTCTTCTCGAAAGTATCGCTCACATCATCGATCAACACCAGCCCGTAGTTGACAAGTACTATGGCAAAGGTCGAATGCGGACCGTAGTGGGACGACTGGTCGGGGAAAGCGATCGCGTAGTCAGAAACCTTGTGGAAGGCTGGGAGGAGGAAAGACGGGTTGGCAGACTGGTCAGTATCTTCTGCTTTTGGGTACCCAGCCTAATAAACAGATCTCGGAAACGAATCAAACCCGCTTCGCAGTATTGTCCAACCCGTCGCTTCTGCCGCCTCTCTTCCCGTCTCTCACCAATCCGACCGCCCCTCAGATCTCCCTATCATCGTTGGCCACGTCAACCACTGCACATCTGCCCAATCTGCAATCTGCCCAACACCTGCTACAATCGTATGCGCCAGGAGCCAAACGGCCACAAGGACAGAGCGTTTCACCTGCACCGCCGGTCGTGGAGGATGAGCCTAGTGGTCCTGATCCGCGAGATGTGGACCGCGTTCTTGGCGAGCTCGTGGCATTGGGCGGACGCTGGGCGATGTTTAAGCGATTCGCATGGGATCGCGTAGGAGTCAGCAGTGGTGTTTCGGTTTGAACATTCGCTGATGAATGCAGGACAGTGGTCATGGCGACGGTGCTACCAGCGACTCTGGCTCTGGACATGAAGCCGATGGCGACAATGGCGAGCTACGAGAATCACAGGGCAAGGGAAACGACATGGATGTCATAGAGCAGTCGGGCAGCCAGCGGGCCATCGAGAATCTGCTCAAGGTATACTACGAGCCCCTAGAGCTTTGGTATCTGCGCAGCTCGATCGAAAAGGTAGCTCTGTCTCTCCAATCGTTGATGACGCTGAGCTAAATCACAGGCACATCGGCTAGAGACGCCCGACGTGTCTGCTCGTCCACATCTCTCCTCTATCCTAGATGACACGTTCTACCTTCTCAAACTGGTCCTCAATCGCGTCCTCTCGTGCGGCTCTCTCTCGACATTGCGGGCGATGCGCCAAAAGATCACAGAGGTTCTGGAAAGAGACTACATTTCGATCATTCGCAAGAAGATGGACGGCGTTTACCTTCTCCCGCCTGTGCAGTCAAGCGAGAGAGAGAAGAGGGAGAAGGAGCAGAAGAGCGCATTCATCATCTGGCTTAACGACATCGACACGTCTGCAGAGTATGTCGAGCGGCTGATCGAGGAGATGAAGGCTGGTTTGCCGCAGATCTTCATGGAGAAGGAGGAAGGGGAGGTGCTGGAAGAGTTGAATCTGTTCGGCGAGCTAGCTGGTAGATTCAGAGCGTCTTGTCGAGTGCGTTCAGGCAATTCCAGTGAGAGTCGATTGTGGCTCACGGACAGGCTGGCCTTGAGCAGCTCTTCAACCAGCTTACCCGTCCAAAGTTGCGCGCCATTCTCGACGAATGCTACAGGGACGTGTCGTACATGCTCGATGACGATGCCTTTGCCGAAGCGGAAGATGCCGACATTGTGAAGCGGAGGTTTATGCGTGCTTGGGAGGGCTTGGTCGATGGCTACAAGGTGGGTGGAACCGTGATATTGGGTCTATGACATTGAAGCTGACTGAGCAGGACGCGTTCACAGACCAGAACTACCAGGCGTTCTTCAATATGACCGTCGAGGTACTCGTCAGACCGTGGGAGAAGATGGTGATGGGCATGCGGTTCACCGAGGTGAGCTGATCGTGGGACTTTCGGCCCAGAACGGGTGCTGATGTGATAGCTTGGGGCTATCCGGTACGACAGGGATGTCCGTGCGGTCGCGAATTACCTCTCGACGCAAACGTCTTTCGGAGGTGCGAGAGAGAAGTTTACTCGGCTTCAGCAGATCGGCACTGTGCTCAATCTTGACGCGGTGAGCCCAGCTGGCTGCTCTGATGTCGGTAATGAGCTGACGTGCAGGACGAAGACCCAGATGAGTTTTACTCGAACTCGGGTATCAGCTGGCGTATTTCCAAGGCAGAGTACACGGCGGTACTGGAACAGCGGGTGTAGTGCATCGTACAAAATCTACCAATGGCATCTAGCATCTAGCATCTAGCATCTAGCATCTAGACTACGCACATGCACGAATGCATAAGGGACGCGTGGCCATCTAAGAGAAGTAAAATACAAGAGTCCGATCATTACAACCCCCACGTCTTGGCCAAAGACCACCACCAACTTCGCTCCTCTGCGCGGGCCCACCTCCCCGCCAACAGACGTATCTCATCTTCGCCCAACCGTCTCCCGGGGCTCTTGGCACCCATTACCCTCATCTGCTCGTAAAGATGGTGCGTATTGTGTCCTAGGATCCGAAGGATCTGTCGTCCAACCAGTACGGACTCTTCCTCTTCTCCTCCGTCTTCGTCGATCGCACCGTCGTCCCCTACGGAATCATCTCGTGGTGCTGTAACCTCGCCTCCTCCTGAAGCTCGAGGGAGTAAAGGCGCATCTTCGTCCAAACCAAAGTCCAACTCCCTCGCGTCCTCTTCCCCTTCGTCCAACTTGACCCCGCCCTCAGCAGTGCCACGAACAAGGTTCAGAGCAAGGGCGTACTCGCACACGCCCCTGCAGACTTCAAAAACACCAGTGACAACGTCGTAAAAGACCAACCACCATCCTCTCTTTGTCCTCCGTGGGCTGGCGGCCGAGGTCGGGCTGGTGCCGGGTGGATCGAGGAGGGTTTTGTAGAGCGGCAAGTCGGCGAACGCGTAGGTCACCTCTATGCTGCCTTGGTTGGACGGGACCAGTGCGGCTGACGAGGAGAGTATGATCGGGTCGCCGGATGGGAGGTCGTCTGCGTCGGCTTCGCTTTTGAGGTCGTCGATGCCTCCGCCGGGGAGGTGAGGAGGCGATTTCAGCGTCAGAGGGGAGAGGTCGATGAAGACGTCCCATGCTTTAGGGTGCGATCGGAATATCGCGTCAGAGGTAGCTGCTCTCAGCCCGTATCACAAGATTATTGAGGGGGCAGAGGCTTACTCGCTACCCATCCTCCCGGTCGGGTCGATAGTGCCGACAAGTCCATGAGCCCTACGTGACCTAGCCATGTACTTGCCGCAGCGTCGCTCTGCGGCGGAGGCAGCGATGTGGACCATATACACCATGCCAGTGCGGACAATGGCAAGAGTGGCGGTGTAGAGAAGAGAAGCTGCACTCAGCTCTTCCTTCGGAGACAGGACAAGCTCAGTATCAGGAGAGCGGGGGAAGGAGACGCACGATGCGTTTGCCTGCAAGGGCAGCTTTATACACCAACACGACGCTCGGTCCGAGCGCAGCGACGAGGGTGCTCATATATTCTACCGGGTGCCGCTTGCCCTGCACGACACTCCCATCACCGCTTTCCAGCTACAATCAGCTCGGGCTTCCAGCAGAGAGAGAGAGAGAGAGAGAGTGGACCGAAGGAAGACTCACCCGATTCCGGCTCAGCAGAAGGGCCACCGCATTCCTCGCTACTTCCCCTTCGCCCTGATCTATCCCCTCACCCGTCCCAGACGACAGAGACAGCTCGCCCCATACGCCATCCAGCACTGAAGATGCATCGGAGAGAAAGTCGGTCGTCGATTCGAGACGATCGTAGATGTCCCCTAAAGCAGATTGAAGGTCAAACAGCTTGTCTGGCGATTCACCAGGTCCTACATCTCAGCAATCCACCATCTTTCTTCTGATAGACTTACCCAAGATCACGCCAAGGGTTGCCATACGCCTCCCACGACCTCTTGGTGCACTGCTTCCTGCCACCGCCCCTGCCGCAGAGGTGGAAGTAGACGCGGCGGAAGTCGAGGTATCTCTGCTCCTGAATAACCCAACTGCCGGCAGACCACCATGTCTGAAAAGCACGAGGTCTTGTTGGGTCGTATGCAGTCCGCTTGGGAGAGCCGAGTGCTCAATGTTGTCCGACACGACTGGGCTCAGTCCACCTTTCTCACTATCCCTCTGCCTAGATAAAGCGGGAAAGTTGGAAGACTCACCGCCCTCGATGGCCGAGCGGAAATAGACCGTGTTTTGCCCTTTGATATCGTCAAAGTGGGTCAGGAAGAGGGCGGCCACTGGTGGCAGGCTGGACAAGGTGGTGGCCATGATTCCAACGAGACCCGCGTGACAGTCAGAAGGCAGAGACAAAGCAACACCGCTTGAACAATCGAATTCCTGTGCCAAGTGACCGACTGAATGCTCGGCAACGACCACGGACCGGTTCATCGGCCGACTAACTGTCCACTGTCATTCTCGTTCTCGTGCTCATCCTCATCGTTCATCTGTTTATACCATGATACCATGTCATATGTCAGGTAAAGCAGCGCTGCCACTATCAAATCCGGGTATCCAGTCTACAAGGTCATTCCAATCCGAGATGCCACCACTGCCCCGCCTGCCGTTGCTTTGCCAATTGCCGTTTGATTTTTGCTTGCAGTAAAAGAGTATTGTATGTCTCGATTCGATGCTTACATCACGCGCACAGCCGGTCTCTGAGATCCAAACCACCTCCAATTTCACAACCTCTCACGCAACAGATACGACCGCTCACGCCATCACAGCTTGAGCGGACTCTCACTCGTGTCCATCATACCCTCGATCTTGGCCGCGGCGGGATAGGCGTCGCCACCAGGTGTGCTCTTGAGCTGTTCCACCCTCCCTGCAGCACCCTTCTTGCCTGGTAGTGCTTGTAGCTCGAGATGTGTTGGCACTTCGGGAGAACCGATCGAGGTGAAGGAAGGGGGGATGGGAGACTCGTTTGTCTGTTCTGGGGTGGCAGGATTTGGGATCGTGGTGGGTTGGGCGGGTTGGGATTTCGATTGCGAGCTGGGGGAGGCCACTCCGGTAGTGGTAGTGTCCGACTCGTCGTCAGACTCCATCTGCGAGTCTCCGTCGTCATCGACAAGTCGTATCGAGGCTCGCTTAGCACTTGACTGTAGAACCTCCTCGCCGTCCTGGAGATTAGATGAGACGCAGTCGCGTCTGCCTGAAAGACCCACAAGTTCGGAAGTCACATCCCTCGGGGCGGTCTGGCCTTTCAGCGCTTTGTCGTCCAAGTATCCATCGGGCTTCTCATGATCCGGTGTCCGAAGCTTCTCGGTCGGTCCAGAGGTCTCCTCGGACGCGGCTTGCAACTCGTCGTTGCCGATGATGTGCAACTCGTCGTCCTCGTCGTCGCTGTCATCCGCCTGCTTGAATGTGAAACCGGATGCGCCCAAGATCGATGCCAGGTTCGCTAGCCCGCCAGACCCTGCCACGCGAAAGCCCGCCCCGCCACCAAAGCCGCCTCCGCCACCCATGGGTGCTGGCCGTGCCGGTCCAAAGACATCGGGGATAGATGCCGGAGTATCTCTGCCGACTGACGAGTGAGTCTGAGTGTCTCCCACCTTCGCTGCAGACTGACCTTTCTTGTCCACCCGCTCCTTGACCCATGCCTGCCATTCCTCCTCTGTCCGCCCATTCAACAATGCCACAATCACGACCGTCATATTGTCGCAGCCGAGTCCAGCGGTCTCGGAAGAGGTAGCCAAGCATTTGGTCATCAAGTTCTCGCAAATCTTGCCCAAGCCATCCCCGTTCGCTACTGCTCTTCGAATAAAGTCGATGACCTGTTGCGATGTCAAGCAATCCCAGATACCTAAAATCAGACGCGATTCCAATGATCTCGGGAGTCGCTCACCGTCACATGCGAGAACCATAAACTCCTCTTCCCCATCGATATGGTGTGTAGTGATATCCGGATCACAAGTGACGATCTGTTTCTCGGAAGGCAATGAGAAGTTCTGCTTGAATTCGAAGTCGCCGATGGCTCGAGACAGAGCGAGGTTGCCTCGAAATCAGCAAGGGAATGCCAACCATAAATTGGCCTCACCGTTCACACGTCCAAACTCCACAAATCCGCCTGCCGATGTAATCCGGGCCGTCTCGCCGGCATTGGTCGGTTTGTGATCGCTGGACAGCTCCTTGGCATCACCCTTGTAACCCAAAACACCACGCGAGTCTCCCGCATTGGCCTACTTGTCAGCTGGACCGAGAAGTACCGTTCATATAGCTAACGCAGATGATCCGCCCGTCCTGAGTGACCAAGCTGACAACAGCTGTGCAACCTGAAGGATCGTTGAAGAAATTTGGGTCTGATTGGATCAGCGACTTTGCGACATAGTGTTGTAGTGGAACACACCAGCCCGCAGATCCTGGTCCGTCTTCATGTATGCCTCCTTTAGTGCTGCTTCGTAATCGCCATTCTCTGCTCGGGTCAGCTCGGCGCCGCGCCTACCAGTGATCCAAAAACCTACTATATGACTCCAAGCCCGCCAGCCGCGTATGGAGTGTCGTACCCGTGAATTTTGCGACCGACGATCCGCCGTGACCATCAAAAACACCTATCAGGGCATTCCCGTCGGCAGAGGGCGAGTCATTGGTCACTGTTGATCCTGCGGGTTGGATGGGGATGTCGTTGATGCCACCTTCGGGCTGTACGGGAGAAGAAGCAACGTCCGTAGGGGGTAGATACAGATGCACCGAGTGCGAGTCCTCCATGCCTGGCGAGTCAGGGTATATTCCAGCAAAGGGAAGTGGTGACGAACTGATCCGCCATCCTTGCATGTCCGACAGGCCGACCCAGAACTTTTTCTGCCGCACCACCACCGTCGTGTGCTTCTCCGTCACTGTTTGCGCAAGCCAGGTGAGAGGATGAAGGTGGATGGGCCATGGTAGACGGCGAGGAGGCACCAGTGGTCGTGTGAGAGGTCAAAGGAGTGTGGAGCGAGCAATGACAGTAGAGAAAGAAGACCTGTATCAGTATGACGCTTCTGGAGGGCGTTGAGGAGTTGGCTGACCTGGCTCGGAGAGTGTTTGACCCTGTGAAGAGCATCAGCATAGCTCTCTTCGCGATGGCCGGAGGGGGAAGACGATGCCCGGGAAGAGCTCGTCACCATGCCCGGGGAGGGGGCTGGGAGGCTTGACAAGCTCATCGCGGGGCACAGAGGGGGTGTAGCTGGATGTGCAATGTATGGGCGACTCACCATGATGGGCGAGGAGATGAATCGGAGAGGGACGAAACGAGTATCGGGGTCAGAATATCCTTATCGCGTTGAGGTTGGTCGATGAGAACCACGTATGCGGTGCTGGTTTGCCAGGCGACGGTCGATCTGCGGACCAGAGAGGGGGGATGAAAGGAGCGGCAGTGAGTGGGAGGGGAGGGAGGAGAGACAAAAGACTGTCCGATGTATGTGTGGGTGTCCAGGAGCAGTCGATGTTTGTAGAGTCAATTGGTTGTTAATGTTGCTATGATGATGAAAATGGTGGTGTGAGACGAGGTGAAAAGCGATCGGCAAAGGGTCACGAGGCTTCATCGGCTTTTTTCGCCTCCGACCTCACCCCCTTTTTGACCCAAAAAGCCCAGGAGGTGGGGAAGACCGCCACTCTGGACCTTGGTCGAAAAAGAAAAGAACGCGTCATGGCGTTTAAAGTTGCGGGCTGGGCTATACGGATCTGCATTCACATCTCTCTCTCAATCTCATCCAGCATAGCAAAGAGCAATCTTCAGCAAGCATTCAATATCTACAAATTGAAGGTCGCGGCTGAACAAAGCCGCACTTGGTGTTGTTGGTACTGACCCCGCTTACAGGCCAAGGGTGCCTTTCATCAGCAATGCTCAGGTAAAACAGGAAGAAGAACTCACCGAGGCACAGACCAAAGCCGAGGCTGCCCAAGAGACCGGTCACAGTGCCCAAGAGGCCAGCCACGACCTCGAGGACGCCAAACAGGAGGAGCTCAACGGCCAGCAAGACAACGTTGAGGCCGACGTCGATCTGCGCAATGAGGGCGACCTGCGACGTCAGTCACGTGGTCCGCGAGAAGAAGAAGAAGAAGAAGAAGCAGACGTACAATGGTAGGCAAGAGCAGGACCTCGGAGCTGAGGCAGTTGAGGGCGTTCGCGATCAACGTCAAGACCTCGGCAAGCAGAGTAGCGACCGCCGAGAGCTCGCTGACCACGGCAATGACGCCCACCTCAGCGATGGCCGTGCCGGCGACGCCGATAGCGGTGACGAGGATATTGAGCTGAACTTCGATTTCGGCGGTGGTGATACCGACCACGGAGAGAGCGGCGCAGGGCGACACCTATGATCAGTCTCGAGCACCGTCAACGACTCAGACTTACGCAAGAGTCGTGGAGGGTGGTGATGATGTCCAGGCAGGAGGTGGTGTCGCGCTTGGCCACGGCAGCGGTGGCCGGCTCGACCTGCTTGACGGGGGAAGCCAGACCCAAGATGGGCAGGACGAACAAGGCAAGACGAGTGAAGAGCATGTTGGTGGTTGGTGTGATGTGTGGCTACTTGGAAGCTGAGCTCGCGAGTTGAGAGTTGGGAATTGGGAAGAAGAAGAAGAGTTGGTGAGTGAGGTCTCTCGTCGCTCTTTGACTGTCTTTTATATCCCTCGCCTCGACCCCCACGGCTCGCCAACCGCCCGCTACACGATAGCCGGTCCCACGACGTTTCAATTCATACAGGCCTGGCCAACTCAGTTCCACCAATGTGACCCGCCGCGGGCGTCGTCGCATCCGACACCGATACCAGCGCCACTGACGAGCCAGTCCCCGTCTCGCGCAGAAGGATACGGACGCGCTGTACGGCTGTCCGGCTATGCGAGGAGAGGTGCAGACGATTCCTGCAGAGCCTGCAGAGTTCAAGGGCAGAAGAAGCAAGCGACCAGCCCCGCCCTCGGCTCGGTGCAGCACTGTCCGGAGTGGTTGGTGACCCCCAACGAAATGAGGAAATGAGGAGCCACGCCGTACACCGGCACGCCGGTGAGTGACGATTTGCTTTTGTGCAAAGGGTGAGGGTTGGCGGTGGGGAAAGGGGAGCGGGGTTTGAGGGAGATTATTTGGAGATTTGTGTGGAACGTGATACAGTACATACGTCCTTTCGGTGTGGTGCGCGTGTGTGTGATCAGTGGCTTGGTCTGTGTCGGGCGGTGGATCGCCGCAGCCGAGTAACATGTTCTATATTGTGCAAGGTGCGCAGTCCATGTATGTACACGACCAATTGACTCGTCTGCGTGGACAATCAAAGTGCCACTTGTCATACATTACAGTGTGTCAAGGGGGTCGGGCGAATCGGCCGACAACAGAAGTATCGGGCCCGAAATCCCTCCACTTATCGTGTCCATCACCTTTGACGGCCGTGTTCTGTATACTCAAGACAACCAACCCTCTCTACCTGGCATCTCATCTGCCGCCCAATCATCAAGAGCAGGTATGTCGAGTCGAATATCCCACAGCAGAGCAGAGCTGACCGCCAGGCAGAAAAACATAAGAAACGCAGCCTCCCGTCCTTTCCCCAACCCATCCCCCAACCCAACCCAATCCAATCCACAATCGACGACACAACACGATCCACACCCGTGCCCTGACTCACACCTGCTCTCGCTTGTCCGTCGGTACACTCGCCGCTACGCCCTCCATGTCCCACACCGCTTCGCTGCAAAACCACAACTCGTCCGCGTACGCCAAGCACGCTTCGTTCGTGTACAACACGGCCAACACGTCGGGCGTGCTGGGTCTGCTGGACGCCCAGCCCGGCGAGAGGATCATCGACCTCGGATGCGGCACGGGCCAGCTCACTGAGATCATACGTGGGCTCGTAGGTGATGGGGGGAGCGTAGTGGGCGTCGACTCGAGCTCGAGCATGGTAAGTCGCCAAATACACACTGCGAAGTGCATTGTGCTGACTTCGGCAGCTCGAAGGCGCACGCGCCTCGGCCGGCGCAGGAGACATCACCTATTTCCAAGCGGACGTTCAAAAGCTGGACCAGACCCTCGACCCTTCTCTAGCAGGCACATTCGACAAGGTCTTCTCGTCGGCGACGTTCCATTGGTGTAAAGATGATCCGGTGGGCGTCATGCGCGGCGTGGAGTGGCTCCTCAAGCCCGGAGGCAAGATCGCCTTTGAGCTCGGAGGCTTCGGTAACACGTACGTCTTGCGCTTTTCAAGCACACTCTCCAACAGAGAATGGGCTGAATCGCAGTGTCGGAGTTCGCTCAGCTGTGCACCGAGTCCTCAGAGACAAAGGCGTCGACCCAGTCCCTCTTGACCCATGGTACTTTCCCACCGCGGCCCAATACTCCACAGTCAGTCCTGCGACATGTAGTCATAACTTTGGCTCCGTGCTAATGACAGGTCATCCAACAAGCGGGTCTCGTACCGGAAAACGTCGCGATCTATCCCCGCCCGACGGCAATCAACACCGATATCAAAGGCTGGCTCGAGACATTCGCTCGCAATACATTTTTCAAGAATTTCTCTGCGGCCGAAGCGGACGAACTGATGACCCAAGTCCAGGAAGAATGTCGGATCGACGGGTTCTGGCATAATGATACTCCTGGAATGGGCGTCAAGCCCGCTACGGAAGGAGCTAAAGGTGAACAAGGATGGGAGATCATGTATGTGCGCCTCAGAGGTGTGGCCGTCAAGCCGCAGTAATCAGGGGAGCGACAAAGGATGATGTACATAGAACTAGATGTCATATACTCGCAGAGGAAATTATCTTGTCAAGCCACTACCCCAGCCTGCAGACTAGGCAGCGGGCGCCAGTCTTGCGAAAAGCTGGCGATCTCATCCTCCTCACACACAGCAGTAAGACCTTCCTCCCATCGACCATTCACGGCAGTCTCGTCCTGAACTCTAGGGGCGTCTTTCTCAGAGTCGTCGTACAAGACGCAAAAGTGCGAGCGATCCTGTATGACCAAGCTCGTACCGTCTGGCGCCCAATGCACATCGTGCGCTTTGAAGTCGGTCGCTAACATGAATCAGCGAGATCACTCGGCGTCTCTGAGGCTCACTTGTCGGGATACCTATGCCTTCCACCAGTCCGCCGTCATGTTCAACAGACTCGTCCGACTCCCCATCGATCCAGGCGCTGTTCGCGTCCCAGGCATACACACCTCCGGTCCGGGTGACGAGACCCATTCGTTGTCCCTTCGGCGCCCATGCGGCATTCCGTATGGGATCAGCAAAGATGATGCTAGTCCTATGGCTGATTGAAGGGGAGCCTCCGGTAGCTGGGGCAAACGCATGTATGTGCGCTACGTTCGGCTGGTCCTCCTTTCGCACCATGACAAAAGTTCCTTGGGAGTCGAAAGATATCTGGCATACCCCCATCTTCGGATTCGTCTTGGATATGTCCGGCCTTATGCAGGGGACCGAAGCAGGTATGGATTGTCGGTCAACTGAGGGCGATCAGATATCCTCTTCAACCCAACAGCTTGTACTCACACTGAACAATGCCGTGACCACGAGTATCCTTGATCCAGTCTGAGGGCTCTCTCCATACAGTCTGCTGATAAGCCTCATTCCCGAACAAGCATAGTCTGCTCACAACATTGTGATCCGTAATTCTAGATCCCCATTGCACGGTAGCGATGCAGCCCCAACCCTCGTTCTCCAGTACTCTTAGCCTACCGTCCCATCCTCCAAGCGCTAGAAAATGCCCGCCCGGCGCCCAAGCCATGGTACGGATACCCAAGCCAAAGTCGGACTCTGCAGGAGCAAAAGTGGGAGACGATGGTGTGAATTCCGCAAGTCTAAGTCCAATGGGTAGGTAGATGCTAGCAGAGAACTGAGAGATGAGCTTCATCCTTGCACCGATCTCACGAGCTCACCGAGAAGGCCGAGTCATTTGTCACTATATACCGTCCGCACGGCGACCATGAGAGAGCCTGGACATCCTTGTCCAGCGCGAAATGCTAGACATCAGACACCAGCAGCAAGACACCGACAAACGCACCCTAACGAGGCGGAACCTCGTATGCGAGTCGTAGATGCCGACGTGATCTTTTCCCGCCCGCTTCTCGACGACAGCAAGATACCGGTCATCCGGCGACCAAGTACGACCTGCTATTGAGCGATGATTGTGAAAGGCCGGGAGACACTCACACTCCGGTCCTTTGGGATTCTGGATCACGCTCACATCTCCGTTGCTCAGGTCGTATATCGATAGCCTGAGCTACATCGTCAGCGTGGGCTCAGAAGAGGTGTTGTTCTTACCCCATAGTCGGACCACGCAAGCACCTCCCGACCGCCCCGTGCCCATTCAACCTTGATCAGCCCCTCTACACCTCCAACAATACGGGCCATCTCCCCACCCTCTCCACTACCGAGTTCCGCCAATCCAAACACCCATGCCTCGCCTTTACCGTATGCCAGCAAGTATCGACCATCGGCCGGCCATGACAGCGTCTCAATAGTCTGCGTGTCTCTGCTGGGTCCTGCCACTGGAGTTCCCGGCAAACATTGGTAGGTTCGGACGATGGAAAGGTTGGAGGTGGATCGCACGACAATACGATCTTGATGAGCGGTGACGAGGAAGGTTGATCCGGGGGAGTAAGCGGACAGGGAGGCGTTGTATATTTGCGAGAAGTCGTAGCCTGTGCCCGCCATGATGCCCCTCGTTGCTTTCAATGTACGGCGATGCGAGCAGCTACCAAGAAAGATGAAAGAAAAGTAAAGTGTTTGGGGTGAGCGAGTGGCAAAGTAAGTCGCGTTGAAGTAAAAACGGGGGCTCGAATAAGGGCACCACACCTTGCAACCCACCTCGGAGTGTGGCAACGAAACATACACGGGGCAGTCAGAGCTGTTCGTCGGCGACGCGGGCCTTCAAGACTGTAACTCATCTTGAAGAGTTAAATGTGTATGTGCATGAAGCATGTGCATGAAGCATGAAGAGAATTTTACGAACAGAATGAAAGAAATTTACCAAGTCAGAAAGTACCTTCACGAGGAAGGAGATACGTAACGAGTCAGCAAGATGTGACCATGAGATGTACCATCTATGTACGCTCTCGCTGTGACTGCTGCGCCTGTTGGGATTGCTCGTCCCGCAGCCGCTGCTGCTCCGCCGCCTCCGGCGACATTGGGAGCGTCGGGATGAGGTCGACAGAAACAAGCTCGGCGCCCGTCTCCTCCTGGCCCATGTCGATTTTGAAGATCGCCTTGAATGTCTTCACATCGGGTCCAGTTGTTCTGAAACCGAGTTCAAAGTTAACATCTCCAAGACCGATGCTAACGCATTCGATGGACATGCCCGGAGCATTTGAGACTCCCGCCGCACTTACTCGCGTGACACCATCGATCAAAGAGCGGACGCACAGTTGGGCGATACCACAGTAAGGCACCATCTCGGCTTCGGAGAAGACCCTTTCACCTTCTGCGAGACCTGAGGGCACCTGCTCGTCAGATCTGGCGAATCATAGGCTCTATATCGGACTGACAGACTCGCTGGGCGTTTCAGTGGGGTCTGAGGGGGACCTGCGAGGCATGTCGATACCCGTTGAACCTCGGGTTGAACCTCCAGCACGAGCGGGTGCGGCGTCCCGATTGGCGTTTATGATGCGACGGATCCTGTCGCCGCCGGGCGTGGAAAGTAAGTCAGCGACCTGTGTTAGGACCGTCCCGTTCTTCAGAGCCGAAACTATGTGCTCGGACCCAGCATTGGTGGATGTGCCGGCGAGCTGCGTGCTGCCAACGGCAGTGGCGTCGTTAGTCGAATCAGGATTCAGAGTGCTCATCTCGTCAGGTGAGATTGGCGGCTGTCAGGAAATATAGGTGTTGAGCGAATTGAATGAGATTGAGTAGCGATACTGTTGCTGAGCGAGTGGTCCTGGAAATCAGACGGGGTTTATATAGTTCATCAGGCGAGCATTCATGGACCATTCTAGCATTCGGAGTCCAAAATATGCACCGAATTCAGCCCGTGTGGAGTCATGAACCGTCCCGCAGCCGCTGACAGCCTTTCGCTAATTAGATGAATTGACGTCAACTAGGAAGGCGTCGCGTTTGAGCAGAAGGCATGTGCGGGTGGTATTTTGTCGATCCTTTCGTCCGTGCGCAGCCAAAGCTTCAAACGGCGATACTCTTTTGCGTCAACGCCGACTCGTGAGAATCGGGCAGAAGGCTTATGAGGTAGTCTTTGGTAGTAAAGACGTCACAACCGCTCGCTTCGGCCTTCAATTCGAAAATCTGCCGTCATCATCGATTGCATCACCTCCTATTGCGAGGGAGATCGTCATTCTCGTTGAAGGCCAGTCAGTGACTCATGCACCCGCTTGCCTTCTTCCGTGAAGTCTCGCTCCATTGTCCTCGGTAGTTCTCGGCGCGGGGATGCTCTCTCATCGTTTGCAGTCCGCTGCTAAGCTGCGCAGGATTGGTGATGAAAGCTGTCAACCTGCCTGGGAGCCAAAGATGATCCGGCCGAGAGAAGCGACCGTCAGCCATGTGTCCGACAGCGTGCCGCTGATTCATGTCGGTGGTGACGATGGTCTCAAGCGAGCCTCGCTGACCTCTAACACACTCGTGTCCGTCCAGTTACGCTCGGAGAGCCGGTCCGCGGCCCGGGCATCCCATCCCCGTCCCCATCAGCATAATATCCCGACCGCGCGTCCAGGCAGCAACCGAGCTGCCCACTGACGGGGCACCGGCCCTCTGGCTTGCCGCGGGCTCACGGCCGACAGATCACCCACAGTCGAGCTTGGTCTGGACTTTCGCTCATTTGGCCAGACAGTGTCAGAAGACATGATGGTGGCGGCGGAAAGGGACCAGAGAAGCGGTAAGAAGTGCGCCAAGCGCGTCTGGACCGCTGCACCAGCAGGCGCTCCAGTCGTGGAGGGGCGAAAGAGGGCAGCGACGAAAAGTTTTTAGGTGGATTCGACCCTCCTTTGGCCTCCCAATAGATGGGGTGAAGGGTGGTGAGCGTGTGCTGCAGATCGATCGCTTGGTAAGGGGCGATGCGATGGTCGTGAGAATATTTTCGGTTGTTGTGATAGCGGAACGGATGGGGCAGGCCGCGTTGCTCTTGACTGGACGAGGGTGAGGGGATAAAAGGGGACCAGGCCGATCTCTGCCTCGTCTCCAGACCCCTCACCGACTCTTACGATCAACGCCAATCGTCTCGCTCTACCACCTTGCTGAGATATCGACTCTTGCCTTGACATTCACGCCCCAGCTCAATACTCCCTCGCACGACTGGTCAGCATGCCTCGACTCGGCCTCCTCGCGATCGTCATCTTCCTCCTCGCACTTGCCACCATCGTCTCCCCGGCAGAGGCCATGAACCCCATCATGATGCAGTACATCTGCCGTCAGAACTGTCAGATGACATTCCAGCAATGCGCCAGAGGTGCCAGTGAGTTTTATCTCCCCTCAGGACGACCCTGCACATTGTGTGACTCGAAGCTGACTCGCAGTGTCACCAGTGCTCATGGCACGGTGCGGCGCAGTTCGCGCCGTGTGCGTGATGAACTGCTGATCGCGTCGACGCCGTATGGTGCTCGACAACTCGATAGGCAAGCCTGGCGATTCCGGTCGAGCGACCCTTTTGGCGGCTACGGCGAGATAGAAAATGGATGAGATAAGAACCCGACATAATTGCGAGATAGTGGACAATCATGTTGAGAAGATCAGACGAGACCCTGGGTCGTGTAAGCCAAACATCTCCCCGAAAATGGCCCCTCATAGATAGATGATATTACGCACATGAATAGATGGTGTTTCACCTCTTCAATGGTCCGTGGTCACCACGCGGACCGAACAGTCCCGACTGTGAGTGGAGCGAACTTGCTCCGACCGTGACGGATTTGACTCACGACCGAGGGTGCCTCGGCACATCATGATCGCCTAGAACCCGATCCAAGCAGGAACGAGTTTGGAGATCAAGTTCTAGCGTCGACAGAAACCCAACTGATGCCCATCGACCCGAGCTACGTCCGGCGCCCGGCGCCGGGGCACCTTGGAGCCACGCAGCCGCAGTCGTACTCGCACTGTGCCGACGTTGCCGCCGGAATCATGTCAAGAGGGTGAAAGGATATCAACACGGTCAAGATCGGAGCTTCTACCGGTCGACGTTGTTTGTTTGCTTGCGTCACTATCGCGTGTCAAAGCGATCTACCCCGCTCGACATCACCACCTGCGAATTACGATTCTTGCTGTCCGCGCGTCCGCATGATGATGCCATACCGACTCATCGACTTTCCGCGCCATGTCGGCTGAATTCCGTTCGTCGAAGCAAGGGGCAACAGGCCCGAGCGACAGCAAGCCAATTTCCCCTTGCAGGCAGAACTGCCTTTGGTCGATAAGCGCTCGCTTAGAAGACCTCTGATGTTGCTTCAGCCATCGTTCCTCATGAAGAAACGTCCGGCGGCTTTCGGCCCGAGAGGCCAAGTTGTGCCGACACTCTTCTGACTTCTGACCTTGCCGTTCTTCTCTTCACCAACATCGTGTTGTCGGGCAACGTGCATCATGGATCATCAGACATGACGATTTTGCTGTGTGCGCGGATGTGCGTTTCAGATCGCTCAGGGCTAAATTGGATTGCTTGTTCTGATCACCTACCAAGGGGCAGGGGGGGGGGGGGGCCCGCGCGCGGGGGGGACGGGGAACCATCCACTAGTCTTGTTCGTTAGGTTAAATCGGGACTCGCTAGACT